>OV281298.1:11215000-12430000 GCA_923062465.1 Acleris sparsana | reverse complement strand
ACCTTTTAACGGACACTAGAGCCTTCGCCTTGGTGTTGGCAAGCGCCTGGCCCCAGTCCATGTCTGATCCTTTGATGCGGTACTGCGCCAGGTCCTCGCCCATCAGCTTCGACAGCTCCTTGCGCTGTTTACGCTCCAACTCCTGGGAAAACCAGGGTTTCATCAGGCAAGTCACAGGTGCAGGAGAATTTGGTGTCCATTGCAAAGTCGACGAGTACATAAGTCACTAGGATTTGTGAAAGCTACACATTGTATGTCGAATGGTCACCTGTTATCATGACAGATTAGGCTGATTGAGTTGAAGAGTGTTTTCGCAATGAAATGGAATGATTCCTTCATTTTAATAAAATCCTGGGTATTTTGTTAATAATTTTTCCGATACCTTTTTTATGAGAACTATGAATTAGCTACATTTATTTGTATAATTTTCTGATGATTCGTAACGTCTGTGGGAAAATGTATTATCAATATTATCATACTTTAAATTAGTGTGCAATATTGCCGTTTTGCTTATACGTCATCTTATTCATGCATGCCAGGCGACGCCATGTATGTACATCAAAAGTCAAAGATACATACATACATACACACGTTCGAAAGACGCAAAAATATGTATTTGCCTCTAACAATAAACCCTATGTATACATATATTTGACGCGATGGCTGTGTATATTAATGCTATCGACTGTATAAGTATCTGGGGTTAAAACAACCCCCACAAACACTCAACACTCAGTCAATTACCGATTAGTTGCAGGATAAAAAATCAATTAACAGCCTTTGGACAAAATAACTAGATGCGGGCACTTCAGACAAACTTCAAATTAGTCAATTCAACCTTTTTACAAGATTTTCTATTTATACATAACAGTCGACGGGCTTCTTAGAAAAGGCAAAAATAAAAATAAAAAACTGAATAAAAACGTCATTTATTCCTCAACCACCACCCCACCAACACAGCCACTCCTAAAACAACCGTTACCTTAGCAGCCTTCGTCAATTCTGCATTCAAGCTTTGTTTGACAGGTCCGTTGCCTTCCACCTCTGCCGTCATATCTTCGATGCCGATCTCCTTGGCCACGGAATCTTCTAGAACGGAGTTCATGCTAGCATTGATCTTTTTACACGCTTCGTAGAATTTTGCTAGAATCTGGGAGCCGGGGAGGCCGAGCTCGCTCGCTATGTCATCTGGCTCTTTCATTTGGAAGCCCATTGCTACGAAAATAACCTGAAATAAAATAAAAATATATGAAGGGAATTCTACACGAACTGACAGGGGCTCTGTTAGGGGGCTTCTAAACGAGCAACATTTTCACGGCAATGTGTGGCCGGCAACTATACGCATCTTGCTCTAATATACGAATTAAGAGTAAGATAGCACTAGTTGCCGGCCACAAATTGCAGAAAAACATGGCCCGTTTAAAAGCCCCTTTACACAAATAATTAATTCTATTGATCTTTTCTTAACTTTAATTTCTTTTAAAGCTCATATCACGGTAATTAATTAAATATTTTTCGTATTTATCCACATTAAAATTATTGTAAAAACACTTTTTGGCTAGTAGGTATAATATAAAAATTGAGATGTCAGTTGATCACCAAATAACATCACTGACTTCATGCAAATAACCATGGTTATAACAATGCTATAATAATTATAAAAGAATTGTTATTACCACGACGACGCTGCCGTGGCGCTCATTTTAGAACAATTTTCACGGACTTGATTTGTGGGTGAGACACGTTACCGCCCGGAGCTAAATTTGTATGGAAAAAAATTGACAGCCACACACCATTTAAGCGTCGCGTGACCCTCTTAAGCGTCCAACACGGGTGCCATCACCTTAAACCTATTAGAATACATACTACCCACCATTCCCTAGTCCCATGGTTACCTGTTGCACCGCGTCCAGCTTGGCAGTCTTGGCGTGGAACACAAGGTGCGCCAGGGGCGCCAGCAGGTCCGTGATGAGACGGTAGTCGGCCTGCTGCCGGCAGTACGACTCCAGCCGCGCCAGGTCGTGGTTGCTTAGTTGCTGACTTATAAGATCTTTGGTAAGCGCTGAGGAGCAAGGGTATACATATAATATGACTATTCAATTGATAAAAGCCCTTGCTAAAATGGTGACACCTGCTTTTATAGCTATCTTAGCTAGGGTCGATTTTCATGGATAATGATTTCGATTTAACTATTTTTTTCTACGCGATAAATTCAACGGCTTCGGACTTCGTCGCTGATTTCAAGTATTATGAAAATCTCCCGACAAAATCGGGATCATAGCTCTAACTTTTAAACGGCTTAACGGATTTTCATCAAACCAAGCTAAGAATTAAGAAGCTCAACCAAAATAAAACAAACTCAAAATTCCTAACACAGTTAATAACTATTTCATCACACTTGCACGTAAACAGTATCTAAACATACAGGTTAACTGGGCCGTAAGCCCCATATAAAACCCTCGACCTTTTTTTTTTCATGAAAACCTAGGTCGGTAAGTAATTTTTTTTTAATTTATAGCGCAGCACACCGTTCATGCAAGTTCAAGCAAGGAGTTTACACGAAATTGAAAAATTGTTTTAAAATGTTATCTGAACAGTAATTTCATCACACTTTCACGTAAACAGTATCTAAACATACAGGTTAACTGGGCCGTAAGCCCCATATAAAACCCTCGACCTTTTTTTTTTCATGAAAACCTAGGTCGGTAAGTAATTTTTTTTTAATTTATAGCGCAGCACACCGTTCATGCAAGTTCAAGCAAGGAGTTTACACGAAATTGAAAAATTGTTTTAAAATGTTATCTGAACAGTAATTTCATCACACTTTCACGTAAACAGTATCTAAACATACAGGTTAACTGGGCCGTAAGCCCCATATAAAGCCCTCGACCTTATTTTTTTCATAAAAACCTAGGTCGGTAAGTAATTTTTTTTTAATTTATAGCGCAGCACACCGTTCATGCAAGTTCAAGCAAGGAGTTTACACGAAATTGAAAAATTGTTTTAAAATGTTATCTAAACAGTAATTTCATTGCAATCTCGCTACATGTTATAAATTTTAATAAATAAGTTTTTTCTGCCCTATAATTTCACTTATTTACTCACAAATGTGATGAAAAACATTGTATGTTTCACCGGTTTCACGGGCGGTACGGGCATTACGAACCTCGACTCAGAAAGCCCTCAGTCTTCGACTTCGGGCTTCTACTAGAGCCTCGGTCGTAACTCCTTACTTTCCGCCCTTAATACACAATGTACTATTACATAGATAATAACTCCTGATATAACGGTAACCCCTTCTTTATATAACCTGCTTTCGAATAAAAAAACCGCATCTAAATCGGTTCACCCGTTTGATAACTAACGATGCCACAGACAGATACACAGATACACATATCAAACTTATAGCACCCCACTTTTTGTGTTGGGGGTTAATACTTGATTATTCAAAACGGGGCTATAACAAGTCATAATGACACTCGCGTTAAACACTTTACTTTTCACTTTGAATGCGAGGAAAAATAACGACGTTTTAAATATTACAATATTTACCAAATATACAAAGTTTCTTAAAAAAAATGCGGTTGTTTTTTTTTTGTAAAGTGACGCTTTAATGCTTGCTTATTTAGCCAAAAGATTCAAACACACAAAAACTATTTAAAAACTAATTGGACCATGCATAATACAATGAATTCATCCTTAATACAATTAAATTCATTCATATTCGTAATTATTAATCGTGTTTCACATTCATTAATTTTTATTATTGCACAGTTGCCATTTGAAGTTATTTCCACGCGCTAAAAATATTCTTTACACAATCACCGAAATAGGCGATAATCCTGCATTCACAAATACCGTGATTGGCTGTTTAGGGGTTTCCAAAGTAAATTAAAAACAAATATTTATTTTAGTCCCAAGAGATTAATAAGGAGCTTTAATTCCGATGTGATGATGATGATGATGAAATCCATTTATCCCTCAGCAGGGACTAAATTAAAGAGAGAGTGTTTTAAGAGCAAGTGAAAATATAAAACTCACCAGGTAATGTCCGATCGCTGCGCAAGGCCGGGAGCGCCAGGGCCCCGGGCAGCGCGCGCAAGGCGCGGCCCAGCAGGCGCGCCAGCCGCCGCGAGAAGTCCGCGCTGTACGCGCCCAGCCACGCGCCCTCGGTCAGCGCTCGCAGCATGATGCACGAGTGCTCGCCCGTCAGCTCGTTGGGTTTTTGACTAACATGAAAATCAGCTTTTAGGGTTGCATACTTAACGCGACCCTATTACAGTCCATCAGTCTGACTGTCTGTCTGTCTGTCCTAGCTTTATTTTGAACCTTAATAAGTAGAAAGTTAAATGTGGACTAAAAGTAGATGTATGGACTAAGATTGAAAATGGTTCGGTCATTTGGAAAGGATGGATGATAGAAGATTGACAAAAGAGATATAAAGAGTGAAGAGAGGGTAAGGGTCGGAAGGAGCCGCCCTATGCGTACTTTTTCGAATCGATTCGGAGAAATAATGGAGAAGGGCCGAATCTTTAGTACCCGAAATCGACGACCGGAAAAAAGCGAAAGATTTGTCAGTATCGCAGCAGGTGGAAAGAAATGATCTCTGCCTACCCCTCTGGGAAACAGGCGTGACTTAATGTATGTATTTTATGTATGTATGTATAGGTAAATAGAAGGCCGCGCTGCCGCGAGTGCTCGCCCGTCAGCTGCTTGACTACAACTTTTGACTACGATACAAATCCATATGACAATATAGGTCGAAAAAAGTGTTTTATTTTTAAAAGACTACACCCATCCTGTATCAGTTCCGAATTGTCAGTTCAACTTCTAGTTTTTTAAGGGTATGTGTGTATTACGTCGGATTTACTAACTTTTTTTCAAAGAAATTGAAATAAGAAAGGCGGCTACGGTTTTCTTTATGTATTTTTATTTTTGTTGTATCGTAAAAGCGGTAAAACATACAAGCGTCTAATGTGGTATGATTGTAGCACTTATATACAAGCCTTCAAGAAAAACCACATAAAATAATAATTGACAAGTGTGAGTCGGGCTCGCCATGATTCGATTCGAAATCGAATTCAAATCGGAATATAATACTTGCCGTACGGCTGTACGGAACCCTCGGTACGCAAGTCCGACTCGCACTTGACATAATATTTTCAAGTCACTATTGTTGAATACACTCACTCTCGCACTCACACTCACATTGCAACCATAAAACAGCACAAATATCACTCGTCCATCTAAAGCCTATTTTCCAACCAGAGTGCAAGTGGTAACGCCCACCATTGGATTTACAATAAGGGACTTCTAAACGGGCCATGTTTTGCTGCAATTTGTGGCCGGCAACTAGTGCTATCTTACTCTTACTTCGTATGTTAGAGCAAGATGCGTATAGTTGCCGGCCACACATTGCCGTGAAAATGTTGCTCGTTTAGAAGCCCCCATAGGAACTATAGGTATAGGCATAATTTAGAACATGATTGCTAAAACCAATTTGCTAATTATTGTGTTTTAATGGCCTATGTCCAGCAATGGACGTCTTTCGGGTGAAATGATGATGAGTATTATTAGCATATTTTTGAATATAACTCACCTAATATACACTGGCACGAATTTTTGCGATTTCCAAAACTTGAGGAGGTCCGCAGTGAGTCCAAAACTTGTTCCGATGTAGTCCAAATGCTCCGCCGGGGCCTCCGAAAGACGCTTGAGCAGAGTTGGTGGCTTTGCTCTGGACGTAGAAAAATCGAAGGGTCAATACTGAAGCACAGTCACCAACTGCTTATCGAGTCTAACTTGATAAGGCTACGTTTTTTATAGAGTTAATAAAGATTCTGTTGCCAACAACCGACTCCATCATCAGAGCGGAACCTTCTGCTGGAGTTTCTTGCGGCACTTCTCCGCTATGATGGTCTTGTTCGAAGCGCTAGTAGATTCACTCTATATTACCGACATGTAAAAGAGCCCGGATATGGTTTTACACTTGATATTGCATTGTCATTGAGTAAACACACATATAATATTAACTATTGGAAATTAATATGTAAGGTTTAAATTAAACAAACAAACGAGTAAAAAATACACATAAAAAAGTGCTATACTGCTACTTTAAACAAGATTGCATTAGTGTTGTGCTTCTTGCAAGTTACAGAATTTATACACATTGATTTTGACCAGGTTCGATTCCCGGTTATGTATGAGAGTTAATAAAAAAGTTTGAATGTAATTATTATTAAATCTAAAATCGACGTCATGGTTCCTAAGAACAGATCTCGCTATCTCTCATAGTTTCCGACTTCTCCATACTGACCCATTTGGATTGTACACCCGGTATATTTATTTTACAAAGTTTTCTTTAACTTCACGTTTAGGTGTGTTTACGTTTAATTTTGTACCTCACTGTTGAACCAGATTCTGTTACTGGAATAGGCTGAAATTGGTTGACATATATTAACCCGAAGACAATGTAGTATTATAGTGAGTAGGACCTTTATTCCACTGGGTAAAACAATTTTGACTTTGACATGTTATCGTATTGTTTTGAACTTGGCCGCCATCAAGAAAATAACAGCTATGGTAACTGAGAATGAAGTTGGATGGTAGCAACAAATCCCGCTGTACTTAACATAGACGCACAGAGTTAGAACTTGAAAGATTTGTAAGGATAAGCAAGTGATAACAGTTGATAAACCAAGCGGTGGAAAAAAAGAGTCCCGGGAAATATTCTTTTACAAAATCTCATTGTTTTTTACAAACCTGGGGACTATCGTCTCGGTGTGTAGTGAGCCCGTGCGGCTCTCCACATCCTCGTCGTCGGAGGGAGACTCGTCCAGGCAGGGGATCTCGCCCGAGTAATACGCAGCTAACTGTTGAAGCGCGCGTTTGCCGTACCCCATCTGTACAGGCGAATCAATGGTTACACCATGATCTAGTATTATCTAAAGTGCTGCCATCTATATCACAACTTTAAAATTAAATCGATATCGATTATGGTGAGATAAATTATAGCAGAAATTGTATAAGCTGGTTGGTATCCACTTGAGAGTTTATCTTTTACACAATGACATTGATCTCTTTTGTTGAAGGCTACCGCTAATAACAAATCATGGCAAGTTACAAAAAATGCAAAGAAAGAAAGAAGATGAATGAGTCGCATAATTGTTTATGGAACCGAGTAAGACACACACACACACACACACACACACACACACACACACAGAGAGAGAGAGAGAGAGAGAGAGAGAGAGAGCGAGAGATAGAGAGAGCGCGAGATAGAGAGAGAGAGAGAGAGCGAGAGATAGAGAGAGAGAGAGAGATAGAGAGAGAGAGAGAGCGCGAGAGATGAGAGAAAGAGAGAGAGAGAGCGAGATAGAGAGAGATAGAGAGAGAGATAGAGAGAGGGGGGGGGTACAAAGATACATGCAAAGACCTATTTAATGGTATAAACTCAACTCTATTCGAACTACCTACCTTTCAACAAACGTTTTTTAATTTCATCGAAAGGCATTTCTCGCATATATTTTCTTGGTAGCCACAAGTCTTACCGCACCTAACCTACGTAATCAATGTTGAAGATTCCTGAAAACATCATAGTTTCAACGGAAAATAGCTTTCGATGAAGTGGAAATCCGATAAAAATATAGGTTACCGTTCGAACTACACTTCATACAAAAATGCTGATGTTCTTTGAGCCTTACCCGCTGGTATGACGGGTGGGTGGCGATCCGCACAACCCTGGCCCCAGAGAGCTTGGGGAAGTCCTTGTCCCCGAACTGCTCGCAGATGTTCCAGGGGATCAGGTCGCCGGCCGCCTTGCGACCGCGGCCCAGATTATCGCGAACCGACCTAGGGAAACACCATGGTTACAATGCAGGACTTAAAAGTCAAACTTACGATATTAATTTGAAAACCACACGCTTCAATACAACGTATTTGCGTTCTTGAGAATGTAGCTCTTTATTTCTTGACTATGATAGGTGACAGGTGACAATTAGCTATACATTGCAAAGTTAACAAGATTTCTAATCAGTGGGTTTCATATCAGCTGCGCCATGTACACTGAAATGTCGCCTCTCACCTGTAATTTGTCACGATGGTGAAATAGGGGGCAGATGGCCTGTGTGTGTTTTCTCCATTCCCAAATAAAATACAACATATTAAATAGATCGCTTCATCACTACCAGGGAATCATAAAGTCGATGGAAGAATTAAGAGAGGGTATTATTAGTTGAGAGGGATCCTGTTCAACGTGTGTCTTTGTCTTTGTCTTGTGTCTATGTCTTTTTTTTCCACTTCTTTTTGTATTAGATGTGGGCGACCCGTGAAATGACCGGCATAGTGGCATTCTGTCGTAACCCTAAGGGTTAGCAACGTATTTGCGGCCGCGAGTCTGTTCCATGAAGGTTTTGCGGAAATCTTGGAGGCATTACGTACCAGGCAGGCATAAAGTGGGAGGAATTATTAGCAAAGAGGCATTCCATCTCACTCCTAGAGTTGCAAAACATTTTCAGTTTTGATTGTAACTACCAGATTCATTGAAAGTCTCACTTGTCTGATATGTTCCCTTCCAAGCACATCTGCACAACGCAGAGTACTTCGGGCATGGACGTGGCGTTGGGCGGCGTGGGCGCCAGCAGCACGAACAGGCAGTGCGCCGGCGCGTCCGCCAGCAGCTGCAGGTCGTTGGGGCTGTTCTGGGAAACACAGGGTGGTTAAAGTTATTCACTGGAAAAGGGTGAGTAGATAACCAGTGATCGGAATAGGCAAATATTAATTTGATAAAAATAAAAAAAAGTGTTGAAGTGCACTAAATTCAACAGCCAACAAAGACTTGTTCCTATCTCTTTTTAGAATAACCGAATTTAACATGGAGTTTATACGGCCGACCTTGTTACATGACGTCTCAGTGCATATCGGATCTCTGTCTAATCGCTGTCTAACTAGCTGATTAAAATGCCTAAATTGTATCATTCGTATTTCAAGGCCGAATTTAATTTACATTTCACTTTTGAATTAATGAACGAAACATTTATTCGGCTATGGAAGCAAGCTTACAATTACAATTAAATAAAAAAACAACAATGAACTTAAACTGTCAACTATTTCTAAAACAAAAAAGAAAAGTAAATGCACTGTATGAAAGCCAAAAAGGCCAACCAGCTCAGCTTGAAGCTTTTGGTGATCTCTTTTACGGTATTTTTTGTTGAGAAATTAGATTTAAAAACAAACATACACATTCCATAATGCGTACTAACCTTATAATGACTAGCGACATATATAGCGACCAGTCTATGTAGGAACGCCTCGGCGGCCTTGTGGTAGCAGAACAAGGCGTCTCTGTTGACGCGGTAGAGGTCACAGGACGCTGGCGAAGGCGCGCCCACGCCGACGGAGGGCGCGGGGGACTCCAGGCAGAGCAGGGAGTTGAGCCACGCCTCTACTGGGTCACCTGAACGGTACCGGATTGGTTCTTCTAGTTTTATCTGAAAAAAAACATGTAATGTGATACAAGGAAAAGACAATGCGGTCGCCAAAAGGCTTTTTTGACCGCACACTCTTACTCCTTCCGCTGATTAGAAGGCTCTTAGAGGCCATTTTTTACTGTCAAACCCATATTTTAGCTCTATTCTTTACTAAAAAAAAGAAAAAAAAGAAAACGATAACTTTAGCTTTCAGATAATTTTATCTGAGGTCTTTCTATCAGCACTTCAAGTGAATAGTAGTACCTAGTAGAATCTTAATTGCTTTTTATCGTACGCTAGGTGACTTGCTCCTAGCTGAGGGATTACCAACTGAGCTACTAGGCGACTAGTATATATACAGGGCGTCCAAGTATGGGGAACCCCAAAAATTTATTGTTTTTTTCTATTTTTGTATAAAAATCTTAATGCGGTTCACCGAATACATCTACTTACAAAGTTTCCATAGTATAGCTCTTATAGTTACGGAATAAAGTGGCTGTGACATACGGACGGACAGACATGACGAATCTATAAGGGTTTGTTTTTTGCCATTTGGCTACGGAACCCTAAAAAAATAATCCTTATGATGAAGCCTTTCGATCGGTATGATAAAGCTACAGGGTAATTATTTTTCTCGTGTAACGGGTTCGATTCCCGGTTCAACCATGTAATTATTTAAATATCTATGAATGCAGTTTAAATTGTTTTTTAAATTCAAATAATGTCTTCTTTCAGTAAAATGTTCCATCTACAATATTTAAGGTACTTTCCTTCCATGTGGCATGGCCGTGGGACGCCCTGTATATAGCTTTAACATCTTATTTCTGCAACGTGTCAGGATTGACTTTTTATCGGCTGGGGATGGTAGCCGCCTCGTCTACATCATGCCTCATAGTACAGGTACAGGGTCCTAGAGTACCTTAAGGTGCGACTCACCGGGGCCGGGGCGTCGTGCTTGGTCTGCAGCAGCGCGAACAGCTTGAGCGAGAGCGCGCGGCCCGTGCCCTCGTACCCGGACACGGTCGACGACAGCAGCGCGAGCGGCGCCTTGGTAGCGGCCGCTGACACGTGGCTGATGGGGATGGCGGCCGCCTCGTCCACCAGCACCAGGTCGGCAGCGCTCAGTAGGGAATGGTCATCGGGAGTGATGTACTGGTAAAAGTAAACAGTTTATAGTATATACATATATATATAGTTTGTTTTTTATATTGGGCACATAGGCCACCTGCTGGCCTAGCATGTTTGCGTGTATCGCGTGACAAAATGTGAATAAAACATCCGTCACTCTGGTACTTACATACATATCAGAAAGTGACGGATGTTTTATCAACATTCTGTCACGCGATAAACGTTACTGAAGTTACTGATAGTCCTATGATTAGTGATGTGCCTTTACCAGTAACTAACTCGAAGCGGGTTTTTTACCAGTAACGCTACCAGAAACATTACCAAAAAGCGGTAATATACGGTATCATTCGAATTTCGTATATATAACTATATGTTTTTATACATGTTTATACAATTTTACCACCAGACGGACCCTTTTAAAGTAATAATGATAAGATGGGTTCAGTAGTTTAGTATATTACCAATGTTACTGGTAAAATACTCAATATTTCCGGGAATATTACTCTCTCTCATACTATACTGACTCATGACATTGCCGAACAGATAAGGTACAAATTACAATGCAATGAGTAAAAGAGACGGAAGATGCGATGAGTTACAGAAATAATTCATAGTTAGTAAGAGTTAGATTAGATTTTCCGGTCGCAGCTGTCAAAGCAAGTAGAAGTGTTTTTGTTCACATCCGTGTATTTCGAAGCAAACTTGATGAAAAAAGATCTAAGGGTGCGCAAATTGGTACCATTTCACCGACCAAACAACGGAGCACCGACACAATTGTGGAAACAACTCAAAGTGATTCGATCCTCGGATTAATCAGTGAAATAAAAAGTGATAACGGCATAAACATAACTATAGATAGACAAAGTTAACCTCAAATCGTTACAACTGCCGGAAGTGCGGTCAACTAGTCAAGTTTAACAAGTGACAGCTGTCATTTGAACGAAACGTCAACAAAGTGACACGACAACTGAGTGTTACCAGTGGTGCAAAATAAAAATAGGTTTTGAGGAAAAATGGAAGAACAAATGAATTTACTTTGGACCAAACTCAAGGAGGAGCTACAAAGACAAACAGATAGTATTAACGAAACAATACAAAACACTATTACAGCTAAAATAGAAGAGAAATTGATACCTATTATACAAGAAACTGAAAAACTAAACATAGAGAATGGAAAACTGAAAGCCAAAATCAAAAACTTAGAATCAGATTCTAGAAAAAACAATGTGATTATTAGTGGCTTAGAAGAAAATGAGAAAAACAATGCGGAGCTGATGGAAATGGTCTTAGAAACATTAAACAGTATGAACAAAAATATTAAGTCTAGTGAGTGGGACAAATGGGAAATCAGCAGGGCGGAAAGAATTGGGAAGAAGACAGAAAAGAAAACCAGACCAATCAAAATAACAGTGACATTGGGATGGCGGAGAATGGAACTTCTCAGTAACAGGAGCAAGTTACCAGGAAATGTAAAGGTGTCAGAAGACTTCCCAAAACAAGTGCTTGATGAACGTAAGGCCCTTATTCCCAAACTTATTGAAGCTAGAGAATCTGGAAAATATGCGGTCATAAAATATGATAAACTCATAATTAAAGAAAAAATCGATACAAAAAGGAAAAGAGTGCCCTCATCACCCCCCTCGACACCACCGAGCAGCACAAGCGGAACCCATCAGCCAGCTAATCAGCCTACCAAACAATACAAAATTAACCCATTTGAAAAAACATCAAACGCAAAAACAACTCATAGCGAAATACTATCAAAAAACTATTAACACCTGGCAACCGGAATACAACTACTACAATCATACTCAACAACAATATTACTTCAACAAAATCAAGAACAATCAAAGATAATACAACAAAAGATAAATGTAAACCATATATTAGAACATTCCCCAATCCGGCCGGTCCCCGTGGGGAATTAGACCACAACCCTCCAATCAACAACAAATCTAGTAAACAGCAATTAAAAATAGGAACATACAACGTGAGATCTTTATCATCAAGAGAAAGAATGATCGAGCTTACGCATGCACTCCAGAAGGTAGAAATTGATATTCTAGGCTTAGCAGAGGTAAGAAGAACAGGCTGTAAGATAGAAGAAATGGATAACTACATTTTTTGCTATAAAGGAGAAACCCAAGGATCACATGGTGTTGGTTTCCTAGTAAAGAAAAAATTCAAAAAGAATATTCACAATTTTGAAGGTTTTTCAGAAAGAGTCGCACTACTACAGATAAAGTACAATAATAATATAATTTCTATAATACAAATATATGCACCCACTGAAAATGCAACAAACGAAGATATCTGTGAGTTCTACGAAACACTAGATCAAGCTTATTTGATGGCCGGAGACAAAGTGCTCGTAATAGGAGACTTCAATGCCAAAATCGGACTACCGAGAAAAAATGAAGACCTCATAATGGGAAAATATGGTTACGGAAACCGAAATGACAGAGGAGAAACACTAGTTCAGTTTGCATACGAACATAAATTAAGTATTATGAATACGTATTTTAAAAAGAAACCCAGTCGAAAATGGACATGGATCTCCCCTGACCATAAAACAAAAAACGAAATTGATTTCATCTTAACGAACAAACGAAAAACCATAACAGATGTTGAAATCCTAAACAACGTGGATTTCCCATCTGACCACCGACTTGTAAGAGCTACCTATACAACTAAAAATGTTTCGAAGAAGAGCAGAACAAACTACAGACCCCAGCCAAGCAAGCTGAAAACTGAAAAAGAAATTGATTTATACCAACAGGAATTAGAGAATAATCTACAAGTACTCTACACACAAACAGAAGACACACATGTGCAATCTTTCTACAATAATATAGAGATGGCGATCAAGAAAAGCCTAGAAATTCACCCCACACAAAAAACAGGTATCACAGAAAATAGGATTATAAGTAAAATCACACAAAGCTTCATGGAAAGACGGTCCGCCTTAATTAAACAAAAAAACAAGACGAAAGAAGAGAAACAAGAGCTCAGCAAACTATTTAAAGTAACCAGTAAATCATTAAGGAAAGACTATCACAACTACCGGCAAAATGTCCTTACAAAAAACTTAAAATGCTATAGAAGTACAAAACGAGCTTTTAAAGAGTTAGATAGTAATCAAACATGGATACAAAGCTTAAAATCACAATCCATAAAAACAAAAACAAGACAAGATATTATAAACTGCGCTACACAATTTTACAAGCACTTATACGAAAAAACAGATAATGGTCGCCCAGCTATAGATCTACCGGTCCTTGAAGGTGATGATAATATTAATCCTATTGAGACTACAGAGCTATTAACGCACATCAAGAAACTAAAACTAGACAAGAGCCCTGGTCCTGACGGTATCCCGAATGAAGCACTGAAACTAGGAAAAGCTCAACTCGCTCCTATACTGACGAAGTTATACAACCTGGTATTAAATTCAGGCCACGCACCAGAACAATGGAAAAGCTCAGAAATAATTTTATTATATAAAAAAGGAAATCCACAAGATATCGCGAACTACCGTCCAATCAGCCTCTTGTCTAGTATCTACAAACTGTTTACATCAATATTACAAAGTCGAATGAACCCAAAAATTGATAACGCCCAACCGATAGAGCAAGCAGGATTTCGTTCCGGCTTTTCAACCACAGACCATATGCATGTTATGCAACAAATTATAGAAAAGCATAAGGAATTCAATCAACCCCTATATATAGCATTCATCGACTACGCTAAGGCATTCGACACCATCTCTCATAACTCTATATGGGCAGCACTCTATCAGTCTCAAATCAACCGGAATTATACTAATGTACTAAGAGACTTATATAATAACTGTAAAAGTACGGTTAGACTAGAAACAAGAGGGGAACCGATTCCTATAGGCAGAGGCGTGAGGCAAGGAGACCCGATCTCACCTAAATTATTTATTGCCGTACTAGAAAATATATTCTCAAAACTAAAATGGCAACAAGAGGGAATCAAAATACGTGGCAAATACCTAAACCATCTCAGATTCGCTGATGATATCGTTCTTTTCGCCTCCACGAGTAAAACCCTAGAGAGAATGATAAACTCACTAAGTGAAGAGAGCGAGAAAGTAGGATTAAAGATGAATGAGGAAAAAACCAAGATTATGACGAATAGTAAACGACAACCTATTACCCTTGGCCAAACACCACTTGAATATGTAGAGCGCTATATTTATTTGGGAAGAGAAATTGCTTTCAGCGACAATAACACAGAAGAGGAAATAGACCGACGTATAAACATAAGTTGGAAGAAATATTGGTCGTTGAAAGAAATTTTTAAAGGAGATTACTCTCTAAGTCTTAAAAAAATTGTGATGGATACAAATATTCTGCCAGCACTTACTTACGGATGCCAAACTTGGCGCCACACGAAAAAAGCTAAAACTAAAATCACTACCACCCAACGCGCTATGGAAAGGAGCATGCTTAAGTTAAGAAAAATCGACAAAGTGAGAAGTGAGCATATTAGGCACAAAACCAAATTAATTGACGCCCTTAACTATGTCCTTAAATTAAAATGGAAATGGGCCGGACACTTAGCGCGTTACAAAGATAAGAGGTGGACTAGAGAGGTAACTCTATGGACGGGACCTGGCGGTAAGAGAAACCGTGGACGACCACAAAAGCGCTGGAGCGACGACATAGTGGCAATAGCAGGAAAACAGTGGATGTACAAGGCGGAAGAAAGAGAAATCTGGAACGAATTGGAGGAGGCCTACACCCTAGAAGGGGTTCCTATCGGATAAATATTATACATATTAATTTTTACTTTTAAAATACTACTACTAACAAAACTAAAGTAAGGTAAACACTAATACGCATCTTAGTAATAAGGAAATTGTACTTAACTGATAAGGAAATAAAAAGGCTTATTATTATTATTTTTATTATTATTATTAAGAGTATATTAACTTATTAATAAACTAAAATTAATAAAGAATACAAAACAGAAAAAAACAATGTCTATGTCCGCTTCTGGTAATATTACCAATAGCAAGGGTAATTTACTGAGTATTTTACTAAAAATCGATTTCTATGTCCGCTTCTAGTAATATTATCGGTAGCATTGGTAATTTACTGAGTATTTTACCAAATGGTATTATACTGGTAACGAGTAAGTTACCGCCGGCACAACACTACTTACGATGTTACAAATCATTCCAATACCTAACCTTACTAAACAACTCTACACCCTGTATACACTAGAAAATCACTCACCTGTATAGTCTGCCTCGAGTTCCTCGCAACATTGACTCTAACGATCGCCTTCTTAAACTCCGGATTCGTGGACCTCAATATAGTGTAGTCTATGTGTTCCTGGTACAGACAGGCGTCGAGCCCCTTGAGCGCGAACTCGAACAGCGTGATGAGGTTCTCGGGGTGGGGGGAGGTGACGTAGATGTTGACGTAGCCGAGTGCTACGGCGGCTGCTACGGCGAGGCCGAGGCAGGCGGACTTGCCGCGACCGCGGGCTGCTGTGAGGCAGTGAGGAGGCCTGTAGGTAAGGTAATTTATAGTTCATTTGTATGCATATAGAGACTAAGAAGAACTTACCTAGACCAATGAAAAGAAAAAGTAGGCGTCGTGCCGTATCATTGTGTTTAAAAGAAGGTTTGGAATAGGAAAGAATGCAAGATTTCTCCAACGATGAGAGCATAGCTCTTAAGTAAATAATGATGTATGCATATGTAAACTTGTTATTGCATGAACCAATATTAAGTACACAACTACAACCTTATTGCATTGTAATAAGGTTGAAAATGTATATTGGTGAACACATTTATTTATTTAAACTTAATTGCACTAAATAAAGTAAAGTATTAATGGTGGACTTAATGCTTAATGGCATTGTCTACCAGTCAACCCAAATTATCCGATATTTCCGATTCAGATATTTCGAACTTTTTTCATCATCGACCGCTGAAAAGAACGTATCATCGGAAAAATTGAGGTTTTATATAATAAAGACAAAAAGAAAACAAAATTCATACATAAACAGCGATGTTCTCTCCCTGTCAAAAACCGCCCCAAAATTCCGGGCCCTAATGATTGAATACTATATATAATACCTGGATGTTTTTGAAGCTAGCGTGTCTATGATAGCTATAAGGGCTGTCGCTTGATCGTAGGTGCGACAGAGAGCGACGAGCGGGCCGGCCGGTGGGGAGTCAGAAAGAGACGACACTAGTTCCGTCAGCTTTGGGTTCACGCGCTGCAAAGTAAGAAGAATAAAATAGAATATCAATGGCCTGCTTAAAAGAAATAAAAAATGTAAATGCAAATGTCTGCAAATTCCTTTGGCAACATACCCTTCAAAAAACTTACTTAATCATGGTAAAATCATCTATAGTAAAAAAAACAGTTTAAGAAAGCTTACATACACGTTATCTATCACTACAATTATTCCAGTAATTTAAAATCAGCATCTGTTGTATTTGTAGTGGTGACGTATGCTTGTTGTGGGTCTACCTTTGTGTTGCACATCTTTATTTTATTTTTATTTCCTTATATATGTGGTTAGCCTCAAGCTGCCAATAGCGAAGTACGCACAAAAATTGGTGCCGTACCGGCCGCTGCCGGATATGGTCCTGTCACGGTCGCCATGTAGGGAAAGTAATGGGAGAACTAGTGAACAAAACGTCTGAGCTCTGACTAAATACTGGTTTATTGAGACAATAACTATCGATTATATTCTACGTACAAGCATACGTCACCACTACATGTTGTTCTATTATTGCTGTCATCCAAAATTCAGTTGTAGTTAATTATTTGCTTGCCTATATTTATTTCATACCTTTTTGTTTTACTGTGTAAATAAATTATTATAATACGCACTTATTATATACTTAATAGCAATCAGAAACAAATAAAGTTATATTTTAGTCTACCAGCTGTTGCTCGTAACCGTATAGTCCACATAGAAACCGTTTACCGCTCCCCCTCCAAAAAAAAATACCCTATGTTCAGTCGACTACAACAAGTCGGTTTCAATTTTTACTTTATTACATTGTAATAAGGTTCATAGGGTCTGTGTAGTCGACTGTTCAAGCAGTTACTTTCGCAATTAATTATAATATTAGTTTAGATTAAATTATGGTCATACCTCTGGCGTGACATTTACTGGTTCCACTTGGGCTGTCTTGGACGAGATCGGCAGCACTGTGAGAGCGTCGTCCAAAATCAAGCAGCGAGGGTTATCGGCCAGAGACAGGAGAAAACGCTCGTTAAATCTGTTCACTACTGTGTCGTGGGCTTCCGTTTTGAATCTGATAGAACATGGTAAATTGGGTTGTTTTTAAGTCCTCATTTCCTGCAAGATGTGTATTGTGAATTTGTGACAAATAACCGAATGGCTGGTGCCGCTCCATGTCTTCCCGTGGATGTCGTAAGAGGCGAATAAGGGAATATCGGCTTGTAGTACTGTTAGGCGATGGGTTTGCAACCTGTGACTAATACGCTGGTAAACATCTTAGCCCTTTTGTGCAAAATGACGGTACTGAATTGTCAATAAGTTTTTAAAGTTGTAGGTAAATCTGTAGCTCTGCCTTCCCCATTCTGGGATTACAGGCGTGAAGGCACGTATGAACTGTACGTAACCAAATGCCTAGGGGACGATATCGAATCATTTGCCGAAATATACCCAGGTTCCAACAAAATTCTCAAGACTTGACTAATGGTACTCTGGCATTAGGTACCAAAATAAGTTTTTCTTTTTACATTCATCTCATTTTCATTTAGTATAGGAAAATCATAAACCACGGGACACACAGGAGAGAAGTCTTAAGTATGCTTAGGTCTTTTTATTTGTAAAACAAATTTTGGCATAGCAAATTTTTTGGTCAAGTGTGAGTTGTTCATAAAATTTAAAATAAAAATACGTGTCTGGAATAGATCCTGCATTGCATTGTATTGTTTAAATTTGAAAGTAAAAAAAATACCTCGAGTGTACATCCATAGTGATGGAATGTAGTTGCCTTAAAGAATCCATAGTCTTGAGTAGAAAGATGATGAGCCCACCGCCTTCCACTGTTTCTATCGTGCGCGCCATCAAGTTGGGAGTGAGCGCTTCAAAGTCCTGGATTAAACGATGGAAAAATTATAGATAGAGGATTGTTGATGGCACTTGACGAAAAATATGTTCCAATCAGCCTAACGGCATGCAAATTCTTTTAGCCTGCTGATGACTGGTCAATAAGTTGAATTTGAGAAGAGACATCAAATTTTATTCTAGCTACGGCAAGAGGAATGAATTTCAAGTTTCAACCCATGGCTAAATATTAATTATTTCAGCAACATTAAATTAACATTAAATTCAATATTTGTATGTGTAATAGAACATAACTTGTACAGACACTATTAAATGAACTGTGTAACATATTTGACAGTTGGAGTGCTTAATTACTAAACACTACACATTTATTCTGTAGTCTACAATTATAATATAATTATTATTTAATAACTTCTTTGTTCACGTAAATTTGTTACAGTGTGCCTCAATTCATTATGTGACGAGTCTGTACCTGTACAGACGGTACTCTGACTGCCAGCTGCCAAATATTTCACTTATTACATTTTATAGCGTCTGTACAATTTACTTTCCATTACAGTATGCAGTGGTATTATTGTCACTGACCATCACAATGCATTATTTTAACTTACTTGTAACACACAAACTCCATAAGTTTGACCAAGCATAGCGTGACTTTCTGAGTAATACCTTCCATGTATTGTGGTTGCCACTCTGAATGCATCAAACAGTGATTCCTCTGATACTTCCAGCTTTCCTGCAGCAATTTTCTTAGCTCGCTTACGCCCATGACTAAAAATCAGGTTATTTTGAGATTTTAATCCATAAAAGTGTGCCACGTGACCTAAATTAATGTTGTAAAGTACACATAGCAAAATGAAACCCTCACCCACCGTAAGCACATGTCATTTAATATCATTTCGTTGTACATAAGTTTATTGTACATACAATTTATTCATGAAGCAGGACTTTATGGACTCTTCATGTAAATTTGACAGTTTAAAAATAATACAATAATAACTATTGACATACATAATGCCAAGTAATGTAAGCACTTACTTGCTGATAGCTTCATCCTTGTTTTTATAGCACCAGAGAACTGTAGGTCGAGATTTGACAGTGGATTTAACCAGTATATCATACAAAATGGGCACCTAAAATTTAAAAACAGTTTGGTAATCATTTTTTTTTTTTCCTAGGAATGGTTTCTGTCCGTATGGACAAATTTGCCAGTGTCAGCTGTCAGGGTTTGAGGCTACAGATAATTGGTAAAACTATTACATATTTATACAGATAGTGTTTTAGGTACAAGAGACTATTTTCAATTCAACCTATAAAGAATCAATCAACAACATTTAGAAGGAGGTTTAACCCTTCATATGCCAAACAACAATATACAAAGGGTGCTCAATAATTTGAACTTGAAATGACTATTCAAATATATAGAAAAACACTGTAAAAGTCATCTAAAACAACAAGAACATACATACATACATTAAATCTCCTCTTTCCGTTTCCCAGAGGGGTAGGCAGAGACCACTTCTTTCCACCTGCTACGAAACTGACAAATATCTTTCGCTTCTTCCAGATTCATACATCGAGTCATGCACGCACGTCGGTTTCGGGTACTTAAGATTCGGCCCTTTTACAGTATTTCAAGAACCAGAACAAGAACAAGAACATAATGACAGGCAATACTAAGGGACCTGACCTGCCCCTTGGAAAACCATTAAAATACAATATAAACAAGAGTCACATTATAAACATTAGGTAGGCGAGAAAGGAATATGAGTTTCAAAGAAACATTTATATATAATCATCACCTTACTAAAATTATACCAAGTTAATTTCTTAGTTTGCATGCATGAAACTACTAAAACTTTTTACAAGATGGACTTACTTGGTCTCTGCCCTTATCTCCGACCAACAGGAACATAGTACGGTGACCCAGCTTCACTCCATTTTCTATCATAACCCTTATACGGTTGTCTATCTTCTTCTTCACCATTTTAAAGATATTTCATTCAAGTTTATAAACAAACACAACGTTTAAACCTAACCTCAAAGTTCATACCGCAATGACATTTCCATAACCTCAAAATAGATTTCGACTCATGACAGTTGTTGAGTTTTATAAATTACATTTATATCGCCTTTAAATTTTATTAAAATAAAATTATTTGATTTTTTATATTACGAGAATAAATCAAATTTCATCAGTGGCCTTTTTCCTATAAATTTATATAAGCACACACAATATAAATATTAATTCAGATTATATGAAGAAATAAAACGTAATAAATATTGCATGCGGCAACAGCAGCGCCTCTTTTATTAAGCCTTGAACACACAGTAGTGTATCACGATACATCTTGAATTCCAATCGTTTATTGTCAAAAATAAAGTTTTACATTTTGTCATTGTTTGTCATGGCATCGTTGTACCCAAATAAAATTACCTTCTCACGAATACGCTTGGGGAAAAATACACATAATGATTATAAAATACCGATTCATCGTCATCTTTTCTGAATATGTACCTAAGCGACGCATCACCAAAAATACCATTTCACCTCAGCACGTCAAAAAGACAGTCAGATCAAAATTCGATCGTGCTTAGACAATAGTAGATTGTTAACGAAGTGATGAAAGGCACCTATTTCAAATGAGATATATCGCTATGCTTGAGAGCCAATATTTCAGGTGTGAAATGAATGGTAACTGTCACCCGAGTCTAACACTCTACTTTTCATTTTGACTATGAGGAAACATCATAATACACCTTATAAAAGTGAGTCATAGTACTTATAGTTTTACCAAAGAGTGGCTTTTTTAGATTTGACCACACAGGGGTGTACAGGTTTAGGGTTTTTTTAAGAATCTTACCTACTAAAGAGAGGCTATAGGTAAATAATAAATAATATGTAGGTAGGTATATAAATATCAAAAGACAACTTCACACAAATTGACGTATCTAGTTCAAAAAAACTAAGCTTTAGGCTCATACCTAAATACTATGGATTCTAGGTAACGATAAGTATAGAGAAAAACATACTTCAATGCATATAAAACATCCACGACGTAGTAAAAAATGCTCGCGCTTATCACACAAATTAAATATCTGCCCTTACCGGGATTTGAACCCGAGACCGCTAGCTTCGTAGGCGGTCACCACGAACTAGGCTAATGTGTCGTCAAAGGGCTAAAATGCACATGCATTGAGATAGTTCATCATTTTTCAAATTACTTTTTGGGGTTCCGAAACCAAAGGCTATCCCAAACAACGGGACCCTATTAATATGCCCCCACTGTCCGTCCGTAATAAATAGTACCTTGATTGTTTTTTGTTTTCCGAATATGTGTTATTACTACAGAATAATAAACGGGGCCCATACAAGCGAGAGTGGCAGGAATACCCCCTAAAAACCCAGCGATTCTCCCTCCACGCCGTTGTTGCCGTATGCCGTAGGTTCTGCTTACGCATTCGACTAACGATCCTCACTGGCACTGGAGTCCTGCCAAGATCTAAAAGAAAACACTTCCTTTTAAGTAAGTACTAAGTAAAATTTGCGTCTTGGTCTGCTTTTACGAAATAAACATTGTTACTAAAACTTACTACTACTACTGTGATATCACAGTCGACCAGCTGGGCGAGCGTAGAGGCCCCCCCTACCACTGTAGATTGGGAACAGGCCCTCAAGGTAATCAACCCCCATAAAGTTAAATGGGCAATCAACAGCTTTGACTCCTTTAAATCACCGGGACTGGACGAGATCTTCCCAGCCCTTCTGAAGTGGGGGGGCGAGCGATTGGTTCAGACCCTCACCGGGATCCTGACCGCCAGCCTGTACTGTTCACAAACAAACGCAACCTGGGCAACTATAAACTCCCCAAGTTGTTTGGAACAGAACTCCAGCTATCAAATGAGGTAAAGTATCTAGGAGTCATACTTGATAGCAAATTGAACTGGAGCAATCACCTAAACAGCAAGATGGACAAAGCAACAATCGCCTTCTGGCAGTGTCGAAGGATGGTAGGTAAGACCTGGGGACTGCACCCCAAGATCATCCTATGGCTCTACACGTCAGTGATACGACCAATCATAGCCTATGGTGCGGTAGTCTGGTGGCCACGCACTAGACTGTCCACTGTGGAAGCTAAACTACAGCGACTCCAGAGACTAGCCGGTATGGCAGCCACCGGATGCATGCGGACTACACCCACAGCATCCCTGGAAGCCCTACTCGACCTCCCGCCACTGCATTTCTTCATCCAGCAGGAGGCGGCGGCGACAGCGGCACGTCTTAGAAATTTGCACCTGTGGAAACCTGCCCGGGTACCGCACACCGAAATACTCCACGAAGCGGTTAACGAGGAGCCGCTCATGGAGGCAGCGACCGACAGTATACCAAAACAGTTTATCTTCGACAAAAGGTACAAAATACAACTGCACGAGGATCCGTGGGAAGGTCTCAATCCCAGGGAAGTAAGGATCTTCACAGACGGATCCAAGACTAAGTCGGGATCCGGAGCAGGTACCTTTTCGGAAGATCTAAACATACACATCTCAACGCCACTAGGAGCCCATAGCACAGTCTTCCAGACGGAATGCGTGGGCATCATTATGGCTACAGAAGCGATCGAGCAAAGGAAAGTAAAAGATCTCCCCATCCGGATACTCTCCGACAGCCGATCAGTTCTCCAAGCCCTACAGAGCTATACAACAACGTCAGAGCTAATATACGAATGTCACAACGCCCTTTCCAAGGTATGTAACATTAACCCCATCACCCTACAGTGGATAAAGGGACATAGAAACTCACGCGGTAACGACGCAGCCGACATACTCGCGAGAAGGGGCTCAGAAATGGAAATGATAGGTCCCGAACCATTTTTGCCCCTTCCGACCAGCTGGCTGCGAGATAAACTGCGCCGAATCACCAAGGTAAAGCACCAGCATTATTGGAGCAACCTAAACACCTGCAGGCAAAGCAAGGAAGCTCTTCCGACAATCAATCCCGGATTGTCGCGTAAGTTACGACTGCTCAAAAGGGCCCAACTCCGACTGCTAACTGGAGCCATAACCGGCCATGCCTTATTTAACAAACACTTGTGTAGTAGTCTATGGTTTCTTATCTATGGACAAACATATTAAAAAATAAAGGATTAGAGATTGACAGACTCCTGAACACGCAAGTCGTATAGTTTTATTTATTCCCTTTCATCCAAGCCACAAGACCTCGGAGAACTCCATAACCCACACCCCAAGGAGTACATGGTGTCAGATAAGGGATCAACGCAAGAAAAATGTCAGAACAGGTACCGAACATAATTTTAGCTAATAACCTAAAACCGTTAACGTTGAACAATGGCGGCAATGACGGTGCAACTGTAAATTCATTTGAAAAATGGAAGCTCTGGAAGCAAAAATTTAAAATTTACTTTGTAGCTAATGACCTAGAAAAAGTACCAAAGTCTAAACAGATTGCTATTTTCTTAAATTCAATTGGAGATGACGGAATAGAAATTTACAACTCGTTTAACATTCAAAAAGAAGATGAAGAAACGCTAACGTCTATCTTTGAAAAGTTTGATTTAAAATTTAATCCTTGCAAAAATATAACTGTTGAACGTTATAATTTTTTCACTAAACATCAAAATGACGAGTCATTGGACGAATATGTAACAATTTTGAATAATTTAGCGACAGGCTGTGATTTCGGTGAACTAAAAAAATCGCTAGTGAAAGACATGTTTATAATTGGAATTAAAAACGCACGAATAAAAGAACGTCTATTACAAAGTTCAAACATAAATGATGTCGATGAAGCGGTCCAATTTGCCAAAAATATGGAATTGTCACAAGAGAGATCTAAGAAACTACATAATGGAAATGAAGCAAATAACAATTCTCAAGTACAATCCATACATCAAAGCAGGAGCAGTTTCAGAAGCCAAACTCCTAGAAGAAATAATTCCAGACCAAGATCAGTCACGCCATACAGAAAATTTTCAGCAAATAGAAGTTCAAGTCAAAATCAACGCAATTCTCTTTCAGGAACATCTTTTTCAGCTAATTACAGGTCTAACAGCAATACAAGGAATAATTCAATTTGCAACAAATGTGGTCAACAGCATCGGTACAAATGTCCAGCACTAGGCAAAGTCTGCAAAATATGTAAGAAAATGAATCATTTTGCAAATTACTGTTTCTTCAAAAACCAGAACAACAATAAGAATGTAAGTTTAGTTAATAGTTCTCAAAATGGTGAAAATTGTAATATTGAAAATAGTCAAAGTAATTTTGAGGGAAGTACTGTAAATGATTTTATAATTGGTACAATTAATTCAAATTCAAATTTAAATAATTGGCAAATTAATTTAAATATTCATGGAAATATGGTTAAATGTCAAATTGACACTGGTGCAGACATTAATGTAATTTCATTAAACACTTTGAAAAATTTAGAAGAAATGTGTAATAAGAAAATTCCTATTCAAGAGTCAGACAAAAGAGTTTTTTCATTTTCAGGCCAGATGATCGAAAATTTAGGTTCTGTCAGACTTGAATGTTCTTTTGACCATAAACTGAATATACTAATTGAGTTTGTAGTAGTAAAATGCGACTGTTCTACAATTCTGGGCTGGAAGACATGCGAGGAATGCGGCATTGTAAAACGTATTTTTGAACTAACCCAAAACATAGACTCATTAACCAATAAGCAAGAACAAAGGTCAGTACAAATAGTTATTAACAAGTATTCAGATACTTTTGAGGGATTAGGTTGCTTACCAGGAACTGTTCATTTACAATTAGATTCAAGTGTCACACCAAAGATTTGTCCTGTTAGAAGAATACCATATGCATTACAAATAAAGCTTAAAAAAGAACTAGACCGAATGGAACAATTAAAGGTAATTGAAAAAGTTACAAAACCGACTGACTGGGTGAATTCAATTGTCCCGGTAGAAAAACCTAATGGTGATTTGCGTATTTGTCTTGATCCACGAAATTTAAACAAAGCAATAAAAAGACCCCATTTTCCATACCCTACTTTTGATGATTTACGTTCTCAGGTAGCAGGTGCTTGCATATTTTCAAAGTTGGATGCAAATTCAGGATACTGGATGTTACAATTAGATTCAGAGAGTAGTGACCTCTGCACTTTTAGCACACAATTTGGCAGGTACAAATTTTTAAGACTTCCTTATGGCATTAATTCAAGCGGTGAAATTTTTCATAGAGTCATGACTGATTTATTTAGTGAACTTCCAGGAGTAATAATATTTGTCGATGATATACTGGTCTATGGTTCTACGCAGAGTGAACATGATGAAAGGTTAGAAAATGTATTTATAAAAGCTAAAGAAGTTAATTTAAAGTTTAATAAGTCAAAATGTCAGTTTGGTCAGTCTGAAGTGTCATATGTTGGTCATGTCTTTAACAAGAATGGAATTTCCCCAGATACCTCAAAGGTCGAAGCTATCATGAAAATGCCGAGACCTGAAAATGTCAAAGATCTTCAAAGATTTTTAGGTATGATTAACTACCTTGGTTCTTATATACCTAATTTAGCTCATGAAACCACCTTACTTAGAGATCTTCTTAAAAAACGAAATATTTGGCAGTGGACTTCTCATCAAGAAGATCAATTCAATAAATTAAAATCACTAATTTGTCAATCCCCTGTCTTGATACATTATGATGTGAAAAAACCTGTAAGATTGTCAGTAGACGCGTCCAAAAATGCAGTGGGTGCAGTAATTTTTCATGGACTGAATCCTATTGCATATGCTTCTAAAACTTTAAATAAATCTCAAGAAAACTATGCACAAATAGAAAAAGAATTGTATGCTATAGTTTTTGGGTGCAAGAAATTTCATCAATACATTTATGGAAAAACCACTTATGTTGAAACAGACCATCAACCTCTGGTAACTTTGTTTAAAAAACCACTTTCAGATGTCCCTGCAAGACTTCAACGAATGATGATTGCTATACAGTCATACGATCTCATCGTTTCATATACTAAAGGTACTGAAATGTATGTGTCTGATACTCTATCTCGTGCACCTGTCTCAAAAAGTAATGTAGAAAAATTTAACTTTCATGAACTGGATGACAATGTTATTTGTCAAGTAAACTTATTAACTTCTAATTTGGCAATTACAAAAGAAAAGCAAGATAAAATTATTTCACACACTAAGTCTGATATTTCACTTCAAAAACTTAAAGAATATTTCATGGAAGGATGGCCTACCAGTAAGCAAAATTGTGATCCAATTGTTTTACCCTACTGGAACATCAGGGATGAAATTCATGTTATAAATGACTTAATTTTTAAGAATCAGTCTGTTATTATTCCAAAATCTTTACGTTCAGAAATTCTTTCAATTTTACATGAAGGTCACATGGGCATAGAAAAAACCAAAAGTCATGCCCGTGGTATTGTTTTTTGGCCTAATATTTATCATGACATTGAGATCAAAAGTAAACAATGTGAAACTTGCATGACATTTAGTTCTAATAAAACAAAGGAAACCTTACTATCTCATGAACAACCTTCTTTACCCTGGCAAAAAATAGCATCAGATTTATTTGATTACAAAAGTAAAAAATATTTATTAGTCGTAGATTATTATTCCAATTACATTGAAATTGCACACTTAAATCAAGACTCTAGAAGTAACACTGTAATAACACAATTAAAGACAATTTTTTCACGTCATGGAATTCCTTTGCAGTTGGTGAGTGACGGTGGTCCTCCATACAACTCCCATGAGTTTCAAAGCTTCATGAAAGACTGGGATATTCAACACATTATGTCAAGTCCTAATTATCCTCGATCAAACGGTCTTGCAGAAGTTTCTGTAAAAATAGTAAAAAACATTATGAGAAAATGTGAACAGTCAGGTACAGATTTTTATATTGGTCTTTTACAATATAGAACTACTCCCAGAGGTAACCTAAAGTCACCCGCAGAATTGTTAATGTCACGAAAACTAAGAACAAAATTACCTACTAAAACAAGTCAATTAAAGCCGAAAATAGTTCATTTCTCAAGTCATAACAAAGAAAAGTCACTAGAATTAGAAAAAAGAAAGGCATATTATGATAAAAATGCTACTCTACCAGAAGTGTTTCAGTCAAATGATCAAGTATTTTTCAAAAGAAATCCTAAAGATGTGTCATGGTCTAAAGGTACTATTGTGTCAAAATCTAAATATCCAAGGTCTTACTTAGTCAAAGATTGTAATGGTACAGTCTATAGAAGAAATACACAGCATATTAAGCTATTCAAGTCAAGTCTCTCACAATCAAAGTCAGTGATAAATGAAAGTCATAAAATGACAGACTATAATAATAAAAATAAATTTTATCAGTCACATAACAAAAATATGTCTAACACAAATCATTCTTGTCGTATGTCTGAGTCCAAGTTAACTCAGAACAAGCAACTACAGTCAAACTCAACAAACAGTCAAAGGTCAAGTCAGTCAGGTCTGATAGAGGAGGATGATAGGGAAAATCGTTATTATTATAATATTCCTAAATATCTATACTGTCGAAAGGAAAACAATGTTGAACAAAATGTAAACTTAAGTGAATCCTTTGAGTCAGCTCAGTCGAGTCAGTCATCAAATACAAATAGTCAAGAAGAGTTGAACGAGTCAAATGTACAATCCCCAACTAGTATACAGTCTCCTATATTTATTGAAGTTAATGATGATATGCAGGATATTCAATTCTTGTCAGAAAATGATATAATATTACAGTCAGATAGTCACTCTACTAATAGTAATAATAATGGAGAAGACTTACCCGAATTATTAGAGATGAACATAAGTTCAAATACTCCAGAAATGAGATATTCATCTAGAGGGAGGTTATTAAAGAAAACCAAAAGATTGAACATGTAACTAATTTATTTTAAAATGTAAATGACAATTTTATGTACAATTTTAATACTAGTATGCATGAGTCTTCGCATGCGATTTGACGAACCAATGTCCAGGTGAATAATTAATATTGTATAATTTTATTTTAATATTAACTTATTGTTTGAGTGATTTCTTTTAATGTAAACAGTATTTTTAACCTAGAAACCTGAATGTCAGATATGTCAAATTAAATGTCTAATCAAATGTCAGTCGATGTAATGTAGTGTTGCCATTTAATCTTAAGAAAGGGCATGTAGTAGTCTATGGTTTCTTATCTATGGACAAACATATTAAAAAATAAAGGATTAGAGATTGACAGACTCCTGAACACGCAAGTCGTATAGTTTTATTTATTCCCTTTCATCCAAGCCACAAGACCTCGGAGAACTCCATAACCCACACCCCAAGGAGTACAACTTGTTCAACTTAGGTGTTACAGACAGCCCCCTGTGCAGAGCATGCATGGCGGCGGAGGAAACCGCAGCCCACGTCATCATGGAATGCCCGGGGGTGGCAACATACCGGGCACGTCATCTCGGAACACCGAGATCGCTACCAGACGCCGTCGGCAACGTCAAGGGTCTGCTAGGCTTTCTGGTAGAACTGGGTTGGCAGGAGTAACACCACCAACCCCTCACGCAAAATAGGCGCAGTTTTTAAGTCGTCGAGTTGCGGAAAAGAGCCCGCCATAACCTATACCTATACCTATAACTTACTACTAAACTTTTACGTAGCGTATATTATTATTTAACTTCAAATACAACTAACCTTACCGCTAAAAAAATATATTTTCTTGTTATACCTATCTGCTTGAAATATAGACTTCTTTCAAACCTGTAAGCTTTATGGACAGTTTACAGTTTAGGCTTAAGATCAATGTTAAATCCTCCAGTGGCCTGTTTTATAAAGCCACAAAATTACAATGTACAGGCTACAAGTTTCCATTTGACACAACCTAGACCAATGACGACCTACCATTTGTGCAAGGTTGCCAGTTTAAACCTGTATTTTTTTTAGTTGTTATAGCTTCATAAAACGTACCCCTGAAATGAAATAAGACAATGTTTATATGCAGACAATAACGTACCCCATGCCCATGGCTTTTATCTTCACCAACAAAACAATACATACAAATGCAAAAATACTTTATCTTGTCTAGGGGACACCGTTGATGTAGAAAAACATATCATGTTTTCCTGCTGAACTACACATTTTATTTGATATTATATTTAATTTGATTTTTGATCTTTTTTATGATTTGATAGCTTTATATAATGCTAAGACTAAGTACTATCGTAATATGAAATATGTTTAAAAAATGACTGACTGCTGAGTTTCTTGCGGCGTTTCTTGTCAGCAGGGGTCTCCTCTTGGGAAGCGCTGGTAAATTCTTGGCCTACTTACTGAATAAATTACTTTTATCTTTTTATCTTTTTACACCTCCAAATTAAAACACCACAAACTCATTTGATTTCGTGTATATAATTCATGATCATCGTTGTAATGCAATTTAGAATTTAAAAAAATATGTATTTCTGCGTAAGTTTAGAGTAACTGTTCTTGAATTTTATGTTTTACACAAGATGGTTACTTAAAAAAAACATCAATTTAAACAAGATGTATGATTGATAATGCATTTATTTGCTACTCATTTTCTTGCAGGTGCAGTACTTTGCTAATGCATTCTTGTTCAAGGATTGATAGAAAGCGTGTTGTGTACGCACCCTAACTACTCTGTCAAACGCTGTTCAAAGAGAATATAATCACTACGTTTTAAGAGACCGAACTTCATATAAATCATTTTCTGAACGTTTTGTATGACGATACCAAGAATTATGCACCAACATAATAAAAATCAAATGTTGCCATGCCATTCCAATTTAAAAACAAAAAACTAGTGTTGCGAAAAATCGATTATAGTGATTTTATTAACCGGTAATAATGGATGTAGCCATAACCGTTAGCTTGTATACAACTGGATTTTATTAGTACAAAATAAAACAAATAATTTTATATTAAACTTTATTTCCTTCTTAGGTACATTATAATCTATCTAAATCATCCTCATTACTAACTTTCTCATTCAACTATTACGTATTTACTCTAATAACAAAATACTCAATGCTTAATCAATTATAATACACAGAATTACTCATACTAAATAACTGCAACTAATAATTTGATTTTTATATCATGAGCAGATCATTCCAATTTTTATTACTTCATAGAATAACTGTACAGGGAATATTATTTGGCAAATTATTCAGTTTGTATGATTTTTAAATGGCAGAACCAAAAAACAACGAATTTCATTTGTGGTCGACGTTTCATTACATTTGTTTTTAAATAATCGAATACACATAGCTCCACAGCTACGCGGAACACCCAGTAGGTCTCAATAAATCTATAGGTTAGGTTAGGTTAGGTTAGAATTGTGTCAAGGCGCGAAGCGCCACAACTACGCGGAATAGAATGGTATTACGTGAAGTAATTTTTATGTTCCGTTCTCAACATAATACCATAGATAATTGTGAATGCCAACTATCTTAAATTTACATAATATTATTTGTAATAATTTGCATGTTAATTAAATGTACTTGAAACAGTAAATCACGAAATGTTTTCCATGACATAATTCAACTATTTAATGAAATGATCATCCCACAAGTAAAAATACACTATAATATAATATTCCTTGGAATGACAATTCCACGAACTGAATTTTCGACGAAATGTAAATAGATGAAATGTTGACTTTGAAGTGAAATTCGACGAAATAAGTATCAACAATTTGATGATAGATAGATAGGCTTACTTCGGATTAAAATTTGACACATTTTGTATGAGCAAATGTCAAATTTTAACTAGCAGTAAACCTTATCTATCCGCGAATTGAATATAGGGTTTGGCCATTAGTGCTGTGGGCTCCCCTACTAACGGCCAAACCCTATATTCAATCCGCGGATAGATAAGTTTACTTCAGATTAAACTTTGACACATTTTGTATGGGCAAATGTCAAATTTTAACCAGCAGTAAGCCTTATCTATCCGCGGATTGAATATAGGGTTTGGCCGTAAATGTAATGTTTTATAATTAGATTATAGGTAAAAAACTTAAGTAAAGCTCGCGGTGCATGTAGTTGTGTACAAAACTAATATGGGGTGTTACGTCAAATTTCAAATATAGAATGTTTAACGGTCTATACAGATGTGTTAACTACTACATGCAACAGGAGCTTTACTTAAGTTTTTTACCTATGATGATGATGATGATTAGTGGTGACGCGGCCGAGGCAGACGGGCGGTCGAGTGGCTCTCCAGTCATTCCGCCCTGTTCCCCTTGGTCAGGCCTCAGGTTATTGGCCCGGCGGCGCTCCCATCCAGCACTGATCCCATCTTCTTGTTTTCCTATAGAACAAAAGTGCGTCCTGTAGGTTAATGCTTTTAAGTGTCTCTGCTGATAATGCGTCCTCCCCGAATGTGCGATGTCTCAGTGACGAGTACATTACACACTCGGTTAGAACGTGTTGGCTAGTTTACTCTTTACCGCAGTGTGGGCATCGAGGATCCTTTGACTCCTATTACCGTCAGATGTCTGTTGAGTGGACAGTGTCCAGTCAATATCCCTGTCAGTATACTTAGGTTGTACTTACCAAGATTTAGTAGATACCTTGTTCTGTTTCTGTTTACCCTTCCTATCATGAGTTTGGATTGTCTGCATCCCTGTGTTGTTATCCATGCCTCATTTGTCTTTGTCTCTATTCTTCTGGCGATTACTCCTTTCGTTACCGTTGCGGATATCGGAAGGGCTGTCTCCGGGCGCAGATACTGTAGATCCGCCCCTGCTCTGGCCAGTTCATCTGCCTTTTCATTTCCTATTGCTCCACTGTGCCCTGGTACCCATGCTAGTGTTACATTGGATGCTGTGCCTAGATTGTTCAGTTCATTCCTGCACTCCTGCACCAGGGAGGATTTGATGACCGGATTGTCTAGTGCTTTTAGTGCTGCTTGGCTGTCTGAGTAGATTATAACGTGGCTTCCCGTTATATCGCTTCTTTCCTTGAGATCCTGCGCACACTTCATGATGGCATACACTTCCACCTGGAACACACTGGTAAAGCCTCCTAGTGGTATCGTTGTATGCTCATTCGCTTCTAGGTTGTAGATGCCTGCCCCCGCTCTATTTGTTGAGGACTTCCATGAACCATCCGTGACGCATGTCGCTCTGGGTTCCGGTATCTCTGTCTCTCAACTATCTCTCTCTCCAATATGGATTCTGTATTTCTTGTCGAAGATCTTCCTTTTCTTTATTAGGTCATTGTTAGTCATGATCATGTTCATGTTCACCATTGACTCTCTTTGTATGATTGCGTGTCTCTTGTCCATTTCGGATCCGATCCACTCTCTGCTCATTTTCATTCTGTACCACTGTTCTGTGGCTCTCTTTTCCACTTCAAGGTGTACAGGGTTCAGTCCTAGCATTATCTCCAGGGCCTGTGTGGGAGTTGTCCTCATTGCCCCGGTTGTCATTAGACATGCCAGTCTCTGGACCTTCGTCAACTCCTTGTCTATATCTGGGTAGGACCACTGCTTTGTATATCCATTGTGTTATCAGTGGTCTTAGTCCCCATCTTCTGCCTATGGCTTTCCTGCATTGCCATAGGGCTATTGTTGCTTTCCGACATTGCTCCTTAAGTTTTTTTACCTATACCCTTGTCGGTATATAAGGTAGGTATTCGTACTTTATCTCTAGGTAAGGTTCGAGGATAACGTGTAGGACATTATAAATCACCTAGCCATTCCCTGCTGTTGCGCTTTTTTGTTTTTGTTTGCTAAGTCTTCTTCCTGTGCAGACAACTTCATGTTTATACGTTCACACTGTCTTCTTATCAATAACATTGCCAGGCGTACAGATAGTATATTAAATATCTGACTGCGATGTTCATCGCATTTTATGAATGAACTGTCCCAATTAGCCATAAATAATGTGACTGTTAGGCTGCTTATGTTGTTCTGGTAGAGTATAGGTATAATTTCATTTTCAAATGTCTCCACACAATTTTCTACATACTTACAAAGATTTATATGAGGATATGTTAGTGAGGACTTGTCTGCCCACCACTCTCTTAATTTGATGTACAAAAATGTATCGTCGTCATGATTGACGGTGGTCAGACACTTCTCACAAATCGAATAGTGGTGTTTTTTTAAAATGGAACTGGCCAAGTAGCCACTAATATATACAATGGGCTGGCCTTCGACAGTAAGAAGTTTTGTTAAAGTGTCGTCTTCGTGGTCGTCGGGTATATGAAGCGTAAAATTCTCAGTCTTCGTTTTCTTTGTTTTTATCTTCTTCACCTCCGTCGTCGTGTCGTTTATTTTCTTCAGTTCTGCAGAGCTTCGATGTGGACACTGAACCGAAGACTAAATTATGTAGGTCCGTCAGTATAATATTGGAGTCTTTTTGACAGTTTGAACCTCTGCTGTTGGCAGACATTCCATTGATTACTGTCGTTTTTAAGGCAGCCACAAAAGCCGTTACGGTAGGGTTTCTATTGGTTGGGCTATGTTGCCGTATGACTCCAAACAAATTCTCGAGAGAGTCTTGGTTCAACTGCCTCAGATTTAAATACTTAAATCCGAGGCGTTGAACTTCGCTCCATATGTCCCTAAATGAGCATAGGGTTGTTAGGTACCCTTGAATGCATCGGACATTTTTCGCGTGACTTCCAGTTTCTTTATTTACAAATGTCACTGTTTCCAACATTTTCCTATAATGGGCCCACGCACTGACGTGACTTGTTTTAGCAGAAACATTTTCTCGCTGTCCTTTTTTAACATCCTCCGGGCCAGAAGGACCATTAGTGCAATCAAATAGTCGATCCAAATTGTGCACTATTTCTCCGGACTCGTTAATTTCTTGCCTCGTGTTCGGGCTTTCTTCTGCCAGCGCTAACAGTTTTAGAACTGCTGCGACCGTGTTGCTAAGTGTTTGTGCAGCATACTTTACCTTCATTTTAGCCCTGTATTTAGGCTGTATATGATTGGGTGTAATTTTACTGAGGTAAAGAAGATTCCTGTTTCTTTCTTCTACTTTCTTCATGTGTTCCCATTTCGCCTTTTTCCCGTCCATTTTTATTATACCGTAGTTCATGAAGTTGTTTCTAATGGATTTCAAAAGGTGGGGTACATCATAAACCACGAATATTTTTTTACTCCCCACATTAAAATAATTTTTCATAGAGGGCCCTTCCTCAGTTGGAGAATAATCCCTTAAGATTTTAAGTGCCCCCATATTGGTGGGCCCTTGATCGCAAACTGTGGCGAGTACTCGGTAGCCGGTTTCATTTACAGCGCTGATTATCTCCATGATAATTGCAGCCAACTTTTGGGACGAGACCGTCCCTTTCACAAAATAAAATGCAACCGGCTGCTTAAATTTCTTCCTTATGCCTTGGAGCATGAACACCAAAGCATGGTCTGCCAAAGAATTGCTTCGTTCTGACTTGCCCATGTCAGTGTAACCGTCTACTTTATCGCTTCTGCTGTTAAAGTTCAAACGTGGTTTTATTGCTATTTCATCAAAGAGTAGAGAGCAGTATTTATCTTTGATATATAAGGCTGAAGTTTTGCGCAGATGTTCCAAAATCTGCATACTAATGCCAGGCTCCATTGGAACTTTTTGCAATATACTTTGCAAAGTTTTGACACTCGGTAAAGGTACCAAATGTTGCAAATACTTGTATGCCTTTGGCGATCTTTTTAGAATGGCCAAACAAGATATTTTGTATTTTGTTGTCCATCGGTAACCACGGGGTTTTCGTTTCTGGTTTTGCAGCGCCAATGTAACAATTTCTTTAAGCAATGGCGATTCCAAGTTCTCCATAAGTCTTGCATTTTTCTTAAGTGACCTTATTGTTGCCTTAACTTCTTTGAGTTGTCTTATTAACTCATCCTTCTTCGTATTGCATTCTGTAAACAAGATTAAAGGTTAATTCGTTACAAAACGTTGATTTTTACATTTCTTGTCAAAAAGACCTCTAATTACAGTTGCGCTTATTGAATAACATATTTTAGTAAAACTTGTGAAATTATATTCCAATACAACGTTACAGTATAGAATAGGATAATTAAAAAAATCATTTTTGGGTTTCACGGTAAAATAGAAAAAAAACCGGCCAAAGGCGTGCCGTGCTATATATACTCAGTGTATAGTTCCGTAACCGTTATACTTATAACAAAGAAATCACTACAGTGTAAATTTCAGTGTAACCTCCCCCCCCCCCCCCCCCCCCGCTACAAAACTCTATTCTCAATATATTTGCCGGGAACTGCGCTTAATATAACTCAATTGATCTATATTGTTTAAAATAATTATCATTAAAAGTTACCAAATTAGGCTTTTCATGATTTTCAGGGTTCCGCAGCCAAAAAGTGCCTATTGATTATTTATTATTAGATATTGACTTGAAATTTTCACAGAATGTGTATTTCTATTGCCGCTGTAAGAATAAATAATAGACAAACAGACAGACATGATAAAATTACAAGGGTTCCGTTTTTGCCATTCTGGTTACGGAACCCTAAAAATCGGAGCAGTGGTCGAGTGGGTAAACCGTGCGATTTTTAATCAGAAGGTCCGCTGACTTTAAACACATTTAAATGTATGCACAATGACACAATCAGAAGATTAAGTACTTACCAGTGTTTGGATTTGCTTGCTCTGTTTTATGGCAATACCAGGGCATTTTGTTGGTACTGGCGCTGCTGAAATAAAAATAATACATCATATTTGGGAAGAAGCATCATTTTTACCCGACTACGGCGAAGCAAAAAGGAGGCTATATGATTTTGACCGGTATGTACATATGTATGTTTATATGTTTATTTATTTCATGAGGAAAAAAAGCAGTAAATATCGTAAGTAAATCTCTCTCTGTAAAAAAACATTAAAATGGTGTCAAAACAAGAGCTTCATACCCGCCATAGTATTTTTTTTATACGTGACATTGGGTTTATTAGGCTTGAGTCAGAAACCGATTCTGCCAAATCTATTCAGCGCTTCAAACTACCAAGCGTTGAAAAATACACCGAATGTTGTAAGGAATGGATTCTGTTTCCTGATTGGTCGATTTAATATAGCTCTATTCTGGTTGGTTGATACTATATATAAATAAGTAAATTAACGTTTATGTTCAATAAACTTTAGCCCCTAGAGGTTATTAAGTAGCTTTAGTCCCGATATGCAGAGACGTAACGTTTTAAGAGCATGAGAAGTAAAAAGATAATTACCATTTAAATTTTGAATAACAGATGTTGACAGTGGCTCTCTGCTCGTAGAAGGCGTAGGCTCAAAAGTGGCAAGCTGCTTCTCCACAGGAATAATCGAGTCTGCAGCTGAAACGGATATTCATTGTGTAGGTACGGTCAAATAACATAAGCCGATGTTCAGCTAATAGTAGCTGGATTGCACACATTATATTATAAATACGCGTTGGGAGTCAAATATTATTTAACTTTACATAATTTCCACAATCCCAAAAATAACCAGATCGGCTTTACCAGAGGTTGATCAACAATCGGATATTTGCCTGATATTATATTAATAATAGATCAATATACGTAGTATGATAAGATAATTCAAAATCAAACTTGAAATTGGTAATAAAATAAATAACTTATAGCCTTTTAAAGTTTTTTGTCTATCTCTTTCTCACGAAACGATGTTTTGCGTGTAATATATGGCGGTTGATTAATATGACGTCATATTACTGTATTTTCCTCCCTTTCTAGAAGCAAGTTTTAAACATTTATATCTTTCTTATTTTTAAAGATATTAAAAAACTATTTATTCTACGCTATTCGTGATTCGGAAGGTAAAAAAACCTTTAATTTAACTACTAGTAAAAAAATTGGCAAATACCTATGCGGCCTCTTACAGTTGGGAGAAATCTTGTGATCCATAGTAGGAATATTTTGTGATCTTTCTAAAGCTTTTGATTGCGTGAATCACACAACCCTAATTTTAAATTATTTATTTACTTTGCACGTCTGTGTTTGGGTCATCAATTTATATATGTGTACCAAATTTCAACCCAATCGGTCCAGTAGTTTCGGAGCAAATTGGCTGTGACAGACGGACAGACAGACAGACGCACAAGTGATCTTATAAGGGTTCCGTTTTATGGTTATTCTTTGCATAACTTTTTACGGTAACTTCGAAAAGTTTTGCAAGTTGATTACAGAATTTTGTTGAAAGTTGATTGCTTCTAAAATCCGAAGGTTCTTTTTGAAGCTCACGTACTGTACCTACCTTTTCATATATTCAAGTTAAATATTAAATTATTATAAATATCAATAAGTAGGTTAGGTAGACATTGCTCTTATAATGTTCTATAGATTATATAGCTTGTTTTTTCGCTTTTCGGTTGATTTTTTATTGCAGTTGGGTTTTTTGTTTATAATAAATAATTTTTAAATAATAAGAATCTCGGAAATTATGCGTTATTGGACATTATATACTCCAAATAGGGTCAAGAATCGATGGTTAAAATCCTTCGGGTACGTCCCGGGCACGGTGTATACGTCCCAGTGCAGTACAGGGCTCAGCACAATAGTCCATAGGGCAATAGGCCCCACGCGGGTCTAGTGGGGATTGGGGACTTCACTTACATAGTTGAATTACTGTGCATTGCGATATTTTCCTTTACCGTTAAGATCATGGTAAATAGCAAATTTGATACCGCACACAAGTTCCGAAAACCCCAGAGGTACGGAGCCAAGATCGAACAACCGAACCTCTGCTGAGGGGCACGACCGATTACCACAGCTTACAAGAAAGAATACAACTAAAGGTCTATACATGCATAATGATATTTAAAGAATCATCCTCCAACTCGTAACCGTTACTATACCCCCATAAGGTAATTTAAAAAAAAAGTTGTTACTTACTTGGCACATCACGTTCTTGGTTTATTTTATGCCTTTTTGCTTCTTCCTCTGCAGTTTCACCCGGTCTCTTTACCGCTTTTGCTTTTACTGGTGCTAAAAAATGAAATAAAGTTAGTAACCCTTCACATGAAGTAAATATATATCTGCTTAATATTAATTGCGACGACGCGCTAGGATAAGTTTGTAGTGATTTTGCTTACGTCGCCAGTGGTCCATTTCGAATCCCGGCAACGGCAAAAAGATAAAAGCTTGTCTTAGTTTGGGACTAAAGCTTGTTACAGATAGAGTTATATAATATTCAATAGCTATATTATAATATAGCATTCTGGTATGTTTCAAAAATATTTCATATTATTTTTAAGTCATTTGTTGGTAGTTTTATTTTATCAATTTTGTGCAGTATTTTTTGCTGTAATGTAGTGCAGTAAATAGTAATCTGCTAAAAGTGGCTTTATGGACTCGGTCAAACCAATTACTTTTAATATTTAATTGTAATTAATTGTATGTATATTTAATGAAATAATAAGACAACTTACATTTCTTTAACATTTTCTATTTATTTTACGTTATTTTAAAGAAATATTGATACTTTCAAGCAAGTGCCTTGTTTATATGTAGAGTAATAAGATTTAACAGAATAGTGGACTTTATTAGATGTAAAACTGCAGCAGAGGAGGGATTAAGTTTTTGTGATGAAAATAATGGACTGTGCAAGTATAAGAATATTATTGTAGATAAATAATCACAACAATAAAAATGTACTCTTGGTATTACATTACGAAACCAAAAGAGAATGTAGCAATAACAACAAGTAGCATAGACTACTAAAAACCTACATACAGTCTTTTTACTGGAGGAAAAAGAATTTGTACGTATTTACCATTCAAATTTTGAATGATGGATGTTGACAGTGGGTCTCTGCTTGTAGAAGGCGTAGGCTCCATAGCAACTTGCTGCACTGCAAGTGATGATCCTGGAGCAATTTTTGATATAATATAAAATAGGTACTTTATTTTGTATTATAGAGTCTGAATATAATAAATATAGCTCCAAGATTAAAAAGTGAACTACTACACCGCGGCACTGACATAAAAAATGCAACAAGAAACTGGGTTATATAATAGCCATAGAACTCCCAATTGATCTGAAATGAAGCTGGTTTGCAGGGGAGTGTGTCCACAGAAGTAAAATTGTCTGAATCTGAATGATTGATATCCAGCTGCAAATCTGTAATCATGGCATGAGATTTGGCAGTTCTAAAGCAGTATTGGCAGTATTTGGTTATGTGTCACAGTGACATGAGCATTATGTTATTTATGTTATTTGTGAAAAATTATATACTTATAGAAAGAACATATTTTGTAATTTATAAGTCTTTGATAGTTTTTTTTTTTTTTTTTTTTTTTTTATTAGCATGGCCTGTCTAAATGTATTAACATTAAAGCATGCTGTTTGTTTTCCTGTTATAATATGTTTCGTTCCTACGGCACTGCCACTACTTTAATTACTGTATAAATAAGTCTTAGTGGGAATTGCCCCAGGATATAGGCTACACTTAGTTAGTTTTATGTTCTATTTGTATATTCTGTTTCTAATGTCTGTGTCTGTTTTTTTCCCCAATAAAGAAAATAAATAAATAAATAAATAAAAAGATTTGTAAAAAGTCAGTGTTGTTTATTTGGTTCTTCTCAAGCCATATGGTACATTTGGTGAGTATAATGAACAATATATTACAGGTTTATATGAGTAGCTATGCTCGTCAAAAGAATGCGCCAGCATAACAAACTATTGCAAACAATTGTTACCAAAATTATTACACCAGCTCTTAGTTCCTTTTCTAAATACATTTACATTAAGGATGATTACTTTATCAAGATTATGTTTATTTAGGGCTAGCTATACTATTTGGATTAGGTCTACTACTCACCCAATTTGCTGGCAACATGTTGTGGGAAAGCCCCTAATTGGTCATCGGACAATGGTGGTGCTGAGAGGTTCACTTTCGGATAAGCTCTTTTCTTTAATTTTTTTCCTGACTTGCCAAAGTCTCTTCTCTCAAAATGGTCACCACAAACATGACGTACTTCATGCAGTTTTTCAATGGGTACATGCACAAGGTCTTCTTTACCCACTAGTTTTACCCAAGCTTTACACCTGCAAGCAAATTGTACGCAAATTAATCACTATTGTATTGTACACAGTCAACATAATACTACAAGTAACAAGACTAACAAGTTACTAGCAGCAACTATACAAAAAATCTTAGTGGTTCAGGTCTTGCCACTCTCACCAGACTTCATATACAACATAATAACAATCATTTAATGAAACTGGATCAACTTAGAGGAAATAATTAATCTACTTAAACAAAAAGGGCTGTAAATGCGTGTCAAACCTGCAATAATAAAATAATATCACAAGGATAAGTAAATTTCATACTTGCTAAAGCAAAAACAAAGTTTATGTTATTGACTTACCGGGATTCATCTATCGGAAAACTGGCAAAGAATCCTCCTCTTTGGATTTCTCTGACACCACATATCTCACAATATCTGCTTTTACCAACCATAATGTAAGATAATCATAAAAACCAAGAGTCACCTTCTCAAAAACACCACGAGTCTCTATCTCAAAAATAACACAAGCATACACTTAGTCAAACGGAGGAGTAAATTTACTGTAAATAAATTTACTCAACTCAACGCGACACCGTGAAACACTATAGGTATACTTTAATTATGACAAAATTAAAAGTATGAAGAATTTGAAAACTAACACAAACGAAGCGAACGTTTTTCATTTGAGTTTACTGTCATATCTGTCATGTTGAAAACTCATCAGTGTTGCCACCAACATGTTTGTTTATTATGTTAGCATTAAAGGAACTCGATTGCTATACAAAGCTTTTTTCTATAGGAGTTTCCAACCACTGACGCTGTTAACGAACGGGAACATTTTGCTTGTATCAGGATTTTGGAGTTTTCTTGTATTTTGAATTACTTTCTTGTTATTTTAGACACATTTAGTTAATATGTGACAAGATCACCTTTTTTCACCGTCTGCGCGGCTGTGTACTGTGTTTTTGTGGATGATAGAAGTTGGTTCTGTGTACCGCTATTATTAGACTCAAAAATGTCTAAATCACAAATAAATACGAAATCAAGCACTTATCTGAAGGATAAGGAAGCTTTTCTGAAGGAACTGAAGCAGTTTAACGACAGCAAAGGGTAATCATTATTGAAAAAGCTATATTTATTTATATTACGGTTGTGAATTTGTGATGATGCTTTCGTAATTAGCTTGCTTATAAGAATATATTTTATCATAATTACACGTATATATGCTGTAAAAACCGTAATTATAACATTTATACTCATGTTTTCTACTTTGATTTTATTTTTTATAACCTAATTTTTATTATTTTAGCATACCATATAAAATCCCTTCAGTAAACAGCATTGACATAGATTTATATCTATTCTACACATTAGTACAACAGAGAGGAGGTCTCAGCAAGGCAAGTATTAGTTTGTAGTTATACTTGAAAAACTAAAGATTTGGTAAATAAACAAAATATTTGTTTGAAAAAGAATATTTCAGAACTGTGTAATATAAAAAATGCTTTGTCTTCTGCAAGGCCAGGGAGTAAATTCCTTATGAAATTTTAGTTATATTTTCCATATGAAATAATAACTCTATTAATATGGAATAGAAAATTTCAGAACATATTTATAATATTGCGAAAAAAAGAAATAATTCTTTAATTACCTTCCTAAACAGGTAAACTTCTATGATGTCTGGGATTCATTTCTGCGTCCGTTGCGTTTGCCGCACCCTTGCATCAATGGGTCAACTTTGCTCCGAAGAATATATGGAATGTACTTAGAAAAGTAAGTTAGTCATCTTTGCACTTGTCTTATGACTTTGTAAAGTTTTAACATAGTCCGCAAATGTCTAATTCCTGCTTATAATGGGCTCTTTCAAACCAATATCGCTGTGGACTCATTAAAAGCTGTAGATTGCAGGAAATATCTGTTACAAAAAGCTTTAAACTGATTATTCTATGAGACAACTGATGAGTTAAAAATTGTTTACAGCTTTTGTGCAGCTTAAGGAGTCTAAAACCAGTGAACTTTCCTTTTTAGCACAGTTGCGGTACAAAAGAGTTTGCCACTTTTTAACTCTATTTCAATTAATTCTCCCGTGAACTGTCTGTAACCCTATAGTCTCAAAATGAGACAGATGTCTATTGCAATTAGGCAAAATACTTCTTGCTAACAATTTGTATATGTGAAAGCTGTATTTAACATATTCACTGTCCCCATACAAAACAATCTGACAATGTCACAAGTCCAACCATGCATTCAGTATGGGGATGTGACGTAGTGGCAGCACGGACTCCTGAAAAAAAGCTTAAAGTTAAAAAGAAAAAATTATATGTTTATGTGGAACTCTTCAAACAAATCTTTTCATACTGTAATTATACTGTCCAGCAAAAGTCAGCTATGATGGTTCTGCCTAGATACCTATGGTTGCCTGATGTTTTTTTCTTATTTTAGGTATGAAAAAGCTAAGGGTCCGCCAAGTAGAGATGATGACAATGATATGGATGAGGACCTCAGGTCCACCAGAGGTCGAGGGAGGGATACTCCAAGAACCCCATATGGTGGGGGCACTTACTACACAGGTATGTTTTTAAAGATTGATGTTATAATAATGTTAAATCTGTAAGTATGGGGCGTATGGATAATTTATAGTGGTACCACATAATTAGAAATGCTATCATTTTTTCTATACAATTGCCTACAAATAGGACTTGTCAATTGTGATAATTATACCTCACTACTAGAGAAGTTCATGACCAAATTTAGTATTTTAGTTAATCACATTTAGTAAACCTCCCTCCCGTCTCAAGATGCCAAAAACATCTACATATATTTGACATGATGGCTGTGTAAATATTAATTCTTTTGACTGTACAATTAATCTGTGTTAATAACATAGCTTTAATTTAGGAAGGATTTGAAAAAAAAACACCTTCAGCATTCATACAAAGTTGAAATTCTTATAGATGCATCACCACTTTATACTTAACAGTTTAACACCCTATAAAATAAAATGTTAGTTGTCAACTGCACATCAGTTTAAATCTTAGTTAATAATCTAAACTAAATTATAACTAGTAAAAAAATTGGTCCCACACAATTTGTGTTCAATTTTGATTTCATACTTGTATGGACAAAATATAAGCATTCCTAATCATAAAGCCCCCGCTAATATACAAGTCAAAGTCCCTTTCTAAGAAGAAACAACAATTAGTTGCTCCCTTTTGTTTTCATAAACGTTTCTGGGTATGAAAATGGACTGTTACAATTTTTGCAATTATATTAAGAATTACGAAATTGGGCAATGTTACATGTAATAATTGTAATAAAAATCAATTCTATTTTTAAAATGCTTCTATTTTACAATATATTTATCCTGCAGTATATCACAAAAGTTTTTTTTTGCAGCATCAGGCGAGCCCCTACGCGCTGCTCAGACACGTGTTGCCGGGCCGTCGGAGCGTCTGGCCCTCTCGCTCCTCTCCCCCATGCCCAACGAGCAGGACTTCGCTGTCAACGTGTGCACAGTGCTGGCTGCCGACCACTCCAATAGGATGCCGCTGAACACCATGCCACATATACTGGACTTTTTGCTGGCGCATGCTGGGGTGTATAACCATAGTAAGTATTCATCTTTGTCATAACTTGAAAGTAAATAAGAGAATACAATATCACGGTGGAGGATCGACATTCTTGTCTGTAATTCGATAAGTTGTTGTTAAAGATTTTAAATATACAAGTGAAAAGTGCGAACGCCACATGGACGGAAGCTTACTTAAATTTCAAGATAACCGATAGGCTAGATGACATTTTTTTGGTAAAATCTGTTAATCTAATCATCTACCATAATTTTGCTTGTGCAACACATAGTACATAGTTATAATATTTGACATTATCTGTCAATGATGAATGTAAAAAGAATTATAATAGTTATTACTGCTACAACCTTAACGGTACCATAATAATAAATAAAGGAAAGAATTAAGAATTGGCACACCACGAAAAAATATTTAGCACCAAAAGTATGACTTTATTAAATTTAAAAAGACTATGTTATACGAGGGGTGATCCAAAAGTAATGATAATCAGAATGAAAGGCACATAAAATGTAAAAAAACCTAATCTATTTTTCAACATAGTCTCCTTGCAAGTCTACACACTTAGACCATCGTTTCCCTAGACCTTGAATTCCCTTTAAAAAAAATTTTTTTTCTTGGCTTGTCAAAAATGCCTCCACAGCGGCTATCACTTCACTGTCATCCAAAAATTTGTTACCTCTAAGATCTTCCTTCAGGCGTGGAAAGAGATAGAAGTCGCTGGGGCTTAGATCTGGCGAATATGGGGGGTGTTCAAGCACTTCGAAGCATGCATCACGAATAGCAGCCATCGCAACACCGGCCTTGTGGGGGGGTGCATTGTCCTGGTGAAATAGGACACCAGCACGAAGTTTGCCCCGACGCTTTTCCTTGATTGCTTCTCTCAATCTTCGTATCTGGCAGCGTAGTAAGAGCCTGTAATAGTGGTTCCTTTTTCTTGGTATTCTATTATTATGATTCCTTCGGCATCCCAGAACACGGAAGCCATGATCTTCCCGACTGAGCTTGCAACCTTGAATTTCTTAGGTGTAGGGGAACTGGGTCGCTTCCAGTCTCAGGATCAAAATGATGGATCCAAGACTCATCCAAGGTGACAAATTGACGCAAAAAAGTTTCGGGATAAGCTCGAAAATTTTCAAGATTACACTTTGAAATCTTATGTCGTATTTACTTTTGTTCGGCCGTTAACATTCTAGGTACCCAACGGGCGGAGACTTTTCATGTGTAGTTCATCAGTTAATATTCTTTGAACACTGCCATACGAAATCCCCGTGAGCTCAACTAGATGTCTGGTAGTCATTCTTCTATCTGTTAACACGAGTTCATTGATATTTTTTACATTATCTTCCGTAAGGGCCGTAGAAGGGCGGCCTTCGCGATGTTCGTCTTGAGTGGATGTTCTTCCTAAGTTAAACTCCTTCGACCAGCGTGCTACTGTGGAATACGGCGGAGCAGAGTTCCCTAGTGTCCTCACTAATTCAGCATATATGTCTTTAGTACTCATTTTTTTTAAACAGAAGTATTTAATATCCGCTCTCAACTCAATTTTCTCCATTTTTGCGTTATTGTTCCGACCGCTCGTGAAAAAACAATTGAAACTCAATGACAAATACACATTTTTTAATTTTTTTTTCTTAATATTACTGAAGAGTCTCTACTGCCAGTAACGCTATATTTCATTATTGTATATCGATGCAAAAAGTATTTAGTTATCATTACTTTTGGATCACCCCTCGTATACACACTGGCGTCATCTCCACAACTTTCTTCCAGTGAGCCTTCGCGACACAATCGGGCGCTCGTACTTCGAGGCGCGCGGGCGCTACCCGCACGACTTCTGGCAGCTGCGCGCCGGCGGCGGCGGCGCCCGGGAGCTCGCCGACGAGACCAAGTTCTCGCAGCTCAGCGGGGACCAGCCCGAGCTCATGGTGCAGGCGCTCGCCGCCCAGAACACGCTCACCGACTGTCTGATGAATGAGTGCGGGGCTGAGGAGTTGGTTGAGAAGATTCTGGAAGAGGTATGTTGTTACTATTCTCCATTTTATGTAGAGCCTTTTGACAGCCATTTTTCAATGCCAAGTTTAAATGCTACTGTCCATAAAGAAAATCATTCTGGTTTCTGTGAAATGGGGTGACTGATAGCTTTCAGAAAGCTTCGCTTGGCATTTCTGAAACATTGCAAGTCCTTCACCATATCTTGATTTTGAATTTTCACTAAAGATGCATGTTTGGAATCTTGTTCAGTTTAATCTTGCCAACGCCTCACGTCAAGCATAAATCTACATGCCATGCATGTTTCTAGAGTTATGCAAAATTCAACTTAATCCATACAAAAGAAGATTTTTTTTAACTGCACCTCTGACAACTATAAGCTTCGGTGGCATTGTAGGCACGACAGCTCATGTGACATGTCGTTCCTAACGTGGTTTGAGTCTATAACCTCAGGGTTGTTAAATAATGATTTTGGACAACCAAAATATAGTACGGTCTAAAGTGTTAATATCTACACAGCCATAGCGTCAAATATATGTATACAAAGATCTTATTGTTAGGAGCATAGGGACGTATAGATATTTTTGGCATCTTGGGAACGATTGCTTTATGACTTTGATTGTACAATTCCTTCTGTATTCATTTGGAATTCTTTTATTTTCTAGGAAGCAAATGAAGACTGGGTGACGGAACCGTCTGAAGATGACCAGCTTTTTGCCCCTGAGCTCCAAGGCGGAGCATCCTGTGTCTACACACAGAGGGTGCTCCAAATTGCCTCAATAGTGCGTTCCCTGTCCTTCCACGAGGAGAACGCCCAGTACTTGGCTAAGAACACTACGCTGATACGCTTCCTGTTACTTTGTGCCAACTGCTGGGTTGGGACCCTTCGGCAGTCAGGGTTGGATGCCTTGGGGAATATTTCGTCGGACCTTATTATTAAGGTGAGAATATATTGATATACTAATCTGTTTTTCTATCTCTCAGTACTCCATACATAAAATTACTACGGGCTGTATCCATTTTTATAAGTTTTTGTATTTCACATGTTGAGCTGTATGTTTAGTTCAAATCTTGCATGTTAATTTTGGCACATTTTTGGGATGATTTGAAATCTTGAATAAAGTCTGAGTGGAGTGATAGGTTACATTGTGCATCAAGGGTAGTATGAAGGGAATTACTAACGAGAGTGTTAGAAGCCCGACGCCGAAGGCGGAGGGCTTTTAATGACTCGAGTTAGTAATCCCCTTCATACTACCCTTGATGCACAATGTTTTTTATCACATTTGCGAGGAAAAAAAACAAAGAGAAAACACTTTAACTCTGCAAAATATAAAGAAATGACTTTTGACGAACGGGAACGTAAATGGAAACGATATTTTTTTTGTGACCTCTACCACAGATAATAACTGCGTTTAGTTTCGACCTGGATTCGAGCCAGATTTAGCCAATTTGATAAAAATGTATAATTACTAAAATTAATGATAAATGTTGATATAAACTTGAAATAGGTATAAAAATAATGAAGTTTAATGAAGCGTATAGGTTTTGTGTAATGTAAGTTAGTCTATAGCTAATTTTTAAAGATGAAATTAGAAACCGATTTAATTTTTGGCTGAAAATTAAACCTCCTTAGTCAGAAATGATGTACGAAAGTCATTACTCCCTAGGGATGACAAACTCGCCATAATTCCCGCGGGAACAATTTAGGCCATTGTCCTTCTGTATACAGGCATGGAATAACACCATTTACGAGCAAGTGTGATGAAATATCGTATTAAAATTTTGGTGACTTTAAGCTGATATGATGATACAGTGATTTTCGCTATACTAACGCAGATTTGTAATTTGAACTGTGAAAGCAGCTGCTGCCCATAAGCCAAAAACAGCTTTGAAAAACTCTTTTAAGGTGTTTTTTACGATATTAGGATGTCCGTAATCGTTTTCTCTATTTAGTTGACTGACTAAAATTGCTTTATCCGTCACAAGGGCGAATTTCCCTTCCCAACGGTTTCATTTACCCGTTTTTTCCAATCTAGCTATCTCTATCTCTATAAATATTTTGAAAAGTTCTTCTTTGTTTATCAATGGCGGTCCACCGCGGTATTCCGTAGTGATTTCGCCAATGTCAACTTAGAAGAAATCAGTAAACAGAACAAATCAAAAGTTAAAATCGGACATCTTTCAATCGGCCATCTTCCTTCCCTGTAAGTTATTATTAAAAATCTTTTGAAATTCAGTGGATTCTGAAAAAATAGCATTTCTAACTCGTGCATTTTCAGGCAACATTGTCATATTTACATCTTAATCTTTACTATTTTTATGTAGGATAAGAATCATTGTTTTTTTATAAGCGTTTCGTGTAATTGTTGCTGGGCAATAAAAAATTACTTTACCCACAGGACCCAGCCACCTGCCTCATCTCCCGCCACATCTTGTCGACCATCCAGTCAGCCCTCGTGTCCAACGACAGGGCGCGGGTGCTGGCCGCCCTGGAGTTGCTGAACAAGCTCGCGCAGAACGAAGCCAACGAGGAGGCATTGCTGAAGTCGCTGGAGGCTAAGGTACGTGTAAAGCACTGATGTTAGGCCCCATTTACAGCTTTGACTTAAAAGAAGTCAATGCTATAAGTTTTCAAATCAAATCAATTTTATTTGCTTAAACAAGGGTTATTATACATGCTCGTCGGTTTCAGTTACGATTCGAATAGGTGTTACATTTAATTGTTTTTAAACCTTATTTTGCCATAGAATGGCGTACAGATATTATACAGTTAAGTTGTTTAGCGTAATGTCAGGGAGTTACATTAAATTTTAATTAATGTGCATATATGCATTACATTCCTCAATAGAATTGACAACATTTCATTTTGGTGACACCTGCAAATTACTATACGAATCGAAAGGGTTTTGCCTCCTGAACACGGCAAAATATTTATTTAGATTTATTTTTCTTGATTTACAAAATTACAAGTAACCAATACTATGCCTGAATAGATATAATACCATTGCCTTTCTCACGAGAAAAAAAAGCTGTCATACTTCAAATTTGACATTGACACTAAATTTTTTTAAATACAGATTGGACTTACGTAATATGTCCATTGTGTCGTAGAAATGAAGTTACGCCCTTTTAGAATAAGTACATCTTAATAAATTAATAATAAAATAATTATTAATTCTAGAGAAAATTTAAAACTATTAGTGTCTTCCTCCTTCCAAACAGTATCTATAAAACGAATAAAATTAAAGTCTTGAAAATATGAAATCTTGTCAATTAAAACACGCCGTTAAAAATTAGTTTTTAAATTCATATTTAGACACTCCGTCCGTGCAGAAAAATAAAACATAACTTATGCTCGTCAGGGATAATGTAGGGATATAGTGGACAAAGATTTTTTCAAATCAGTCCAGTAGTTTCAGAGCCTATTCAATGCAAACAAACAAACAATCAAATCTTTCCTCTTTATAATATCTTGCAGGGTATCGCATGGAATAACCTAGGTATAAGAGTTATCAAACACCAATCTGTATAAGTTATTGTTAGTGGCATGTGATGATGACAGTGCATATTTGAGCATGAATGTGAGTTCCCCAGGTGTACAGTGACGTGTGCGCGCTGATCACGCTCCGCGACATCATGGTGCTGGTGTGCACGCTGGAGTGCGTGTACGCGCTGACGTCGCTGGGCGACCGCGCCGGCGAGTGCGTGGCGCGCCTGCCGGGCCTCGTCGCCACGCTCGTTTCGCTCGTCACTGTTGAGGTGAGTTGGTTTTTTCAGTGTTCCCATGACAGTATTGATGTACGTAATAAATACATACATACGTATACTAATGGCTTCGTTCCCAGAGTGGGGCACGCAAAGCTATATACCTACAACTCTAAAAACTTGTTGATAATTTTGTAACCACATTTTGCACAATTAGGCAAAGATGATTACGTAATAGTTATTTTCATAATCGTGTTATAATAGAGAGCTTTTTAGTCGAGTACCGAGTTTAGGCCACGAAGCTTGCTGAGTGGCCTAAGTAAGGTACGAGATTAAAAAGCTTGATTATGACACTATTGTGAACAATGCTTTTTGTACGAGTTCATTAAAATTAATAATTTAAGTCATTAATACAATCACCACCACATCGACATTTGTATCAAACCACGGCGTCCGTAATTGTTGCACTACTGTGCTGTTCTGTTGGCTAAAAACTAGCCAATCACAAACCGTAGTTTTTTTATTTTTTTTATGCCCTGGATACAGAACCAGGTTTAAATAGATTTTTGACAGATGACGCAACGCTGCTACGTTCCGAAACGCCATAGATTGTCAATTTTGTATCGGATCGAGTCTCCTTAAACAAGGACACGTATTATTGAAATACGAAGTTCTATTTTCAAATTTTTTTCAGTTGTCTTGAGCGTATCGAAATGGTTGTTTCGGTTGTTTCGGAAGTGTCAAAGATGAAAAGAGTGACATTGCAGTATTCTCTATGAAATCTTAATACACAGATTTTAATCGACGAGTACAAAAAAACTAATTTGAAACAGCCTATATGACGCTTGACGTGGTTTTGTGTCATCGGCGCCAAATGTACGGGGTCTGCAGGCTTATTGCCTGACGCACTCGCAATAGTTCTCATTCTGAGTGTCCGAAGGCGAGTATGCTTTCAAAATGAAAACAATTGTTCCTTTTTGAAGTCAATTGCGATTGCGAGAGCCTTAGGCCATAGGCCATGGGCCAATAGGTGATAACTTATTTGGCTGGCTACGGCTGGTTGCCAAGACAAATGTGTATGAGATGTGTGTATTGTCCCAGGCCCAGAGCTACGGGCCGCGCGCCTGCATCCTGATGCGCGTGGTGGAGACGGTGAGCGGGCCGAGCGCCGCGGCCGCCGCCGAGCAGGAGCGGCTCAACCCGCCGCCGCCGCAGGTCAGTCTCCTTCCTACGCCCCTCATATAATAAACAGAGAGTTTTTGTAACTATGACTTTGAATCTACCATCAAGAAAATAAAGTTCAATTAAGTTTGTTCGATAATGCTATTTTCAGTTTATGAAGATTTAAAATAAACCTTATTTTCTTTGCAACACAATTTAAATTGCCTTCGTATATTCTATTGCACACTGGAATACTATTATACTATTTTGAATTAAATAAAGTCTATATTCTAATTTGATCATGGTCATAAAAACAAAAGAAATTTCACTTCATTTACTTTGCATTAGATCTTTGTTTTAATCGTCATGGGTACTCATTAGCGAGTTGTAACTGTAACGGTAGCAGTTGCAGTAACGAGCTTCTATTGGAGAACTGGCTCGCGAGTACAAAGTAACAGTTACAGTTTGCTAGTGAGTATTCGGCTAAACTTTAGCCGAATACTCACTTCTAAATAAAGGGCCAAAAAAAAAAAATTCTCTGCGTAGCGGGCCGCACATAGGTATCGGTATTTATAACGATTTTTTTAGTAGGTAAAAATAGAGTTATGATAATTGGGCAATGGTCAGGATGATTAAGCAAGTAGATAAGTAGAAAAAAATATATTATTGATTGAACATCGACAAGAAAGACAAATAAAAATCAATACAATCTTATGTTAATGGCAATTGGTCAATGAGATGTCTGACACTGCTTATTTTTAACCAGTTTTTCAATATCTGGTTTAATATTGCTGGTTGCAATCCTCAAACTGTTCTCAAGGTGAACATCGGTGATTCTGGTCCTCGCCTTAGATTTCACGTTTTTCATGCGTGAACATAACTGCTCACATATATATGTGGCTCCAAAAAGTGATATCGTTTTCAGTGCATGATCTCTGATTTTGGGGAAATCTGTAATGGAGACGTATTTCGAATAGAAATCAAGTAAATCACCATAAAATTTATCTTTTAAGGTTGAGTTGCACTGTAGCTCTATCAATTCCATCTGAAATTCTTCTGGAACTTCTTCAACCGTAACACTGAATGGACGAGCAAATAAATTTAGGTATTTTTCGTCTCTCCAAAAATCAAGAAATCGCGAATGGAATTGTATTTTCAGATCCTGAAGTGCAGAAGTGTATTTGTTCATATTCGAAATCTGGAATAATGAAAGATGAGGAAAGTGCGTAGTAATGTTTCTTTGAAACTGGCTGATCCATAGTTCGAGTTTTAATTCAAACGCTTTTAAAAAATCAAATATTTCGTGAACTAAATTATTGTTTCTTTGTAATTTTTGATTCAAGTCATTGAGTTGTGATGTAATATCGGTAAGAAAACCCAAATCAGCCAGCCATTCTTCATCGCTGAAATGCGGCACAGCTTTATCTTTACTTTGCATAAAATCTGCAATTTCTTTTCGCAAATCGAACACTCGTTTTAACATTTTACTTACCTCGGCTCAGCCAACGAACATCGCAGAAATAAATGATGTCGCCGTATTCAGCATCTGTCTCCTTTAAAAAATCCTGAAACTGTCTGTGATTCAAGGCTCGAGATTTAATGAAGTTGACAGTTTTTACTACAGTACTCATAACATCTTTAATATTAATAGACTTTGCACACAAATTTTCTTGGTGAATGATGCAATGATACTGTACAAAAGGGACATCAGGATTATTTTTCTTTACTAAAGCAACAAGTCCTTCATTTTTTCCAACCATAGCCGGAGCGCCGTCTGTAGTAATCCCAGCCAAATTTCCCAAATTTAGATTATATTTGTTAACGACAGCATTGAATGATTCATACAAATCACTACCTTTTGTGCTGCCTTTCATTGGAACTAAAGCAGCCATTTCTTCTGTGACAGCAAAATTCTTGTCAGTACCGCGGATAAACACAGCCAACTGCGCGGTATCAGTTAAGTCTATACTCTCGTCGAGCGCAACGGAGTAATAAACGAATTGTGAGGCACGTTCCGACAAAATTCTTTTCTCAAACATGCAATGGAATGTTGACGTTCTGTGCCTCATAATAGGCTGCGAAGTATGACGTTTCAGGTGCGGCTAGGACAAGACGTCGATAATGGAATTTCGTACAAATCTTGCAGGCCTAGGCCTGCAAAGTCCTCTTTTTTAATTTCCATTCCACATAAATTTGTGGCACAGGCATCATGACATTCTGCCACTATGCGTATTAAAAAATCAATAAACGATTTGGTATGTACTTAGTGCAGTTTTATTTACATTGAACTCTTTCTGACGATCTCAATGTAACTGCATATAATTTGACATGTAATGTAATTTATACTGTGTTATATTGAGTAATAAAATCTGAATCTGAATCTGAATCTGTTGTTTATTTCATTGCATGTTTGAAAAAAGCACTACACATAGGTACCTCAGCGGGAAATATGGGGCTGCCCGCCTCAAACCTATCGATTTTGACGTTCCCTAGAGGTCTTGTATTTTTTTTAATGAGTTATGTTTGAGAAAAGCACTATACATACCTCGCCGTGAAAAGGAGTTGCCAGCCTCGTAACTATCCGGCCTCGCTACGCTCGGCTGTCTATATGAACTCGGCCGGCAACCACCTACTTCCCGGCCTCTGTAGTAATGTACTATATTTATACTTAGACTTTTTTGAGTTAAATATCTACTGTAGTGTTTGTAAAATAATGTCTAAGAACAAGTGGGGTATCATTGAATAGGTGATTAAAAATCATATTTAGATTTCTTTTATAATTTTTCATTTTGAATGATCATTTAGGATTATTAACCATTTAAAGTTGTTTAGCAACAGTCCTGTTATTAATAGTACATTTCGATGCTAGTGCGGAAAGTAATGACATACCGCACGTGAATCGAACAACGTTTTTTAATACAGTTGCGAAAAAATGTGTATCTGTGTATATGTGTATGTCGGGTATCTGTGTATCTCTGCTCTTCCCCCGGACCTTTGAAGTTAGCTTAACGTGTGCACACACTCTGTCCGAAATTACCTAAAAATCAAATACTAGGAAAGCATAAAGCATTAGAAGTATCTACCTTACTTACAATCCGCGTTGTGTCGGGCGCGACCGCCCGGGCCGCCCGCCGCTGCGCCGCACCGCGCTACCCTCCTAGTTTCCTCTGCGCTCCTGGTACTTCATTTAAACATGCAAACCCTTGGTTGGATGCAAGGCCTAGTTTATTTAGTATAGAGCCTAGTAGTGGCCTTGTTTATTTAGTAGGAAAAGTAAAAAACCCAACTTTCCGCACGATATACAGTTACGAAAAGTATCACTTTTTGAGCAACTGTATTAAAAATATTGTTTTCACTTCTCATGCTCGTAAAGTCCTTCTTTATGCTGGGTATAGGCTGCATAAAATCGCATTTTATGCACAAGTGCATAAAGTAATTTCTTCTTTTAAGACAAAGGCAATCAGGCCTTACAGCCTTCACACAATACATCATCATCATCATCATCATCAGCCCGGGGGCGTCCACTGCTGGACAAAGGCCTCCCCCAAAGAGCGCCACAAGTCACGGTCTTGAGCCGCTTGCATCCAGCGGCTCCCCGCGATCCTAACCAGGTCGTCAGACCACCGGGTGGGAGGCCGTCCAACACTCCGTCCACCGGTGCGGGGCCGCCACTCGAGAACTTTTCTTCCCCAACGGTTATCAGTCACACGGTTATCACACAATATACCTTCATTTAATTGATATATTTTTATGAGATTTTGGTTACATTTTAATTTAATTACGACATTTGTATAACTATCTAAATACAAATTTACGAATAATACCTACGGCGTGCATTTACGGTAAAAAAATACAACGCAAATATTTATAATAACTTGGCATTAAGCATCAGACCATAGTCAAACCTGTCAAACGTCACATAGTCGAAAATTAAAAAAAAAAGTTAAGAAGGTAATCAGGCCTTACAGCCATGCGCAAACATAACATTCTAATTACTTACATTAAATATAAAAATTTAATAAATTACCCTGTAAGTATGTGCTTCTTGTTTTATTTCCTTGCAATCGAAGTGAAAAGCAGAGTGTAAAATTCGAGCATAAAACCTATTTTACCCTCGACGTGACTATCCACACTCGCCGTTCCGGCTCGTGTGGCTATATGCACATCTTGGGTAAAATGGCTCGTTTTATGCACTTGTTGTACAATCTACTATTTCACTTCTCATGCTCGTAAAGTCCTTCTTTATGCTGGGTATAGGCTGCATAAAATCGCATTTTATGCACTAGTGCATAAAGTAATTTCTTCTTTTAAGATTAAGGCAATCAGGCCTTACAGCCTTCACACAATACACCTTCATTTAATTGATATATTTTTATGAGATTTTGGTTACATCTTAATTTAATTACGAGTATTACGACATTTGTATAACTATCTAAATACAAATTTACGAATAATACCTACGGCGTGTATTTACGGTAAAAAAATACAACGCAATAGTACATTATGATACAAGTGTGCTAAGTTGACCATTGTATACAAGGCGCTATTGTGTGCGCACGAGCGAAAGCGAGTGCGCCACAAGAAAGCCGCGTATATTATGGTCACAGGCACACGTGTTACATACGACGTTTTTCAACACACTTGCGAAAAAAAAACAAGACTCTTCATTTAGTCAAATTTTAGTTAATTATTAAAACAGTTGGTAAAATGATTTTAATGAAATTGAGTTATTTTTTAGTAATAAAGCTGATTTCACCAATTTATTGAAATAAATATGTAGATAATGTTATTTGCCGCATAAAAACAGTTTGTTGCTAAAAAAAAAAGGTATAACCCGACTAAATTATATCGCTTCTTCTTCGTACTTACAACTTGGTACTAGGCTACAAATGTAAATTGTTTGGGTTAATAAACTAAAGGCACTTGTGCGTAATATACTGAAAAAGCACGCGTGTTTAATATCTAGGTTTATGAGCCAAAAATCGGTGGGATAAAAAGGTCGTTTTGAGCAATGGTGTTGTAAAAAATTTATAATAACTTGGCATTAAGCATCAGTCATAGTCAAACCTGTCAAACGTCACATAGTCGAAAATTAAAAAAAAAAGTTAAGAAGGTAACCAGGCCTTACAGCCATGCGCAAACATAACATTTTAATTACTTACATTAAATATAAAAAAATAATAAATTATCCTGTAAGTATGTGCTTCTTGTTTTATTTCCTTGCAATCGAAGTGAAAAGCAGAGTGTAAAATTCGAGCATAAAACCCATTTTCCCCTCGAAGTGACTATCCACACTCGCCGTTCCGGCTCGTGTGGCTATATGCACATCTTGGGTAAAATGGCTCGTTTTATGCACTTGTTGTACAATCTACTATTTTTGTGAAACCTGTTAGCAGCCGCAAGTTCAGCCAGTGGCGCCCAAGCCGGCGCCCGAGCCCGCGCCCGCGCCCGCGCCCGTCAACAACGTGCAGCACTCGCACCTGCAGCAGAGGACGATACAGGTTACTGCTGCCTTTACTTGTTATATTTAGACGTTATGCAGATCGACACACGCTCGTTGTTCGTCATATGAGTGCAAGTGCGAAATATTTGTGTATAAATGATCTGTTATAATAAAAGATTGATTTGCAGGAAAATGAACAGTTCGCTATGGCGTGGCTGCGCTCGTCGTACGAGGCGCTGCCGCTGGGCGACAACAGCGCGAGCGAGGCGGCGGAGCTGCAGCGGCAGTTCGCGGCCTGCTGCGCCGCGCTCGGCCGCAAGCCCGGCCTCGCGCCCCAGCACCTGGCGCGCCTCGTGCGGTCAGCACGCTCTTCTGCACTCCTCTCTATCCGGCCCGAACTGACTTATGCCATTCACTATGATTCCCCACACATTTTTTTTCATTTTTTTATCACATTTTTTTTTGCAATAATTCTATATTGCGTAATTACTTTAGGCATCATTGTCTATTGGCATAAATATTATGGCATAGTCTAGTTTCGCATACAACTTGGTAGAAAGTCCGTTGGCCGACTTATCTTTATGTTTAAGTTGCATGGATTAAAAATCTTTTCGCATAAAATAATTAGCAGAATGATATTGAAGCGAAAAAATATTCGACCTAATCTTAAATTGAAAGACTTAACTTTCAAAAGCTTATTTATTTCAGCATAGAAAAAAAAACACTACTAAACAACATTATTCATAAATGAGCCTCATTAATCTTTTTTTTTTCTTAAATCGCTCAAAAAAATATACGAATAGTTGCCAGTTGTACAGTTGCAAAGTTTATCAGGGATAATGTACGATTCTAATTGTAAAAGTTTTTTTCAAGTCGGTCCAGTAGTGTCATACCGTATTCAATGCAAACAAACAAACAATCAAATCTTTCCTCTTAATAATATAAGTGTAGATACGCTTTCTCCAATACTTGGCATAGTCATTTCAGACCATCGATAATATGCCATATAGACGGCACCCCACTGCCTATACATGGCCTATGAACAGCAGCTTATGATGCCGTAATACCAGACCACAATTTAGTAGCCGAAGTTTTCTATACTCCATAGGCAAGCACATTCAATTTAAATTGCTTATACTTTTACTATGCGGTTAGCCGCCTTGTTCGGTATTACGACAGCATAGGACCCATTCACGTAGCCATTATTATCGAAATCCCCTCTAATTATGTGGACGATGTTACATGTTAGATGTATTTTTTACAGAACGGTGTTTGGGGGCACGGTGGGACCCAACACAGCGACGCTGCCGTCCGGGGAAACGCAGCAAGTATACGTCGGCATTCGGCCCAAGAACCAGCAGAAAACTGGTCTGCCAGGAGGTGGGTACAAAACAACGGTCACAAGCTCTTTGCCAGTACAGTGTACAGTGCATCAAGTCTTAAAAAATACCTATATTACTCGTGTACTACAACGCCCTTCCGGTGGGGTAGGTCTGAATGCCAAAATACTCTTTTCCGCATTACTCTGAATGCCAAAATCATCATCATCATCATCATCATCATGTCAGCCGAAAGACGTCCACTGCTGGACATAGGCCTCCCCCAAGGCTTTCCATTCAGACCGGTCTTGTGCTTTTCGCATCCACCGCGGTCCCGCGATCCTGACGAGGTCGTCACTCCATCTTGTTGGAGGCCTACCTACAGCTCGTCTTCCGGGCCGCGGACGCCACTCCAGAACCTTCTGCGCCATCAGGCCATCAGTCCTGCGAGCAATGTGCCCCGCTCACTGCCACTTCAGTTTGAATGTCAAAATGCACCGGTCTAATTTTGTTTTAATAAACTACGTATAGTTACAGTTAATTTTCCATGTATTATGCAAGTAAAGAAATAATTAATTTCTCTTCTAGGACCAGCGTCTCCAATTCTAAAAGCGCAGCTAACGAATAAAACTGCGACTGTCGAAGTTAAAACTGTCGTATCTCAACCACAGGTTAGTATAGATGAGTCCCACATAATGATCTCGGATTGATGAGTCACATAACCAACTCAGGCCCCCTGGGCTGCCTGGGCCACGCTGAAAAATAAAGGACAATCAATAAAATTACTAGCTGGCTAGGCTGGTAACGCATTTGGCAGGATTTCAATCTTAAGATCGTAGCGTTAAGTAGCGATTGTAGCAATCGGTTAGTGGTAGAATGACTAGGCCGAAGCGAAGATGACGGAGCCCCGCATGGTGGGGCCCCTATTCCTGGGCGGTTTGCCATTTAAAGTTACCTAAAGAAGATTTCGTTTGTGTTACCTAGTAACACAAACGAAATGGTCGTTTTGTGACACACATTTATACTGTAGACAAAAAGCAACTTAGTCCTTCTGACTCCATCAGCTCAGATCCCATCGGTTGCCATGTGTGCTTTATATGCCAAAAAAAGCTGACCATTTCCAGCCCCAAACCCCAACGCACCCAGTCCTGTCGCTGGCCCTGGAGGCGCCGGGCAGCAGCACGACGCTCATCAAGCACCTGCTCGCCAACAAAGTAAGCCCCGCACCAACCCCGCAGCCGCAAGTAAGTCCTAACAATACTAACACGAATGTTTGTAGGCTTGCCGTTTTGGAACGGGGAATAAATACTAGTAGAACTACACCTAACTTTCACAACTTGAGAGGTATTTCTCAAAATTTTGATTACGGAATTACATTCTCTGATGTAAAAAAACAATTGGCAGATAGTAGATAATTGGCACTATGTGCCCGATAATTATTTGGAAACTTGTTACCTAAAACTTATGAATTTTGGTTATCAAACGGGAACCTCTCATAGAAATGTTTTGTGACCAGCATTTTTCTTTATTTGGTGTCCTGTAGCCAAGACTTTAAGAAATGTTGTGACATAATCTTTTCTTCCTTATTTGTCTCATTATGGAAACGAATTGTTTACCTCAAAATCGGGTGGTAGGCCATCTGAAGGGATTGTTCGAATCATATCTTGTCTCATTTTGGGTCTTTACGAATACACTTTTGTACCGATTACCCTTAAATATTAAGTTGGACTACGCAAATGAACTCACAAAGAATTTCCTTCACTGTAAAAGCTTCGGTTGCCTTAAATGATTCGATACTGTCAATTCTAAGTAATAATCTTATTCACTATTGCCAATCCTACTTTGATATAATACTTGTGTGTATGCTGTGCTTCTCTAGTGTTTATTCCCAGGGTTTATTAAGGTGGTCGGAAAACTGGACATGTGCAATTGAATAATTAATCTCCAAAAAATGTTTTTCATTTTGTAAGTTTTTATTACCACACTGGTATATACATGACATACATGAAGCACCTTTTGTAATAGCATTGTAGCATTTATCGAACACCTTAATTTCCTTTATTTGAATCAGGTCTAGTTTGTAAGTACGTAGAGGTTAGAAAGTGTTTCGAAAATGCTGCGCGTCTCGTAGTAAGTGTGTCTTCGCCAGTTTCGATTCTGATTTTAATCTTTTGAACGCCGTTTTTTAATAATCATCATCGGCTGTCTATCACTTATACACTTGTTCCTAAAGATTTTATGTTTTTCAATCGTGTTTTTGCAAACATGATGAAAGCCGATGGCTATTAATATGTTTGAAGTATTATGTATGTAGCAATAGGCTATTATACGTAAAACAATATCGCTGTTATCGTATTGTCGACGATATGATAGCAGTTATTTACTTGACAGTAATGGCGGCCGTTAGAAACAATACCATGACATGTCAAAAGCAATATAGTTTACAGTACGAGTGTTTCCACTTTAACACTCGGGACATCTCGGTTTTAATCGTAAACTGTCGGGTTTACACATATAGTGTATAAAATCCTAGAATATATAAAATATTCAAACATATATAAAATATACATACATACATACATAAAATCACGCCTGTTTCCCAGAGGGGTAGGCAGAGACGACTTCTTTCCACCTGCTACGATCCTGACAAATGTCTTTTGCTTCTTCCACATTCATACATCGAGTCATGCACGCACGTCGGTTTCGGGTACTTAAGATTCGGCCCTTTTCCAGTATTTCTCCGATTTGATTCGAAAAAGTACGCCTTATATATTTACGTATATATAAAATATTATATAAAATATTCAAACCTATTTAGTATTGGTAATAATAAAACATCAACCTAAGTATAGAAACTTCATTAATATTCTAAATATTCAAATAGCCTATAGTATACTTTTTATGACATTGTTACGAGTTATCAAAATCAAGGCTTTGAATAAAATTATGTATAATTTACATTTACTCATTTAATATTTGTGTTTATAGTATTGCGATGTGATAATTAAATCAAGCCACATCTGTGTTATTCATAGGTCTACTGTACAAAAATTACATTGTCATGTAGATCCATTACTGTTTTAGACTGTTAAGGCAACACTATGATGTTATGAATAATGCAGCCATGTGTCTCGTGTCATTTGCTCTTCCGATCTATCCCGACGAACGTCGAGAATTGCCGAGTGTCAAAGTCCATTTAATAGTAGTGTAACGTCGTAAAATAGAGGCCCAGGGCCTTTGACATGGTATCGTATTGTCAACTTTACGATAGCTCTTATTTACTGGACAGTAATGGTGGCCAAGTTAAAAACACTTACCGTTACATTGAAAATACGATTACACGACAAAAGCAATATAGATTTACCGAGAAAAATGGGGATGTATTCTCAGAAGGTTAGTCGGCGTTCAGAAAGTTAAAGTCGGAATAGGGAACACGCTGTATGTGATGTTTTTAAGTACAAATGTAATGAATAATCAAAAGACATCTTATTTTGTCTATTAAGTTTGATTTTGTCTTGCTTTCCCAGTTAGATCCAGTACCCATCGATGAGCTTACTGGGAAAGCATGATTAACACGGTCGGATATAATAAAATACGATGTCTTTTAATTATTCTTTGGCACAATGGAACCCTGATCCACAATAGAACGGTGTCACATTGACGTTATAGAACAATTTTCACTTCTCGTGCTCGTAAAATGTTACTTTAGTCTCGGCACGTCAGGACTAAAGCTCATTATAAATCTCTAGGGATTCAAGATTTTCATTTTATTTACTTTGGCAACCCTTTAACAGTCAATCACGGTTATTGTGAATCGAGGATTATCATTTTTAGGGCTGGAAATAACCTCAAAATGACAGCTGTGTAAAAATATATAAACGACGATTTCATTTTGTGAAACAAGATTAATGTTTACGAATTTGAATCTATTTAAATATATGAACGATAATTTTATTTTATTATGCATGGTCCAAATAGTCTTCAAGTTTGTGTCTGTTGGCTAAATATGCAAGCATTTAAAGTGTCACTTTACAAAATAAAAACAGCGAAACAAAGTCAGAAACATTGATACATATTTCGCTGCCCTAATATTATAGGGTTCTATGTTGCACTTTATCAACTTGAAATTTCAAGTTTGTCAGAGTGACACTAGGTCTAAATTGAAATACCCCGACAATCTAACAGAACCCTATAATATTGGGACAGCGATTTGTTAAATATTATGTCTTTATTATATTACGTCGTTCTTTTTCCTCGCATTCAAAGTGAAAAGTAGTGTTTAACGCGAGACTAAACAACCATACTGATTAATGACACTCGAACTATGGCCACTCTCGCTCGCTCGCTAGCTCGCGTGGCTAAAGACCTCATGTCATTATAGCTTGTTTAAGTCCCTTGTTGAACAATCTACTTTGTTTGATACTTGTTACGACTTGAATTAACGTGAGTGTGACGCAGTTCTTTGGTGGATAGATTCCAGTGTGGTTATTGTGCATCTGTCTGTACAGCAGTTTTTAAATCGAGGAAGTTAGTGAACATGATAGTTTTCGTTTTCTTTTGTTGGTTTATATTTTACCTGTTTATAATTTTTCGCTATTTTCAGTTCTTATTTATTTGGGCAGTTTCTTTTGCAGTTTTTTCTTTATTATAATTTTAGAGAGGAAATGTGAGAGCAAGCGGAAAAATTGGTAAAGGAGTGGTCAAAATTATCAAATTGCCACGCACTTATAAGAGATTGCATGGTTTTAAATTGTTTATCGTGAGTTATGAGAGTTATTTTATAAAGTTGCGTTAGAACTTTGTAAAATTTGCACGGTCGTTTGTGGACAGCTTGTATCCTTCTCAATTTCTGACTACGTGTTAGAAAGAGAAACGCTGATGTTTTAAAACGTAACAGATATTTGTAATCGCGGTGTCAAGGCAGCATTCAAATATAACTTTTGAAGTGTTACATTATAATGGTTGTGTTTGAATGCAGTGTCGACCAAAGCAAAAAGGTAGTATGCGCATATGGATTTCCTACTGTTATACTATATTTTTCTTCGGACGGCGGTATAGGGCGATTTACCAATAAGCTAACTATCCTATTATATAAAGCGTCCAAAAATGTTAACCACTTTGATACTTTGTTACAATAAATATTCACTTTTACTCATCTTTAAAAGTGATAAGGTTCGATCTTAAGTGATAAAATTCGTTATACCTAAAACCCGGCGTTAAAAATTGTGTGCTAGCCTTGACATCGAGTAAATATTTCAATTGACAAGAGGACCTTTATTAAAAGGGTTTCTTAAAAAAAAAATGCTTTTAGGGGGTTTGTCTCAAGACTTTTTTTTTTAGTATTGTTTTTTGAGAAAATAAATAAACCAATTTCTGCTAATGGCTAAAATATATAAATAAATAAATATCAGGGGACAGGGTCACACCAATTAATTGACCTAGTCCCAAACTAAGCTCTAGGCTTGTACTATGGGTACAGAACCCCTCTTAAAAAGTTTCTGTTGTCAATTGATTTACAGACTGTGCGGGCTTAGGTGCTTTGGGTTTGTACTACTCTCTCACTCGCACTTAAAAAGAGCGCATGAGAGCGAGTGAGAGACACGTACAAACCCGAAGCATCTTCACAAAGCTAAACTAGATAGACGGACATTTGAAATTCCTATTTTAAAAAAAAAGTATTTCTGTGTCTGCCAATCTGTTCAAATTCTGTTACGTACAAGTAGATAGATGGTAGTTTTTGATGTAGTGTTAAGTAGCATGACAAAAACATAACTAGGTAGACTAACACTTAAGTATTTGATGGCATGCCGAGTGGGATTTGTGAGCATGTACAACAGAACTGATTAAGATTCATTCAATTGTTAGCATTGATAAATTTAAATTTAATTCAAGATGATTAAAAAAACATAGAAAGAATCAAGTAGATACAATAACTGTATTAAAATGAAATATGTTTTAACGCATTCACTGCCGGCGCATATAAGCGTTTTCCTAACTTTCTCAACAAATGTGTTCCATATAAAACAATAACTAAACGCTGGCGAAAGACCTGCCTATTATGGTCGTGTTTATCAATTTGGCTAAACTTGGATAAAACAGCTCTCACTGTCTCACTACTATGTAAGTGCGAGAGTGACGGATGCTTTATCTACATTCATCAACTGCGATAAAGACAACCGTAAACAGGGTTGGGATAAAGGACGGTAGCGAATGCGTTAACTAATTAATCTAGTTTATTATTACATTCGGGTGTGGTTATAGGTTGCTCAGAGGCAGCAAAATCAGCAGAGGATCGTGACGCCATCTAGCGGGGTCGTGGTGCAGTCCAACCAATCGGTAGGGGCACAATTTACATTTAATTTTTTCTAATTTACAGCCCCTCTAATTTATGTGAATTAGTTTTATTGTATGTACACATTGTACACGTAATTAGATAATCATTTGTTTCTTACATTATTACTAAAATTGTCTTTAATTTACAATTAGCAACATACGGAATCCCAGAACTTGCCGTAATTATTACTGCATAAGAAAGGTGTACGGCAAAGTTGTGTTATTATTACCAGTATCTACAAAACCTTAACAAAACGAATAAAAAGAGCCTACTTATGCCTTAATATTTTAGTCAACATAAAGATAAGAGTTATTTTTGACATTGGGTAGCAATAAATTAATTAGTGTTATGGCCGCGTAATGAAGTCGTCGAAATAATCAGCCACCAAAGCTAAAATACTTATATGGATTTAAAATCAAGATACTCTTCTTCTATTTTGTATATTACATGTTAGCGTATTAAAACATTTATTTTATTCTTAAAAGACGTTGATGTGCAAGACATCTTTTACGTGGTGGTCAGATAATTACGGACGCTTGCGTTTTTTCCATACATTTTTTTTTTCTTTCCCTGTAAGTATTACTTTTAAATTTTGACAGCTCATGAATAAGTCTTTGACCAATTTGATTGTTGCTACACTTATCGTTAACTAATAAGCTAAGGTTTAAATGTACAGTCAAAGAATTTGATTGGTCACCCACCTTAGTTCCAAAGTCAATCTGACATTCTACAGCAATAAGGTTAACTTTCCTATCAATTACAAATAACTTGGCATCTCTAATGACAATGACATCGTCAAGCAGATTTTCTTTAAAATGGGTAGCAAATTAACGTCCCTGATCGTTTGTACAATTTATCTCTGTTGTTGTATATGTTGCTGAACTAAAAAAAACTTTCAGGTCATGGATGTTGATCCTGAAGCACTTATTAAGTGCACAACCATCACTCCGGGCGGGGTTGCCAGTAGCACCCCTAGTATGCAGGGTGACAAGGTAAATAATAAAAAATAAACATTTCAATTTTGTCAGCATATTGTAAATAACTATGCCAAATAACAGCTTTGTAGTAACAAGAGTCTCTAGAGTTAAACCGCGGACAGACGGACATGGCGAAACTATAAGGGTTCCTTGTTGACTACGGAACCGTAAATAAGTAATCGTTTAAAAAATATGACTACTAAAATGTAATTCTTTTCTTTGCAGATTTTTATCAAAACTGAGGACCCTACAGGTAAAAGTAGATTTTTGTTTGTATGTTCGCTAATTTTGATGGGTTCAGTTTATTAACATGTATATTTTTATTTCAGCCGTAAAAGAAGAACCAGTACAAATTCAGATGGATGAACAGACACAACTTACAATCGTACGTATATCCCTTTCTCGTCTGTCGGATAACCAGTCTTTACGAGGAACAGACAAACATACACATTACTAATTAAATTTAAATCATTGATTTGTTGGTAGGAAATCTACCGTTTTTGACCATATCTAGATGACTGAAAAGGTAAAAAGTGTATAGAAGCAAAGTTGTAGATAATTTTATCAGCTTTCATGTAATAGAAAAATACTGTGGTGCATCGTTTATGAGATAATAGCAAAAATACAAAAAAAAACGGGACAATCTTTGTGCCCTCCCTAGGGCTTACCTCTGAGGGATCCGTAGTCCAAACACACCCCGCTTTTAAGCACTCGTTTACAAAGCTAAAAATTGTGGTTTCATGCTTGTTAGGCCTAAAGTTTAGAAAACTATACTCAAAGTAAAATTATTTGCCTTCTAGAAGTCAGCGCAGAACAAAATGCTGGCTGATTTACTCGAAAAAAAATCCAACCCACCCGTGCAAGTCGTCCAAATGGCGCCACAAATGAACGCCCCCACCATACAAATCACCGAGACCGGTCAAATAGTCCAAGTGAAACCGGACGGCAACCCAGTCATACAATACAACGAAGGTTTGGTTTCACAAGGCAGCCAGTACTTTCAAATAAAGAACGACCAAGGTCAACTCATTCAAATCAAGAACGAACAGGGACAGATTATACAGTTAAAAACCGACCAACTTCAAAATCCGTTGATCCAATTCAAAAACGACCAGGGACAGATAGTCCAGGCCGGGCAGCTTATACAGAGCGTTATACAGAATCAGCTACTTAAGGCAGACAAGGAAGAAGAGTACAATGAGCCTCCGAACAAGAGGATGAAGATAGAAGAGAAACGTGAGGTTAGTAATACGGTTAGTATGGGTTTTTCGTTATGTTGTCTTGTGGTTAACGATACCTGCGTTCGAGTAGGGGAGAACTGCGCAAATAGGTAAGTTCAAATCAATGTTAGTCGTTAATAGTTCTAGTGCAGATGGTCTGATTCGTTTTAAAAAAAATGTTCCATACATCAACGATGGTATAATATTTGTTTAAGAAATAGTAATTATTAGAATTAATAATTTAGACTAAAATATGTTATTATCTTCAGGAAAATTTGTGTATATCTCTCTATATACGATTTTACTTTACGTATGTCCTCATTCATTCATTCATGTCAGCCGAAAGACGTCCACTGCTGGACATAGGCCTCCCCCAAGGCTTTCCACTCAGACCGGTCTTGTGCTTTTCGCATCCATCGCGGTCCCGCGATCCTGACGAGGTCGTCACTCTATCTTGTTGGAGGCCTACCTACAGCTCGTCTTCCGGTCCGCGGACGCCACTCCAGAACCTTCTGACCCCATCGGCCATCAGTCCTGCGAGCAATGTGCCCCGCCCACTGCCACTTCAGTTTAGCTATTCTTCTTCTTCGTATGTCCTGGGTTATTAATAAATACGTTTTAAATGTCTATTTATTCCTTAAATCTACACTCTTCGGAATCCTAAAAGGATTTCCGAATGTGTTTAACTTGGGGGTTGATTCTAGAATTAGAGCTAGGTCAGGGGAACAGTATAGACCAAAATACAAATCCTTTTACGATTTTGCGGAGTCACTATTGCATGAATATCGAAATCATATATCATATTCGTATATTAACACGTTAACAGTCCACATTTCAAATGTTACGCCTTTCTATGACACTTTAGTCTTTAAACAATACGGCAGCATGAGTGTGTTTTCCTAGTGACCCATATGTGGGGCACGGACTGGTGGAGCTAGTTCGTCGTGACTCATATATGGGTCACTGGACTGTGAAGGTGTTAAATATCAACAAAATATTATATATTATTAATATAACCCTATGATGTGTAGATTTCTTCTGTCGTAAAGAAGAAGGTGATAAGTTATTCCGCCAGTCTCGGACTGTATAACCTAAAGTTTCTTGCAAGGTCGTATGTTTTTCAGAGCCCCCAGGAAAGCGTATCGAAGACTGCCGCCAATTTATACGCAGCGTTGGCTGCTTCGGCACTCGAAGACGAAGACGACCTGGTAAGTTAGTAGTTGTAAGCACAGAGACTGGCGCGAATACTACCCTCGTTTTTACGCATTGGATTGTTCATGTCAAATGTTTGGAAATAACAGTAAAATGTGCTGTTATAGACACAGCATTTGACACGGCATTAATTTAACGATGTCACGGCGATGATTCAAAGCTTGAAAGTTGGTTGAAAAAAAAAACCTTTTGTGTTATACTCAGATACTCAGATACTACTTTATTAATAATGTCAAATTACACGTCAAAAGTTACATTAAGTTCAAATCAAATTACAATTTTGTATAAGTTAATTTATACATAATAATAATATAATAGATACATTTACGTTATAACGTCATTCGAAAGTCATAAATTCGTCACGACTGTAAAAATAACTAACTAACTTTATGTGACTGTATTAATTTATACGTAGACTCCGCGCATTAAAAGTAACATATATTTTTTGTTATAATATTTCAATTACTCCCTTATGTACGTACAATGCGCTGAGAAGTTAAAAATACTTTGTTTTCGGTTAAATCCGTAAAACTCGCATTTGAACTGCTGTTCTAATCTGTCAAAGGCGCTAAACGACAGGCTACAAAAGTGTGCAGCTATTTATTATTATAAGGCCGACTGTACAAACACGACTAAGTTTTTTTTTTTAAATGTGTTTTAGTCTTCAATATGTAAAATAATCTATGAAAAAACATTTCTAATAATAAAATAAGGTTTACTTTTCTACCAACTTCAGTGTTTTTGTCGTCGTCGACCGACTATTCTGTCTGTTTAACAGTGTCGATGATTTGTTCCATGTCTGTGCAATAGCTCCGCGCGCGAGGAATTATTTTAACAGGAACGCTTCGCGCTAAGGTTTTTTTTGATGACCATAATGTGTTGATGTTGTCTCGTAATATATGTATACTATACGCATACCTACCTACTATTTAATCAAGATAAAACTGCTGTCAACGAACGTATCATTTCATTACGCAGAATCTTCATTAGATCGAAAGGCCAATCGCCGCATGAGTTTTTTTTGGCAGCCACAAATAGCTAATTCTTTTTTAAATATCCTAGAACATCATGGTTAATAGCGTTCGATGAAATTAAATTAGATGAAATGATGGGCTACTATATTATACATAATAATGTTTTAGTTTAATCGCGAAGAACTTAACGTTAGGTGGCTTTATAGTACATACTGCAAGCTTGACATGCCTGCATCGATCATGCTTAGGTAAGGATGCTAGAGCGTCTGCATGAAGATGCCTGCTTTAAATCATCTTATAGACTCAAGCATGCTTGCCAGCAAGATAGTTATGGAGGTTAGTCAAGCTTACATTTACGTATCTAACCACCTTAACACGGTACACAACCCTTTTAAATAGTACCAATTTTTTTCTGTGACAAAGTCAAAGTGGAAGTGGGATGAGTTCACATCAAAGCCAGCATTTGTCGATTCTTTGAACATTCAAATAATCTACCTATCTTAAATTAATCATCATCTTAGATGCTCATTGCCCGTTCTGAGGCGCGTCCGACAGGATTTTTATGACTGCACTATCTTTGACGTGTCTTGAGATAGATATCTCAAAATCAGGAGTTCCGGCTGAGTAGCGAGGAAGTAAAGTGCCTGTATGGTCATATTATGATTAATACGATACACGAATTCAATGAATATATCAGAGGACAAGCTCGCACATATCGCCCTAGTCCCAAACTGAGCTCTAGGCTTGTACTATATAGAAAGAATCCAAGATGCAACATAATTGGTGTTTCAAATTTCTTGTTGGCAGCAGGAAAGAAAATGGTACTTTTTAAATAGGGTTTGATAGTCTTTTTTTTGGTGTCCAGCATGTTAGTTTTTATAAAGAAAATATAGTGATGCATGATTATATTTTAAATCGTCTGAATGATCTTGATGAAAAACGTCTTTGTTGTCAATTTAGTCCTAAACCACCCTACTACAATTACACATTCAAACCCAGTAGACAATTATTTTTCCACAATGTTATTGTCCACATTGGCTACAATAATTGTTCAAAAAAAAACGGTCGAATGGAGAAACTCCTCCTTTTTTGAAATCGTTTCAAATAACAGTGATAAGATAACATCCAGCAACTTCTCATGTAAATTGAAACCGGGTGATGTTTCCATTTCCAGAAGAAAGATTGTTATTTTTATCTGGAATAATAAGCAAATAAGAAAATCACGGCGGTCAACACTTAAGCAGGCCCCGCCATTGGAGATATGTATAACAAATGAAATACATATTCAAGTTAGTTGTATATTGTTGAGGAATATAAGACAAAGTAATTTATCACTTAAATTAAATCTTGTTTAAACTTTATGTCAAGGTATTTAGACTGATATTTCAACTAACCGTGTGTGGTCGATAAATAGCCTGCCTTGGCACTCCACAGCTCACTCAAGAAGGTCCTAAGGTCACCGATTTAAGAATCGATAAGAAATTCTATATTGTTATTAATATATCGTCTCGGTCTACCGAATCGGTTATAAGAATCGTAGACCTTAAACGATTATTCAATTAGTATTAAGATTTCTTTAAAAAAAAAACTTCTTCTTGATTCTAATTATATACCACTGAAAAACTTATGAAATTAAACATGAAATTAATGTTTTTTCAAGACATGGACATAAGCGAAAATTACGAAAATTCCGATTAAAATTATACGAATGAGCATACATAGAGGTTATATCGATTTAGCAGCCCTATGCGGGTTGACGTCGGTTTCTAGGACACCCTGTATAATTATGGCAGACACTATAGACCCCAATTATTGCCGAATTGGCCGTCTAAATGCATCTTGCATGTTTGTTTACTAGTTTGTTTTTACATATCTATATGTGTACTAACAAAGCGCTATGTTTAGGTACCTGTCAAACAAGAATCAGGTGACGTTATGCAACCAGGCTCGGTTAGCGGCGGAAATGATAACCAGTCAGTCATCATCCAGGAACCAATTTTACAGGTAATACTCCAAAAATCACTTGTATTCACTTGTATTAAGACGCAATAGTTACGAAATCGACGTGTCCCTTGTGCTGTTTTAAACATCACAGTGCGAACTAACAACACCTTAAATTAACTATACAGGTACAACAACCAACTATGCAAGTTCAACAACCGACTATGCAAGTGCAACAACCAACTTTGCAAATGCAGACTTCAGCGTTGCAGGTACGTTATGTTTCATTATTTTCGTTTGTGTTATAACGAAATTATAGTTGTACCGTTGTTTTAGTTAAGATGCCCGGTTTGACGGCTCACAACGCAGTATAAAAATAACCTCAAATGCATCAAACACATATTTTGGAATTGACACCTATCAAAATCGGGCCTCTTATGACGCGACTATTATAGTAGTCCTGGGTTCGATTCCCGTCCGAATGTGTTATAAGCGCGAGTATGTGTTCCTGAGTCTTGAATGTCTTCTAATTTTTTTAGCATAATTTTATTTCTCTACATACGTTACGTATGTTTACCGTTGTGTTGTAATACAAGCCTCGAGCTTAGTTTGGGACTAGGTTAATAATTTGTGTGAGATTGTCCCCTATATTTATTTATTTATAATCGACGATATAACTTCCCCAACTGTTATCTCTTTAATATCTCACCCATTTTTATTGCTCTGCTTTTATACAATTTTAATTTTAATATCTCTTCAAAGATGCAGCAAGGTACATTGCAAGTTCAACAACCAATGTTACAAGTGCAGCCTATGGACGTCCAGAATATTCTAGCTTCACAGTCTGGGCAGCTCATCCTTCAAGGTAAAAATCACTTTACCTAGAAATCATGTATAAATTTCAGGTTCAAAATTTCAAAGTGAATTTTAAACAAGTTCCCGTTATTGGGCTTATATTTGGAATCCGTGTGTAAACCTGATAATCAGATGATGGAGTCATAAGGTGGCTGTAGGATCTACGCTGTACTTATCGTAGACCTAGTTAGGACTCGTTAGGTAGATAATGATTGTGCAAAAAAAGGTTAGTCTCTGACGAAAGCGTCTGTCAAAAAAAACATATCTCGAGACATTTTTGACCTATCTCGAGACGGGCATCTCAGTCAAGATCAGTATTAGATCTCAAGATTCGTCACAAAGATAGTTTTCTATGACTTCACGTTTGGTTTGATGTCTCTTGCTAAGGTAATTTCAGTAAAGATCAGTATTATTTAATATTTCAGAAACTTATTCTTAATGAAAATTGTTTTTTTTCCAGAAAAATCATTAACACAGCAAACGACGCAGTATGTTCAGCAACCAATGCAAATCATTGCTACACCAGGTTCCTCCCAAGGTATTAAAAAAAAAAGTATATATGTTGCGCAACATCTAATTTTTAATATTGACAAATTTCAATGGATGATGTGTTGAGATATTCGTCGAGTGGTGTTCAAAAAAACTAGTTAAGGACTTGAACATAAGCATCGTAGCCGAATTGTGCAAAATGTGGTTACAGAATTATCATCAATTTTTTAGAGTTGTTGGCAATTCTGTAGGCGCCTTCATACCCACTCTGGGTATGAAGGCGCCAGGTTATTTTTTTTTATTTTTTTTTATTTTACGTTATGACATGTATGTTATGTAAGGGCTTAAATTAAGAAACGTTAACTTTAGTCATCTGAGTAACGAAAATTGACTTTACTGCTGTAAGACAAATGGTGGTGTCTCAGACAAAACTCGCGTATGAGGGCACTGTTTAGACGTATGACTAATTTTCGTTACTCAGACGACTAAAGTTACCGTGTCGTAATTTTAGTCCTTAATTAGGTACACTTTTTTTTCAGTTATAAAAAAAAAATAGAAAATTATTTCGGGATATACACATATCTTTTATGCTCGTCATCATGTCAGTGAAAATAAGTCCGAGAATTTCCGTATAGATCTCGTATTTTAAGATCGTTTTATAAACAGTAAGCAAAGTTTTCTTTGACAGGACTTAGCTATATCACCCAAAATATGCCCGGAAATATGATGCAGAAAACTATAATCATAGTGCAGGGCCCCACGGGAGGTGGTCCTCTCACTCTAACGGTAAGTTACAAAATGGCGGACGGTTGTGAGATCTTAAATGCACCTTTTTTTGTACATACCATGGTAAAAGACACGGATGGGTTGAAATGACAAGAATGCCGATATAAAGTTGTTTGTTTTGGTAATTCGAAGGGTCATATTGAAGGGTCTTAGATTTTGGGTTCCAATCATCAATTAAAGTTTGGCCAAGGATGAATGGAAATATACATGAATAGCAATCGATTATTGGAATAATGCCGTAGTAAAAAATGTGGATCGTCGTTGGCTAATTTCATTTCAAATGTCAAGGTCCTTTTTTTAGTTTTTCGTAAATTTCGTAATATTATTATTGTACGAAAAGCTTCATCATCATCATCATGTCAGCCGAAAGACGTCCACTGCTGGACATAGGCCTCCCCCAAGGCTTCCCACTCAGACCAGTCTTGTGCTTTTCGCATCCATCGCGGTCCCGCGATCCTGACGAGGTCGTCACTCCATCTTGTTGGAGGCCTACCTACAGCTCGTCTTCCGGTCCGCGGACGCCACTCCAAAACCTTCTGACCCCATCGGCCATCAGTCCTGCGAGCAATGTGCCCCGCCCACTGCCACTTCAGTTTAGCTATTCTTCGGGCTATGTCGGTAACCTTAGTTCTACTGCGGATATCATCATTTCTGATTCTATTGCGCAGAGAATCCCCGAGTATAGCCCTCTCCATAGCCCTCTGAGTGACTTTGAGCTTCCTTATGAGGCCCATTGTTAGCGCAAAGTACGAAAAGCAGCTGAGATTATATTGGAAGATCTTGAATGCGTGTTACGACAACAGTGCCTACCGTCCTGTAGCTAGCAGAAGAATTGAATCGACGATGCATGATGATGATAATGATATTTTGGATTTAGAAGATAATTAGTAATCCTATTATTAGGACTACACGTACCATACTTAAAGAAATGTAAGTGTATTTTATTATTGTCCATCTTCTATCCTCCATATCTCATTAAATATTGATCCCAGCAAAAAAGTGTATGGAATCTTTTTTGTAGAGAAATTTATGTAGGTTACTTATTTATCAGAATATTTTTTGCTACCGCTTACGAGTTATTTACGAAAAACTTAAAAAGGGACCTTTACACCCTCCCCCCATACCCTTTAGCTTCACCACCATCCATCAGTACTTTTAGTATGTTGGTTTGTGCCCGGTCCCTATATTCAAGAAACGGCTCGTTTTCCATACGGGCCGTAGCGTTATGACGTTTGCTACGTACTAAATGTGTCATATTTATCGAGGCGTAAGGAAAACGATTCGTTTCTTGAACATAGGAACCGGTCATAAGGCACCTTTGCCTATAACTATACCAATATTCGCTTTCACACGTATTATTTCCCCTTTTTTTCCTTCGTTGGGCGTTTTTAAGTACGGAACATTCCAAAACTTTAAAAATGAGTGTTCCTGTCATTTCGACGAGTCCTCAGCACTTGAATTATTTTCCAACGTGAGAATTCTTCTAGTTGATATCAATTGTGAAGCATAACTTTTCATTATTAACTGTTGCAATATATTCACTGTGCAAATAAGGTTAACAACCCGGGCGGGCTGGACGAGGCGACGTTAAACAGCCTTATTACCCAGGCAACAGAGGCGATAACACAACAGCAAATCATTCAGGTTACCACGCCTATGAGATAGCTTCTGTCACTAATTACTAATATCATCGTTTCATTGTCATCTTAATGTTTGGTTTGGTTTTTGTCGTTGGTTATTGTATGGGATGTTTTACTACAGACTAGCGACCTGCCCTCGCTTTGATCTGGTTTAATATTAGTCACTAATTAGCTACCTTTACAATAGGTTTTGCATTTCCAGAGCTAACTCCTAACAAACCAACACACAGTTTTATCTCTTTATATTATTAACCACAGAAAAATAAGTGATTTTATAATATTATCATTGATCTATTTGTAGAAATATTATAGATAATGGAGTTATAGCCATACTTTTAAACCATTCTATATTTTTTATATTAATTCATAAATTTGCTAAAGAATCCTAGTGCAATTTAGGTCTATAGCATGAACAACTCCAGAAAAACAAAGTTGAATACCATATTCGTGTTGTATATATTTTTGGAATCGATTTAAACCCCTTTATTCTGATGCCTTACGCCAGAATAGTTCAGAATTTTATACATGGTACATTATCATAATGTCCATATTCTTTTAGCAGTTCCCCAGCAATTTTTCGTAAAATAGTTCATGCAACCTAACCTCATAACTATACATATAAAATTATGTCGTGACTAACTGACTGACACACAACGGATAGCTTTATCCGCTGAACCTGGACATGAATTGGTGCATATAAAAGTTTTTTCGGAAATAAACCGAATCGGAAAGCAATAGGGGCAGTGTAATAATAAAACCTTAATAAGTCGCTGGCGTCATCGAGTGGTTTTCTAAAACACTAAAACACCCATACAATAAACATTCCTTATTTCAGCTCTAAATCCACTTCGATCATGATCACAGTTTCCGGCAAGCTCATTCCATTTTCGTTGCTTGGGTTTTGTTACACCAAATTTGTTTGGCACTGCTGTTGTAATAAGTGCTACTGCGTGAGGTTTGACTAGATGGCGCTAGTAAGCAATAAAGTTAGGTTAGGTTATGTTGATGTGGATACATCTATTCAACACGGTGAAAACAATATCGTTTCTGATCTGTTATCGTATTGTCAACGTTTGATAGCTGTTATTTTCTTGACAGTAATGGCGGCTGATGTCAAAACTGTACCGTAACAGGTGAAAGACGATAGGTTTTTTAACTTCGGGAATAGAGGCCCAGATGTAGTGAAACGTCTGACTCTTATTGTTGATTAAGCAAGATGAATACAAACGTTTCGATTCAGTGAGTTGGTTTGGTACAAACAGTATCACTGTTCATTGACCACTAGTGAGCCTTATTGTAAGGCGACAAGATTCACAATTGGTGAGGTTACTGTGTTACTGATGGTACCTACACCTGTACACGAAAGACACTAAAGCTACTGGAACCTGGAGACCATTTCTAACTTTTGGAGTTATTGATATAAAGTGTGAAATCTGGTGTTTTTTTTACGCCGACTACATACTACGGGTGCTTTACTGTGACATTATCAGTTCGCCTTAACGCAGCAGCACTTAATAGCCACTACTTTATTTCGCGGCAACTTGCGTGCCGTCTTGTTCTAGTCGCAAATAACCTTTTGCTAATCAATCACTACTAACATGTGCTGTATATATAAGGATGTATCGTGCTGTCCTCCCTTCAGGCCCTCTTGTTATATACTAACTTTAAAAGAGCGGGGTCTGAGGAGGGTATAAGAATGGATGGTCCAAATCAATTCCCCTTGATTTCTTTATCTATGGGTTACCACAAAAAAGACGTAAATTGTCATTTTGAACTAAAATTGAAGATAGTGAGAGAATAACAATAGGGGCTACGAAACATTATTCTAGATCTGATAATCTAGACAAACTACCATTGTTTAAAATTATAAGCTCCTTACTAAGTAATTTAAAATCTATCTGTTGTCACCTTACTCAGTCACTATAAGTATATATATTTAACAGTAGTTTGTTATATGTTGTTTGGATTCAAAAACATGGTTTAACGTATTTTCCTGACTTTCATGCAGTGCCTTGAACGCGTTTATATGTTTTTACTGTATACGAGCTACATATAAGGAGATAGACCTGGCAACCAAGGAGTTTACTATTTGAAAATAAAATATTTAAAAATACATTACGAGTATAATAAATATGACTTCCTTTATACGTCTATTTTGTAGTAAAAAATATGTTTAGTTAAAAACACAAAAATCTTGAACTGTATGGACCATCTCTTCGAACCTAACCTAACCTAACCTAACCTAACCTATCCTCATCCCTTAACGTATGAGTGTTATTGTACAGAATTCTGGAGTGATACAGTCCACACAGAGGGTGATAGTCAGTCAACCGACTCTAGTGAGCACCTCCCAGCCTATCACGGTCGTAAAGACCGCTCTTGCGCAGGTTCATATGATTGTATTTAGCACTGCTTGGCTGGTTGTATATTGGTTGGTTTACGGTTGTAGTAGCAGCAGAATTGGGATACACCTTATTTTATTTTATTTATTATATCGCGTTACAACTCGTTGATCTTTGGAGATCGAGTAAAGTGCATCACTTTTTTAACATCGTGAGGCCGACAATACTATAAACAGGGCTATTTTTGAAAGTGAGAATTTGAATGTACCAACAAGCAAATAAAGTTCAGTTACGTTTGCTCTAAGATGCAACTTTCAAATTTGAAATAAATATAAATTAACGGTCATTAAAATATAGTAAACTAAATTGCCTTGATTATGTACCTCCTATGGCAGACCGGGCCTCACGAAGTTAAATATGTGTAAATAATTTTCCAATTGAATGTGGGTACAGTGCGACACAAAAGAATAGAAATTAAATGAGGGCAACTGTCTACGTAACTGTCACAGTTTTGACGTACAATGCTTAAACATGGCAACAATTTAGTATGGTTTTTTTAGTTCCATTTTATTTATTTTCTACTCTTTCCATCGCACTGTAAGTTAGCCTATCACCTAGGTAATGGTTTTTAATTGACCATACAAAAATATGGTGCATCTCAGTCAACTAGTTGGTTAAAAACATCTATACGCTATGTACGTTCAACAACTTAAATAATAGAACCCTTTCGCTGGAATCTATTGATGAACTTTGATGTAATGGTTTTCTTGTGACTTGACTCTGTCACTGTGACAGCGTTCCATGGTGGTTCGAAGCTTAAAGTTGTTGTTTTGCTATAAATAGACTTAGTCCGCTTAGCTAATTCTGTTGACTATTATGTACAGGGCCCGTAATTTTCATGCCGTTGACGCAAAAATGACGTCACGCTTACATATAGTTGATTCCAAATGATTTATTGTAATTATTAACCATTAATCGTCAATCATTTAATCATGCACAAATGAGTTTAATATATTGACGCGTAGAAAAATAAATATCTGCTTTATACCTAACACGTAAATTAAACTATTTGATTGAGAAGGACCGTGGCTAAAATCATCGAGTAACATTATCAATTAAAAAAATAGTTTTTATGTTGTAATAAAAAAATATACGATTAAATAGTCATACATATAATTATCGCATTGACATTCATAAAAGAAAATTGTCTCAATTTGTCATTTTTAGTAATAAGTGGTGAAACAAATATGATGCTGCCGTGATCTGTATTTTGATTGGGATTAAGCTGTATTTAACTAAAATCACTTTGCCGTTTCTTATTATTTATTTTTTGTACCCGTTAATACAATACCTAAACACCTGCCGAATGAAAGCAGAGCAGCCTGTATGCAAAATTACGTCATTTTGACGTCATCGGCATCAAAATTACGACCCCTGATTATGTAGTACGTTTGTTTAGGTAGTTAAATAAATGTGAACAAACCAATCCACGTGGCTTTGCTAACCCGTAACCACACTAGATAATAATATAAGCGAGTTCTTGGGTGGTATTCGCGAAAGCAATTTTTCGTTAATAACTGTTATTAAAGGATTAAAAAATACTCCGAAGTTTTGTTGCAACTTTACACAGTCTAAAATAAAAATAAATAAACAAAGTTTTTGATCATATTTTGACTTAGCAGCTTAACCACTTGTTTAAATGTATTTCCAAGAAAATATCTTAATGCTTTTTAACATCTTTGGCAATATGTGAAAAAAGAATCATTATCAGTGTGGTGTTATTAGCTAAAAAAAAAATCATTTGATCCCAGTTATAATGGTAGTACAGTCGTTTATTTATAGTATGTGTTTTACTGTTCGTTTGAGTCTCTAGGCCGATAATATATTTTTTGATCTGTGTTTAATGCTTTTCGTGTTTTAAAAATAATTTAGCTTTGGCGGCGATCGGGTAAAGGTCGAGTTATGATTATTTGCTAGCGGCTTTGTAATGCGTCATGACTTATAGAAAATTGTGTTTTAAATGCGGTAAGAGGTTTTAAATATATTTATTAAATAAATCGCTACTATGACATCCGGTAGAGATAAGATTAAATATCTATTACGCATATCAAATTGGCCCCCAAACATTTTGAACCCTAAGTATTTTCAAAGTGTTTTTGCATGAATAACTTTGCTATATATTTTTTGTAAATGATTATTATTGTAAATTATATTCGTTTTTTATTGGTATGTTATGGCTGTGGGTAGTGGCTTATAAATAATAGTTTTTTTCCGCTGAGTAGCTCACAGTGACATGTATATCGTTATTTAGTAAATGATTTATCCTCGTAAGGTTTAATGGTTTATTTAAAAAGTCATTTTGGACTTAACTATAACACAGAGTTCCAATGTCATGCCGTTTGATAGAATTTGAAAAGGGCCTTACGAGGTTATTGGAAAGGTTGTGTACGGTCGGTGGCGACCACATTTGGTAAAGGGCCTATTTTTTAATTCACAGATAAAATGGACTGGACATAGCTAAAAAATATCTGGACCTTAATAAAATCAGCCCTTAGTAGATTTTTTTCATTAAGTTCATTATTTCCTATAAGACTCTTTTTGTTTTTAATTAAATTGTGGTATAGTGTTTCCAATGCGTAAGGACTAAGGACACACCCCACCCCTTAATATAACATTGTAAGATTGCAGAAATGTAAGTAAAATTAAGTAATAGGCGCGTCGTTCTAGGTTTATACACCATATCTTATTTATTAAAAAAAATAACAACTTGTTTAAAAGGTGTCACTATTCGCTCCAACACTAATCACTCAAGTTGACAAGGTATATAACGATTAAAAATTTCACAGAACGCGCCCCAACTAACAGCAAGTCAACAACCAATAATAACAACCCAACCGCAACCACACAAGGCGCAAATCGTGAACCAACCACTAGTGGTTACCCAGAAACAACCACCGGCCCTTATAAGCACGTCGAACCCCAGCCAGATTATAACCGGTGGGCCGCAGATAATACAAGGGAACCAGCAGATTATAGCGGTGTCTAGTAACCAGCAGATTATTATGAACACGCCGATTAAGGCTGGGGTTCATAGGGTGGTGACACAGCAAGCGCAGAGGCCGCAGGTCATTGCCAATTTGAGCCAGATGCAAGCACAAGACGATAGCAAGACTGGTGTTATTAAGAGTACGATTGTAACGGTGAGTGGTGTTTATTAACTTTATACGGAAGTTGCTTATTACGAAGTTGAGGTGGATATTAATCTACGAGTATACATATAAGCGGATTATGTATTGTGTAAGTAGAAGTTAATTCATAATTAATTGTATTTGCGGCCAAGCAGCGGTGTTCGAATTGCTGTGAAGACAACCGGTGAAATTCAAATAATTTATATTATTCCGTTTTTAGTGTTTGTTGTTATAGCGGCAACAGAAATAGAGAGAGATACAGCCTGGTGACAGACAGACAGACGGACAGACAGACGGACAGCGGAGTCTTAGTAATAGAGTCCCGTTTTTACCCTTTGGGTACGGATCCCTAAAAAACACTTAATGAAAATTCGAGGTTATGTGTCAAACACTACTAATTTGTTTGCATCTTTGTCTATTTCAATTGACACCGACCTTACTCTGTATGTTTACTCTGGCTGGAATAAAACCCACGATATTCAAGCATAATAATCACTAGGCCTATCAGACGGTATTAAATAACGTGTTCCGTTGAATTTAACAGAAACCACAACAACCACAGATGCGTCAAGTGATCACGAGACAACCAGTTATGGTTGGCAACACTAAAATTGGTGACCGCGAAATGGTGGTCAACCAACCGGTCACACCAGAGGTAATTTATATTATTACATTATACATTTGCTGTTTTCCTTTCGTATTCTACTATTATTATGCCATATTAATATATTTTTTATGTTAAAATGTGACATTAGTTTGTTTGTTTGGTAACCCCAATAGATATTCAAATGATTTTTATAGATAAACAACGGCTCGCTCGTAGAGTCCTTTTTGTACATGTTTGGAACTTTATTTTGTCAAGTCTAAGAAAATGGCCTGTTTAGATAAGGCTGCAAGTACGCAAAAACTGTAAAGTACGCAAAAAAGTAGCTGAGAACTACCGCTAGAAATCCTGCTTTCAAATAAAATAAACCGGATTAGAATCGGAAAACCCGTTTAAAAACCATAGCGGTCAAACTTATAAAGAAAAGAAAGAAAAAATCATTTATTCGTGACAGACGAATAAAACACAACAAAATACTGACAGACAAAAAACCTGTTGTCACGAAATGGTTCCAAGTCAGCGTTACTCGTATGCTGGCGTTAAAACCAGCGCTGACCTTCCGTTGGAACCATATAGTGAAACCACGGAAGATTACACACACGAGATCAAAGTGAATATCATAATTATTAATATTCGGTGTTGCGTGCATCCGTCTATTCTATTATTATGTCATAGATTAACGCTTTGAAAACGCGTTCTTTCTGCTTCGGGGGTAAAAATTTAATTATTGTCCGAAACTTATTTTGAATGCCGCCTTTACAATTCCTTGATATTTCCCAGAAGCCAGCGACCCCTCCGGCGCCAAAGCCGTCGGCGACGCCGCCGCCGGCCCCCAGCACTTCCCAGCTGGACGACACGCCCTGGATATGCCACTGGCGAGCTTGCGGCAAGTCAGTATACACTTTGAATATGTTACGTTCTACGGTAATATTAATAGATAAAAATAATGCTTATAGAGTTTATCTCAAGCGAAATCATATTTTTCAAATTTTTGTGATGATTCTTTACAAAAAATAAAGATTATTATCAATGTTTGCTACGTCTGCTTTGAACTAGTGGTCGGAATGACGTCATGTGGTTACCGCGTCTATCTAGTGTTGTCACATTTTAAAGATTTATGTTGGCTTTAGGTATGAGCAAAAATTTGTTTAATTGTTTTGTAGGGAACGTAATGGGAGAACTAGTGAAACGTCTGAGCTCCGAGTAAATACTGGTTTATTGAGACAATAACTATTGATTATATTCTACGTACAAGCATACGTCACCACTACATCTCCTACACATGGAGAAAAATAAAATAATGTGGTAACTTTGTTTTATTTTCATTTTCCTTATCAACTAGCTTAATGTTCTAATATGCCAATTAATTGCTATACGTATGTACAATGTTTTTAGTTTATTGTATTAATTGAGTGTAACAAATATATCTTGATAGTATAATGTACTTAACTATAGCTAAAGATAATACACATGCGGTGCATTAACATCCAAATGATCACCGCATATCATTCATATTGAATTACATTAGTACCTAATCTAAACATTAGTGGTCAAAGTGTGGTACCTACCTACATATATGGTTTTGTTATTCTCTTTTCGTTTTCATTGATAATATAATTTAGTTCTATTTTTATGTAGTATATATTTTTTATTGTTTTTAATTATTTCAACGTTAGGTGATACATCTCTTGTAACTGTGTATGGTCCTGAATATACTTCTTGGAGCTTGCTACCTGTTTCATTTTTGATTAAAATTAAATCATTCTTTTGATATGTTACTGGATTGACATTACGATCATATATCTCTTTTCTTTTTATCTTTGATGTTATTAAGTTTTTTTTGTGCTTCTTTTTGTGCTGTCTGTATTCTAAATTTTAATTCTAACGGATACGATTCAAAATTGTATAAAGGGTCCACCGATGGGTTAGACAAATTTGTTGGAAGTATACATTTCTTCCCATAAACCAATTCAAACGGTGTGAAATGTGTTTCCAAATGTACAGAGGTGTTATATGAGAAACACCAGTAGGGTAGCCACGTACTCCACGTTTCCGCGTGGTTATCGGTCTGTATTCTCAAAAAATTACCCAATCCTTTGTGTGAATTCTCGAGTGCTCCGATGCTCTGATGGTGGTAGGCGGTCGAATGTAGTTGTTTAATGTGCAGTAGTTTACATACCTCTTTTATGGTTGCGGACAAGAACTCCGTGCCCCTATCCGTCGCTATTTCTGTTGGGATTCCGTATCGTAAAATAAAATTATGTACTAAATTTCTAGCTATCTCTATAGAACTCTTAGTCTCTAAGGGATATGCTTCGACATATTTGGTTAACTCGCATTGGATGGTTAAGATGTAAGCATTATTATTATCATCCCGATCTAGCGGTCCTACTATGTCTAAGTATATTTTTTCAAAGGCTGATTCAGCCGTAGTCGTGATGACCATTGGTTCTTTGACGTGATGCGATGTGTGTTTTTGTTTTTGACATTTGTTACAACGCTTAATAAATGATTTAATATCATTCATTAAGCCTGGCCAGAAATATTTTTTCTTGATGTTCAAAAACATTTTTCGGGGGCCCGCGTGGCCACTTGTTGGTAGTAAGTGGTAATCATTTAGTATAACCGTTTTGTCATCTTTGTTATCTATCCGCACTATCTCGTTTAAAATACAAATACGCGGTCCTTGCCATGTCGTTGTCTTCTTTACCTCATTTACCAAAGTTTCTATAAAACTATTAAGATTTTTAGTCTTAACTATATATATCTCTGTGACATTTATTCTTGAACAAAATTCGCCGAGTTCCCTTACAAAAGCGCTTGGCGTCAGTTGTAATTGGGAAGCTATATTTATATATATCATCATTTTTGATGGAGCATAAGAGAAAACGGTGCTCTCCGTTTTGATTTTATTATTTTCTCGCAACTTATTTAAATTTGACTCGTGTATGAACTGCATTTCAACTGACTCACTCGGTTTGTAATGTGACGCTACTATTTTTACATTCCCTTCCATATCATCGTTTATTAATTCGTTTGGGACTTGTATTTCTTTGTCTTTTTTTTTCCTTTGTGCTCTTGTCATTACATTCAAAATATTTTCGCTCATTTCCTTTAATTCCTTAGATGGGATAATTATACGGGATAATGCATCCGCTGCTGCGTTATCTTTCCCTTTGACATATTCGACTTCAAAATCGTATTCTTCTAAAATTAACCTAAATTTCATTAGCCTACTGGATGGGTTTGTCATTCCGAATAAATATACTAGTGGCCTATGATCCGTTAATACTTTGAAATTCCGTCCGTATAGGTATGGACGAAAATGTTTTACCGCCCAAACAATCGCAAGTAATTCTTTTTCAATAGTTGGATAGTTTTTTTCGGCTTTATTAAGATTTCTGCTTGCGTATGCTACTGGCCTGCCATCGCTATTTGACAAGATTGCTCCTACCGCGACTCCAGATGCGTCGGTGTGTATCATGAATTTATTCCCATTAGAGAAATCTGGGTACTGTAAAATTGGGTGTGTAATGATACTGTCTTTTAAGCATTCAAAAGAGCTTTGGCAAGCATCGGTCCATATAAATGGTACATCTTTTTTAGATAAATAATTTAATGGGTAAGCTTTTTCGGCAAAATTTGGAATAAATTTTCTGTAGTAATTTACAAATGCTACAAATCGCTTTACTTCCTCTGTCGTTGATGGTTTTGGATATTTTTTTACCACTGATATTTTGTCTGGGTCTGGTAAGATACCTGCTGCAGAAACTAAATGGCCTAAATATAAAATGTCTTTTTTTAAGGAAATCGCATTTTTGCGGATTTAGTTTCAAGTTTACTTTCCTTAATCTTTCAAAAATGTTTTGTAAATTTTTATTATGATCATCGAGGCTTTTACCAAAGCAAATAAGATCATCCAGATATACTAAGCATTTCTCGTAAGTCAGTCCCGTCATAGCCATAGTCATCATCCTAGAGAATGAGCTGGGGCTGGTTTTAAGCCCCATTGGCATCCTGGTCATCTGGTATTGGCCGGAACAGAAAGCTGTATACTTGCGACTGTTTGGTTCTAGCTCTACATTATAATATCCTTGGTGGAGGTCTAAGTGCGTAAAATAAATACTGCCTGATAATGAGTCTAGTATTTCGGTAATATTTGGTAAGGGAAAAGTGTCGGGCTGGATATGATTATTAAGTTTTCTATAGTCTACTACTAAACGCCATTTTTTCTCTCCATTTAATTCCTTTTTTGGCACTAAAAGAATTGGGCTCGACCTTCGCTTTGACAAGGTTCTATAATGTTTTCGCGTAGTAAATGATCTATTTGTCTTTCTATCTCGGGTCTCTGTGAATATGGCAGCCTGTATGGTTTTGTGTATATTGCATCTACGTTTGGTTTTAGTTTTATAGTATGCTGATTATATCAGTTACCGTTAGTTTATCCCCAGGTATATAAAATATATCAGAGTACTTCGCACATAAGTTTTCAATTGATACTTGTTCTTCCGTGTTTAAATGATGTAAATTTAATAATGGCAATAGGGCTTTAACGCGGATTGACTTTGAATTATTTTGTTTGATACTGAAACAATCATAGTCACTGGCTTTATGAATTACCGGATTTAAATCGCTCAACACCATGTCCTTTTCCGTTACGTTTAGGATTTGTATAGGTATTTTTCCATTAACTGGCGCTGCCAATGTTCCTGCAATAAACACACCTTCGCTTATTTCGAATGAACAAACTACGCAGTCGCCCTCGATAGCGGTGTCGATATAATGAATCGATTCCGATCTTGCGGGTATTAGATATTGTTTTTCCCGCGTTCCTAAAGGTTGTAAGGTTAACGTTATTGGCTTCTGATTTTCTGTGCGCAATGTTATTGTTTTGTTACCAAAATTTAATACCGAGTCATATTTATCTAGAAATTCCTGTCCTAATATCCCGGCGGCCTTACATGGTAAAGTATCAAATACATAAAAATTGTGACTAATTATCTGCTCACCAATTACCAGCTGTAAACAACTGTATCCAATGGCCTGGACTTTGCCGCCTATACCATTTATGACTATGCCTCCTTTATGGATTGGTATTTTTAAATTGTGAGCGTGTTTATATTTTAGAGCCGATATAGATGCGCCCGTGTCAACCAAAAATGGAAACGTATCCCCATTATGAACTGGTAATTCAATTATGCAAGTATTAGCACATGATAAAATGTATTCTTTAGCTCCGAAAAAACTGCATCGGATTATTATCACCTTCCTGTGAACCAGAAGCCGGGCTGCTAATTATCTGGGGTTCTTCCTCCGGCTCCGCTAACACGTTCAGCCGTCCCGTGCGCATACTGTTACTGTTGGTGTTATGAGACATACCTTGATATCGTCCCTGGGTGCCCCGTCGAGCTCCTCGCCAACGAGTTTGTCTGTGCCATGTCCTTCCACCGCCGTATTGTTGCCCGCTGGCGCTGCCTGATCCTGCCGCGTGGCTCGCGTTGTAACCTCTGTTGTTGTTGTATCCACGTCCTCTAAAGTGTATTGGACTCCCCCTGTAATATCCTGAATAATCACGGAATGCCATAACCTCCGGGCCCGAAGGTGATGATAGATCGCCATCGACTGCTGCTTGTATGGCATTGTTTAGGGATGTAAAATGTTGTGCTGAGATGATTGTGCTCAGTCTCCGGTTACGCAACCCTTCCGCGAATTGTTTTATTGCCATTCTTTCGTTGATGGGCCTTAATATTTTGCTGGCCTCTGAATTACCTTCGGATTGCGAAACCGTCAAATCCACAAACATCTCAGCCAATTGCTTACCGTAATCGTTGATGGTCATATCATTTTGTTGTAATGACAGCATTTTTTTTTGTATAGCCGTCGCTGCCTTTTTTGTCAACAGTTTATTTTTCATGTCATCTACCAATGCTGTAACCGACCCATAGGTACTGTCTAATTTTAATTTCGCGGCTTGCGACAACCTACTTTTAAGCACAAAATTAATTAATTTGCTTTTTGATTGTTCGTCGAGGATCGAATCATAATAGCTGATACCATCGATCAGCTGTTTAGTGTTTCCTTCCTCGTCACTCATAACAGGTAGCAAGCTCAAGGCTGTTTTTAATTCAAATTGTTCGGACCCCATGTTGCTTTCTGTAATCCCTGGTTGTTCACTACAAGAAGGTAACTTATCTGTGAGTGGGTCGTTATCCGAATCTCCACACAATTGCTTAATATTTAAGTACAGTAATTGTATTTTATCTATATAGTCAGTTACTAAAGGTACATCGTCTAGTTTTCCTAGCGTTGTATCGGTTTGCAATAACTCAAGGTATGCATTAAACTGAGTAAATATTACATTACTTTCTTATAATTTCTTATGACGAATATTCTTATCTTCCCTCCTGACTGGTCCTATTTTTATTAAGTAAGTACGCACTGCATGCAAATTATTATAAATATCTAGTAGTTGCTCAGCCATATGCACATATTGTGTGTAACGAGGACGATATTAATGCACCTAGTTAATGTTATACGCACTAAAGTAGAATACACGAAGATGAACTGACATATATATAGTCTTGTCAAATTATTCAGCTAAAAATAAGTTCGTTAAATAAAACGGAAATTCGCATAAATACCGTTTTCCCAAAGGTACCAAGAACACTGCAATTCCACTTTCACGTATCACTTTTCACTTGGGCCCGTCTGCCCTGGAGAACCGCACAACTGCGGCCGCGGTGCGTCTGTCGACCTTCTTGTTGATGCACTTAATGATGTACCGGAGCGCAATGAGGACGATCCCAAGTAGTGCCAGAACTATGATGGCCATCAAATACAAGTTCATTTGGCCGACATTTTCAGCCACAACATTGGTCGTTTTTCGAATGTCATTATGATATCCGATCTGAGTTAGTATGTCCTGGTTTGCTTGTTGTGGTGGTGGGTCTACCTTCGTGTTGCACATCTTTATTTTATTTTTTATTTCCTTATATATGTGGTTAGCCTCAAGCTGCCAATAGCGCAGTACGCACAAAAATTGGTGCCGTACCGGCCGCTGCCGGATATGGTCCTGTCACGGTCGCCATGTAGGGAACGTAATGGGAGAACTAGTGAAACGTCTGAGCTCCGAGTAAATACTGGTTTATTGAGACAATAACTATTGATTATATTCTACGTACAAGCATACGTCACCACTACAGTTTTCTCAGTAGGTAAGCTTTGATTTGTGTTAGTACGATACAATATTCAGCGGACACGCGAGATCCACGCACGGCAATCTTCGTTTTTATATGAAACATGAGTGAGAAATATACTGTCAGCTGCGAGTGCAAGTGTGATAGCGATAGCCATCCTAACCATATAAACAAACTGGGAGAGCTGTAATGTTTATGTCAAGTTATGGTCCCTGTATATTCCAAGGATATTTGGTTCAGAACGTTCTCGAACGCGTCGGAGGTGTTCGCGCACGCCGCGCACGTGCACGCCGCGGGCGGCGCGAGCGGCGAGACGCCGTGCCTGTGGCTCGACTGCGACCGCGTGCCGCGCCGCACCTTCGCCCTGCTGAACCATCTCACGGATAAACACTGCTCGCCACAGGTATTACACACTCCAAAATATTATCGTAAATATGGGTCAACTTAGAATTTTTTGCGGGTGGTAGGACCTTGTGCGGGGTCCGTCCGGATCGCTACCACCATCTTATCCATTAACCTACCGCCAAACAGCAGTGTTCGCATTGTTGTGTTCCGGTTTGGGGATAAGACAGCCGGTGTAATGACTAGCATAGAGGCATTCCATCTTAGCCCTCAGGGTTGGCAGCGCATTTGCAGTCTTAGGCTTGCAGTCTTGTGAATGCGAATGTCTATGGGTCACAGTTTCCACTTACCATCAGGTGGCCTGTGTGCTCGTTAGCCTTCCCTATGCCATAAAAATAATAAAAAATAAAACTTAAAATAATCTAAATAATTATTATTCTTAAGCTAGCGGTGTCCTGAGTTCGATTCTTGGATGTTTTCTAGGTATTTAATTATGTTTAATCGTTGGTTAGTACCAATAAATAGTACAAGCCTAACGCTTAGTTTAGGACTAGGTCAGTTTGTGTGAGATTGTCCCCTGATATTTTTCTTTGAATTTTAGATTGTGCAACAAAAATTGCTATACCACTCCGTCTAATTTCTTTCGTCGCACAATTTTATCGAATTATGGTTACGTAGTTCTAGTATTTACGGTTAATTATTTACTAATAATTAGAGTTAGGACTTTTGGTGGCAAATCGTGGTTCCGGAATCCATGGAGTCGCTATTTCCTAATTATTATAATACATAACACTTTGATTTTGACCTTCAGTATTTTAATATTTCAAAATTCATTTATTCATTATTCGGCCGCACCATTTTAAATTAATTTTGGTATTGAGGATATCTCTGATGAGAAAGCGTTACAAACAAGCAAATATTAATAGCTATGAAATAACCGAACTAAATATGTATTTAGTTCATTTTTGAATATGATAATACCGATGGTCAAAATCAATGTGTTATGTATTATAATAATTAGGAAATATCGACTCCTTGGATTCTAGAACCACGAAACGCCACCAAAATCCTAACCCTACTAATAATGTTCAACCTTTTGAACTAGATGTACTTTTTTGCGTTTGTTGAAAAAATATAAAAGAATACAACATGAATTAGGACTCAAAAAAATAATAGAAGTGATAATAATAAAACACTTAAGTACTTTTCTCCGTAAGGATCATCATAGAAAACATAGTCACAATATTATAGGGTTCTATGTTGCACTTTTATCAACTTGAAATTTGAAGTTTGTCAGAGTGACACTAGGTCTAAATTGAGGTACCCCGACAATGTAACATAGAATCCGGAGGCCATTTGCAACGCCAAAAGATGGCGGATGTGTAATTTGTTTTAGTTTTTAGTCCCTTTTTCGCATGTCACATGAGTGAGGAAAAAAACCAACTAAAATAACAATTAGAATAACGACAACTGATTAAATATTAAGTCAAAAACCTACATCAAATTATTCATTCATTTTAACCTTTTTTTGCGTACTTGTGTAACAGATATACAGATATAAGGGCTTTGGATGATGTTTAAATTTATTTACCTTTGCATTAATCCAAAATTAAGTTTTTTTTTTAAATTTAGTTATTGGTACTTAATTTGATAGAACAATTGTCTCCTCGACCTACATCGAATAATACACTTACGGTCTCAAAAACTGCATTTATTCGTTTGAACGCGTTCGTAATTTGACTCAGTTTATTTATCCGCTAGTAAACTTTAGTAACTAAAACATTGTTGATCCACAGGCCTTGAAAGCGCTGTTCAACTCGCGACGGCATGCCGCCGCGGAGGCCGAGGCCAGCAAGCCGGTGGTGCTCGGGTACCCGCCCAACGCGGCCCTAGCGGCCCTCAACAAACACGCCGCCGATATGTTCAACCCAAGGGAGCTCATGGTAGGATAATTACCTACTTTTTATTACTATATAGCTCAATACCTAACCACCACATTACAGTTAATAATAATACTGTTGCAATCCCAAGACTGCCATCATCAAGATTTCAAATTCCTTGCCATCCTTGGCATTGCCATGCAGTCTTGGGGTATCATATCTTAGGGTTGCAATCTGGAGATAGCAGTCTTGGGATGGCAACAGTATTTACTAGATATTTATTGAATTTTCTGTATATTTTTTTTACGTTATATATTTAAGTATATAAGTAAAAAAACAATACGGTTAGCTTGTGGTTTTACAACATCACGAATATTGACAGTATTTGAAGTTGTAATAAAAATTGGTTACTAATACGACTAATTATCAACTGTCTTTAAAGTTTCTTAAAATAATCACCGAAATTAGCTATAGTGTGCATTTGGTCTTGTTGAAACTGCACCGCTTTGACACCTATAAAAAGCTAAATGCAACTAATGATAAGTCTTATCATGCTTATATTATGGGCCAGGTGATTCCCTGGTCTAGACAGAGTTGTAGCCAACTATCCGGTTATAAAACTGCCCTCATTAGCCAAAAGGCGATAACTCAAGTCCAATGCCAAAGCAGATCCCACCCCATTCCGTTAGTTATAAGACTTATAACTTTCCATTTGCTAAGGGAGCTTTGTCTTAGATTTGTCCATTTGTCTTAGCAGGGCAGAAAACTACATTAAAAAAAACTATTCTAACCTAATCCTTAGTATCTTGAGAATAGGGTCTTGTGTTTAATCAAATGAGGACTGTGGAACTATTTTAAAGTGACGCGATAAGTCAAATTGTAACAGAACTCTTACTTAAATTTAAACATTATCTTTCATTAACTCAACAAACTGCACCATGTCACTGATCGGCGTCTGCGGCATACGAGAAGATTTAGTGGTAACGCCGATCGGCCTCAGCGGCACCCAACTAAATCTAAATGTGGCGCCGATCTGCATCCACGGGATTGTGTTGGGGCAAAGAATAATGCGTAAAGAATAGTTCTATAAATAGATAATAAATAAATAGCCCAGATATTTTATTTCCGTCCGAAACGGGTAATGTTTTAGTTTGTAACTCCCATTAGAAGGAAAAGATAAGTTTGGATTTCGTCTAAGGACGATTATGAAGCGAGACTTAAATCGCGTAGCTGTTCCATCCAAAAGCTCGGGGCGATAGCGTAACGTCCTAAATCAAATCCGATTTCCACGATTTTTGAATATGTTATAGTTCTGAAAAACTAGGATTGTACGTTTGGGTTTCTTTAAAGGTACAGACCTAGCTTTTTATAAAACGTATAATATATTCAAAAATCATAAAAATCGGACTGCGTTTGAAGGAAGAGAAACGTTATCGCATTCTGTATGAAATTTTTTAGCTTCAAAATCCTCTTAAGTAGAGTTCGCGTCTAAGTGAAATGTAATCCAGGATATAACTAATTTTAACTTTCTTCTGCACTTGGTCCTATCTTGTACAAGTTAACCTTGCGATCGAAACAGCATTGACTTTCGTAACATCTCAGTCCAAAATTTTGCTATAGTTCTAAATATCAATGTCCCTATTACCCGTTGGCTACGGCTCCGTCTCGTGTGACGTCACCGTAATCGTACCGTAACCGTAACGTGTCCGTTTCCGTACAGCACCGGGCGGTCAGTCGCACGCCGGAACAACTGGTGAGCACCCATGTTAACACTGTGTTTGTCCGTCCTGCCGTACAAATCAAAACCGCAGTACATTGATAGATAAGTGATACACATCGGAAATGTTTGGTTAAGGGTCACCCCAGACCTATCGACGCGGAATTGGCTTGAGCCGGAAGAAAAAGTTTTATGTCCATGCAATAAGAGCGAAAACGACGTCGTTCCGTTCGCAACGCCGAATCGAGCCGAGCCAAGCCGAGCCGTTTTTCACTCTTACTGCACGGCCTTTTTCTTACCAGCTCAACCCGAATCCACGTCGATAGATCTGGGGAGACCCTTATGCTACAGTGTTTGGAAATGACAGCGAGATGGATTTTTTTCCATTATGCTTTGTGACATTGCATATTTAATTTAGTCCAGTTATAAAGTCCAATGTAGATGATTTTTGAATTAAGTTAAGATCCACAAAAAAAATTTGAACGCCACATACGGCTTTGGCCGTGAAGTCGTGCCTTTAACTACAACAAGTTGAAGATTAATAGAGACTGTTCCGTTTTTATTACATTTAATCAATTATAAATTTCACTTAGTGTAGTTTTGTATTATGTTATGTTTATTTGTTTTTTTTTTTCAAATAGTGTATGTTAAAACAATACTCGATTTAATAGGGCCGATGTACATTGTATAAAGGTCCTTTGAAAAAATAAATTTAAAAAAAAGATAAAAAAAATCACACTTTCTTATAAGAAACTTCTATTCAATGATGTCCGATGTGTATCATTTACCGACCTTTTCTATAGAGGGTGAAAAGAAATACCACCTAGATGGGGAACTGCTTTCTATATTGAAAATAAACCTATTTGCTCAACGAATCGTACCTTCGTCGGTAGAACAAGGGCACAATTGCACTTGTATCACATTGGACATTGTGCTTTTGTTATACCGAACGTGCGGAATGTAAAAATATAATGCAGTTCCATTCTTTGTCGGGTTCTTTTACCCAGTATGCGTGCAAGCTGTATTGTGCCTTTTGTTTTGGCTGGCAGTTATATTTTGTTTGTTGTTATGTCACCATCGTGCATCACTAGACTCTGCTTTTGTCAATCTGAATAACCCACTGTTAAATCTACTCTGTCGTCAATATGTTCCATTCGTTTTTTGGCTCATCGGAAACAGGTTTAATTTTAGTAACACTGTGTTTTTTTTTTAGTTTAATAGTTCTTAGTACTGCTTATGTTATAGTTGTGATCGTAGGTTGTTGGATTATCTGTTTTATGTTCTTAATTTTATTTTTGTGTTTGTAATACTAACCTAGAGGGGTCACTTATTATTATATCACACAGCTAGAAGTTCTTCGCAATTTCGTACGGGATAACTCCCATTAAACGTTTTATTTTGAAATGGGACACAAAATGGTTCTTTGTTTCCATATCGTAACCACTGATTTAATATCCATCCTGCAAGTAATTCCTGAAACGGGAAAGTCAGTCAAAAGAACTGCTTACAATACCATGCGAATAACTGGTTAAAAAGTGGTGCGTGATTATTACCGTTTCGAAACCAGCTACAAAATGACCTTCCTAATTCAGAGCCACTTTTACAGAACATGTATTTATGTTTCCCATTTCGAAAGCAATTAGGAATTTTTGTGCATAAACTGAGAATATCGTGGCTTTAATTTAAGAGTAGATGCCAATATATCGACGGATCTGTAATTCAACCTCGTATATATAATAATGTCCAGTATAAACATACGAAGTTGAGTCACAGAACCGTCGATATAGTACTTTAATAAAACTTTACACTTAAAGGCCCTTACTTATAGACGTGGAATAACCATGGGGTAAGCTAAACCATCCTTTGTCCTTATTTGTCAAATTCAAATGTAACAATGACGATAAGGACAAAGCATGGTTTTTCCACGTTCGTAAGTAAGTGCGAAAAAGTTTATCTATATGATTGTAATAATATATGATCCCGAAACACAATTTAATTGCGGCTTTCTGTGTTGTTTATGTTGCATGCTATCATTTTAAAGATAATTTGTCTTTGATACGTTCTTTATTTCATTGGTGTGTTTGACAGGACGAAAACGAAGGGCCGGTTACGAAAAGCATTCGGTTAACTGCTGCTCTAATACTCAGGAACATCGTTATATACTCTAATACTGGAAGACGGTAAGTTTCATTAACTTAAGTTATGTTATAATTATGGTTAGGACTTTCGTTGCCCTATAACTAGTGGTTCTAGAATCCATGGAGTCGCTATTTCTTAATTATTATAAACATACCACCTTAATACTGACCTTCAGTACTCTCATAATTATATTTCAAAATGCATTCATTCGGTAAATCGCTCTACCAGTTTGAATGAGTTTTGTTATATATGTATAAACAAACAAATATTAATAGGTAAGGATAAACTGAATTAGAAATGTGTTTAGTTTATATTTAAATATCACAATACTGAAGGCCAAAATAAAAGTGGTATGTTCATAATAATTAGGAAATTGCGACTCCACGAATCTAGAACAACGATATGCCACCAAAATTCGTAACCCGAATTATAATATAAATTATTAACTGTTACTGTGTAATTTTTTGAAATAAATTAATAATGCGCGCGCTATCATGCTAAACTATAGGTAAAAATTAAGTAAAGTTCTTGCTTGCATGTAGTTGTAACGCATCTGTAAAGACCGTTCCGTCAATGTAAGTCGATTCAACATCAATACAATCATTTGTTCACGAGACAGGCGTCGCCTAGTGTTTTTCAAAATGTACAAATAATGTTAAATTTTTTATTCTGCTGTTCTACTATCATTATAAAAATCCGTTTTGTTCCCAGCCAACTCCGCTCCTACGAGGCACACCTAGCAACGATAGCGTTGAGCAGCGTCGAGGCGTCGCGGACAATTGCCCAAGTGCTGTACGATATGAACAACATCTGAGAAACGTAAAGGGGCTTATTGCTCCGTATAACAAACACTGAAACAGTTATACCACGTGTCAACCTTTACGTCGATTAGCTCATTTTGATTGATCTAAAAGGAGGTAACTTGCCTAATTCCCTTTAATCTCTGATTAATTTGATTTGCCTGTGGCACAGGAAGCTTTTTCAATTAATAGGTATAGTGGCGGCTATAATATTGAACTTACATAGGCGTGACAAACAAAAAGATAAATGTAATAATAAATCATGAATTGGGTTCATAAAGTACAAATTATTTGAAATAAAGTATTTGTGAAGCTCGATTCTAGGAACTCTAGCTTGGTAGTCAAACTGACATTCTAAAACAATAAGGTTGTGTTTCCTAAAAGTTACGAATGACTTGACATCTCTAATGGCATTGAGAACTTCAAGCATATATTTCATGAAACATGAGTTTGACTAGGCAGGATGTTTCTAACAAACACAAATGGTGTTTTCTGAAGCGAGAACGGAGACGGCTAATGGCTTTTTATTCTACAACAACTAAGTTCATCAGTTTTTATTGTTTAACACATTTTTTTAGACTTAACTTTGAATGTGTAATCTTATTGTAATAATTGTTTCTATGAATATGTTTTCTTTGTTGATTTGTATAAGTACTGTAAAATGATTCATTCTACTGATTGAAATATCAGTAGAATGTTATCTATCATCAATCCAGATCTGAGTTAGTGGTTTTCGTCAGACCCAATGGTCTATCTAGCATTTATCATAGTAATTTGAACCTTACATGTTTGTCAAAGGATTCCAAAGGCAACTACTGAAAATAGATGTGGGTCTTAAGAATAAAATAAAAACATTAAATTGACATTGGCCTTCAATTTTTACTTAACGCAGGAGCAAGAGACGATGTTTAAATGGTCTCAAACCTAACTATACCCCTATTTCAAAAGATGGCGTATCTGTTCAGTAACTCTTATTGCATTTTACGACCTTTTTGTCCATAATCAGTGACAACCTCACTTTAAGTCCCACAAAACCTTATAAGTGTACAAGTCGCTCAGTTGTCATCTTTTTATATGAAAATAAATTATGTAAAAATGACAAATTCTACACTTGTAAAGTAAAGGATAGGAGCTAGTTTTCAAAATATAGATGAGTACCAGTTGTGCACCAACAATCGACATCTGTTATATAGGGCGGGCCATTTTTTTTTGCAAATTAGCAAGAGTACAAGCTCGCGAAAATGCAAATATTTCTGGCCCACACTATACTTGATAGTAAGTGGCGGTGGTAAGTCAAGAGGACTACCCTATTCACTCTTTTTTTTTGTATTTAAAGACTACATGCAGCATAAAGATTTAAGAGTAAATCTATTTTTAGTCTCGAGTTAAGTAAAACTACACTTGACTTGTTCGTGCAATCAAGTAGCCCTAGATCAGATCTTTGAATAGTGCTATTTTAAAACACGAACTCATAGCGGTATTCATCATAGCGATTTTTTTTTAACGATATAATAAAGTTATATTTCATCTGTTTTACTGCACTTGGTCGCCATTAAAAGTACAAAATGGCAACACAATTCATAGCGTTATTATAATGTTATTCTGGTTTGTTAAGATGTTAATTTCGTTGTGATGGAGCATACGTTATGAAAATATATTTCAATTTTTTTTAGCACTTACGAAATATAGCGTTATGATAACGATATTCTTATAACGTTATGAAGGTCTGCCCTATGTGCTCTGAAATACGCCCAGTATGGGAGTTGCTGTTATTTATATAATAATATTGTAATCGCCAGTAAATCGACATTCTAATAAGTAATAATAATAATAATAATGTATAATATGATGAGTATTGATTAGAAGGCTAAGCGTAAGATTTAGGTTTAAGCATTTTATGTGTGATGACATGAATAACATAATTTAAGGTGTAAATGAAGAAGTAGGTACTTAGTTGGAAATAAATAAATGTGCTATGATAAATAAATGTTTGTTTTGTTATCTATCTAGACTAAGGAGGTGAGACAAGTATATCCTGACAAGAAAAAACAGTAAAACTGCTGTCATTATTGGATCTCTGTATCTGGGGCTCATTCTACTCCCAAAACAAATTGCTTTTGAAATAATATGTTATCGTATTGTCAACGTTATTATAGCCTCTAACAATACGTTACCATGGCAAAAGCAATATGGTTTTACTGCGTAGAAAGCCCCATGGTTCTACATAATATTATAGTGGCCATTATATACTTCCCTTAAAAAGGGCGCATGCGTGATTTGATAGTCAAAGCAAATTGAACCCTGTGTTTAAATGCATAAGGTTACTAATACATTCCCGATTCTATGACACATACGCCCTTTTTTCTAATGAGGGCACTATAGATAAAACACATTAACCCAACCAGTAACCAGGTTTCCCAAGAGGGCGGATAAAGTTAGCAAGGGGGGTCCCGGATTGCATTAAAATTTCGAAAAATGTTCAATTGTGTAAATACAACTTAAATAATATAATAATAATAACGAATAACACATTGATTGACTCAGATAATGCACGCTAAAAAGTAAGCGGCAGAAACCTAACCTAACCTAACTTTTTTAATAAGCCCTTGTAATATTCAATGGTTAAGCACAAACACGATTTGATAGCTTGTCAAAATGATGATTTGGTCAAAAGGCAGGGCCGCGTTGCCAACCCTGAGGACAAAGAGGGAATAACTCTATGCTAGTAATTTCACCGGTTGTCTTATCCTCTTGTGTTTGGCGGTAGGTTAAAGGATATGTTGGTGGTAGCGATCCGGACGGACCCTGCACAAGGTCCTACCACCACCACGCCACCACGTGTATATGTAGGTACACGTACGCACATACATTGTTTGTTCACATATCAAGAATGAAAAGGTATCAGGTTTGGTCATGTGGGGTAACTGCGCGCAACCCCTTTATTTAAGAATGTGGAGGGAGAAGTTTGTGATATGTGTTGACGCTCCAAAAATCCTATTTCCCAACCAGCGCTTTGTAAATCAGAGTTTAGTTTTCTTTTGTTTTTGTTAATTGTGCCAAATTGTCGATGCTGTATACTGGCTGAGTACGTACTCGTATTTTTAGTTTAAATATGTTAATGTAAGGTATTTGCATGTAGATTTTGCATATATATTTTGCCACCAACTATAAGTATTTGTATAATAATATCTTTATTTATATGGCTGAAAATCAGCGCTGCAGGTGTTTATCACCTCAGCTTTATGCTGAGCCAGTGTCCTCATCATTCGTTTACTTGAAAAAGAAAATATTTAGAATCCGGGGCTGTAAAGGTAAAATTTGCTGTCATTGCGAAAATTGACACGAGTCAATGATTTTTTTCTGTTAGAAATGCCTTTTATTTTGCATAACATTTGAAGCTATGTTACGTTATGTCTCAATAAAATGAGGTAAGTTTGATCAAAATCAGTCTGCTTAGTATAATAAAAAATCCACAAAGTTCTCTTAACTGCGCACACTTACGCACAGTATAGAGACATTTGAAGCTATGTTACGTTATGTCTCAATAAAATGAGGTAAGTTTGATCAAAATCAGTCTGCTTAGTATAATAAAAAATCCACAAAGTTCTCTTAACTGCGCACACTTACGCGCAGTATAGAGAAGTTTGTGGATTTTTGTTTGGGTACGTGTGCGCATTTTGCATTGAGGTGATTTTTCTTCGAACTGGTAATGTTTTTTTGATAATTTCTTGATTTAATCATTACCTAAATAGATGCTTTGCCAGATATATATTTTCATTTTTATTTCATGCTTATCGTTTAATTTTGATACTAGTTTGAAAAAAAATAAAGTGCGCCCTTCCCCACATTACTCTGCCACCCGGTCTTCTCTTACTGTTCTGTAAGTTTGCGGTCTAACAAGCATTACAGACGATAATCAAATTCTTATCTGAACGTTTTTTTAAATGTTGATTTTGTATACAACTCCGGCCTTGTACCTACAGACAAATTTTGTTCAAAAAGTGGTCAGAGCACTCTGGCACGTTTGTTGGAAACTTCCCGTGCGGCACTTAATGACGTTTTCATTTTGTTTTATAGCGAGCCGGAACCAACTTTTACCGCACTCGGTTTTAAACGTAAACAAATTCGCTTTAATCTGAAAGCTTTGCTATTTTGTACGATTCGGTTTAGAAACTGGGGTTTGGGGTTGTAATTCTCCAGGTCTTCGTCCCTAAATCGGGACAGTACAAATAATACATTTGGAAGATCGCGCGTATTACAGCGCGCGCCGAGTGAAAAACAATTCGGTAACAGGCCAAATTCGATATTGTTTTTACTGCCGCACTGGGTAAAGCCATATTGCTTTTGACATGAATAGTTGTTTGTACCTCTTATTTACAGCAAAAAAAATACTAAATGTGTAATATAAGTAGATGATTTAAACGGAATAGATATCCATGTATACATTTATTACAATACATATACAGTGTGTAAATGGTATATGGGCGTTTATTAAAACTGGACATAGATTAAGACTTATTTTGATTACGCGAACGTATACTACACCGTCATTAATTTTTGAACATACTATCGACCCGCAATGTACGTCGAAGTCCATCTATCAGGTAAGTACGTAATGTTTACTTGTGAAAATGTTAATTGCATTTTTCGTTATACATTACGTGTTAAATTATTTTGTATGGTTATTTTTTTAAAATTTAATTTTAACGAAAGCTGCCTAAATGTGCTCAGTAGGGGTTATACTAACCACAGTTAAAAGGAACGCCCGTATACCATTTACACACTGTATAAAGTATATTAACAATTAAGTAATAACAATTTGTACCAATTTTAGGACATTTGAGCTGTACAGAATTTACGTATTTAAGTCGTCCTCTCACCAATTTTGCGGTGCCCAGCAAGGTCCACAATTAAGTTTTAATATCTAACAACTTAAACTTAAGTACTAATATCCTGTAAACTAATATTGTGGAATGCAATAAATGATTGAGTATTGAGTATTAAGTAATATGTCAAAAACAATTTGGTTGTATCCAGTAGAATATGTATAGATCGTCCATCTTATTGCTTTTTACTAGAGCCACAACTTGCTGTTAAAACCAACTGGAGTATTTATGGTGTCTTTGGTTTTCTCGACCTCGCTACGCGCTCGTAGACGTGCTACGCCGTAGGGCACGTAGCGGTAAGAGGCAGCAATATTGCAATATAAGGAGATTAAAGGGGTGGAGAATATATTATCGTATCTGTAGTATCTTAATGTAATGAAGTAAACGAATTTGATTTTTGAATTTGAATATGGAATTATTCAAAGTTATTTAGGATTCCAAACTCCAACGATCATTGTTAGTGTAATCACACCATAGACACAGCCGTGAGATCATAATTTTTGTTGCTAAGCTCACTGTATATGCCTAACATTCTGTTCTCCCAAATATATCTGAAGTTACGGCATGTAATAGGATTATCCCGGACACGCCAAGAATCCCTAGCATTCCGGGAGACGACAAAGAAAAGCTTTTCCGGGTGATCGACAGAGCCATCCATCTTCATTGTCGCACCCTCAATTAACGCGTTCACTGCCACCGACTAGGAATTACATCTAATTAGAACAGGGAAGGCGTGTCGGTGGTATCGAATAAAAAATCACATTGAGTGCCCACAATTTTGTGTTAAAGAATCTCGGCTCCGCTTTGTATGGGGATAATGGAAACTGGGACGGAATAGGAAGGTCGAGAAATTAATACGGCTGTATTAGGTTACACAATAAATGCACCTTATGTGTTTCTTCCTTAGAAATATAAAAATTATTTGCGTTTTGTTCCGAACGCAGCTATTTGTCATTTATCAACGACCAAAACCTGTCTAAACCGCGGATAGATAAGGCTTACTTCGGGGTTTAAATTTGACATTTGCTCATACAAAATGTGTCAAATTTTAATCCGAAGTAAGCCTATCTATCTGCGGTTTGAATAAAGGGTTCGGCCATTAGTCAACTATCTTTATATGTAAAGGGGGTTGTGTGGTTCCATATTTTAGCTTTGGTGATAAAAAAACATTGTTGAAGATTGGGGGCAACGAAGCTGATTGCTCAGTGCTCAGCGAATCATTCAGCATTACGTTCTCTTCCGCCACAACCTACTTCACTGCTCTTATGGTTCCAACAAATATTAAATCGTTAAAAGAATAAAGCGGCCCACTACTTTTATCCATGCACTTAGGAAAAATGAAAAAAACCCTCGCGGCGAGAAAAAATTTAATGAGTGGAAAATTCTAATTATTCGAGATTGCTCGAACTAATGGCTCTATTATGAGTGCCCGCGGCAACTGGAGTGCTTTAATGAGTTGTGGGCCAAGAGTTCGATATGGGGTCAATTTTGTTAGAAAACTTAGAAGCTCGGTAGTGAATACATTAATAAATCTTTAAAGACTCAAGTAAATACCTGTCCATTTAAAAGAAAAGGGAAAATATGAAGAATTTTATTTTAATTCATTTAGGAATAAAAACAGATGACACATTCCACTGCATCCACAGTTATCAGCTGTAATTGGCATACAAACAATACTACGTTAATCTTAATAATATAAAGATATTATAAATGCGAAAATGATGTTTTCTGTTTGTTAGATAGTTTTAGCGTGCGCCGAATTGTGCAAAATGTGGTTACAGAATTATCAACAAGTTGTTAGAGTTGTTGGTAATTCTGTAGCTCTGCCTACCCCACTCTGGGAACGAAGGCGTGAGTGTATGTATGTATTATTGCTTAATTTCCGACATAGCTTACTTATCTTGTACGGTCACTCACGTCCATAAATATATATACCTACATAAGGGGCTTCTAAACGGGCCATGTTTTGCTGCCATTTGTGGCCGGCAACTAGTGCTATCTTACTCTTACTTCGTATGTTAGAGCAAGATGCGTATAGTTGCCGGCCACACATTGCCGTGAAAATGTTGCTCGTTTAGAAGCCCCCTTATACATATATATATGTGTGTATATATTCCCTTGCAGCAGAGTCGTGCTTACATATTTTTGAATGTTGTAAGTACTGTCTCCATATTATTGGACGTGATTGTACTCGTAAGGCAAAACATGATTGCTTAGACATAAATATTTATCCTTATTCTTTCTATTATTATAATTCTGTAAAAAAAGTAATAACGTCAAAAAAAATGGGAAACAACAGGCTCCCACGTCTATTACTTAACCTGTTTTTCTCCAAATAACGCCGACCATTCAGCTCCAATCTCATACCATACAACCTTGAGCGGAGACGTGAAAAACGACGTCTCCAGGTTAATGATGACAAACAGACCTCATTCCCCTGGCGCGGTGGTGGGAGACAACGGCACACCACGCCGCCATATTAGGTGTTTATGAAACTAGGTATAATAGATGATATCATTTGGTGATATTGCTTCGTATTTGTCACTTTAGTTTATTATACTTGGGATAATCTAGGATGGTACATATGACAGCTTGTACAATCTGCCATGGTTTATTGAAACATTGAAAGATTAATAGCAACAAATCCGTCTAAATAAAGATACAAGTTGCCGAGTGTACATTCTTTATTACACTGTCATCACCTGCTTGTCGAGACCAAAGTAACGAATCGAAACTTTGTGGGCCTACGTTAAGTACATGGGAGATCCTTTTGCCACCTTCCGACTCCACCATAAAGCTTTAAGATACCATAGTGTTTCATTGTTAACAGTGTATTCCAGATATTTACTCATTCTCATAACCGTAACTGGTTCAAAGATGACTTGCGATGTGACCCAAACATACAAACTTACTAGCCTACATATAAAGTAAAATAAAGCTTCTAAATATAAGACTATTCGTAACGTCACAGCATAAAATTAATGACGCTGATGTTTTCATTACTGGAAGCGTTGGAAAATGAGAAATGAGTTGTTTTTTTATATAATGCAAACTAAACTTATTGCTTAAAAATGTTTCATTTCAAAGATACGAGTACATACAATACAGCTATTAAATTGGGGGGTATTTAATAGTTATATTAATTGTGCTGGTATTTTTGTAACGAAACATTTTATTCAGCAATAAATTTAGAGCAAAAAACTTGGAACACTCTTGTTTTTCGAAGGTTAAAAATACTTACCATGACGTTTAATAATCAGACTTCCATACTTTTGGAAATGAATTATCGCAGTCATTTTGTTTATCAGATTTATAGTTTTTAGTAACTGATGTTAATCGGAGAAAATTACTCTGATTCGTTGACATAGAATTGTGTTTTTAAAAGAAGCAGATTTGATGCTTCAAATTTCCCGGAAACGATCAATGGTGTTAAAGTTAAAAGTGATATTTATTCTGATTTTTTAACGGATCGGAATGCCGTTTCATACCTGTTATTGAGGTATAGGCAGGCCGTGTTCCCATTATTATAATCCGTCTTGTTAATCTAAAGCTATGTACTTTGTTGGTGTGTCTAATAAATAAATATATAAATATAAATATAAAAAGTGATGGGCACCTTTGCGCCGGGAATGGCACGGGGCGGGCTTTTTGATTGATTTATTTTAAGTTTTTGTTTTGTTAATTTTTCATTTCTATTTTTTATTATTATTGTCATTTTATATGTGTTAATTTTAATTTTGTAAATATTGTAAATTTCAATAAAATATTATTATAAAATAAATATAAATAACCCCGGAATTTGTAGCGTTCACTGTTATAATATTAATTATTTGAAGGATTTCCTTCATAATAGGTTAATTTATGCAATCCCACAACCAGATAAAAGGTTTACAATAAATGAAATTAAACGCAAAAATATTGACGTCAATAAATAACTTTATTTGATTATCCATGACAGTGAAAGGAAACATTTACAAGAACCTTAATCTAATAACAACAAATGGATCAAGGGCCAGATACAGAAGGCAGTGCTCCTCGACACGGCACGCGTTGTGAGGAGGTTCCTCTCACTGCAGCCCTAACCACCGGTAGCTTGAGCCCTGCCCCGCTGCCGGCGGCACTCGTAGGTTAAGTTTTTTATAATGTTTATTTTTGTACTTGTATTTTTATTTTACTTATATATTTGAATACTTATTGTAAAAAAACCTAATTTACAGAAAATTAAAGAAACATCCGAACAAAATGTGTAAAATCTATTTCCACATAAATTACGAAAATAACAAATTATATTTTCCCCAGTCGCTCAGTGCGTCTCTATCGTTACAGACTGGGTAGAAAGAGAGATCCGAGCAAAAAAAAGTCGCAGACAACTTGTGTGCCTTCCTGGCGGAAATTACGCGGCGATTACAACCATGATTGCTTTAAAAAAACCCAACGTTTTTAATTACCCTCCGCCGGTGGAGAAATGGGTTTTATGAGAGCAATTAAATTAAGAATGGTTAGATTTCGCTTGCGGCTTTAAAACGATTTTCCCGCGGAATCTTTAAAGAATTTAAGCAAGAAAAATACGTAAGTATGTCATTTCACGACGCTCAAATTATCTTCAAAAAAGGTTTATTGGTTACGCTGTCCGCTGGTCCGTTTCCACCTTTTTTTTTTTTTTTAGACATTCGCATTCACAAGACTGCAAGCCTAAGACTGCAAATGCGTTGCCAACCCTGAGGACTAAGATGGAATGCCTCTATGCTGGTCATTACACCGGCTGTCTTATCCCCAAACCGGAACACAACAATGCGAACACTGCTGTTTGGCGGTAGGTTAATGGATAAGATGGTGGTAGCGATCCGGACGGACCCTGCACAAGGTCCTACCACCCGCTAAAACAGCAACTACTACTACTAAGCTACTTAGTAAAACAGTAGAAATTTGTAAGAGCTACTGGGCTGTATGAACAGTACTAGGCAGATAAGAAGTCAATCCGCACATTGCTCGAGGTTTCTGAATAATCCTGACACATTTCACTACCGTGCAGTTCCTGAATCTTGATAATGTTGACAGCAGTAAACAATGCTGTTTTTAGGTAGTTACTATTCCTTCACTGCCTTCTCGTAGCGTTTTGCGTTAACTTGCATCAAACGATTCCTGATGAGTGCTTCTATGATACTTAGATAAGAATATTTAATTTAGACAGTAGAAAATTGTGACAAAACGTGACTGCAATTGTGATGTTTTGTACAAAAACCGGCAATGCCGTCTGATCATAACAGAACGCTGTAAGTACTAAATGGCGACCGCCTCGGAACGAGGAACGAACCACTTGCAGCCTTTTGCTTATTCTGCATCACCATCAATTCAAAATGCGGCAACAGTGTGACAAAAACACGTTTTGCTCAAATCTGGGGTTTTTGACTTGCAGTGTTTTGCTGTTGGGCACCAGTTCACACGCAACTAATGACTTTAGCATTGTTTACTGCTGTCAACATTATAAAGATTCAGAAACTGCACGGTTATGAAAGTCTGCAGGCTTATACACCTATTATTGTTATATTACAACGTTATTTCTATTTAGCCTTACGTCAGGTACTCAACAATACTAGAAGTAGTTCGCCGTTTCTTATAACGTTAAAATTAAAACACTATATACAGCAGCTCTATTATTCTCCGTAAATCCATATTGCATTTGACATGATATAGTATATTAAACGTTACTGTAGCTCATATTTGCTGGACAGTATTGGCAGCCGAGGTAATATCGATAACATGAAGAAATATATATATATATATATATATATATATATATATATATATATACTGGAAATCATCAGAGACCTGTCATATATATTTCATTCAAAAATTATAATTAATATAAGTTATACAATAACGTGTTGGTGACTGTTCTACCTCGGCCTAATCAACCAAATGCTTTTAGCATTACGTTTCCGCTTCTGGGTAGGTACTTTCTAACACACCTGCTCCCTTCTACCCCTTTGGGAATAATACGCCCATATAAGCGGATCGACTAAGCCAGCTTGAAGTAGGACGTAGCCATAAATATTTATATTTTATTACTACCCCAAGCCTTGCTCAAAACGATATGTCCCGCGGTTGTAAAATAAAACTGTCAATTTTTATTAGCTCTTATTAAATGTATCGTGTCTAATAAAAACCGGGCAAGAGCCCGAAGCCGTTACTAGCAACAAACTATCCCTTAAAACAACAAGTATGAACTAATTGTCTATTAAAGTTATTCTAGCTGTCTTTAGATGATTTTTTAGTACACTGCTTCACTGCTTCACTTCGGTTTATGTGAGTTCTGAAAAACCCGTACATAGTCCATAGTTTATTATACATTATAAAATCCTCTTGGATCACTCTATATATTGCTGAAAACTGCATTAAAATCCGTTCAGTAGTTTAAAAGATTTAGGCGAACAGACAGCGGAAGCATTATTAGTGCTGGTAGGACCTTGTGCAGCGTCTGTCCGGATCGCTACCACCATCTTATCCATTAACCCACCGCCAAGCAGCAGTGTTCGCATTGCTGTGTTCCGGTGTGGGGAAACACATCCGGTGAAATTACTAGCATAGAGGTATTCCATCTTAGTCCTCAGGGTTGGCAACGCATTTGACGTCTTAGGATTTCAGTCTTGAGAATGTAGTCTTGAGATTTAAAATGTCTATGGGTCTCGGAACCCACTCACCATCAGGTGGCCTGAGTGCTCGCGTGCCTTCTCATTACCATAAAAAAAAGCGAATTCATTTTATTAGCGACGACGGTACGAAGACGCTACGTGCGTTTGAGGTGAGAGGATGTTGGTTTGTTTGTTTGTGCAAACCAATGTTGCCATTTATCTCCAAAACTGCCTGTCCGATTTTGATGCGGTTTTCAGTGATGGGTCCGGGTTTGATTGATGCATGTTCTTAGATAGGTGTTACGGTGACAACTCACCAGGGGGCGCTACAGTAAACATTTGAGTGTGCATTTGAGTGTTGATTAGAGAGGGTTCTTAAATAGGTGTTACGGTAGTAACTCACTAGGGGGCGCTGCATTAATATTTTATATCAGCTACTACTTATTAAAGAAACCTATTTGGTTCTTGAAGATGATGTGGCAATAACATATTCAACTACATATGAACCTAATAAAAATCCAAGAATATCCTTCGGGGGCTCACTCCACTATTTTAAATTTCAACCTAAATATAATTAAGCATACCAAAATATCTCCAAATATTCACGTAGCTATAAAACTGCAAAAAAAATATTTCATTTACTGGCAGCTCCCGAAGGATATTCTTGCGTTTTTTATTAAGTACATATGTAGTTGAATATGTTATTGCCACATCTACGAGTATGTCTTCGAGAACCAAATAGGTTCGTAGAAAAGTGGTATGAAAACTGATACTCTATTGGTTATATGACCAACTCCGCGAGAGATAAACTCTATACTTACTTATTAAATTATTTTATCCCTTATTAATAACGTTTTAACAGTCGTGGGTTTAAAAAAAATTTGCTTTTATACTGTGTAAAGAAGACAAAGATAAAGAAACAAAACGCTTTAATCTCCTGTAGTCATTATTGTCTACCTAGCTGCCACCGACTCCCCAATATGAAATTGTCACTGGCGCCGAACGTATAGAATCTCGCCTGAAACAAGTATTGTAAACTTTAATCAGCCCGGAGTTACCTTGTTTAACCAAACTTCATTTCCTCGACCAACTGTAACACAAGTTGACTCGTGCACGGACTATCTTCCATTAAATTAGCTGATACTTGCAGAATTTTAAAAATTCCAAGTTGCACGTAGAATAACTAAGTAGGAGACTTGCACATTGTAGTATTCAGGTGGAAAGTAGGGTACGAACAACTAGAGGGTTAACAAGGGATAACGAAGGGATATACAAATTGCTAAAAAAAAAAAACCGACTGCTATAAAAATATCAACTGAAAAGCGAAGAATAAATGTTTCTATAGAAAATTGTACGAGCGTACTTATATTCGTATAATTTGAAAATTGGAAAAGGTGCTCCAGTCGGGGTCAAGCTAACAGTTCAAATATTTTTTATTTTTTTTCAATAAATATGTTTTGTAATTCATTGCTCGTCCCCGCCTGCAATAGTGTTTCCAATAATCAAGTCAATGCACTATTCATTATGTACCACGAAAAACTCCTGTTCGTTTTCGAGATAAAATAAATAAATAAATAAATATCAGGGGACAATATCACACCAATTGACCTAGTCCCACACTAAGCTCTAGGCTTGTACTATGGTTACTAGACAACGATATAAATACTTAAATAGAGAAATAATACTTAAATACATAGAAAACATCCATGACTCAGGAACAAATATTCGCGCTCATCACACAAATATCTGCACTTACCGGGATTTGAACCCAGGACCGCTAGCTTCGTAGGCAGGGTCACTACCAACTAGGCCAGCGTGTCGTCAAAAGATAATCCTTTAGTTTATTTGAAAATTATACACTGATAGAAAAACGTAGTCGCTTCAATAAGATTGTGATTGTAGTGCATAAGCAGCATGTCAGTGATACTCTAATACCGCATAACTAACAAATTAAATAAGTTGCAAAATACACCTTATCCTTTTATAAGTGGAAATGTGACCCATAGACATTCGCATTCACAAGACTGCAAGCCTAGGACTGCAAATACGTTGCCAACCCTGAGGACTAAGATGGAATGCCTCTATGCTAGTCATTATACCGGCCGTCTTATCCCCAAACCGGAACACAACAATGCGAACACTGCTGTTTGGCGGTAGGTTAATGGATAAGGTGGTGGTAGCGATCCGGACGGACCCTGCACAAGGTCCTACCACCCGGAAACTTATAGACTTTGTTAGTTAATGCAGCATCACCGACGATACGTGCCCAAAATGACGGTAGATACATAAATTAACATGTTAATTGAATCACTTGGAACTTGCTGTTGATATTATCTGTGTTGGTTAATAGGTACCTAAGTATAATTAATTAAAGTCCACTTAAAAAAAACAGTTTGGCAGTAAAAAAAAAAGTGTAATACACGAATATGAATATGAATATGAGAAATAAAATAATAGTAATTTCCTCCTACGCTTACGAATACCTATATGGCAAATATGCCGCGGACGTCAGCGTCGCTGTGCGGTGTCCCATACAACATGATGTTTATTCGTACGCTCGACCGATGTCAGCGTAGGAGAAATTCAAGCCTTAAGCATAGAAGGTATTGGCTCACAACGAGGACGAGGAGTGCTGACGCGTCACAGAGTATAACAAAAGAGTAAAAAGACAGTCGCAAAAAGGCGGCAAATTTTAAATCAATGAATAAACGCAGTCGGCTTTTATAAAGCAATTTTTTGTTAGACTTATTTTATACTGTGGGGCTTTTAGTATTGAACCTTGCAAAAAATCTCAACAGCGGTTTTTTCTTGAATCATGTATTTAAACTTAGCTCTCCAATTAATATCGAAAACAAAACACTTTCCATGACCGGAAAAAGGTAAAAAAAAAACTCGTTTTTGTGAATAAAATTCAAGGCAAAATAGTTTATAGGATAACTTTAGTTACTATATGTAAAGAATTAGTAATTGGTAAACTAAAATATATACACGCTTACACACAAAATTAAACAAATTGGCAAAGAGACAACTAATAATAAAAGTTTTTTTTTAAATACCGGTTTAGGCAAAGATGTAACACAGGTGAATTTAGTTTAACTTTCATCAATAGGCTAACAAGGAAAGGTACCCAACTGTCCGCCTTCGATTTTGTTGATTTTGATATATGTTGGAGAGTAGTTTAAAATAACAGACACGTATTTTTTTTTAGCGTCCCAAACTCAACCTGTTGGGAGAAATTGACCTCCAAAGTACTGAAAAGTGACTATGCGACGCGGGATACAATTTAGTACACTCTCTTGTCAACACATAATATGTGTTGACAAGAGAGTGTATTAAATTGTATAATGAAAAAAAATCTGTTTTTAATTCGTCCAAGGTTACCCTATACTTTTGTCCAAATTCCCCGGGCCTTTGCTACGACCCCTAAAAGGAAGTCCGAACCAAAAGTTACAAGTGTATTGCGTTTATGTAAGGAGATTGTTCGCCCGCCGACGTTCAAACTGCGTTCAAGTAGTTAACCTAACTTAAACTTTAATTATACTTCACAGTTTCCACCGTGGTTAACTGGAACAACTTCTGAGGGTTTCAAGTCAAACTTCATCCAGGATGACAGAACGGAATATTTCAAGTTGAAGTAATATTAGTGCAACTTTTAAAATTTAATTCTAGTATAATTTATCTTCTTTAGTGTATCAGAGTTAAAAATAAATGTTTGAACTTTAACAAGTTGGCAATTAGAAATTTACTTTAGATACCTACCTGCTTACAATAAGAATTGTTTTTTTAAATGATTAAGTGGTCTAAAGATTTCTCAACAAACTACAATGACGATAAACACATTAAATTTCATTTTATTTATTTGATATTTTGGGATTACTTTGCTATATTTTAACCTGGTCGCCCACTGGGTCACCGCTTCAATGTATCTAGATTTATCGCTCGCTCCGCTCGCTGTCCCCGTGTACAAATTGCAAGTCTACGTGACATGAAACTTTATCACGTAGGTATAGGGCTTTATACAATGTCGCCGCCTGAAGCACCTGTGAGTTACTTATTTTACTTTGTAGCTTACGTGATTGGTATAGACTTAAAAATGCTTAAAAAACTATTTTAACCACTTGACTGCCAAATACTTAACCTATTTAGAAGTCATGGTAGGAGCCCATTTTGCAATATTACGTGCGTAGCTTTTCGCTGTAAGTTATATGGTATTCTTTATTATTCGGTGTCCTGCTTAGAAAGGTATTCATAATGTTCTTTAGTACCTTTAATGGAACAACATAAAATAGTTATTTATGTAACTGGTACATAATGAATTAGCTTGCAAGCTCGTGTTCTAACCTCGGAACTCGCACCTTAACAGCTAATTATGTACTGCTGTATACGTTGCTTTATCTACAAACTTAAAAAGGAAACTACAGAGCTTGTCGTAATAAGGTTAGTTAATTCTGTTAGTTTTTAAATTGACAGCCACCACAGACAATAAAAACTATGGCTTCTAACAGCCTAGTTGGTTTATTATTATTTGTTTCTTTCTTATTGGTTTCTTCGTGATTAATGATTTAATTCTCTTTGTTAAGCGTATTTATTTAATATTTTGCATTTCTATTTTTTTTTATTCTGCGAACAATAAGGAAATTGTCCAATTACATATCATGAAAACCTCAGTTAAAGCAAGTCATTATAACCATCGGCTAACCAGCAGGTTATAATGAGATTCAGTACAATATTATAACCCGGCGGGTAATAATGAGATCTGAATTCGTATGAAAAATTGTTCCAAAGAAACATACAGCAAAGGTTTAACTTATTTGAAAATCGAACTGGCCGTGGTGTTGCAAAACGATCCAGTATTAGTTAGTAGAAGGTGGAAGTTGACAGATTATAGTTTGAATAATAAAGGTAAGATAAGTAGAATCTCCTTTGGGATAAGGCTGTTTTCGTCTTGGGTGAGCTTGAATCCCTCGCTGCACCCAGGAACTCGTAACACCCTCGCTGCGCTCGGGAGTTAAATCTGGAGTCCCTCGTTTGCTCCGGATTCAAAATCGCGCCCGTGGCCGTGGCATAAAACAGTGTATAATCTACTATATAGGATTCGGAATGCCAATTTTATTCACTCAACGCCATTTCTGGTGCCGCCATATTGCCATAATAATATTGCAAAACAGAAGAATCAATTATATTAGTGAACATTTCTTAATTATTATTTCTTTTTGTAGAGTTACTAATAAATTATTATTTTTTCGAACTTTTACACATTTACATTGTTGAAAATCGTTTTTGACGAGTATAATATAAAACCTGAGATGTCTGCTGGTAACCAAACACCATAACTGACATTAGTAGTATGTATTCGCCGGTACTGGCCCCACCGCCGCTCCCCCCGAAAAAAGGTGCTCTGACGGCCGAGGGGCGGGCCTTCGCGGCAAAAAAAAAAAAAAAAAAATTTACACTTTTTTTCGGTGTTTTGGGGGCCATTTAGAGCGTTTGGGGAGGGTCCCGAGGCTCTCAGACCGCTCCTTTCCATACTTAGCAATAGCACCTGTATTAAATAGAAAAAGGTTATCAACTACCTGACCCTTTTTCTATTACCGGGCAAGCTCTCTATTGTGTGTGCGCGGGCGTTCTCGGGGCTTTTGTCTTGCACCCATCGACGCGTTTCCACCTTTTTTATTGTCTGATTATGCACTATTAACTGCTGTTATGTGATTTTTAATTTACCTATGTGTTTTTCATATCATTTAATTAAGTAGCAATAGTTACTTTCTTAACATATTGTTCATAGGGTCATAGTTCTAACCTAACCTAACCTACGTTGTTGAAGTAAACCTAACATCGTGAAACCTATCCTAACTTAACATAATTATCTAATGTTTTTAAGGATCATACTTCTAACCTTTTTTTTTTTTTTTTTTTTGACGGTGAGGAAACGCATTTACGCGTACCCTCCGGTCTAGGGACGACCATATTGGAGGGTTATGTGGGACTCTCAACCCCCTACCCTTCAGAGCGAAGGGGAAGGGGGAAGCCTACCCACTAAAACCTCACCGGTGTTAACCTCCACAGGCTGTTAACGGGGGCACCGTGGGCTGATGACTATTCACCACTGGGTGCCCCCCAGCCGCCCCAGCCTTTTGCTGGGGCACCTGCGCCAAAGGAGGGAGGGTTCAGTTAACACGCCGAACCCTCCCCCAGACGTGTAGGACCTTTATGTGGGACCCTATCCCCACGGTCCTACTAGGGGTTCAGGCGGGCGGCAAACTGCCTCCGCCTTCGCCCCACACGTCTACGCCGGAGCGGGTGCGCATCCACGTCTTCCTCGCGCTCCCGCTCCGCCGCCTCCTTCTGCGAGACAATGCTCTCGCAGAAGGAGACGACCGCCAACCACGATCTCTCACTACTCAGCATGGCCGACACGACGCTGTGCAGTGAGAGATCGGAGAGCCCTGTGTCCGCAACCAGAGCGCGGCGCTCCGGATCCCACTTCGAGCACACCTCTAGGGTGTGCTGGGCCGTGTCGTCCGGATCGCCGCACTCGTGGCAAACCGGACTGGGCTCTCTCCTAATCTTGTGCAGGTAATGGCCGAAGCACCCGTGCCCGGTCATCACCTGCACAAGACGGTACGTGGCGGTACCGTACCTCCTCTCCAACCAGTGGTCCAGCGACGGGAGGAGTGCCCCTATGGTGCGGAGTCCATAGGGGGAGTCCTCCAGGTCGCTTTTCCACCGGTCCCTCAGGCGCCGCTCCGTCATTCGACGGGCCCCCTCCACCGTCTCCGAGTCCGGGCGCTGTCTCCTCGCCCGGAACCCGGCCCTCATCCGGTATGTCTCGGCCTGCACCTGAGCATCTAGCTCCCACGGCGGGGTGCAGGCCAAGACACACGCGGCCGCATGTGCCACCGTCACATAGGCCCTCACTATTCGGAGGGCCACCACTCTTTGGGGCCTCCTTAGGAGCGCCTTATTCTTGGCCGACAGCTTGTCGGCCCAGATTGGCGCTCCGTATAGCGCCATGCTACGCACTACGCCTGCAAACAGGCGTCGGCATGGCGCTTGAGGCCCCCCCACGTTCGGCAACATGCGGCCCAGGGCCGACGCGGCGCCTACCACCCGGGGAGCAAGTTGGCGGAAATGCTCCCCGAAATCCCACCTCCGGTCCAGGATGAGGCCAAGGTACTTGATCGTACCCTTCACCTGGACCGCTTCCCCCGCCACAGGGATGGACAATCCACAACGTGGACGCCATCCCCTCCCCCCGAAGACAATAGCGTCTGTCTTCGGGAGGGACACCTCCAGACCCAGCTGTCGGATGCGGCCGACAACCAGGTCTGCCGCCAACGACGCCCTCCGGAGGGCCTCCTCCAGCTCACGTCCCCGCACGGCCACCATTGTATCGTCGGCATAACAAAGGGTGGCCATGCGGGGAAGGAGCGCTCCGCGGATCACCCAGTCGTACCCTATGTTCCATAGCAGGGGTCCTAACACGGACCCCTGGGGAACACCGCACGACATCGGGTGAGCGATCCGCAGACCCCCACGATCGTAGAGCACTACCCTGTCGGTTAGGTAGTGCTCCACAATCCGCCGCAGATACCCGGGCACCCTGTGGAAGCGGAGGGCCTCGCTGATGACCGAGAAGGGCAGGGAGCCAAATGCGTTGGCGATGTCTAACGACACCGCCACGACCCCCTCACCCTTCGCCTCCGCGTTCCCACAGAAGTTCCGGAGGGACGAAAGCGCGTCCATAGTGGACCGTCCCTCCCGGAACCCGAACTGCCGGTCGGAGATGTTAGGCCCCACGTCCTCCAGATGTTGGACGATGCGACGGGACAAGATGCGCTCTAGCATCTTGCCCGTCTCATCTAGGAGGACGATGGGGCGGTGACCGGCAGGGGTATCAAACGGCCTACCCTCCTTCCGAAGGAGGACGAGGCGTCCCTCCTTCCAGCACCTCGGGAAGCGCCCCTCCTTGATACAATCATCAAAGAGGGTCCGCAAGCGGTCCCCGAGGTGCTCCGCCACAATGTGGAGGACTCTCCCCGGTACCCCATCCGGTCCTGGTGCCTTTCTGCAGGACCGGAGACGGTCGACGATGGTCTCCATTTCGTCGTCCGTCACGGGAGGGGGATCATCTTGATCAACCTCCTCAACCGTGGGGCCCACCATTGCGGGCGGCTGGAAGGCCGCCGCAGCCGGGAAGAGTCCCTCCACAATCCTCGTGAGGAGCTCCGGCTCAAGGGAGTCCATGGGGGGTGCGCAACGCATTTTGTTGCGCACAACTCGGTATGGCCGCCCCCACGGATCCCTATCCAACGTGGCCAGGAACTCCTCACGCGCCTCGTCCTTTCTGCGAGCTATCTCCACAGAGAGCGCGTCCTTCGCCACCTTCAGCTCTCTGTGGAGATGCTCTTCCTCCTCCGGCAGGTGTCGCCGCCTCCTGCAGCGCGTATATGCGCGGCGGGCGGCATCACTGGCGGCTCGCAGGGCCGCAATCTCCTGCGACCACCAGTACACCTGCTTCTTGGCGGGCAGCCTTCGGGCCCGGGGCATGGCCGCGTCGCACACCGACGTTAGTGCGACGCGAAACCGGGCTGCCCGCTCCTCCACCCCCAAGGAGACCGGTGGGGGCGCACACCACGCCTCCACCATGGCCGCCTCCACCGCCGCTCCCATGTCGAGGCGGGCCAGGGTCCACCTTGGGAAAGCCCCTCCTCCTCCTCTCCCCCTCCGCCCTCTCGGGCTGGGCGGCGGCACCCCTGGCGAGGTGCTGACCCTCATCCGAACGTATAAATGGTCGGAGAGGGTCTCTACCTCCTGCAGGACGCGCCAGTCCGTGATTCGTGCGGCAATGGCAGGGGTCGCGAACGAGACGTCCACGATCGACCCTCCCTGCCGCCGCACACACGTGTTGGCGTCGCCCCGGTTGAGCACCTCAAGCCCCATCGCCGCCACCCAGTCTTCGAGGGCCACCCCTCTCGGGTCCGTGATGGGGGAACCCCACGCCGCGCTCTTGGCGTTTAGGTCCCCCATCACCACCAATGGCGCCGGCGCCGCCCCTCCGACGACTCTCCCCAGCCCCACCAGGAAGGCTTCAAACTCCCGCAGCGGCCTATTCGGGGAGAAGTAAACTGCCACTAGGACAGTTTCTCCCCACTTGGCCACCGCGAAGCCCGAACCCCTGGCCATTCCCGATAGGGGGGGGAGGTCACCCATCGCCGGTACCGCAATGGCAACCGAGCCGTCCGTCGCCCCGACCCAGTTAGACTGGGGGGGGACGAAGTACGGCTCAGCCACCACCAAAACGCCTATGCCCCACTCCGCCATGACCTGCATGAGCAGATCTTGGGCGCGGGCGGAGTGGTTGGCGTTCGCCTGAAGGACCTCTAAATGCTGGTGTGCTGGCATTTAGAGGTCCATCTGGCTACCTTCCTGCCTAGCCGCATTGGCGGCACGCCTTGTAGAGGGGGACGTTGTCTGACCAGCCTTGCCCCTCGTGTGTGGCGGGCTGCACCTCCGTCCCCCCATTACGTGGTCCGCTGGACGTCGCGCTTTTAGGCAAACGTCGCAATGCGGCGCGGCCATGCAGGAGGCCCTCCAGTGGTCCGGCCCACTGCACCGGTGGCACCAATTTGACCGGTCCACGGTTGAGGGGCAGAGGGCCCCGCTGTGTCCGATGCCTTGGCATCGGAAGCACCGCATGGGCCTCGCCTCCAGTGCAGTCACGCTGGCGGACGACCACCCCACCAGTAGTCGTCCTGCTGTTGCCAGCGTGTTGGCCACGGTCACCGGGCACTGCGCGTTCGCCACGCCAGATCCGTCGAATCGGACCCGGATGGCGCCAACCTTCACCTGGGTGGGGGAGCACCCAGTCTTGGCCACCATTGCCGCCGCGATGTCCTCCGGGGTGATGGTCTCATCGAGACCACCCACCCGGATTTCCGCCATTTTGACGGGTCGGTAGACTTTGGCCACGTCGCCAACCAACCCGTCAATCATACTTCTAACCTAACCTAACCTAACCTAACCTAACCTAACCTAACCTAACCTAACCTAACCTAACCTTTTTTTTTTTTTTTTTTTTTTTTTTTTTTTTTTTTTTTTTTTTTTTTTTTTTTTGACGGTGAGGAAACGCATTTACGCGTACCCTCCGGTCTAGGGACGACCATATTGGAGGGTTATGTGGGACTCTCAACCCCCTACCCTTCAGAGCGAAGGGGAAGGGGGAAGCCTACCCACTAAAACCTCACCGGTGTTAACCTCCACAGGCTGTTAACGGGGGCACCGTGGGCTGATGACTATTCACCACTGGGTGCCCCCCAGCCGCCCCAGCCTGTTGCTGGGGCACCTGCGCCAAAGGAGGGAGGGTTCAGTTAACACGCCGAACCCTCCCCCAGACGTGTAGGACCTTTGTGTGGGACCCTATCCCCACGGTCCTACTAGGGGTTCAGGCGGGTGGCAAACTGCCTCCGCCTTCGCCCCACACGTCTACGCCGGAGCGGGTGCGCATCCACGTCCTCCTCGCGCTCCCGCTCCGCCGCCTCCTTCTGCGAGACAATGCTCTCGCAGAAGGAGACGACCGCCAACCACGATCTCTCACTGCTCAGCATGGCCGACACGACGCTGTGCAGTGAGAGATCGGAGAGCCCTGTGTCCGCAACCAGAGCGCGGCGCTCCGGATCCCACTTCGAGCACACCTCTAGGGTGTGCTGGGCCGTGTCGTCCGGATCGCCGCACTCGTGGCAAACCGGACTGGGCTCTCTCCTAATCTTGTGCAGGTAATGGCCGAAGCACCCGTGCCCGGTCATCACCTGCACAAGACGGTACGTGGCGGTACCGTACCTCCTCTCCAACCAGTGGTCCAGCGACGGGAGGAGTGCCCCTATGGTGCGGAGTCCATAGGGGGAGTCCTCCAGGTCGCTTTTCCACCGGTCCCTCAGGCGCCGCTCCGTCATTCGACGGGCCCCCTCCACCGTCTCCGAGTCCGGGCGCTGTCTCCTCGCCCGGAACCCGGCCCTCATCCGGTATGTCTCGGCCTGCACCTGAGCATCTAGCTCCCACGGCGGGGTGCAGGCCAAGACACACGCGGCCGCATGTGCCACCGTCACATAGGCCCTCACTATTCGGAGGGCCACCACTCTTTGGGGCCTCCTTAGGAGCGCCTTATTCTTGGCCGACAGCTTGTCGGCCCAGATTGGCGCTCCGTATAGCGCCATGCTACGCACTACGCCTGCAAACAGGCGTCGGCATGGCGCTTGAGGCCCCCTACGTTCGGCAACATGCGGCCCAGGGCCGACGCGGCGCCTACCACCCGGGGAGCAAGTTGGCGGAAATGCTCCCCGAAATCCCACCTCCGGTCCAGGATGAGGCCAAGGTACTTTATCGTACCCTTCACCTGGACCGCTTCCCCCGCCACAGGGATGGACAATCCATAACGTGGACGCCATCCCCTCCCCCCGAAGACAATAGCGTCTGTCTTCGGGAGGGACACTTCCAGACCCAGCTGTCGGATGCGGCCGACAACCAGGTCTGCCGCCAACGACGCCCTCCGAAGGGCCTCCTCCAGCTCACGTCCCCGCACGGCCACCATTGTATCGTCGGCATAACAAAGGGTGGCCATGCGGGGAAGGAGCGCTCCGCGGATCACCCAGTCGTACCCTATGTTCCATAGCAGGGGTCCTAACACGGACCCCTGGGGAACACCGCACGACATCGGGTGAGCGATCCGCAGACCCCCACGATCGTAGAGCACTACCCTGTCGGTTAGGTAGTGCTCCACAATCCGCCGCAGATACCCGGGCACCCTGTGGAAGCGGAGGGCCTCGCTGATGACCGAGAAGGGCAGGGAGCCAAATGCGTTGGCGATGTCTAGCGACACCGCCACGACCCCCTCACCCTTCGCCTCCGCGTTCCCACAGAAGTTCCGGAGGGACGAAAGCGCGTCCATAGTGGACCGTCCCTCCCGGAACCCGAACTGCCGGTCGGAGATGTTAGGCCCCACGTCCTCCAGATGTTGGACGATGCGACGGGACAGGATGCGCTCTAGCATCTTGCCCGTCTCATCTAGGAGGACGATGGGGCGGTGACCGGCAGGGGTATCCAACGGCCTACCCTCCTTCCAAAGGAGGACGAGGCGTCCCTCCTTCCAGCACCTCGGGAAGCGCCCCTCCTTGACACAATCATCAAAGAGGGTCCGCAAGCGGTCCCCGAGGTGCTCCGCCACAATGTGGAGGACTCTTCCCGGTACCCCATCCGGTCCTGGTGCCTTTCTGCAGGACCGGAGACGGTCGACGATGGTCTCCATTTCGTCGTCCGTCACGGGAGGGGGATCATCTTGATCAACATCCTCAACCGTGGGGCCCACCATTGCGGGCGGCTGGAAGGCCGCCGCAGCCGGGAAGAGTCCCTCCACAATCCTCGTGAGGAGCTCCGGCTCAAGGGAGTCCATGGGGGGTGCGCAACGCATTTTGTTGCGCACAACTCGGTATGGCCGCCCCCACGGATCCCTATCCAACGTGGCCAGGAACTCCTCACGCGCCTCGTCCTTTCTGCGAGCTATCTCCACAGAGAGCGCGCCCTTCGCCACCTTCAGCTCTCTGTGGAGATGCTCTTCCTCCTCCGGCAGGTGTCGCCGCCTCCTGCAGCGCGTATATGCGCGGCGGGCGGCATCACTGGCGGCTCGCAGGGCCGCAATCTCCTGCGACCACCAGTACACCTGCTTCTTGGCGGGCAGCCTTCGGGCCCGGGGCATGGCCGCGTCGCACACCGACGTTAGTGCGACGCGAAACCGGGCTGCCCGCTCCTCCACCCCCAAGGAGACCGGTGGGGGCGCACACCACGCCTCCACCATGGCCGCCTCCACCGCCGCTCCCATGTCGAGGCGGGCCAGGGTCCACCTTGGGAAAGCCCCTCCTCCTCCTCTCCCCCTCCGCCCTCTCGGGCTGGGCGGCGGCACCCCTGGCGAGGTGCTGACCCTCATCCGAACGTATAAATGGTCGGAGAGGGTCTCTACCTCCTGCAGGACGCGCCAGTCCGTGATTCGTGCGGCAATGGCAGGGGTCGCGAACGAGACGTCCACGATCGACCCTCCCTGCCGCCGCACACACGTGTTGGCGTCGCCCCGGTTGAGCACCTCAAGCCCCATCGCCGCCACCCAGTCTTCGAGGGCCACCCCTCTCGGGTCCGTGATGGGGGAACCCCACGCCGCGCTCTTGGCGTTTAGGTCCCCCATCACCACCAATGGCGCCGGCGCCGCCCCTCCGACGACTCTCCCCAGCCCCACCAGGAAGGCTTCAAACTCCCGCAGCGGCCTATTCGGGGAGAAGTAAACTGCCACTAGGACAGTTTCTCCCCACTTGGCCACCGCGAAGCCCGAACCCCTGGCCATTCCCGATAGGGGGGGGAGGTCACCCATCGCCGGTACCGCAATGGCAACCGAGCCGTCCGTCGCCCCGACCCAGTTAGACTGGGGGGGGACGAAGTACGGCTCAGCCACCACCAAAACGCCTATGCCCCACTCCGCCATGACCTGCATGAGCAGATCTTGGGCGCGGGCGGAGTGGTTGGCGTTCGCCTGAAGGACCTCTAAATGCTGGTGTGCTGGCATTTAGAGGTCCATCTGGCTACCTTCCTGCCTAGCCGCATTGGCGGCACGCCTTGTAGAGGGGGACGTTGTCTGACCAGCCTTGCCCCTCGTGTGTGGCGGGCTGCACCTCCGTCCCCCCATTACGTGGTCCGCTGGACGTCGCGCTTTTAGGCAAACGTCGCAATGCGGCGCGGCCATGCAGGAGGCCCTCCAGTGGTCCGGCCCACTGCACCGGTGGCACCAATTTGACCGGTCCACGGTTGAGGGGCAGAGGGCCCCGCTGTGTCCAACCTAACCTAACCTAACCTAACCTAACCTAACTTGTTGAAGTACCTAAACCTAACATCGTGAAACCTATCCTAACTTAACATAATTATCTAAAGTTTTTAAGGATCATACTTCTAACCTAACCTAACCTAACTTGTTGAAGTACCTAAACCTAACATCGTGAAACCTATCCTAACTTAACGACGCGCTGGCCTAGTTGGTAGTGACCCTGCCTACGAAGCTAGCGGTCCTGGGTTCAAATCCCGGTAAGGGCAGATGTTTGTGTGATGAGCGCAAATATTTGTTCCTGAGTCATGGATGTTTTCTATGTATTTAAGTATATATTTCTCTATATAAGTATTTATATCGTTGTCTAGTACCCATAGTACAAGCCTAGAGCTTAGTTTGGGACTAGGTCAATTGGTGTGACATTGTCCCCTGATATTTATTTATTTTATTTATTTATTTAACATAATTATCTAATGTTTTTAAGGATCATACTTCTAACCTAACCTAACCTAACTTGTTGAAGTAAACCTAACATCGTGAAACCTAATATAACTTAAAATACCTACCGTTTTTAATACTTTCGGAAAATAAAGATGATTCAATCAAAGAAGTAGCTACACTTGGTTTTATATTTGAACAATCATACTCAACTGTTATTAAGCATCGCCTAACTTAACCTAAGCTAAGACCTAATTTAATCATAGCTTAAGTCCTAAGCAAAACTTAATTCAATTTACCCATGATAATCTTAGCAAACCAAGCTAAAATTAACATTTATTATCTTATGCTGTTGTTACTTAGAGCCTATTCTAAACAACTATAAAAACCATACATTGCATATATTTCTAAATAAATTACCTACACTTAGGCTGATAAAAATATGGTGATTAAATGTAATTTAATCTGCGTACGGGTGTGTATCTATGAGTATGTATCTACTTCTAACATTAACTAACATTATCTATTCGTAGTAGATATATTATATGGGGTTCAGCTTCACATACCTACATGTTTAATTTTACTGTTACACAGTAGTATGTAAAACTAAACCGAAGCATGTAAACTGGTTCCGACTTGCTGGATTCAAAATACCTACTATGGAGTATATCAATCAAAAAAGCCTGTACCGACAAGTTTTGTGTGCCCTAGTGAATGGTTTTAACGGCTTACTTGTTTTATTGGTAGCAGCCTATTAAGTTTTATGGTCACAAAGGATTCGTTTTATTATTTTGGGTTTTGATGAATAATACGGCGTCTGTTTTACCTACGAGTTCAAACTTGTTTCTAGAAGGTTTCTTAACTTACGAATGGTATAAAAGCGGTGCGCTATTGTATATCGGCAAGTATTGGCTACTCAACTGTGCTCGTTACCGGATCTCCCTGTACATATAGCAGTATATAGACTTAACAGTGTTGTTTCGTGCAGTGAAGTGTTTATACAAAGGGCTAATAATGGATGTGAGTATGTACAAGTATTATAACTTAACTGTGTGTCTTTTAGCATTTGTTCACCGTGTTTTTATTAAGAGTAGGTATTGTAAACAGTTGTTTAATTTATTGTTTGATATTGTTGCAGTTCTCTGAAAATACTTTCAAAAACTATTACTACCCGGAAAATAAAGATGAATCAACCGACGAAGAAGGCACGCCTGGTTTTAAAGTTAAGCAAGCCATGGCAAAAAAGCGTTCAGCAAATAACATCGACAGCTTCTTTGAACTTCCCAAGAAGAAAACTAAAGCGTTGAAACGATCTTCGAATGTCAGTCAAAGTTCTCCTGACGGAGTGGGTTATATATCAACCGGACAAGATGACGGAGCATACGCTTCTCACTTGATTAAAATCGAGATATATGATATGCAAAAAGTTAAAAACATTCCACCCACTGAGCACTGGAAACACGCTGATGTGAGATTGAAATTCTACGCGTCTTCTGAAGATGAAAGTCAACTGCAATCGACACGTGATGTAATATATAACATAACAAAGCAAGTAGCTTCTAAAGACAGTTGTGTGAAATATTTTATTGACAATAAGAAACATTGATAAAAAGTGTTTGTGTAAGTTAAACAAAAGCTTGTTATTGTATTATATGTAAAAACCTTAGCTTTTAAGAATTCAAGATCCAGTCTAAACAATTATCTTTTTTTGTAAAATTAAATTGTGTGAAATACTTAATTGACTATAAGATGCAGTGATAAAAAGTGTTTGTGTAAATTAAACAAAAGGTTAATATTGTATTACATGTAAAAATAAAAATCATATTTTCGTTCACATATTCTTTTATTTCACAAAAAATGTCTTAAACATATTTCTTAATATAAGATCATTACATAAAGAATTTTCAGAAAACAAACTTAGCAAATCTTTCATAGTTTTTCCATGAAATTTAAAATACAAATATACTAAACAATATTCACCACAAACTGAGGTAAAATGGTTTTGAAGTGGTTTATAGTTATAAAACCAACGCTTTGTATTCCTTTTTAAAAATAACTTATGATAACCTGAAGGTTTCCGGGCAAAGGAGTCAAAGTATTCCCCTATACCATTAATGTCAATATGTATAGCAACCCAGTGGGAGCCTGGTTTCGAGTCTGGGTCCAAATTACTTACAATAAAGACAGGAAGATTAACCCAAATAGGAATTTTGTTAGCAGCAAAAACGTTGAATTCAAACGAAGGGTTGATTTTTTTCATACAAAATTGAATTTCATTGGTATCCATATTTAATAAAATAAAATAAATGAATAAGTTGCTGATGCTGTCAACAATGGTTACAATGAAATAAAGTAGATGGGTAAAAACATTGTATTTATGTATTTACTAACTGTTGTAATCTACAGTTACATCACGATTTTTGTTTATTTCAATAATGTTATCAAATTCTGCATACACAATACAATTAATGGTGGAGGGTAGAGCAACATCAAAGCGAATTTCTAAGCGAACACTTCCATGTCTTACAAGATTCCAGTGTGAAGTTGAACTAGCAGATAAATCGGGAGTTAAATCAAAACATAACAAACAATAACCTGCTCCATATTCAGTTCTGCTTATAGCATTACCTTCATTGTGAAAATGTATACCAGTTCCAGAAAATAAAGTGTGATATGATGATGCTATTAACCCAGAACCAGAACTAAATGATGGTTGTAATGTTTTAGAAGGAATTTCATGACCATCAACATATAAACTAAATGAATTCATATTATAGTGTTGAAAATTAAATGGATTCATAGCTAAATTGCCATTAAACCCAGAATTTGATACAAAACCAATAATACATCTTTTAGGAATTTGTCCGAGAAATATATTATCCAATGTTTTACCCTGTATCCCCGACGGTAATGTAAGCACCTTAACTTCTGCTCTTGTGATAGGATATTTTGCAGTCGTTGTTGCCAATACTTTTTGGTGTGCTAACAAAACGCTAGGATTAATTCGTGTCCTTCTTATAATGAGACTAGCATCCATTATTTGTACCTTGAATTTTTTATCTTGATGACAAATGAGATTAAATGATTCCTTGGAACGTACTAACTTAATACGTATTTCGACACCATTTATTAAGAATTTCTCTTGGTTAAATATGTCAGCGTGTAAATGACCAATCATTTCCACTTCCTTACTCTCTTTGACAAATTCTAGTCTTTTGTGAAACCCTTTGTTATTTGCATCAACGGTATCCATATGAGTTGCAGTATCCTCATACCACAATCCACAAGTAAGATGAGTTTCTTTGGCTGCCGGACCATAGTTTAGAAGATTTTCCATATAAGCACGGTAAGCATATGTATTGTTTGGGGGTGATATTAGTTTTTGATTTAAATATACATCTAGTTGACTGAAAAGGGAATGTAACCAGTTATTGACGGGTGCAACCACGGTATCTGGTTTTAATTTTGTACCATCCTGATTCAATATTTTAGCATTAATATGTAACATTGTGTGTGATAGATCAACATAGTCATCTCCTGATCCAGGAACTTGAAATTCGATGGGAGCATCATCACTTAAAGATGAAATTGGTTTGTAATGAACCCACTGTCCACTTTCAATACTTGTTTGAGTCGATGGAAGAGCAAATATATCTAATTCAGATTTTGCACATTCACAGGAATGACTATGTAGGAATGACATTATTTAGCTTGTAAATATATCCTCAATATTTTTGTTTTTATTTTTTTTACTTCCTCTTCGTCTCGATGCTTTCAATGTAATGAGCGGTTCCCTTCTTTTAGATGACATTTTATACCCAGATCCCGACATGAGGGAATCAATTTTTTCATCGGCTTTTCTTTTTAAATTAGCACTTGCCTCCTTGAATCGTGATCTAATCGAACTATCCATAGGGCGTGAATTTACCATATCTGATAACAAACCAGCGCCTGCACCTAAGGTTTCTTTTCCAATGGTTTTCAAACCACTAGATAATAAAGGGAGCACTGATCTAAATAGCCCTCCCAAAAAACTCCCTATACCATGCCCTCGTTGAAATGGGACTCCTTTATAGACAATTCCTACACCAGAGCCGGCCTGATGCGAATAATAATGCTGGTAAGGACAAGAGACTGAAGATCTGTTATAATTCATTTTACTCGTTGAAAGTGTAGTTTCACGCAAGAGCTACCAAATTGGAATGGTACATTAACACCAGTAGTTGTTCTTATATCTATTTCAATAGTATCGAACTCCCTACGTAAAACCGGTACATAGTGAGCGGGTGAGAAAATGTGAGTTTTATATGCACCATAAATGAACTTAGTTGGATCTAGTGGTATTATTCTAAGCAATGCTGTTATAACATCTCCAACTACTTGCGGATGAATTATATCGGTGTAAACAAATATTTGTGGTGGTAATCCTAAATATAAATTGGCAGGGTTTTTTCCATATGTAATTTGTTTCAAATTTGATCTCGGTTTGAAACCCAGCTGGAGACTTAGTATCGGGGTTGTTATGATAGAGGTTATTTCATTATTTGTTGTTGTTACTCCAACCATTTTTGTCAATGTATCATATCTAAATTTGACATTATTTTTTAGTTGTGGGTTCTCATTAAATGCTTGAAGGAAATGATCAATATTATCATATGTAGTGGCTGGTATATGGGTTTTTATATCAACAATTTTCGTTGATTTGTTGTTGGGTGATACCACTTTTTTCTTTATGTAAATTATATTTTCATGATCTTGAACATTATACATGGAACACGGGTATTGAAATTCCACTAATCCAACTACCCACTCCCCTTCTAATTTTATGTTCTTAGGTAATTTAGTCAGAAAATGTGCAGTTGTGTTGTCAGTATAGTAATCCGTTGAACTGTTGCTCAACAAAGTTAAATAAAAACTGTTTTCATTCATATTTTTTTCAAGCTTGATGCAAGTATCCAAGAGTTAAATTTATTTGGATAACCTTGCCACTTCACTAGTATTTCCTTTATGCCTCTAATATGACGCGAACGTATTATTTTATCAATTTTATACTCGGTGGAGGGGAGGTAAGTCACCTTTTGTAACTCTTTAGAATAAAATGTACCAATGATGGGTTCACCTTGCAAATCCTTTAACATATAAACAACTCGTGGTGATCTGTAAATAACTGAATTAATTATAAATATTTCATCACTCCAATTACTTTCATAACCCTTTTGAAATACATGTTTATATTTAGTTATTCTAACATGATCGCCTACATTCAATTTTGAGGTTTCCAATGAAATTTGCCTATCTTTTTTTCGATAATATAAATTATTCCAAACGGTCATAATATTATTAGAGTTAACATCAATTGGTCGCATTTTAATGCTAGTATGATAGGTATGATTGTAAGAATGAAGAAGGTCTTGTAAAATATCGGTATAATTATATGTATTATTATGAGTGAAGTAACGCCACATTTTCATTTTAAGAGTTCTTTGGAACCTTTCTACTATACTTGCTTTAATGTCGGGATTATTAGTAGTATAATAATTAATGTTTTTGCTTTTAAAGTAATCTCTTACCACCTTTGAAACAAATTCTGTACCTTTATCAGATTGTATATGACGAGGAACAAAGTTGGCTTCAGTAAATATGCTTTCAAAACATTCTTTAACTGTTGATGAATCTTTCTTTTTCATAGCCCTCGCAAAAGCATATTTACTGAACACATCAATAACACAAAGAATATATTTGTATCCATGGTTATATTCAGTATATGTACTCATGTCACTTAGATCAGCTTGCCAGAGTTCATTAAAGTTAGATAGGATATATCTATTTCTGGTGAATCGCTTATGAATAGGTTTATGTAGCGTATACGTATCTTGAGATTGTAGCCATTTTTTTACTTCCTCTTTGTTCATTTGTTCTTTCATCTCCTTCGCTATATTATTTAAACTACTGTAACCAGCTGGATTGGAGACATCATAGTAGATTCTATTAATATCTAATAAGGGGTCCATTTTTCCCAATCTATTTTCTTATGTTGACGCTTAAGTACTCCTGTGGTAAGTGGTGTAGCTCTAAGTTTTTCTTTATCTGTTGATGATCTCGTACTTGTAGATGCAGATAATGGTTCAAACGATTGAGCTGTTTTAATGAATTCCAAGTTTGCGGGATTACCTATGCAGCTTAAAGGAACTCTTATATCTCTTAACAGTAACGCAAACTCTTCCCATCCTGTTGGTTTAGGTCGTTTAAGAGATCTAATCGTGTCGCTTACCAGATCAGTAATATTACTATTTGAAATAGTGCGGTTGTTTATTACAACTTCACCAGTTGGCTTCCACCAAATTTTTGGTCTACTCAAAACAATGTAATCCAACAAAATTCGAGTTTTTTTCTCATATGATTTGGGTAATATATCTATAATTTTAGATGGACTAATTGGCATCGGTTCTGGATTTGTTTTATCAATCGGTGTAACTGGTGTAGTAACATCTCCTTCTCGCAAAGGTGGAGTTGCAACTGAGTCATTATATTCATTAAGCTCCTTTTTGTTTACTTTTGACTTTAGATCATTACTTTCGTTGTTGCCTTGAAGCTCCCCCTCCGTTATGATAGGTATTTTAAACGGTTTTCGATCTATTTCAATAAAATGTAAAAATCGTTGCAATGCTTGAGAATATAATGTCCACTTTTCACGATCATTCATTTTACTTTTAAGGATTTTTTGCATCTCAGCATCTAGGCGGGATGATGAATTTTCAGGTAGGCTCTCATTGCGTTTCAGTCTTTCAATAAAATCTGATTCAACTAATAGCATTTTTTTTGTATTTTCCATTATGATTATGATAATGAGTTTACTAAGGCACTTAAAACTGCTCCTAATATAATAGGTAGAAATGCACCTCCCTTTTGAATTATAACGGTTTTTCTTATTTTATGTTTTCCTTTTGAAATTAATTTTCGCAAGATATCTTTATGTTTTTTTAATTTAGATTTTTCTTTTTTTTCTAATGGAATTTTTCCATTTAGAACGTTATAAATGCACTCGCAAATAATGTTGATCTCATCGTCATCACAAGATTTAAGTAACGCCGTGCGATATTTTGGTTTTAGCAATTGCAATGCTTCAAGTAAATGTTTATATGTGTTTACTCTCGCATGCATCATGTAGAACTGACTAAAATTTGCTGATTTTTATCGTATTTAAACCCCTTTTTAGGGACATACACAGTGCAATGCCCATCAAACGGAAATATTTTTGTTTTAAAACGACATATGTCATTTGTATTTTGTTTCAGATCAATCATGAGGTAACCATGTGGTTCTTGAGTAGCATCTTTGTAGGCTTCATCTACAAATTTTGGGTTTTCTGGGTAAACTTGTCGTGACAAGTAGCGTATTTGTGTTTTGTCCCTGGGATTCTTAAAATATACAATGTAGCTTGTATTCAGCGAAATATCACGTTGGCCTTTCCCCTGATGAAATATGTTTTGTGTAATATAAAAAACACTTAAATTTCTATGATGACTACCTTTTGTAAAAATGTCTACGATTCGTCCATCCGATTCTCTCATCAGATCATCTATTATAAGAAGCTTAGGTTTCTTCCCATCAAACATTGAAAAATCTGGTATTCCTTGACTATAATTTACATTTTCCAGATTGTAAAGAGGCTGCATTTCATCATAACACCAAATAATTTCATCAAATACAACATTACATACTTCTTTGGAATTATTTAAAAAGTTTGTTACAAATTGAGTTTTACCACACCCACTCGGACCAGCTACAATGGTTGTGAAAGGATGATAAAAATGTATCATAATTAAAACTAGTAATACGTGTTGATATGTAAACAGATAAAAGTGAAATGATGTAATATTATGAGCTCAATTACTTTTTAAATAAATCAACTAAAACAACGGTAAACACCTTAAAAAAAAAAAAAAAACAAAGATATCATTGTAAAATATGTTTTATTTCGAAATTGTCCGTTCTTTTTTAATCTACCAGCGCTCCGGAAATGAACATCATTGTTGAGAAGGAACGCCGCAAAAAACTCAACAAAGTTTTTTTTTTATACCAACAATAAAAAAAAAAAATAGTTGAACTAAAAACTAATTTACATTATCTACAATTAGTACCCCCACCACATGCTTTTTTGATTCAGCTTCACCAACCTATATTTACAAAACTTAAAATTAATTTACATTTCTACAATATAAGTACTTAATCTTAATTTACATTTCTACAATTAGTAGCCCCACCACTTGTTTTTTGATTCAGCTTCACCAACCAATATTTACAAAAACTAAAATTAATTTACATTTCTACAATTAGGTATACAAAAAATAATGATGACATTTTTGAATGTTCTGTGAGTATAAATTACATGACAAATTAATTTTGTGATGATTGATGTGGTATTTTATAATGTCCCCACGCAAGAGTGTCCGAAGAGTTTTCTAACAAGAATCGTTTTGTATCATTATGAGATAATGATACTTTATTTATGTTTTGGGTAAATATTACATGTTTTATTGATTTAAATCTTAGCATTTGGCCATGTTGTACATTTTTTTCAAATAAACACTTTTTATAATCGTTGAGAGTCAGTTTTTTAGTAACACATTTATTTACTCCTTTGGCTTTTGATATAAGCCCATGATTTTCAACGTCTAAAGCATACATTTTAGATCGTAGACCAACAAACTCTTTAAAAATTTTACCATTGTTTTCATCTTTGAAAAACCCTAACCGCTTTTTATTTAATAATGGTAAACCATATTCATTGTTCGATGGGTAATCTGATGTATCAAAATATAAATCAAGGTCTGATTTTATGTCCTCATAATAGTTTTCCGTGAATATTTGATATACTAAACTATCTGTATCTGTATAAAGAAGCCTTAGATTTTCTTGATATTTTGTTTTCATGTAGTCATAATGAAATTTGTACATGAAAGTTTTCGATATATCCAAAATGCAAAATCCTAAGTAAATTGGTTTATTATAAAATATTTTAGTTTTATTCAATTGGACAGCAGCTAAGTTCTCCGAAAATATTGATAAACTGTGGAACTCAGGTTTGGCTATTGTATAGAAAAGGGTTGATAAGAGTGGAGAAAGGCTAGATAGCATTAGAGGGATTATACAAAACCCAAATTATGTAGGCAACAATCAGTTACTAGGCAATTCGCTCACCTGATGAGATCCGATGGCCCGGCTTACTCCTGGGGTGGCGTCCAGCGCCTGAATCGGGCTTGCCTAGGTCTTGCAGCACAGCACACACACACAAGTCCAGTAGAAAAGGGAAAGTAACGAAAGTTCACACCAAAGCACAGTGTTTTATCGCTGCAGATATTAGAAAGATGCGCACGCGACGACAGCCATTTTCGTTCTCTCAGGTGCCCGCGGGGAGTAGACCCGCGCGCGGGCGGAGGGGGCGGGGGAGGTCCAGCCAGAGTACATGAGAAGTCATTCGGCGAGGAATTAACCTAGATTTTCCTGAAAGTTGCCTATGTATAACAGGAATACTAAACATACTCCCCCCCGCTGCAAAATTTAAAAATTTTCAGACCTCTAATGTCGAGAGGCCTCGAAAGTAACGGATAGAATAACAGAAACAGATAAGATAGCATATAGCGTTCCTTTACAGTAAAGAAGCCTAATATGGTCCCTAACCGCCTAGACACAGATAGAGAAGATTTAGACAGTAGGTAAGGAATATGATAAGAACAGCACAAAACAGAGGAAAGACGTTTATTAAAAGCTAATAGTATCTGAAGTTAAATAATTTATGGATCACAGTGATCACCGACAGGCAGAACGCAAAGTTTAACTACAGGTCGTTTGCACTCTCTCGTTCTGGAGTCCGTTCCAGACGCTCGAACGGTTGCGACCCTAACCACACCGTCGGGACCCGGATGTACGTTCGTGACACGTGCCACCGACCACAGTAACGGCCGGAGGTTGTCATCTTTAAGGAGAACGAGATCCCCAACGTGGACTGGACGGCTATTTTCAGTCCACTTGGTTCTCTGATTCAGAGAGTTTAAGTAATCTCTATGCCAACGTTTCCAAAAGTCTGCATGTAAACGCTGTAGTAACTGCCAACGATTTAAAAGAGAAATCTTTTCATTGGCGCCACTATCATCGGGAACGTTAGTTAAAGGTGAAAGAGTCAAAAAGTGTCCAGGTGTTAACACCGAAAAATCATTTGGATCATTACTGAGAGCACAGAGAGGACGGGAATTTAAAATCGCCTCGATCTGCACTATCACGGTATGAAACTCCTCGAATGTTAGGAGATGGTTTCCTACCACTCTAGTCAAATGACTTTTTACTGATCGAACGCCAGCCTCCCAAACTCCTCCAAAATGAGGAGAGGAAGGTGGGATAGTTTTAAAGGTGATAGCCTCGCCGGCTGCGGCAGCTTCCATGAGCGACGCCAACTGATTTTTCGCCCCCACGAAGTTGGTGCCGCAGTCACTAAGGATTAAAGAGCATCGTCCTCTGCGGCTTATAAACCGACGCAAAGCAGCGATAAACGACTCAGTCGAGAGATCATTAGCGATCTCGAGATGCACAGCTTTGCTCGAAAGACACACGAAGAGACACAAATATATTTTTTCTGGCCGCACACCGCGGCGACGTCGTCCGAGTATTACTTGGAAAGGTCCAGCGTAGTCACACCCCACCCGTTGAAAGGCTTTGACAGCGGTTACCCTAACACTGGGAAGGTTACCCATAAGTGGTTGTGACGGCACTGGCTTAGCCCGAAAGCACGGAATACAGCTAGAAAGCCGTTTTTTAATAGCTCGACGAGCGGAAAGAACCCAAAAATTCTGGGTTAACAGAAACTGGACCATCTGAGGGCCAGCATGCAGTGACTGTAAATGAAGATCGTCTATGATTAACGCGGATAGACGGTGATTAGAAGGCAGAATAGCCGGATGCTTGGCTTCATAATCCAAATCCGAGTGCCGGAGTCTTCCTCCAACCCGCAACACATTGTCCTTTGACAGAAACGGACTTAATTTTTTAAACGGTTTCGCTAACGCTTTATTTTCTTTAATAGCATTTATTTCCGATGTGAAACAAGATTGTTGGCAGTTTCGCACAAGGGCTAGAAGAGCTTGCTTCTTCTCTTGCTCACATATCGGGCCTGAATAGGAGCTTCGTTTACGTAAACGAGACAGATATCTGAGTACAGTCGCCGCAACTCGCAAGATCCTATTCAGTGACGAAAACCTGAGTAGAAGCTGCTGTATTGAATCAGTCTCGCTAGTGACCATGAGAGCTGACTTTCTTTCCTCATGACCTAACTCCGTAGCTACATCGGGGGACATAGGAGGAGTAGTCTTTTGAGGCCATTGCGTAGATGGGCCTGAGAGAAAGGCGGGGCCGGTCCACCAAAGCGGGTGGACAAGCAACGCGTCGGGCAACAAGCCTCTCGAGGCTGCATCGGCCGGATTGTCGTGGGTGCTTATATAATTCCAGCGCGTGGAGGGCAACTTACGCTGAATATTTGCAACACGATTGCCTACAAATACCTTCCATTTCGAAGGGTGCGAAGCGATCCACGAAAGTGTGATAGTCGAATCGGACCATGCATAAATTGACTCGATAGTTATCAACGAGGATAGATGAGGGAGAACTCTGCTCATTAGATCTGCAAGCAGACCAGCGGCACAGAGTTCGAGTCGCGGGAGAGTTATCCGCTTAGTAGGCGCAACGCGAGACTTTGCGCATACCAGGTGGGTCAGGAAGGACCCATTCTTAAGCTCCACTCGTAGGTATATAACAGCTGCATAACCAGATAAAGAAGCATCTGCGAATCCATGCAGTTGATACGTAACAGCATGAGGGTGGGTGATAAGTCGCGGTACAGTAAGTCGCGATAGATTACCCAATTGACCAGAAAACTGGTGCCATACTGAAACTATGTCTTCAGGCGGCACCTGGTCCCAATCAAGGCCAAGGAGCCAGAGCCGTTGAATGACACATTTTGCTAGAAAGATAACAGGGGAGAGAAGCCCCAACGGGTCAAATACTCGGGAGAGCTCCGAAAGTATTTTTCTCTTGGTACATTTATCAATCGACGGATTGACCTTATAGGTAAACTGGTCGGAAGATGCGTCCCAGTTTAAGCCAAGTATCTTTACTACTGTTTCTGAGTCAGCGTCAAAACAAGTAGTAGCCTGAGACAGACAGTGCTCAGGGGACAGATGAGCTAGTAGCTCTGGACGGTTACTAGCCCACTTTCTCAGTTCAAAGCCTCCTCTGTCCAGTAAAGAAATTAACTGACCCTGCAGGTCAAGAGCCTCCTCGACAGTGGCTGCACCGGTGGGAATGTCATCCACATAGGTATCCAAGGAAAGCGCCTTGGAGGCTAAAGGAAAACCCTCACCGTCGGTGGTAGCCAGCTGCTTGTTAGTTCGTAACGCCAAATACGGAGAGGATGAAACACCATAAGTGACGGTGTTCAGACGAAAGTCTTTAAGCTCGTCATCAGGATGAAAGCGCCAGACGATGCGCTGAAAGTCACGATTTTGCTCATCTATGATGATGTTTCGATACATCTGGCGGATATCTGCCGCAAACACGACAGTGTGCAAACGAAAGCGTAGAAGGATAATCGAAATATCCCTTTGAAGTTTCGGTCCGGTTATTTGGGTGTCGTTCAACGACAACCCTTTACCATCTCGCGCGGAAGCATCGAAGACGACCCTCAGTTTAGTGGTTACGCTCGACGGTGACAACACACAGTGATGTGGAATATAGTAGGAACTATCTGCATTCAGGTCAGAGGAAGGGACCTCGGACATGTGACCGCTATCCAGATAGTCTTGCATGAAGTCAGTGTATGATTTACGAAGAGAAGGGTTCTCTGACAGACGCGCTTCTAATTTTCTAAACCGTCGAACAGCTATCGACCGCATGTTACAAAATGTTGGTTCCGTGCTTTTGAACGGTAACTTGACTATAAATTTACCAGACTCGTTGCGGCTGTAGGTAGAGATAAAGTGCTCCTCACAAGCGGCATTCTCTGGTGATAGAGGGTTTTCTGAGTGGGGCAAATCTTCAATCTCCCACAGACGTTTTAAGTCGTCATCACAATTGTGCTTACAAGCATGAAGGGCCTGGACACAAGACAGGCTCGAATACAAAGACGGAATGGATTCCTGGCAGCGCGAGCGACCTAAAAATATCCACCCAAAGATAGTGTTGAGTCCCACGGGTGAGTCATCACCGCCGGGAATCATTCCTGGGAGAAAGATCTCATTCCATAGTTCGGAACCGAGAAGGAGGTCGATCGGACCCGGACAGTGAAAATTGGTATCTGCTAGCTTTATGAAGCCTAGCTTTTCTAAAAAGTCGGTCTCCACCGTGACAGAAGGCATGTCCTCGCAAATTCTTTTTATGACGATGGCCTCAAATGAAAGCTCCTTGCCCTGATGGCCTTCAGAACGAATAGTACACTGAACAGTTCCCAAGACAGGCGCAGACATACTACCAATGCCAAAGACAGACGGCGCATTCGAAGACACAGATAGACCTAAACGATTTGCAAGGTTCTGGCTAATATAATTGGCTTGGCTACCCGAATCGATTAACAAACGAACGACGTGAAAAGCACGCCAGTTATCCATTATATCTACACGAGCAGTAGACAACAAAACAGTTTGGTTCGATTTTACATTAGAGGAAAGACCCTGAACTCCAAGAGCATTCGACGTAGAAGCAGAGTTTGACGGACGCGCTGTTTTCTCGTCAACGTCTTTTGCATTATTATTATAATGTAATAACGAGTGGTGACGGTGACCACATGATCGACATGAGTTTTTCGAAGGACAGTTAGATACTATGTGACCCGCACGTAAACAGTTGAAACATAGCTGCTTGTCACCAACCACTTGCGACCGATGGGCAACAGTCAATTTTTGAAAGTCACTGCAATGGACAATGAAATGCCTTTGTGAACAGAATTGACACGGCGGAGGCGCCGGCGATGGTGCCGAAGATGGCTGATTACCCACGAGAGTGGTTTGCTTTAGGCGCCGCGGCCCCGGCGGCGCGCGGTCGGCGCGCCAGGCGGCGGCGGGCGCCCGCACGGTCACGTCATGGACGGAACCCAAACTCGGGCCTACGCGCTCCACAGCCTTAGAATAGTTTTCTACAAACAACTCTAACGACCGATAACTCGGTATATCCTCCGCGGTTACCATCATCTCGAATTCTTTTCGAACGGACGGCTCCAGTTTAAATAACAGAGTATAGAACAGTACAAAGTCCCATTCACCGACGGGCAATTCTAGCGACTTTAAAATAGCTACATTTTCTTGAAACGTGTCTAACAAATCGCGATAGGCCTGCGCAGTATTATTCTGCACTTTAACAGTAACAATAGACTGCCAAGCTAAAAAAGCCAATTGACGCTTATTCTGATATCGCTTCACTAAAATATCATACGCTGTGTCATAATTATCCGAAGAAATCGGAAACGCCTTTAAAAGGTTTAAAGGTTCCCCTTTTAATGATGAATTTAAGTATTGAAATTTTTCAATTTTAGATAGTTCACTATTTTCGTGAACTAAAGTCTTAAACAAATCATAAAAAGTAATCCAATTCTTATAACCACCTTCGAAAGATGGGATGGTTATACGCGGTAGACGTACATGTGATTTCGACGAGGAAGTATTCTGATTGTCGACCGACGGTTTACACTCTGCTCCATCGGGTTTACCACCGAACACAGATATTTGCAATTCTAAGATATCTATAAAAGTGTCATCAAAGTTTTTTCTGATTTCCTCTGCTTCAGAAATCTGCTGTTCATCTGTTAAGGATGAGGTTATTTTAACATGATTCTCATCAAAACATTTCTTTAACTCACTTACTCGATCTAAATGCACTTGAAAACGGCCTTTCAAATTTGCATCTTCTAAACATCTTTTTCCAACAAGATAAGCGTCATTAACGCGCTTAAACGCTAAGCTACGTTTACTTTGTTCTAATTGAAACATGCTCTAAAGCAACAATTAACTATGTTTAATAATATTACACTGAAAATAGTATAGAACTGCAACAAAACTTAATTACAATGAAAAACGTTTGCAAACTTGTCACTCGTACCAGAATACGGACGCGAGTTTATAACGTAGTATAAGAGAACACCGGCCGGCGGCGGCGCCTCGCTCGGAATTCGCAACGGCGAGAATCTACCCGCGGATTTGATGCAAACGCTAACGCTGCGGCCAGTACCCGCTGACAAATTATAGAAAAGATTATTGAATATTACTAACTGCGTAGTAACTTACTTAACATATGGCAAATTGAATAGAATTGACTAGAGTTACGTCTAGTACCAAACTTACTTTAATGTAACTAGTTTTTAAACAAAGAATTTACGCAAATACTTAATAAGTCTTTTTAAACGTACTTATACTAAGAAAGAATGCTATCTAACATACCTTATCTGTTTTCCATATAAACTAATACGAATTAATGAATCCGGCTCGAAGGACCACAACAATATGTATAGAAAAGGGTTGATAAGAGTGGAGAAAGGCTAGATAGCATTAGAGGGATTATACAAAACCCAAATTATGTAGGCAACAATCAGTTACTAGGCAATTCGCTCACCTGATGAGATCCGATGGCCCGGCTTACTCCTGGGGTGGCGTCCAGCGCCTGAATCGGGCTTGCCTAGGTCTTGCAGCACAGCACACACACACAAGTCCAGTAGAAAAGGGAAAGTAACGAAAGTTCACACCAAAGCACAGTGTTTTATCGCTGCAGATATTAGAAAGATGCGCACGCGACGACAGCCATTTTCGTTCTCTCAGGTGCCCGCGGGGAGTAGACCCGCGCGCGGGCGGAGGGGGCGGGGGAGGTCCAGCCAGAGTACATGAGAAGTCATTCGGCGAGGAATTAACCTAGATTTTCCTGAAAGTTGCCTATGTATAACAGGAATACTAAACAGCTATCATAGTTTCAACTCCCAGTGATTTCCCCTGATTTTCCCAATGATTTAGCAATTTTACGTTCACATATTTCAAAACGTTTTCCATGGTCTTACCAAACATTGAATTATTCATACTTTTATAGTGGTCTTTATCAGAATCACAAGTTGCTTGCGATCGCATGTGAGTGTTTAAATCTATGTAACTTTTTAACCACTTTGATTGTTCAAATCTCAAAATGCGGTGGATTTTAGTTAATTTCAAACCATTCTTTAAACATTGTTTTAGATTTCTATAATGTAGAACATAATTCGTTTTCCCATTTAAATTAGGAATTAATTTTTTTTCTTTGGAATTCCCTAAACAAACATTTTCTGGACAGAATGGCAAATCCGAATGAGAGTCATGCAATTCGTTGAGGTATTCTAGATCGACTTCTAAAATGAAACCATGTTCGGCATCATCAGAAACATTGAAATCAGCATCTACATTCACCCATTCAAATTTACCAGTAGGGAGACATTGAGACATAGCCCACCCATAAAGATTATTTGCATCCAAGTACATAAGATATGAAGAAGGAATATTTTGATCATAATCTGCCATAAATTTATTATTAGCTTTTGCGTGCCTTTTACTACATTGCGAGATGCCACCGCGAATATTTTTGGTTATGAAAGCTATTTTATCAATGTCGGTTAAGAGCTCTAGAGTTATTTTTGTGGTTTTTAACATCGCGTCCCAACTTAATCCCGGAGCAGTATAGTAATGGGCTGGATCTAACCCATATGTCCTAAGACATACATTTCTAAAATTTTCAAATACGTCGGTTAGTAACAAAACATCTGTTTTTAAATATAAATCAGAATAATCCCCCATATTTTTACAATTAAAATGAGTCCAAACATCTCTCGCATGTTCATAATCCTCATCCGAAATGTTGCAATCAGCCAGGGAACTGTAGAATTTATCTTGAGAGGGGAGAGAAGTTAACTTTAACGTGTCATAAGATGTCATGTATTCATAGGGATAGATACCCTTTCGTATTAATCGTTTAAAATCCTCTTCACATGGAAAACTTAATTTTAATTCACAAAATTGTTCGGGTGTCAAGGTTTTGGCTAATTTTTCAAGACTACAACTCAAAAATTTAAGCGAATCAACAAATCTCAATTTTATTGTGCAATTATTCACTTTTAAAGATTTAGAGAAGGAAATGTATTTCTCTTTGTTCTCTGGTATTAACTCAATGTCTCCTTCCTCAAATCCAAACCCATGTACTATAAAATGACTGTCATAGTTGCTCAAATTATGGAAAAATACAGGTACAAAATTAGGTGCCCTGTATTTTTCGGAACAAAGTTGATGTGCTACTCCTTCATAAAAACCTGTATGATGATTATAACAAATAGTGGAATCACCGTTTAAGTCTTTATCACAAATGTAACATGTGCTGCTCTGTGCAATATCTAAATTATTTGAATCAGATAAAGGCAAAGGGGTTTTAATAAAAGTATTACTCCTACAAATGTTCACTAAATCTTTTTTAATGTAATTCATAAATGTTTGGGCACAATCTTTACCTTTATATGTTCTATATATTGACAGCTTATCATCATAAGAACACTTTATGTAGTATCCAAAACTATATACCTCATGTTTTTGTACATTTGTTGTAGAGGATGTACTAGGATTATTGAAACATGAAGGAATTGGATTTAAAAAAGCCTCAAAATCTGCATAAACAACAAAAGGTACCTTTAATTTACGATCGTAATTATTAAAGGTGAGCAGGTTTGATGGAACATTTTCATTGAACCAGTTTTTCTTTTTATCTTGTTCTGAAGGTAACTTTGTACAAACATGGAAGCAGTCGTTTCTTTGATGATTGATTAAATTTATATTTGATGTAAAACTTGTTAGACAGCCATCACAAATATGTACAGCATGTTGCTTTTTGGATAGTTGTTTAGATACTAATCTAGATAATTTTTTGATAAAGCAATAATGTGCTTCGCTACCTTTGGTTATATATAATAAGTTTAAGTGGGTAGCTTTTTTGCATTTAGTTAAGTGTAGTGGTCCTATCACATCATGTTTTTTACTTTGTGTATTGTACTCGAGCCCAAAAACATTTATGCTTATATTGTTAATTTTTTCAAATTTATGAATATCAGTTAATTTAAATGGGAAAGTCAAATTTTCAAAGTTTAATTTATGTTTATGCGCTATATATGAATTCAATTCATTTGTATGATTGTTTGTGCATGGATATAAGCCTGACAATACAGCCCATCTAAAACATTCATGATCATTGTTTTTTACATTAATAACTGCCTTTTTATTCATTATATCACGCGGCAATTCTATATAGGAAGAACCACGTAATGGGTTAAATTTATTTACATTCACATCTAGATAGTTGAATTTTACTAAACTCCAACCACTGTCTTTCCTTTCAAAGTTAGATAATCTTGCTAAAATTTCGTTAACTGTACTTGTAAAAATATCATTTTTGTCACAGCTTTGATTCACTATATTGTTACTAAATTGAAAATCAAACGTATTATTCAGCTGTTTGGTATCTTGAGTAAAATCTGCATTGAGAATAAAATTTACTTTTAAGGCGCGATGATCAGTCAGTGAGCGATCCAATAAGGTGAAGATTTTTTCTTTATTTTTTTGTAAAATTGTTTCGGGGGTTAATGGATTGCAAACATTTTCATCAAGCAATATTCTATAGGTAGCCACCCTATTCCTAAATGCGTTTTCAATCAACTGCACGTTAACCCACTGAGTGTCAGATCTTAAAACATTATTTTTGTGTATATTGCTATTTAAATGATTGGAGAAATATCTTTTGCACACAAACTTACTACACACAGAACATTCAATATTATCACTATTTTTTGTACTTACATTTTCATCTAATATCGATACTGCATCACGACTAGTTGAGACACGAGCTTTCTTTGTAGGCACTTCTTCTGCTTCCGATACTGTAGCTGTCCTTTTTACTCCACGCCCGACTTGAGAAGATCTACAAAAAATAAAAAAATGAAATTAAACACACCGTATGTATTAATAGCAAATACAGACTTGGCGTATAATTGGTTGCGATATTATACTAACTTAAATCTTGACTACATTGTTGGCAGTATGCTTGCATTGTTAAAACTCCATCAATCACATCCGACGACGAATTGTTCTGTTTGTCTTTAATGTGTCCATCACATGGTGTAAAATAAGGTCTCATATCAGCATCTTCTAAAAGTGTGGTTGGTAATTGATTTGATATAAACCACAGCCGTATGCTTCTATGGAAATTAGCTATAATAAACTGTTTGCTTAAACATTCAATTTGATCACGAGCTAAATTAATAATGATGAACACCATGATGGAATAAACTAGCACTTAGTAACTCAAACACTGTAACCCAAACAATGAATTATTTTGCAACGGACACCCCATTTATAAAGGGGTACCCCTCCTAACTGTTTCAATAACAATAAGATCAAGTCACAACGAGTCAGAAACCCATCCTTTGATAAGTATTGCTCAAGCACTTTTAAACAGGTTAGAACAGGAATATTTAAATAGAAAAATATAACTTACGCCTCACGATGAAGTTGACTTATAAGTTCCCCGATGGCGTGTAATTCTTGATCTTCTTCAAGCTCCTCACAGAGCCTGATGAGTTCGGGATCATAGATATCGCAGTTCAAACTATCCATTTTGTTTAATTTACACAAACACTTTTTATCACTGCATCTTATAGTCAATTAAGTATTTCACACAATTTAATTTTACAAAAAAAGATAATTGTTTAGACTGGATCTTGAATTCTTAAAAGCTAAGGTTTTTACATATAATACAATAACAAGCTTTTGTTTAACTTACACAAACACTTTTTATCAATGTTTCTTATTGTCAATAAAATATTTCACACAACTGTCTTTAGAAGCTACTTGCTTTGTTATGTTATATATTACATCACGTGTCGATTGCAGTTGACTTTCATCTTCAGAAGACGCGTAGAATTTCAATCTCACATCAGCGTGTTTCCAGTGCTCAGTGGGTGGAATGTTTTTAACTTTTTGCATATCATATATCTCGATTTTAATCAAGTGAGAAGCGTATGCTCCGTCATCTTGTCCGGTTGATATATAACCCACTCCGTCAGGAGAACTTTGACTGACATTCGAAGATCGTTTCAACGCTTTAGTTTTCTTCTTGGGAAGTTCAAAGAAGCTGTCGATGTTATTTGCTGAACGCTTTTTTGCCATGGCTTGCTTAACTTTAAAACCAGGCGTGCCTTCTTCGTCGGTTGATTCATCTTTATTTTCCGGGTAGTAATAGTTTTTGAAAGTATTTTCAGAGAACTGCAACAATATCAAACAATAAATTAAACAACTGTTTACAATACCTACTCTTAATAAAAACACGGTGAACAAATGCTAAAAGACACACAGTTAAGTTATAATACTTGTACATACTCACATCCATTATTAGCCCTTTGTATAAACACTTCACTGCACGAAACAACACTGTTAAGTCTATATACTGCTATATGTACAGGGAGATCCGGTAACGAGCACAGTTGAGTAGCCAATACTTGCCGATATACAATAGCGCACCGCTTTTATACCATTCGTAAGTTAAGAAACCTTCTAGAAACAAGTTTGAACTCGTAGGTAAAACAGACGCCGTATTATTCATCAAAACCCAAAATAATAAAACGAATCCTTTGTGACCATAAAACTTAATAGGCTGCTACCAATAAAACAAGTAAGCCGTTAAAACCATTCACTAGGGCACACAAAACTTGTCGGTACAGGCTTTTTTGATTGATATACTCCATAGTAGGTATTTTGAATCCAGCAAGTCGGAACCAGTTTACATGCTTCGGTTTAGTTTTACATACTACTGTGTAACAGTAAAATTAAACATGTAGGTATGTGAAGCTGAACCCCATATAATATATCTACTACGAATAGATAATGTTAGTTAATGTTAGAAGTAGATACATACTCATAGATACACACCCGTACGCAGATTAAATTACATTTAATCACCATATTTTTATCAGCCTAAGTGTAGGTAATTTATTTAGAAATATATGCAATGTATGGTTTTTATAGTTGTTTAGAATAGGCTCTAAGTAACAACAGCATAAGATAATAAATGTTAATTTTAGCTTGGTTTGCTAAGATTATCATGGGTAAATTGAATTAAGTTTTGCTTAGGACTTAAGCTATGATTAAATTAGGTCTTAGCTTAGGTTAAGTTAGGCGATGCTTAATAACAGTTGAGTATGATTGTTCAAATATAAAACCAAGTGTAGCTACTTCTTTGATTGAATCATCTTTATTTTCCGAAAGTATTAAAAACGGTAGGTATTTTAAGTTATATTAGGTTTCACGATGTTAGGTTTACTTCAACAAGTTAGGTTAGGTTAGGTTAGAAGTATGATCCTTAAAAACATTAGATAATTATGTTAAATAAATAAATAAAATAAATAAATATCAGGGGACAATGTCACACCAATTGACCTAGTCCCAAACTAAGCTCTAGGCTTGTACTATGGGTACTAGACAACGATATAAATACTTATATAGAGAAATATATACTTAAATACATAGAAAACATCCATGACTCAGGAACAAATATTTGCGCTCATCACACAAACATCTGCCCTTACCGGGATTTGAACCCAGGACCGCTAGCTTCGTAGGCAGGGTCACTACCAACTAGGCCAGCGCGTCGTTAAGTTAGGATAGGTTTCACGATGTTAGGTTTAGGTACTTCAACAAGTTAGGTTAGGTTAGGTTAGAAGTATGATCCTTAAAAACTTTAGATAATTATGTTAAGTTAGGATAGGTTTCACGATGTTAGGTTTAGGTACTTCAACAAGTTAGGTTAGGTTAGGTTAGGTTAGGTTAGGTTAGGTTAGGTTAGGTTAGGTTAGGTTAGGTTAGGTTAGGTTAGAAGTATGATCCTTAAAAACATTAGATAATTATGTTAAGTTAGGATAGGTTTCACGATGTTAGGTTTACTTCAACAACGTAGGTTAGGTTAGGTTAGAACTATGACCCTATGAACAATATGTTAAGAAAGTAACTATTGCTACTTAATTAAATGATATGAAAAACACATAGGTAAATTAAAAATCACATAACAGCAGTTAATAGTGCATAATCAGACAATAAAAAAGGTGGAAACGCGTCGATGGGTGCAAGACAAAAGCCCCGAGAACGCCCGCGCACACACAATAGAGAGCTTGCCCGGTAATAGAAAAAGGGTCAGGTAGTTGATAACCTTTTTCTATTTAATACAGGTGCTATTGCTAAGTATGGAAAGGAGCGGTCTGAGAGCCTCGGGACCCTCCCCAAACGCTCTAAATGGCCCCCAAAACACCGAAAAAAAGTGTAAATTTTTTTTTTTTTTTTTTTTGCCGCGAAGGCCCGCCCCTCGGCCGTCAGAGCACCTTTTTTCGGGGGGAGCGGCGGTGGGGCCAGTACCGGCGAATACATACTACTGACATTTTTAATGCGCGTAACACGCTAATAATAATGTTATAATACTTAATCATAAAAGAACTGTTATTACCAAGGCAACACTCATTATACAACTGTTTAAATCACACTTTGGTTACGCTATATCGTGGTATTCTGTAACCGTTAACAATGTCAACGATAGCGGTTTAAAGAACACGATTAGAAAAAAACACTTATTAAAACATTGATAGATAACCAAAACATGATTTACTACTTCCTAACACACAGAAAGACCACATAATAGTGAGTCAAATGACATCCATTAAATAACCTTAATGATTTTTTCACATATCTTTAGTCAACATAAAGGCATATCCCGAAGCTTTTAGCGTCGTAATTACGAAATATCATTTCAATGTCTGCCTAGAAACGGAATTCGGCTTTCTACTTGATTAAAGGAGGGAATAATTTATTGGGAAATTATTATTCAGGTGACATTCCCGCAAACGGTACCTTAAATTCCACTCTCGTATGAAAATTATGTTTGTATATTTGCTGAATACAATCACTTATTGCGTATTACAAATCCTTTTAAGTAATTGTATGTTGTAGTCGCATAAAAACACTTTTTTGGTGCATATTCAATCCACTGACTTTTTTGTATCAAAACCACCGGGGCCCTAATAACATTTATTACAGCTTTATTTTTCTATGGCTCAACACGGTTACTACGCTTACGGTTAATACGGTTTCAAGGTATAGAATATAGCCTCTGTCAATTGAATTGCCACAGATGTAAACACATTATTACTGTTTGTCAAATAACCTCAAATATCCATCAAGCGTGTTTTTATTTCAAAATAACGTGTAATTTATAGTTTTGCGGGTGGTAGGACCTTGTGCAGGGTCCGTCCGGATCGCTACCACCATCTTATCCATTAAACTACCGCCAAACAGCAGTTTTCGCATTGTTGTGTTCCGTTTTGTGGATAAGACAGCCGGTGTAATGACTAGCATAGAGGCACTCCATCTTAGTCCTCAGGGTTGGCAATGCATTTGCAGTCATAGGCTCGCAGTCTTGTGAGTGCGAATGTCTATGGGCCACAGTTTCCACTTACCATCAGGTGGCCTGTGTGCTCGTGCGCCTTCTCTCTGACATAAAAAAAAATATTTTTTTAATCTAAATTGTATGTGAAAGTAACAGTCATGTGTATAAATCATCGCTAGGACCTCACTTGCTTTTTAAGCTCGTGATTATAGAGTAATAATGATAAATTGGTTCGTTCGCTTATGCCAATTTAAATTAGCACAGACTATACTTATAAAAACTGGCCAAGTGCAAGTCGGACTCGCGCACGGAGGGTTCCGTACCGTAAAAAGGCAAAATAATCACGTTTGTTGTATGGGAGCCCCCCTTATATATTTTGTTTATTCTGTTTTTATTTTTGAATTTATTGTAATAGCAGCAACAGATATACATCTTGTGTGAAAATTTCAACTGTCTAGCTATCACGGTTCATGAGATACAGCCTGGTAACAGACAGACGGACAGACCGACCGCCAGCGGAGTCTTGGTACAAGGGTCCCGTTTTTCCCCTTTCGGTACGGAACCCTAAAAAGCGGACCTTATATTTTACAGGGATTTGAAAACTTAGTGTTGACGTCCATACACAGTTTTATAACCTTGTATGGACGCCAAACTTTTATTGTTTTAAATGCATATAAAACTGAAAGATTCGCTTTTCACAAAGATAAATTATACATTTATTAGTTAAAGATAAGAGTGTCTAAAATTAAGTGGGTTATGAACTTTATTATTGGTTGTCAAAATTGTGAAAGTCGTATTTGTAGGCAATGTATGGGAAAAACGCAAACGTCTTTAATTATGTGCATAGCTCGGACAGGTCATCGAAATAGAACAAGATTCAGTAGATACGTAATATCTAAGATTATGTTTAAAGCGTATATTATCGTTATTTAACATTTGACGTTATAGTTTTGTGGCATTCCTGAAACTGTTTTGTGATAGTTGAAATAAGTAAAATTATTTAATTATGGTTATTGCAAAATATTTTAAATATGGTGAAATTAGAAACGGTTAAATAAGTGGATTAAGAACTATCCCGAGCTCTCTCATGATGAAAATGTCTGTGAAATATTGTATACAGCATGTGACATTAGTATTAAATTCTTAAAGAAAGATATATTATTAATAAAAAAATAACCGTCTCGAACATAATTATGGTCAATTTTGGGTTACCGTTATAAATGTAATTGAAAAATATAATTAAATAATACGACTCTATTAATCCTGTTCTATTGCCCTCTTGCGATTGTTTTGCGATGACCCGTCCGAGCTATGTATGTGACCACCACCACCACCACAAAGAATGGCTGATAAAGAAACCCAAACACTTTTTTAACAGAGACTCCATTTTACTCAGTAACACTATATAGCCTTTGACATGTTATCGTATCGTCAACGTTATTAGAGCTCCTTACTTAACAGCATGGCGGCCGAGTTAAAGATAATCTCAAAGCTGTAAGGTTATTTCGAGTGAAATAAAGTGTCGGGGGCCTAATATGTCTGCATTTGTCACTTTCTGACACGTATATAAGTACGAGAGTGACGGATGCTTTATCCATATTTTGTCACGCGATAAACGCAACCATACTAGGCCCGTTTCATGATAGTGATGCTCATTAACGCTCATCATCACACGAATCACGGTCACACCTAAAATGCCAAACATATTCGACGAAAAACTAAATGTACCCATTAAAAATGCATTTGCAAATGCATAGAAATGAAAACCCAGCGTTAGGAGCCCAAAAATAAAATCGTCATGAATAAACTACCATCAATTCCATGGATTTGCAAGTCATGTCACTTTAATATGTAAACTCGGTTTTGGCGCCATTTCACCACAGTTCGATGTTTAAATATAAATGGCATCAACTCAAAAACAAATATTGAATTTACACTATGTGTTATTTTACATCCTGATCACGTTACGTATGCAGAGACCTTAAATAGATAACGGCTGCACTCGGAGTCAGTTATTGAATATTAAGGCCATCCTTAGTAGGTAGGTTAGGTAAGAATGTTGATGCAAATTGAAATTCTTTTGTTCGTGACTGTAATAGTAAACAAAAACACTTTGAAGATGAGATACTATTTCTAATTAGCTTCAACACAAATTCTCACTCCGCGCATGCCGGTCACACCACAGATAATCCCCTCATTTCTTTTTTTTTAAAGTCCTTTTCCCCTCTAAAGCTTTATGCCTTTGGGCATAACGATATGTGCTTTTTATTTTATTTTGATTTTTTATAATCAAACGATACTATACTAGATAAAGTACAGTCGGGTTTACAAATAAGTAGTTGCACCACTTTAAATTAATGTTTGAATTGACGCACTAATCTGACAAAGGCGTTACAGCGACAAGGTAATAAAGGGTGCAGCTACTTATAAGGTTCACTGTACCTATTAATCAATAGAAATGGCAAAAGATACACTACCATACCGATTAGTCCGCGATCATCGGGTCGCTTGCATTAGTCGGTACTATATAAATTCGTACTAAATAGGCAGTGGATTGCGTGACTCGGTCGGGGTCGCCGGTCGCGATCGCCGGTCCCAGTGTCCAGGAAGGTAGTATCAAATTGCATATAATTTACTATTCATTCACCCCGTAAACAAATATTTACGTTTGTCCTCTTTGACTAGAAACCTTTTGTATCCTTTTCAAAAGTCAAGTAGTCGACCTTATATGAAAGCGAAGAGTGGGCAATATATATTTCGTACTCTTCCCACTCATACAAAGAATAGGCAGAGGCAGACTATAGGTCTCTGGCTGAATACTGGTGACCTCATCCTGTCTGCCGTAAACAATTGAACAATATATTTAACACCAGTATAGAATAAAAGTCAGCTCTTGGCAATAACAGGTCAATTCGGTTACCGTCCCGATCGTTACCCGGGGCCGTGCCATCAATATCAATGTGCAATAGAGTCCGGGGTGAAATACGAACCGAACTCCGCCGGGTTTGAATTTACCAATAAATGGCCGCGGTACACGTTGGACAGTGTCACTGTGTTAGTCACGGCGGCAAAATATTCAACTGTAACGTTACTATAGGTCTTATATTATTGGTGTGGTCCTTACGGATACACTTGGGCCCTCTGGGATCTTTTGTGTAATTTAATTAATCCAATGCAGCCTCCACCACTTCCAGAGAGTGGATACTGGAGTGCATTGGCAATGCCTTGAAATCGTTTGGTTCTGGGTAGGTTTTCATTCGTACTCCGCTAGGGCATCACCTTCTTATACCGTACTTTATACATACATAGACGAATTATTGCAATATGGGTATCATTTGAAAGGTCTTAATATGACCATCTCAAATATATATGAATACTAGAGGACGCCTGCGACTTCGTACGCGTAGAATTATTTTCCCGCTACCCCCTTTTCCCCTACTTCATCCCGTTGGGGGTCGATTTTCGGGAAATCCTTTATTACTGCTCCCCGAGACCTCATAACGAACCTAAGTACGTATATGTCGTATTCCGTCTTATTCACAAACGGTCGAAGTCTAAAATATGTGCTTCAAATATACTTTGTCCTTATGTTATTGAGACATTTGCAAAAATAGGTTCATTTCCCGTTACGAATAAGGGAGCAATTTACTCGTAACTCGTAACTAAGCGTATAGTGATTTGGATTTCCATCTACACTCAGGAGCAAAAATACCGGGTCAGAGTGCGTTTTTCATACAAACGAGACTATTTCGAAGCCTTGGTTCCTCGCCAGGGGTTGTTTTGAGTGAGGTTTAATAGTGGATACTCCAAGGTCTTAGGTTTAACTAATCGCACAGTCAGTTAACAAAACAGCGGGAGAGTTTGGGTCAGCATTTGGATTTCCTTACATTTTATTGCCATTTGAGATGTTTTTCTGAACATGCACAATTCCGGCGTTAACTGCAGATTCATTCAGTTGGGTATCCTAGGCACTCTGGAAGTCCTGTATCGATGCTTGGGGTATTCATCATCAGATATCACTAAAAGCATTCCCTGGCGAGGAACCAAGGCTTCGAAAAATCCTCTTTATTATGAAAAACGCACTCTGACCCGTTATTTTTGCTCCAGAGTGTATATTGACAATGACGCGCAGTCGAAAGTGGCGTCCACGTTTAAAAAACACCAGCCAAGTGCAAGTCAGACTCACACACGTAATATTACTTAATTTAATTTAATTTTCATTATTTGTCGTTATAGTGGCAATAGAAATACATACTGTAAACATTTCAACTGCGTGCCTATTACGGTTCATGAGATACAGCACACTGACAGCTGTGTCTGACTATAAAAAATAGAGTACTCGGGTAGTTCGTGTGTTAAAATTAGTCTCCGTCTAGAATTATTCTAACGTGCCAGGTACTTCGAATGATTTGCCAAATGGGTACGTCATAAGGTCATAACAGTCATATTGCTTTAATAGTTGATACGAGTCTTTCTTTTGGTAAAGGCGAAAGCAAAACTTGCTTAAAAAAATGCTTTTATTTTTATGTATATTTGTATTTTAAAATTATAAATTATAATGAATATTCTTAAAAAACCGTACCTGAACATTGTCAGTTTACATAATTGAATGAAAAATCGGGCATAAACATAATGTGATGTACCATAGCAAAATGCGCTTCCCCACTTGCATTTAAAACAAAACAATGTTTGAATTGGCAATTTTATATCCACAGGGTTGTCATACGTCCGGAATTTTCCAATATCCGGTAGTTTTTTCACTTTGTTCAGAATGAGCGAAAATGTTTTTTTATAGGGGTAGGAGGCAAACGAGCATGTGGGTTACCTGATGGGAAGTAATAACCACCGCCCATAAACACCAGCAACTCAAGAAGAGTGGTCGGTGCGTTGCCGGCCAATTAGGGAGATGTAAGCTATAAACAGAAACACACAAAACAATTATTTGCTTTACAATACAATTGATGTCAACCTTTCTAAAGTACAGTTCACCTAGGTCCCTATCGCAGTAAGCCAATGATTAAATTTCGATGTAATTTTTCTCATGACTCGACGCTGTCATTATGAGAAAGTTCTAGGGCGGCTCTACAATTAATGTTAATTATAGAGCCAAGTAATTAATCATTATTTTTCTTTATACGCAAGCCTTCACGACTATATTTCTAGGACAGTTTTGATATATTCGATGACATGATAGTCTAGTTGGTAGTGATCGTGCCTTCGAAGCTAGCGGTGCCGGGTTTAATCCCAGTAAAGGCCGATATTTGTGTCATATATGTGCGCGAATACTTTATCTTAAGTATATCTCTTATATCTCTCTATATACGTATGTTTATCCGTTGTTTAGTACCCATAGTACAAGCCTAGAGCTTAGTTTCGGACGGTGGGAGATTGTCCGCCCATGCTCGCGCGCTGGCCTAGTTGGTTGGTGATCCTGGGTTCAAATCCCGGTAATGGTAGATAATTGTGATGATTGTGTGATGAGCGCAAATATTTGTTTCTAAGTCATGGATGTTTTCTACGTATTTAAGTATATATTTCTCTATATAAGTATTTATACCGTTGTCTAGTACCTACAAGCCTTGAGCTTAGTTTGCGCCGAGGTCAATTGGTGTGACATAGTCCCCTATTAATAAAAAAAAACGAATTCAACATACTTATTTATTAATTATTATTATTTGCAGAAAAAGCGATTTGTTTGCAAATATTAGATTATTATGGATTTTTATGATCTGGTAACCCTACAAGTCTATTTCACGCGCCACCGGCTCGGCTAGATTGATGGCCCTGCGGCAGACGTACCTATCTGAATCTATTACGCGATTCTATTTATTTCAACAAGGGGTTGCATTCTTTATCCTGTCTTTGACGCATCCTGAAACGTGATACGTTATTAAAAGACAGTGAAAAGGACAGAGGTACATGACTTCTACAGCTCTACCCCCTTTTGGCTCAGCGCGACTTTGTCTACAGTCCTATTTCGTCACCTTCCTAAGTCGTCCACAATGCCATGTCGTCAGCATGTAATTCTTAAATTGTCACCTTCCTAACTCGGCCACATTTTAATATCGTCCATTTCCTATCTTGTCCACATTTCTATATTGTCCATAGTGCTAAGTCGTCCACATTCCTATATCGTCCACAGTGCAAACTGAAGTTAGCCACAGAATATTGAAGAAGTTGACCACACAATAGAAATGTGGACGAGTTAGCACTGTGGACTATATAGGAATGTGGACGAGTTGGGAAGGTGACAATATAGGAAAGTAGACAAGTTAGGAAGGTGACAATATAGGAATGCCGACGAATTGGAATAGTGGGTCATATGCTCATATGGCATTGTGGACGGGTTAAGAACGTGACGAATTAGTACTGTGGAAGAAGTCGCCCTGAGCCCATGACAACCGATGAAATTACTCACACTTTTTTTTATATCAATTTGACGCTTGTATCTTTTAGCGTTTTTACTTCATTTTTTCATATTTTTTTTTGTTATGACGGAAGGACAGCGCAGGCATATTAATAGGGTACGGAACCCTAAAAACGGTACCTAGCTCTAGTCCGTAGCATTACGTAAATTAACTACACTGCTATAAGATAGGGTATCTCAGACAAAACTCCTGTAGCAAGTGCGACCATATTGCTAAAACATGAAGATTGAATTTGCTTCGTTTATTGACTCTGAGATACTGCCTACTGGCAGTATGCATGACTAATTTTCATGACTCAACTTTCCTCTACACATTAAAAAAAGTCCTTTTATTTACTGGAAAATGACAGTAATTAACAGTAGATAACCTTCAGTCCAGAATAGCATACGTACCTTAAATAATATTCGATGTGAGCGGCACCAAGTGTAATTATAACGTGTGTATGTAGTTGTTATGGTGCGGGTGGTAGGACCTCGTGCAGGGTCCGTCCGGATCGCTACCACCATCTTATCCTTTAACCTACCGCCAAACAGTAGTGTTCGTATTGTTGTGTTCCGGTTTGGGGATAAGACAGCCAGTGTAATGACTAGCATAGAGGCATTCCATCTTAGTCCTTAGGGTTGCATCGCATTTGCAGTCTTAGGCTTGTAGTCTTGTAAATGCGAATGTCTATGGGTCACAGTTTCCACTTACCATCAGGTGGCCTGTGTGCTCGTTTGCCTTCTCTATGCCATAAAAAAAAATTGCACCCGTACTTTAATAGTAATGGTTTAAGAGAAAATACGGAAATAGGTTTGCAATTGATAGAGCAACGAAATCACTATACTATAATTATTAATTAATCCGTCGCCTGGCAGCTGTTCAGCCGCGGGTGTGAGTGGTTGGGCAACAAAGGGGTTGTAAAATCAATTGAAGGTGTGTAATTTATAGAGCTCTGTGTTTGGTGTGATATTATAGCTAGTTATGTATTTAATTCAAATATAACAATGCCAGGCGTTCATTTGGGGAAAAGTAGTGACAGGTCACGTCCAAGATGCGCGAAATAGTGTCAAGTCATCTAGCTGGGTATAGCTAGATGACTTTCGCTAGGGGTAGGGTGGCACTGAACCATACCACCGTAGTGCAGTAGTATGGTGCTTTCATGTTTTGTTTTTCCAAATTATACGTATCTGGTGGAAATAGCATTTTTTCCACTGCGACCAAGTAAACGGATCAACTGACTGAAATTAATACCTCAAAATCAAATTAGACTTGACCGAGATCCGCTGTCGCGGGGCTCCTATTCCTGGGCGTTTTGGGCCTCCGAGCAAGCTACAGAAGTAACATAACCTAAACCTACCTTATACCGGGTGTACAATCCAAATGGGTCAGTATGGAGAAGTCGGAAACTATGAGAGATAGCGAGATCTGTTCTTAGGAACCATGACGTCGATTTTAGATTTAATAATAATTACATTCAAACTTTTTTATTAACTCTCATACTTTAAACAAGATTCCATTAGTGTTGTGCTTCTTGCGAGTTGCAGAATTTATACACATTGATTTTGACCAGGTTCGATTTCCGGTTATGTATGAGAGTTAATAAAAAAGTTTGAATGTAATTATTATTAAATCTAAAATCGACGTCATGGTTCCTAAGAATAGATCTCGCTATCTCTCATAGTTTCCGACTTCACCATACTGACCCATTTGGGTTGTACACCCGGTATATGATACTAATTCTGGTTAGTAGGACCACGCAGAAGGACCACTGGCAAACCACCGTAATAGACTGTGGGTCAGGAGGCCTCGTACAGTCGAATACTTGCATTTATGACCCACCTTATTGTAGTGGGAGCCCGCGACACTAAATCTAAAAAGTTCGATGAGACAGCCAGATGATATATATACATTTAGTCTCTTCATTACTTTGGGAGAACACGAAATGGCAATGCTGCAATGCAAAAAAGGCAAAGTTTTTTTTTTAAGTATTAGTCCGATCTCTATCTAGTATGATAGGACTCCCAAGTTTCGTTTGTTCCTCGGAACAGGGGAGGAGTAGAATAGGTCTATACGACAATGCAGTGCCAACTTAAGTATCTAGTATGATCGATCTCCTAAAAAAAAGCTCAACTGAAAGATCAGAAAAACCTCTGCTGCATTTTCTTAACAGTCGCGCAGGTCGTTAACGTTCGTTACCGTACCTTTTTTTATTACGACATCTCGTATCACTACTTTATTTTGTCATCCATTGACGCAACCGTGCAGCCTATTACGGCAAGTTAAATAAAAGAGTTTAATATGGTGTATCGATATATGCAATTTCTTACAAAATATTGGGTAAGTGAAATTTATAAAATCAACTTATCACTTTAAAATCCTGCCTCGTAAAAAAGTTATTTTCATTAGTAAAACCGGAATACTAAAGAAATGAAAAAAAACACATAATCCGCTTGACTTTACACGAAGTAGCACCAAAGAGCGAAACGTCTATAAATTTTATATCATCATCATAACTTAAAACTACGCATAAATTAAATGAATAAAAGTATTTATTTCATTAAAATTCGGTGTAAAATATTGGACGATCAGTTTTGAAACTCTAACCTTATACAAGTTCTTATATTAGCTAGAGAAAATAGGGCTATTTTAGACGGTGATATTTAATATATATAAGTCACCTTATCTCTCTCATGCTCAAGAAACCCAAGCGGAAAATGTCCTTTTTTACCGTGCGCAGCTCCATGCTTATACTTGGCTCGCGGGTGAGGTGTAAGGGTAAAGGCCCTAATTTGCAAACACGAAAAGCGGACGTTTAAAATTTCGTACGATATTCACTACGTATAATACTTAAAAAATTAACATTTGCATGATGTAGATTTTTCGTTTTTCATAAGCATCATAGGGTCCATTTGTGCGCCAGGTACCTTATCGATCCCTGCGAGCAACCTCTTCAGTTTCGCAATAGGCACCGCGGGGTTGAGGAGCTTAGGGCAGACCAGTGCGCAGTTCATGATAGTGTGGCACCTGAATGCTTTGAAGTCGTCCTTTAGGTCGTTAAGCCTTCGTTGGGTATCTTCGTCTCGGCAGTCTGTGATCCATCGGTAGGCGTGGAGCAGGGTTGCGGGGCCGAGGAACCTGCGCCCGTTCCACCAGTAGCTCGGACATGACGTGGAGCAACAAGCACAAAGTACACACTCGTAGAGCCCTACTACCTTCTTGTTGTCGTGAATGCTTTGCGCAAACTGCCCTTTCCCTAATTCAGGCATTTCGTTTCGTATCAAATAAGGCCTAATGCTGTTATATCCATTGATAAAATGAGTCATATCCACCACCAAGTCCCTGATTACGTACATATGCGGTATCGGTAGAATAGTGATGACCTTATCTTTAGGAATGGACGTAATGCACGCAAGGCAGTTTCCACCTTGAAGCATTACAGCGCAGGAACCGCAAATGCCTTCCCGGCATGACCTCCTGAATGTGAACGTTGGATCCATGTCCTTGATTTTGATCATGGCGTCGAGCACCATGCCCCCTATTTTAGTCACGTCTATTTCAAAGCTTGCTATGTTAGGTTTCGTATCGCTTTTTATACCAGCAAAGCGATATACTTTGAACGTCCGCATGTCTGGAGGCGGCGGCGGTGCAATTTTGTCGGGACCTGCACTTGCCGCTTTTTTGGCCTTGTCCTTAGCGCCGCGCATAAAAAATACAAATATTTTATTGTAAAATGATCCATTAAACCGATGCGTTAATACCTTAGGCATTGCTAATATCGTAACAGCTATTAAAAATATTGATTATAAAAATTCAAATCTGACTTGTGAGTTGAAATGTCCGTGAAATGATTGGCATGACGTGTCTGTCACGCCATTCGCACTTCATCAAGTGCCAATATCATGTTTTTTTTACAGGGGCTAATAACTTTTTGTACAATCCGAAGGCCCTGTTTACACTTTGTTATGTGCAAGTGTGAAGTTCAAACATTCGCTGTCAAGTGGCAAGTAGCAAAAGTATGAACGCGCTTGCACTTAACAAAGTGTAAACCGGGCGTGTTGGCGTCATTAATTACGGCTCGCAAGAATTGGGACGAAAATTCGAACGGGTTTTTTTGCATCGATTGATTAAAATGTCGAAAATTTATTTGAACGAAATTGTTCTGCATAATATCGTTTGGTCGAAAAATTGTTCAGTAAGTATAACATTTGTATGGAATAACGTTATTTTGTCGAATGTATTATTAATGTATGAATGTATTACGTTATTGCCCTGTCCAGTCGAGTATAAGTTTACTTTAGATGGTTTTAGTTTCAGCTCTTAGTTTCGTTTGTTTTTATTATTTTCCGTGGCAATAAATGTATTTTCATTCTTTCTTTTTTCCTTTCATAAACCTCTATTCTACCCAGTAAAACAATATTGTATTTGACATGTTTTCGTATTGTCAATATTATGACAGCTCTTATTTACTTGACTTTAATGTAAGCCAAGTTAACAAGTAATAGTTATGGTATCTCCAAATAGAATAGAGACCCTGTACGGTCACGTACATTAATTGATGAAGCATTATAGAACCTTTTCGCATAAAAGCGATGATTAATTCCGATGTAATTTCTATCTCGTCACTTGACGCTGTCATTATGAAAAGGTTCTATGGTGGATCAACATTTAAAATCTTTCACGGTACCTACACAAAAATAACCTACAAAATTACACGGTTCTTAAAATTCAAATCACGAAATCACACGAAAAGACATGTTCTTTTCTGTACCCGTCGCATATACTCACTCGAATAAATGTTTATTTCAAAATATCATGCTCTGAAACAAAATCGCAACACGAAATCACTACAACAGTGTTGCGGCAGAACGAAATATTACACCGTATGAACGACAAAGTAACCTAAGAATAACATTTCAAACATATTTTACTTGGTACAGAACACATATTTGAAACAGTATGAAAAAAAGATTGAGTACCAGGGCCTGTATTCTGCTGCTAAAACGGTATCCTGCCTTTTGGCAAAAAATCATTTGACAAAATGTATCTTTTCCCAACCGTGTCATTTGCCAACCCGCTATTTCTGTAATTTTATTTATTTTAGGATTCATTTCCGTACCATCGTGTAATGTTTACAGTTACAAAAAAGCAGGTTGGCAAATGAAACAGTTGGGAAACGATACATTTTGCCAAACATATTTTTTGAACAGATAGGTTCGTACAAAGCATACTTCAAGCACAGTTTAGCTATTGCGCGTTTATGAACAGCCTAGTTTTTGTTTCATATCCTCTTTAGAAATACGTACTTAATCATAAAAATAAGGTGCAAAATTAATCTTCTAATCCGGCTTCAATGCTAAGGGTTAGGCTTTTTTGTGGCATACCATAGAATCCATGCAGTCGCTATTTCCTAATTACTTGATTTTATTTTGACCTTGATTTTTTTTGTATTGTCATGTACAAACAAAAATATATAAGTAGGTATGGATAAACCATAATACCCATACCGACATAACAAAATGTCTGGCATCGTCCACTGCAATAGCCCAATCCTTTCTATCTGAAAATGTAAAATTAGGAAATGTACGCGATTTCAAATTTCATCATGTTTCTCCCTTCGATATACTTAAGTCTTTTAAAATGATAAAAATAAAAAAAACGGAAGACTTATGGGGCGTGTCAGTTAAGGTACTTGAAACCATTCTGGAGGTCGTTGCTCCCACCCTAGCTCGTATTTTCAATAGTTGTATCGACAGTGGCATTTTCCCAGTTTTAATGAAATTTAGTAAGGTGGTTCCTATTTTTAAATCAGGTCATAGAAATAATCCTTCTGATTATCGTCCAGTATCTATCCTTCCTGCGTTCAGCAAAATATTTGAAAAAATAATGCTAACACAATTGACTTCTCACTTTAATACTAATAAAATTTTACACGATCAACAATTCGGCTTTATGAAAAGTAGGTCTACAACTGACGCGGGCGCAAGTTTGATCAAATTTATTTTACAGGCTTGGGAAGAGTCGCAGGACGCCATTGGAGTCTTCTGCGACCTTTCTAAAGCTTTTGATTGTGTAGATCATGGCACTTTAATTTGTAAACTTGGTTTTTATGGCATTAGAGGAAATGCATTAGATCTCATTAAGTCATATTTAACACAGAGAAATCAAAAGGTAGCGATAAATGGAGCCGTTTCGTCAGAGATAGAGATAGATATGGGCGTACCTCAAGGTTCTATTTTGGGCCCATTCCTGTTCCTTGTTTATGTAAATGATCTGCCGTATATGGTAAGCAGAAGGTCAGGCATTGTAATGTTCGCTGATGACACTTCTCTACTATTCAAGGTAAATAGGAAAGATACTGAACTCATTGAACCAAACAATACCCTCTCCATGATATCTGACTGGTTTGCTGCCAATAACTTAATGTTAAATCCAAATAAAACTAAATGTATAAAATTCTCATCAGCAAATTTATCAAATATAAACTTAGCCTCAAATATTAAACTTAATGGTGAAACCATAGACTTTGTAAAAACAACTGTTTTTCTAGGTATTACATTAGACTCTAAATTGCAGTGGGGTTCCCACATAACTGCGTTAGCAAGTAGGTTGAGCTCCGCTGCTTTTGCAGTCAGGAGAATAAGGCAGCTTACCAATGTAGCGACGGCACGGTTGGTCTACTTCGCTTACTTTAACAGTATAATTACGTACGGTCTTATTTTGTGGGGATCGGCTGCGGATATCGGTACAGTGTTTATTTTGCAAAAAAGGGCTATTAGAGCTATTTATAACTTGGGGTCGCGTGTGTCATTGAGGGAATTCTTCAAGGAAATAGATATTCTAACACTGCCGTCGCTATATGTATTTGAAATAATCATCTTTGTTAGGAAGAATCTACATAATTTCCCAACGAACATTGATAAGCCAAAAGCAACCAGGAGCACAGGAAAGCTCAAAACCACTTTTTATAGACTGGCCAAAACTTCAAAATCATTCTTGGGAAATTGTGTAAAATTCTACAATAAAATTCCAAAAAGTATTACTGAACTTACTGACTCTAAATTTAAATCTGTCGTAAAACAAAAACTAATTTCCCGAGCATATTATAAAGTAAACGATTATATCATGGATAGGGATGTTTGGCAGTGAGTCGTCCGTCCTGCATGAGTAATCTACGCTTAAAAAAGGTCACCTACTGTACAAAAATACCGTGATATTGTAAACTATTTATAATTATAATGTAATGATGTAAACCTTTTTCTTGAAAAAAATATACCTTGCCGAGTTTCTTACGCCGGTTCTTCTCGGGGCAAAGGTTTTATTTTTCGAACCGGTGGTAATGCTTTTTGACATTCATAGGTGCATTATATTATGCCTAAATTGAAGAATAAAGAACTTTGACTTTGACTTTGACTTTTAACCGCACAAAAAATGTGATAGTTTATTTTGAAATATAACATTACTGAAAGCCAATATCAAAGTGGTATGTATAATTAAACGACTGCCTGTTGAGTTTCTTGCGGCGTTTCTTCTCAGCAGTGGTCTCTTGCGAAGCGCTCGTAGATTCTTGACTGTAAAAGTGCCCGTGCGGCCTACTTACTGAATAAACATCTTTTATCTTTTATAGCGACTCCATTGATTCTAGTATCACGGTTTGCCACCAAAATGCTAACCATACCTAGGTATAACATTCTTGTTTTATGTAAAGTACATTCTGGCAGCCATTTTAAATGATCTATGCATTCGCACTGCACCGTGTCGGTATACTATTACAAAACGTAGTCAGGTTGCACTCAGAGTTGCACGCCGCTGCAATACGTTGGCAGAATGTTTTATATTCAAAGCAGATGTCCTGTGGAATTTATAAAGGGACATTACTGCACTTTGGCATTTGTGGCGGACGCGATGTGCTTTGAAATGATTTACGTTCCACAATAAAAGTAAATAAAAGAGATAATGATATTCGAGGCTTTCAAACCAATAATATAGCAATAAAGTAAGACGAAATAAATAAATTCATTTGGAGGTTTCTTAAACTAATTAGTTTCTTCTTAAAATTGCACTTGAAAATAATGGATTAGAAAGTGGAAAGAATACATTTTAACAGCGCTTTACTTAGCACCGAGCTAGAACGATTTAACGATCGAATGCTGGTAATTAGCCTAAAATGACGTTACACGCATTGCGGTAAATTCAAAATATTAAAATAACTTACGGATATTTTGTATCTGTGTATTTAAAGTAAAATCAGGACGTCTATAACTATAGATAACATTAACACGATTTGAGATATATATATATGTGTATAAGTGTTTTTAAATCTTACAAAGTTTTTCCGTGTCCATATTGTTAGGCATCTTTTTTTTTATTTTATTTTTCTTTGCCCCGCTTCGACTTGAACAGTTACTACCGCGGGAATATGGCGTTTCCATTATGAAGTGATTTCGCCAGTGTCAAGTATATATATAAGTATAAATCAATAAAGTAATAAAACACACAATCCAATCTTCTCTAGGATGATTGGTGGCAACGTTGTACGGTGATATGTAGGACAGAGGCCAAGATAGTTTTAACCTCTGTACCACTGCGAGTCCACTTGAAACGAGAAGTAAGATGCCAGGATACACGAAATAAGTCCAAGTTTTCTATCACTGTGCAACACAAAGGCATTAAAAGTACAAATCACTAACAAAAAAGAACTTTGAACACCTAAATACACAAAGATAAAAACTAAAACAAATCACACATCCGCCATCTTTTGACGTTGCAAATGGCCTCCTTAGGCGTGATTGTACTCGTCTGTCTATCACTGTCACACTCTCTAATGGCCCCTGTACACGTCGGCGGATCATAGGCAAGCGTAAGGGATGCATTTACACCTTAGAGTGAGCAACACATTCTTTCATCTCACTCTTAGGTAATGCGCCGTCCCTACCACCGCGACGTGTAGAGGCCTTAGACCATATAGTGCTCTTAGTATACTGGTTTTAATACAAAAGGTTTGCGTGGTAAAAAAAAAGTAATCGTAGCGATGGCGTCTTTAATTAATATTTACAAAGATATACATCATGGGATCTAAGTAAGTAAGCTTACGATCATCCGTTTACTACTGGGGCCGAAGTCAATATGCAAACGCTGCTAACTTATCTTTTCTATCAAAATGTATGGTTCACCACGTGGTTTATCGTTACGCACAAGAATGTCATAATATTTTAAGTGATAAAAAATAAAAACAGTCTTCCCAGTAACCTTCAGGGAGAGAACATGACTGATTGAAAGATTTTCAATAAAACAAAACACAAAAAAACAATAAAAAAAAGTCGATAGTGTTTGGATCTTGGCTGAAGCCTCTGATGATGGTTGCATTTAAGCTGAGTTGTATCCTCGGATACCGCTGCTGATAAGGGGGAACTTGGGGCCGCAATTGCCGCGGAAGTCATCTATATCCACAGCCCAGTACATGATGCCGGCCAGACCAGTCTTCTTCGCATATTTAGCCTGTAAAACATTTGCTTTTCAAAAAACCTGTGTGTGGTAAGAATCATCATCATTATAATAACAGAAATCTACAGCTGGAAATATTAATATTTATATTAATTTATTATTTGTTGTCACATGGCACAAAAGTTTTACAGCTTGGTGTGTCTTTAAAAGTTCTATCTACTTAAGATGCCATGCGATATCATGCTATACGAGTACAGTGCGATAGTTCTAAGAAGGTGCTTGGGGTTTGTGCTTGTCTCTGATTCGATCTCGTACGCTGTTGCTAAGAGCGAGTGAGGCAGAAGTACAAACCTGAAGCACCGCTTCTTAGTGCTCACACGTACACTACAGGGCCTCTATCCTAGGCGATAAAAACGATATCGTATTTGACCTGTTATGGAATTATATTTAACTCAGCCGCATTACTGTCAAATAAATAAGAGCTATGAAAACGTTGATAAAGCGATTTCGTCGGTCGACCTTTTTGGAGGCCTACTCACGTCTTCTACTACTTTATTTGTCTTCCAGCTGCATTATACAGTATGCACTCATAGCATTGCCTTTATTACGCTGCCAACAGCATAAGGGTGTCTAACGGCAATGCTATAAGCGCTTGAACTAACCTTAGCGAAAATAGTATTGGGGTTGTCGTATCCAACCCAGAACAGGTCTTTGTTAGCATACACGTAGTTGTTGGGCACCTCGGTGATGTTCCATGAGGAACTGTTGTTCTTCTGGTCTTCACAGATCTGCAGCAAAATATATCATTGACCCACGTATGAAAGTGGTCGAGGACCTGAATACTCAAGCAAGACACTTTCAACAGTCTAGACCAAATTAAAAAAGTATTGTTGAGGTAAAAATATGACACTAAACAATAGAAGCTTTAACCTATGATTACGTCCGCATAGAAGTTGTTAACACGGTTCATTGGGGAATTACATCATTTTTCAGGATTAAAAATATCCTTCGTCTGTCTTCGGCCTTTTAAATATCTCTGTACTAAATTTTCGTTAAGACAAAAGAAAAACTTTTGCATATATATGTAAAAGGTGAAACTGACTTACGGATCGATCAACACAGTCAAAATTTAAACCTTAAAAACTTTATCATCAATCATCAACCGGTAAAATGACTATCACAGAGGCATATCTTAGTCATCAGGGTTGGCATCGAACATTAACGGCCGCCAAAAGACGATGGGCCCAAGGTTCGCCACAATGGTCTGCGCTGCAAGGACCCACAAGTACCCTATGACTTATATCAAGTTATAGAGTAGTTTTCTTCGGCAAAAAACTACACAAATGATTATGTAACGTGTGGAAAAGGCGACAATATACAGTATCTGAAAATTGTTTTGGTCGGATAGTGTGTGTTACCACATTTTAAAACCAGATCGCGCAACGTCGATGTGTGCCGTAGCAGTTATGAAACTGTGATGATTTATAATATATATTTACATATAATTTATTTATATTTCTACTGAAGATGGCTATCTGAGCTAGCAAATAGTACGAGCTACCATTTGCTTAATAGTTTTCGGAAATCTTCGTTTTTCTATGAAACATAAGTAACAAATTAATGTTGTCTTCCGCCGAAAGCTATAAAGGAGCTGGGGTACTGTACCTCATTGTAACCCCAAACCCCAGCTTCTCCGGTGTAAGGTCCAGCCACTCCTGCAGCGGTGAAGGGGGCTCCAGTGGAGGTGTTGTTCAGGCTGGTCAGGGTAAAGGTCTTGCCGTACGCACCGAGACCCATCACCAGCTTGGAGGCAGGGGCCCCGTTCTTAATCCAGGTGAACACTGAAGAGTTCTGAGAAAGGAAAGTACCTTTCGATTACAACATTGCGATTGCGTAATTCGGACTATATATAGGAAAGGTTGTTATTAAACAATCCTAACCTTATCTAACCCACAGGTATTTTCGGATAAGCTTAAAAATATGTCTGATGTGTGAACTGAGGCTGAAATCCACTTTAGGACAGTTAATAATTTGGACAAACGAAGCTTTAGGGAGAGAAAACTTTTTGAATTTGAAAGAAAGGGGCAAGTATTTTCCTGACCTTTACATTTGTGTGTCGAAGCCAAACTTCATGTCGTGTTGAAGTTACATGTGCCGTTTTGTGGAATAAAAATATGAGATAAATATGAGACGTAAAGTGAGAGTGAAAAAGGTTTTAGGAATTAGGGATTAGGAAAAAAGTTTTTTTTAATCTCTACATTGGTGTAAAAGAGTTATGTGAAGGTGATTCTGGCGTGAGGGATTCCGAAGGACACCAAAATAACAGATTATAAAGGATCTTGGCAAAGAAGAAATTGACGTGGTGACAGTTCGAACTTTAATATTTTTAAGTGCCAAATATATAAGACATTAAAAATAAGACCATGATAATTTCAATCCAAACAGCAGCTGCTGCTGCTTAATTATTTTTTCTTGACTTAATAGAAACTAACTTAACTTGCTTCGTTCATACCAGTGTATCTATCTGTCATTCCATTTCAAATATTCTTCACTTTTCGTTAAAGTAATAGACCAAATTTGCTATACATAAAATATTATTGTATCTAGGAGCTGGTCTGATGATGGAGTAATGAAACCTACTGCGTTAAAGTCGAGAGTTGCAGCATCAGTGAGCTGAGGGTAGAGCGGGGCGTTGACGCCGGTCTCCGTGTCCCAGGTGCCGTGGAAGTCGTACAGCATCAGGTTCAGATAGTCTAAAGATCTGGAAACAACGATAATAAGAAAAACTATCACTCAAACTTTAGGTAAATACGTCATCTCATTGAGATAGGGTTCTTTTTAGCTACACAAATTTCTTTGACTGGCAAATCAAAAATGGCAAACTAAGCGGTAGCTCTTACAAGGTGCTTCGGGTTTGTACTTGTCTATCATTCGCTCTCATACGTTCTTATTAAGAGCGAGTGAAGGCGAAGTATAATGAATAGTTATTCTATCTTAAACTTAATATGAAAGTGATAATGAAGTGTATAAATAATTAATAAAATCACACATGATCTTCAAAACTATGTGATTATGGAGTAATAATGGTATGTTGGATGTTTGGTTTTATTTACATCTTTGCCTATTTAAGTGCTCACAGATTGTACAGTCGGTAGGTTAAAGGAAATGTAGTTCGGGAGAATTTAATTACAAGCACTGCAGGTGACCATGCTTGTTTGCCTTCCCCATCAACCCTAAACAAGGTTAGGCTTAGTGGACCCATTGCTATTCCCCTTCGTCAGAAATCATTTACCACGAGTCCGGAACTACGCAAATGTAGATAGGTTAGGTTAGCTTCAAACTGACCGAAAATTTAAATGTAGGATGACGATCACGTCGTGGTCACAAATGTAGGAAGAGAGGATAATAGAGAGATCTCTCTCCAGACGGGTGTTATACCTGGGGAACGAAGTCCGTTGGGATGAAGTTGGAAGTGGTATATATGTCAACTGACTGGAGAAACTTCGTTAGCGAGGTGTAGAACACAGGGTAGGGAGTTCGTTGATACAAGTGTGCGCTAGATATTGCTTGGTCGCCACAGAAATATGATAAAAAAATGCATGAAAACTCCTGCTGCGTTTTTAGTACTTACTTTACGAGTTCAGTAACGTTGTAAGAAAGATCAATGTTAGACTGTGTGACGGCTACCGCAGATGTCAGTATGTAACCTTTATCTGTAAATGCTGTCTTCAACTCTTTGACCAGGGTGACGAATTGTTCCTGAAATGTTTGTTATGTTTAGATAACTTTCTGCATATTAGGCATCGTACAGGCAATAACTTTAATTGTTTGGTTACTATGGAACCCTGTCGTATAAGGACATTCCTCTAGTGCTCTTTGAAGTTCGCTGGGATCCACCGTTGGTCTGTGTCAATTGCAACTCTTCGAGGATCCACCGTCTGCTCCTCCAGTGGTTCAAACAGCACTCAGGAAATTTTGGAAGTAACACCACATAATTTTAAACGTAAACAGTTTTAAAGTTATTAATGAAAATTGACCATTATATCAGAAACCACTAAGCACAAAACTTTAAAAATACAGGGAACATATTTAATTAAAAATCAAAGGAAACCTATAAGCATTGTGTGGTTCTCTCTCCACGTAAGTTTAACATGCACTTGTCCGGTTTTGTTAATTTCGGTTAAGATAGATTTTATGGCGATATTTTATATACATAGTTGGTGGCGATATTTTATATATATACATTAGTGACCCTGCCTATGAAGCCAGCGGTCCCAGGTTCAAATCCTGGTCAGGACAGATATTTGTGTGATGAACGCAACTATTTGCTACTGAGTCTTGGATGTTCTCTATATATTTCCCTAAACATATACTTAAGTAACGTTGTCGTTGTCTAATACCCATAGTACAAAGCCTCGAGCATACTCGTAGTTTGGGACTCGGTCAATATGTGTGAGATTTTCCTGTGAAGTCAATTAATTTATATGTTCTTCCAACCTTGTCAGATGCGAGTCCTCCTCTCTGTGCTGGGTACTCCCAGTCTAAATCCAGGCCGTCGAAGCCGTTGGTGTCGATGTAGTTGAACAGATTGCTGACGAAGTAGGCTCTGAGTGTGTCATTGTTTACCACCTGGAAAAAGATATTATTGAGAACTAGCTGGAATAAGATGACGATAGCGATCCGGTCTGACCCTGCACAAGGCCCTACCCTTTTAACGTCACTAAAATCAAACAAATGTGTTTTTCTCCTCACATCGAAATTTAAACATGCGTATGAATTCTTTTAGCAACTCCTTTATCTCTAGTCGACTCTATTCTAAGGATTTTAGTGGTTAAAAAGTGGTGAAGGAATTTGTTGGTCCCCATTGGAGACTCGTTCATTATACTTCAAAAATGAATAAGTAAGCAAACTGTCTATCGCACAAAAGAGAAAATTATATTATGTATGTAAGGTAATCGATTTTCGAAAATTGACAAATGAAATTGACATAAACGTTTTGACGCGACCGTCTGGCAGCTTACATCAATCCTATACATTTTCGATAACGATGACGTTCAAGTATGCTTCTGAGGACATTGTAGAACCCTAGGAGTAGTCACACAGAAAGGGCACTTCTTACACTTAAAAATCTTGATATTTTCTGAGGGAATAGCCATAAACAAGATTTACGCGGATTTAATCAGAGGATTTTTCCCGCTAGTTATAAATACGAAAGCTAATTTGTCTGTCTGTATGTTGATTACGAATTAACGGCTAAAACGCTGCGCTGAGCGGATTTTTATGAAGCTCAATATTTAATTAGCTTGAACCCCAGGGAAACATTTCATTTTCATCCTTAAAAATGATAAATAAATTCTACCAATTTTCATCTGAAGTCGAAGGTAAAATCTAGAATACATCAATTCTTACTGCGGAAAAATTTGTGGATCCTTCGGTCCATCCACCGATGGCAGCCATAATTTTCAGATTAGTGTTATTTTTCTTCAGCGCCACTAGATCCGCAACAGTGTCTGGAAAAACCAAATGGGTGATGGAACCAGTGGTGGACAAGGGCCAATGATGAACACTTGATTCTTATTTTTTAGAAGGTAAGGGTTGTTTAACAAAGCTACTGCATCGTCCAGGTTTCATAGATACGATATGATACGATATAACGATATGTGGATAAAGCATCCTCACCTTCGTACTTATATACGTGTCAGAAAGTGATATAGGTTATATATATCCACATTTTGTCACGCGATAAACGCCACCATACTAAGCAAGCAATAACGCCGAAAAATACACCCCCTACATTCGCTTCCCCCCCCTTCCCCCCACCCTTCCCTATTCCCTCTAAAATTTAACTTTATTTTATTTTTATTATTTGTTGTTATTGCGGCATTAGTAAGACGCACTCTGTGAATATTTCAAGTGTCTATCTATTACAGTTCATGAGGTACACGCTGCTGACAGACGGACAGATGGACAGTGAAGTCTCAGTAATAAGGTACCTACCGTTCTCATCCTTTGCGTCCAGAATTATGATTCATTTCAGATTTATCTCGAGACGGGCATCTCAACACTTATTAATAACGCCCCTGACTTACTGCTTTTGCCTTCTAATGTTTGCTGAGTAGTAGGGAAAGTGAGATCTCCAGTGGAATTGAGTCCGAGGAAGGAGTACACGACGTGAGTGCAGAGATTCGTCGGGATGTCACTGACTCCGAACCGGCCCGCCCCAGGCCTCTCATTCGACCAGGAACCATAGTAACATATAACCACACCTCTAGATGTCTCTGTAAATGTTATTATTTTCATAAATAGTTAAGTTAGATCATTTTCACAATAATGCAATTTTTCATAGTAGCGAACTTTCGCATAGCATTTTTTCATATACTCGTAGCGTTATTTAATGTTCGTGTTAATTTTAATCGCTGAAATTACAAGTAGATTATTTTTTTAGTCGCATTCGACGGAGCTCCTATTTTTGGGTGTGTTTGTGGTACTCCGGGCCTGATATAAAACGAAACTAACCTTACCTACCTACGACGTCATTACTATTAAGGAAATTTGCAATGGGAAAAACTGGGAACGGAAAAAATGCGAACAGTAAATAACATAATATATTATATAAATATCCAATTGGCCAACACTTAGCAGACGTCCTGCGTTCATAACATGTCCATTTCTTTTTAAATATTTTTTTCTGTGATGCAATTTATTTAATTACTATTTAAAAATAACATAAACATACACACACACACACACACATACACGCAATAATTCTGAAGTCTGGAATATACAATTGTTAATAATTTTGTATAAGTTGTTAATAATTTTGTTTAGGCATTTTTTTAAATAAATAGTAGTGAGATGGATTGGGAGTGCCCTCCTCTCTCTTCAATCGGGTGGCCCTGAAAACCAGCGTCAAGGCTAGTAAGCCTGACTCCATGCTGAGTGGCAATCTTTTTGGTGTTAATTTTAGATTAAGTACTCTAAGTTTGTATTTCTACTTTTTATTATGTTTTTTATCTTTTTTGGTATTGGTATGTTCATTTTATTTTATTTTATTCTAATCTATTCTAAAATAATCCCTACTTGTAGAAACGCGATTAGGAAAATGATCGCTTATGAAAAAATGCTTGTTTTGAAAATGATCTAAAGAATCTAAAATTTAAATTTAATTTTACCGGATGCCGAAGTCGGAGTAAATTAAAAATTTCAAAACAAGAACTCGAAAGAGAAACGATTTTTTTGTAAATTAATGATTTAATAGTTATACACACCATTATTACTGGCTTGAGTCAATCCCGCGGCACATAGCAACACGCCTACTACCAAAAACATCATCTTGTTGAGATGTTATTTTAAAAGAACTGCAATAATAAACACTTTTATTATGATACTTGACATAATCTAACAATTCGGAAATTAAAAGCTTGTATATAATTTTTATATATTACTTACCAACTCGAGACCCCTTCACTAAAGAGTGAACCAGAAATAATAATCGAAAATCAACTAAATTATTTTATTACATAGTAGACTTGTATTTATACAGTTTGTTGGTAATTTATGCAAATGTAATTAAAGTAAACCGTGCAATATTGCCACTTGTATGTATATACATAAACCTCCATTGTGTACAATTGATTCATATTTGTACTTTATAACGCGTATCAGAGAACGGGTTTAAATATACTTGGCAACACCAACTTTGCTTTTGCAAAGCTACTAGTATGCATTTTAATTTCTTTGTAACCAACACACACACATCCATAACCTTCACACCTGTCTTCCAACAGGGTTGGCAGAGACTATGAAACGTCAGGTCCACCAGTGCAAACATATCACTTTCGCTTCCTTTACATAAAATAAAATCACCTCAAAAAACCAAAGCTCATCTAAAAGATCATCAATCTGTGTAAGAAAAACCACTGCTGCATGTATACATCGGAATTATAAGTAAAAAAAAAATAGCTGTGCCAGGTTTTTCGCTTTACAGCATTGCCATTTCCTGTTCCCCCATTAATGACGTTACTAAATATATATAATATCGACGGTTCTGTGACTCAACCTCGTATATAGAATATTGTCCAGTATAAACTGTCACTTCCTAAGTACGCGAGTGCATACTTAGTGGGTTTCAGTTTATAGTGGACATATTTCAATATACGAGGTTGAGTCACAGAACCGTCGATATGTCATCGTAGTCTTATCGAACTAGGTCAAGTGTCGCGGGCTCCACTACTATAGCATAGATGCATTCCATCTTATTCCTCAGGTTTGCAATCTTTAGATTGTAGTTTAGAAAAAACAAATATCTATGGGGCACAGACCACACTTGCCATAAGGTGACCTGTGTGCTCGTTAGCCTTCTCCAAACCATAAAAAAATCATTCATCAACCTCTTTAGGCACGTTGGTTTCAGGTGCTTTTAATTTGGCCTTTATTCAGTACATCGCGAATTTGATCACTGTATGTGTCACGGGCGGCCCCCACCGTTATCTCACCTTACTCTCGCTCGCCATACATCTTCAATAACATTTATTTCACCCATTCTTTCTCAATAACCAAACTATCTTACCATACTCTTTTTGATCTTCATCGGTCACTATTTCTATCTTTATAACCTAAATAAAACAAGGAATGTTGACGGATAGATATACACACTATGTGAAAATTTCGACTCATCATCATCATCATCATGTCAGCCGAAAGACGTCCACTGCTGGACATACGCCTTCCCCAAGGCTTTCCACTCAGACCGGTCTTGTGCTTTTCGTATCCACCGCGGTCCCGCGATCCTGACGAGGTCGTCACTCCATCTTGGTGGAGGCCTACCTACAGCTCGTCTTCCGGTCCGCGGACGCCACTCCAGAACCTTCTGACCCCATCGGCCATCAGTCCTGCGAGGAAATTTCGACTGTCTATCTATTAAGGTTATAGGTTAGAAGAGGCTAGTTTTCCGCAACTCGACGACCGAATAATATGCGCCATTTTTTCGTGATGGGTTGGTGGCACTACTCTTGCCAACCCAGTTCAACCAGGAAGCCCAGCAGACCCTTGATGTTGCCGACGGCTTCTGGTAGCGACCTCGGTGTTCCGAGGTGACGTGCCACCTCAGGGCATTCCATGATGACGTGCGGTTTCCCCCGTCATCATGCAGACTCTGCACAGGGGGCTGTCTATACCGCCTAATGTGAACAAGTGTTTGTTAAACAAGGCATGGCCAGTTATGGCCCCAGTTAGCAGTCGGAGTTGGGCTCCTTTTAGTAGCCCCAGCTTACACGACAATTCTGTAGTTTGCTTGTAGGTCTTTAGATTACTCCAGTAGTGTTGGAGCTTCACCTTGGTGATTAGGCGCAGTTTGTTCCGCAGCCGCTGGTCGGCAGGGGCAGTTTAGGACCTATACATTCCGTTTTTGAACTCCTATCTATTACGGTTCATGAAACAGCTCGCTGACAGACAGACGGACGGATAGTGGAGGTTTAGTAATAGGGACCCATTGGCACCATTTGGGTACAGAACCCTATAAAAGATTAACATATCAACAAAGCGTCGCTTACATCTGTTTAAACAAGATCAATGTAACACAGTGGCAATTCGCAATACCATTATATTTAAATCCTGAAACAGGTGAGGACCCATGGGATCCGGAGGTCGAAATATCCTGGTTATCTTCAATCTGTGGTCACGCGGCCGTGGACCTATCAAGCCTATCCTATCAAGGACGCGTAGTACACGTGCTAACATTTCTGGCTTGAAAGTCAATAAAAGATCCTGCAACAAGACTCTTTAAATAAATAATATTAGACAACGATAAACATACTCAAATTCAAAAAAACGGACACAAAATTGATCTTATGGATTCAGTTAGTCCTTTCAAGGTACGGAACACTAAAAACATCCAAGAAGTTGAATAGAGCCGCAGTACCTATTTATAAACGATTGCTGGTAAGCCAAATAAATGTTAATATAACCACAAGATAACGAGCCCAAATGTTACACAAAATTACCCCTGAAAATCCGTTTAAGGGGTTGGTAGACGCATCTTAAGCTCGTTATTGGTTTTGAATGAATATTGTCATTATAAGGGTTCATGTTGTGCTATTACCCCTTTACCTTTTGAGAGAGTTGTTTTATTATGACACGCTGTCGTAGTTTTTTTTATGTAACTGTTTATTCTTTACATGTAGCAAAGCAAAATTAAGTTTGACTCGTATGAATAACATCTACGTATTTAATAATGTCTACATCGTCTCATATACCAATTTCGAGTTTTTTATTTACTTGCTATGTTTGTATGAACAATGTGTACATATCAGTTTAGGTCAAATCTCGCAAGTTAATTTTGAATGAGTTCCCGTTAGTGGAATTGGGCCGAAATTCGGCCCACATAATGTAAACCCGATGACAATGCAATGTTATGGTATGTAAGAGCTGATCTGATGACGCTGTCGGAAGGTGACGACATGACCTCCACTATACTTTGACGTAGATCCATCGTGTTGGGACTCATTAGTTTAGCAGATAGTAACTTTGCAAAAACAAGTACAGTCTAAAGGTGGACTTCCGACCAGCGCGGCTCTATCGCAACGGCCGCAGCGTCTAAGCCGCTGCGTCACTGTCGCAGCGGCTTAGACGCAGATTGGCTTCCGAGCAGCGCGACTCTGGCGTCAGTCACAGTTATTAGTCCATACCTGACGGTTGTGCGGTACAGTAGGAATGAACCGATCAATTAAAAAAATATTATTAGAAGAAGAAGAGGATGATGATCTTTTGCTTCGTTACTACTATAGTATGGAGCGAAGCCCAGCAGACCCAATTTTCAAAAGTCGAAAGGATGAGGGCACTTATAACATATTGATAAATAAGCATTTAAATGAGAACGACGAAAAATTTAGGAGTTTTTGTCGGTTTAATAAAAATCAGTCAGTTGAGACACTAACTTGTCCATATTTGAAATTTTTGACAGAAACAATTTTAATGAAAAAAAAAACACAATTTGAATTTGCAATGAATTTCACTTAGTATAAAAAGTAGAATTAAACTGGTTTAAAAGCATCAATTGTGCACTATTATATTTTTTTGACATACACGTGTATTATGCAATGTATATTTCGGGTTATTCCTTATTCAATTATTATGTAAAGTATGTTTGTTGCTAGTCCTAGAACAAAGCCCAGATTAGTGACAAACCGCTGTGATTAAAACTATTTAGTTCGATAGTTAATTGATCCTTATCAATCTTATCATTAATTAAAAGATGTTGTTATTGTACACGGGTCTTAGATCAAGATATGAAATATATAGGTACGTATCTGTTGCTAACGTTGAATAGGGTAATCGTTATCTGAAAGTTTTTTTTTATGGCATAGAGAAGGCAAACGAGCGCACAGGCCACCTGATGGTAAGTGGAAACTGTGACCCATAGACATTCGCATTTACAAGACTGCAAGCCTAAGACTGCAAATGCGTTGCCAACCCTGAGGACTAACATGGAATGCCTCTATGCTAGTCATTACACCGGCTGTCTTATCCCCAAACCGGAACACAACAATGCGAACACTGTTGTTTGGCGGTAGGTTAATGGATAAGATGGTGCTAGCGATCCGGACGGACCCTGCACAAGGTCTAACCATCCGCCTGTGTCTATAGAATACTTTATTGGAAAAACAAAAAAGATTACATATACAGCAAAGGTAAATAAGGTGAACTTATCCTTTTAAGGGATCTGTCCCAGTCAAACTTTGAGCGATTGTGAAATGTGTAAATATTTGAAATGTTTGTATGATAGATCGGTTAACAATCCGCGAGAGTTATGTAGAAAAAACTTTCGTATTATGTTAAACTAATAGGTTATCTTCATAAGCAACATCACCTTGATGATTGGCGTTCTGCCAGCGTGCGATTTACTTGGCACTTTTTGCCTCTTACAGTGAAACTGTGAAACCAACTCCCTTCGGTACTATTTCCAACCTTTAGCAACGCACCGACAACTCTTCTTGAGTTGCTGGTGTTTATGGGCGGTGGTGATTACTTCCCTTCAGGTAACCCGCATCCTCGTTTGCCTCACTCTCTAATATGAAAAATGCTAGAGGTGTGTGTGAGTCAGTGTGTTTACTCCTTCACACTAAAATGGCAGATTTAGATTATATTTGAAATCGAGATAGCTTATTACCTTAAATTAACTCTTAGGCTACTTTTTCGCCTGGAAAGAAACTGTATTTCCGTGGTAGGCAGAAGCTAGTATTAAATACAAGCAGACACTTAAAATCAACGTATTTTTACAAACGTGTCTTCGTCTTTTAACTCCATAATGATTATCTTGGAAATAAAAATATTTCAAAAAACTACTTTACCACCGTTTTTTATAATAAATCTCTTTGCGGAACCCTAATGCTTATCCTACACAGCCGAGATAAGATACCAATCGCTAGTACATAAGCATATCATTGAAAACAATCAATCAATCAGTTTGCAAGCAGCAATGAAGGTTTTGTTGGTTCTTTGTGTTTTGCTGTGCGCCGGCGCCGGCTTGGCTAAATCCGTTAGAGATGGTGGGTATTTAATGTGCTTTATGTCTGGGAACACCTTAAAATTCTGATATTTTTGCCTAATGCTCTTTTTTTATCTATTTCTTTGCTTTTGACTAACTCTTAATATTGGAGGGCAAAGATTTTGTCAACGAGCTCACCCAGAAGATGCCTTTTCCTAGCTTTATAGAAGATGCCTATTCAAAGATTGTATCCATTCGAAGTTACAGATGCTGGAAGCGCATTCCACTCTTTTGCAGTAGGTACGCGTTGTGTATGAATGATGATGCAAAGCAATATTAATTTATGTCTCGAGTCTCATCGTTTACAGCATTAATTCCCTGCACGAGCTCGGGTTAGTTATCGGGGTTAATTTTAGGCGGAAATGGCCTGGTGAGAATTGGTTACCGCAACGCCTCGCCGGTGGAAAAACACCTCAAATGGGCTCGACGGACGTATCATAATGCAGAATTATCAATTCAACAAAAAGCGTTTTCGCCGCATGAGTATTTTTTTTTGACAGTCTCATGTCTGAGCTAACCTATTTAAATAATGTTGAAGATATCCTGAGAACATCATGGATTCAGCAGAATGATACAATCAATAATAAATTTATTTCTCAAGAAAATTACATTTCTACTTACATTTTAAGTTATTATTTCTTTGGTGAAAACCAAAAGTAAGTGTCAACTGACCCCCGTACTAGTTTGCACTGTATCACGGTAGAAGTGAAGTAAGAATTCACGGCAATGAAGTGCAATTCGAGACAGAAAGACATTTGCAATCTCCAATACTGCAATCTCAAGACCGTAAATGGTCTGCTGGTAAAATATATCTTATTATTAATCGCAGGATCGTCGAGCGGTGTGGTGTTCTGCTACTATGGGTCGTGGGCCAACGAGCGGCCTGGAGTGGGCAGATTCGGTGTCAGTGATATCCCCCTGGACCTCTGCACCCATATAATTTATTCCTTCATTGGACTCGAAGCGTCAGGAGATCTTACGTATGCCGTTGAGGAAACCTTGGAAGGCAAAAGCAGTAAGTCACAGCCGCAATCAGAATTAGTTAATGAGTAACTCTTCGTTAGTGTCAAAAAAGGAACGAGTTAATTGTGTCTAAAATGGCTCAGAGTACGGAAAGTTTTAATTTTTCCTTACCCCATATTACCATCTTTTATTTAATTTCTTCAGCATAATAATATTAAAATCACTAAAAAGTATAAAAATACATAATAAATAAAAAAAACTCAAATAATAACTTCATTTAAAATGGTAATAGTCTAACTGAAGTCGGCGTCCCAAAATTATTATACTCGTAACCAAAAGCCGACTTTAGTTGGACTGACCTATTACCATTTTGAATGAAGGTTGAATTTAGTATTTTACCAAAGCCTGAATTTAGTTTCTTCAACTGATTCTTCTCAACAACGATCTCGTTATGGATTATTGCCATAAAAAAGCGCTGCTGGTAGGCATAGACTTGAATAAGTACCGGTTTTGTCCACTCACAGTATTTCATTAGATTCATTACTTTTGTCACTAGTTATTTTCTCGGACAGTGTAAGTTAACACTATCGTCTTCTTCTTCAGTCACAATCTTTATCGACAAAACAAAAATTTCCTGTTTAAGGTTTAAGGTTTAAGGTGAATCAGAAAATACGAGTAGGTACTGTGAATAAATTATATATTTAATTATCATTTCAGACTCTGTTGCCGATCTACTGGCCTTGAAGGAATCAAATACTGATTTGAAGATTTTGGCTGCTATCGGCGGATATAGCGAAGGATCTGAAGCGTTCTCTGCTGTAAGAAAGTTCACTAAAAATGATTTCAATATTGTTATTTTATGTTCTACTTATGCTAGGACGAGAACTCATATTTCGTTAGGATTAAAATCAATTAATAATTTTAATATTTAAAAAAGTTACGGTGTAAGTAAAGCCTCAACCGAATTACATCAACATTTTGTGAAAACTTTTATACTATTTAAGGCCAACGCACTAACTTGTTTTTTGCCAGGTGGTAAACAATGACACACTCAGAGCCTACTTCGTCAGCAACCTGTACGACTACATCGACACCAATGGCTTCGACGGCCTGGATTTAGACTGGGAGTACCCAGCACAGAGAGGAGGACTGGAATCTGACAAGGTACTATCACGGACTTAATGCTAAGCAATTAAGAATCCTGTCACAATGACAGGGTCAAGTCATCATTCATCATTATCACTTCAGCCGAAAGACGTGCATTGCTGAACATAGGCCTCCCCCAAGGTGTGCCACAAGGACCTGTTCTACGCCTTACCTTTCTTCCTTGTCAAGTCACAATGAAGAAATTGTATAAGGAAATGGCTTACTGCGACAGGGTGCCAAAGTGGCTCCACGTCATGTTAATTCCGAGTTTATACGATCATAATAATAACTAGCCTATGTTCGCGTAGAATGTGTTCTTTTTCTTTCGACATTTCCCGGGACAAGCAGAATCCTACGTTGAAACCCAATTTATGGATTATCGTACTGGCAAATTTTATCCACATGTTGTCTAACGTTCATGTTTTTTTTGTGGCAAGGAGAAGGCACACGAGCACTGGGCCCCCAGATGGTAAGTGGGATCTGAGACCCATAGACATTTGAATTCTCAAGACCGCAATCCCAAGATCTCAAATGCGATGCCAACCCTGAGGACTTAGATGGAATATCCCTATACTAGTAATTTTACCGGTGGCCTTATCCACATACCGTAACACATCAATGCGAACATTGCTGTTTGGCGGAGGTTTAATGGATAAGATGGCGGTAGTGATTCGGACGGACCCTGCACAAGGTTCACCACCAATAAAACTAGTTAACATTCTCATAAACTTTTAAATTTATTTAATCAATTGCTTCATCCTCATTTTAAACTTAAGAAACATTTTAGGAACAATTCGTCATTCTAGTGCAAGAGTTAAAGGCAGTATTTGAAGAAAAAGGCTACCTCTTGACATCCGCCGTGGCTGTTACGCAGTCGAATATCGATCTGTCATACGACGTTCCTAAACTAAGCGAGTAAGTACTATCACTAGAATATTTCATCATCCATCACCCTATGTAGTGTCTGACCGAAACTAGTTTTCGTGGGAAACATATAATTGACGCAACTAAAAGCAAGTCTGGAGACTACTGTGAGCGCGGACACCGCAAAATAACACTTCGTCGAACGTGCCTGATCGCAGTACGAAATCTCCCGAACGTAGTTTCGGTATTAGCCGGAGTTTCAGCCGGATGGCAGTCTATACCAAAACTCAGCAGAAACTCTTTGTTTGACCGAAACTAGGCCGAAACCGGAACCTAAACCTAGAGTTCGGTCGGACATTGATATGTTTGGTCTATTCCATTATGAGTTTCGTTGATGGAACAAGTTCCAAGAATTAGTTCCATATTCGTTCATTGTTTATAACATTTAATTATTAACTGATAATAATGCCATTCACGTGCCAATAATTTAGAGCCACGTTGTACAAAAACACTCGATAAAGCCACCCGTTATTTTCGTTCGCCAATATATTCAGTATATTCAGTAATTTATTGCAACATCATAATGTTACAAAGGTCTTGGTTAATTAATGGCTATTCAGTTTCAACAGTTCATTAAGAACCCTGATGGGCGCTGCAGTATTACTGTGTATGTTGATAGTTGATATCCAAGTATTAGCTGATCTTCGTACAGTCAAAGAAATTTGTATCGCTCCAAAGAAGCCTATCTCAATGAGATGACGTATTAACCTAAAGTTTGAGTGATATTTTTTCTTATTATTATTGTCCCCAGATCCTTAGACTACCTGAACCTGATGCTGTACGACTTCCACGGCACCTGGGACACGGAGACCGGCGTCAACGCCCCGCTGTACCCTCAGCTCACTGATGCTGCTAACCTCAACCTGAACGCTGTATGTATTAAGTATATATACATTTTCAGTTAAAGTTAGTGACGATAACAAAACTATAGATTATATTTGACATTACGTTGGTTTTTATATTAGTCAGTTAATAGCAACAGTTTTATAGGTTTAATGATCACAATGACAAATAAATATCGGGGGACAACCTCAACACAAACCGATCTAGTCCCAATTTAAGCTCTAGGCTTGTACTATGGGTACTAGTACCCATATAAGCACAACGATGAACTTACTTATATAGAGAAATACGTACTGAATATATATCTCATATCAGTGTAAGTAGAATACAGCCAGCCCACAGGGGCCCATAGCTCGAAACTCGCTAGACAAATAAAACTACTCTATGAGAGACTTGTACAAAATTGTATTGAGTGAACTAATACATAAACCTAGTGAGTTACAAGAAACGGACCCTAGGTGGTAAACTCGTTTGCCTCAAATGGAACAAATAACTTTTAAATATTTCACGTTTCGAACTTCTCTTCCTCAGAACCATTCCGTGAACGTTTGGATTCAAAATGGCGCTGATCCATCTAAGCTGGTGATGGGCCTTGGTGCGTACGGCAGGACCTTCACACTAACCAGTCTGAACAACACCTCTACAGGAGCCCCCTTTACCGCCGCTGGTGTGGCCGGGCCTTACACCCAAGAAGCTGGGATTTGGGCTTACTATGAGGTATAGCTGCATACTTTAGTACCTTGGCGCTTTTAAGCCTTTGACAGGTGAGTGCAGCAGTTAAAACATGATGTTAAAGTGACAAAAAACTAAAGTGCGAAGCTTCTTATCACGCCGACCGTACTTGACCTATTCGATCTTCACAAATTATTTCGGAAGGCCCATGTCCAGTAGTGGCCGTCTTTCACCTGGTACAATGATGGTGTGCTTTGTTACATTAACTTTTTTCTTTCCACTACGACAAAACTAGATTATTAGACGTCCTTTAATTTATCCGGAGTAGTCCGAACCGTACAAACCTTATGGTTAACCTTCCTAAGCTGAAAGGGCTATCAGTAATAGACATCTTTCACCTTAATTGCTGTACATAATAGACGAGCGGTGGTTTTATTTATGCTAAGTATAATCGTCGCCTTATATGTATTCGTATCGGAAGAGATAAGCTACTCAAAAATATATGTACCGTTTTTTAAAATTTTATAGAGCGTGTTTTGATATTTTTAAACAAGTATGTACTTACGCTCGCTTCTGCTGTGGGCTAAGTGTTGTAAAAAATGAGACATAAGCAGACATATCGGAGAAAATAAGCGGGAATGGAATGCGAGAATCTCGATTATAAGATGGCAATGAAGCAAGACTTGAGTAAAAAAATAATCGAGATAAATTCTCCACCCCAGCCCATACCTATATTGATCGCAGCTACACGTAATTAATCATTTATTTACATAACATACCTGCCATCGGACTTTCTAGCGTCATGCTCTTTTAAAAGTACCATTTATTTGGTCATCTCTTCCGGGTCCTTAGTATAAACTGCTGCCAATGATTTGATGTTTCCTGCAGATCTGCGAGGATCAAAACAACAACTCCTCCGAGTGGAGCATCACCGAAGTAGAAGGCAGCTACGTATACGCCAACAAAGACCTGTTCTGGGTCGGGTATGATAACGTCAACACTATTTACGCTAAGGTGAGTTATTGTACTCTTCATTTTAGCCAAAAAAAAACATCAGCGGACAACCTCACATAAATTGAGCCAGTACCAAACTTTAGGCTCGTACTATGGGTACTAGACAATGAAAAGCTTACTTATATGACGTATACAAAATTAAACTCTACAAAACGAATTTTACGATGGAACTGCAGACATAGTCTGTTTTGTTTTCAGGTGTGTTGAGGAATACTTATGACATTAGAGCCTCTCAGAGTGGATTTTTCTTTCGTATCATTATGGGAAGGATTTGGTAGTTAAAAAGATTTTAGGTCGGTAAGAACTCTGCACATGACCTTCTTTTTTACAAGCTTTTATTTAATTTGCCCTGTTTATTGTGTTTTTTTTGGTTCAAATTTTAACCCTCAATTTAGAACCAGTTCCCGTCAATGGAAAGGGCTGAAATTTGCAATACATTTATTAACCCGATGACAATTCAATATTATTGGTACCATCGAGCTGGTCAGATCTTTGCTGTACTTAATATATACCCGCCGAGTTGCGGCTCGTTAGTTTCGTCCTGATAAGCAGATGATGTCTCAGCGGAAAAAAGTATAGTCGGCGTTATTAAAAAAAATACTTAATGTGGTGTATTTTATATATTTGGTGATGAGGTGTTACTACGAGACTAGGAAAGGACATGATTTTCAAGCACCAGACAAAGGGTTTCTTTCTTCTAAACTACGTGACAAATTTATCTGTTGTTGCAGGCTAATTATGCAAAATCCATGGGTATGGGCGGCATCATGTACTGGGCTCTGGACCTGGATGACTTCAGTGGGCTATGTGGCTCCACGTTCCCCCTCATCCGAAGCGGCATTGATGGATACAACTCTGCTGAAAGCTATTCGTCATCATTGTCAGTTACTCTTTTAATAGCTCTTTTAAGTTTTGGCAAATACTAGCAATAAGTATCTCATAAGTATCACCAAATATTTGAACGTTCAGTACCTTGTAGACTAAAGTAGTTCAACTCTAATGCTAATAGTCATTGCGGTCAAAGTGTATGCCGTTCAGAAATAAGTAAGCCTAATGCGTTGAGTGCACAATATTTTCACTTCATAAACCAGTTACTAAATTGTTATATGTTGTATCACTCTATTGATAAAATATATTTAACCAAACAATTTTTATTTCGTCACCCAGGTACTCACTGACAGATGATCATCATGATTGACATGGTACTTCTAGCTGACCAACGAACTTGCAAATAAGAAAATACTGTTATGGAACAAATCATGAATCATAAATAAGTAATCTAATGAAGACATACTCACACAAATTGACGTACTCCCAAACTAAGCTCTAGGTTTGTGCTGGTGGGAGTGACTAGGCTGTAATTAATTCAAAGTAAAAGTAATGAGAGGAGGTTTTTTACATATACACAACAAAATCAAAAACGATCTTCAAAGCTTTCTTTTTATCAGAGTTGCTGTATGTGTGTAAAACACGAATACGCTGCTTAAACTACCACTTCTTTACCAGTTGACATGCCCCCTTGCAAATAAAGACCGCTTTGTAACTATAATAGCCTTTTTTACCCAGCCACACAATTCGGTATAGAACGATATTCAGGTACGTCGATCAGAATCTAAAAATTGTGTGCGTTTCTAAGATTGTCCAGATTTATAGAAAACTAGCCTCAGAATGATTTTCTTGTATTTTTGTCCGATGTGTTATTAGTAACTCTGCTATTTGAGGCAGTGACAAATCCAACAAATCAAAGATCATACCATCGCCCACACTGTTAACTGTCCATCGGTAGACCTTATGCCTTTTGTAATAACGTCCACTGACGTACAGTTAAGACTGTTGCTGTTTGTACAAATTGGTCCAGCCGTTCTTGAGTTATAAATGGTGTAAATAACCGGACTTCGTTTTATATACATTTATAAAGCATCTAATAGTAGAATGGTCCCACAAATTTACCGGCTCAAAACGGAATGAAATGACTTATTTATGCGTAAAACATCAGGCAGAACCATATAAAACTGTACATGACGGCAGACAGACGAAACTCATTATTAAACCAGCGCTCTAGAGACTTGCTCTCGTGTTGTTCACGTAACACCAGCAGTTTCAACAAAAACATAAGCATAAATCGCTCAATGCATCTCTCTCTGACTGCTATCGAAGAAAGGCATGGAGAGATAGACGGAGATATTTTGTCCATCTTTGCTAGGCTGGTTTAAAGCATTATGCAACAAATTTGCGATGCAATGCATATTTCTACGTCTCTGCCAAAATGTGTAGGTATACTGTCTGACAGAGCCAGGCGTTCGGACAAAACCGGACACTGTTATGTTTTTTGGTTGGTGTGCGGCTAAATTAGAAGGCATTTGCGTCCCGTCCGGCTTTTTAAATTTGACCATATTTTTTGCGCTTGTCATGTGTAAAATAATAAAAAAGACTGATTAATTCACATTTTATTGATGTTTTATTAGAATTTAAGAATGAATCTTAAATTATAAATCATCCTTGGTATACTTAAATAAAATGTATTATACAAAGCCTAAATGTGTTATACTGAGAGTGTCCGGCCTACCCACATGTCCGGCTAGACTAGCTGGTCTGTCAAGCCTTTCGATTTTAAGTCCTGGCAACCCTACTGACAGATATAATCAGATAAAAATCTCACTAACGACGTGTGAACTAATGGTGGCTCTCCACGTAGAATCATGCTCGAGCGAAGTTTAATCAAGCTTTGCTGTCTACATTCATACTCGATCTTGCATCATTACGTACATTTATGCTCTATGAATAAGCTATTCTATTCTATTCCATGATGTATCGCTGCTAAGTATCTAGGAAATAAGCGGCTATATTTTATTACTTCTTAAATCTGCATTTAAGACATCGTTAAAATATCGGGAACCGGTGAAATTACTACAGCGGCCGGCCGATAAGAAGTCAACCATGAAGTTCTGAACATGTGTAATGTTGACAGCATTCAAACAATGCTGTTATTACTATTCCATCACACGCAGCAAATAAGTTTGGCATTGTTTTACTGCGTCAACAATGTCAATAAATGAGAAACTTCATGGTCGTGCAATGTGCCAGGATTAACTTCTTATCTGCCTAGTACTGTAGCATATACATTTGCAATATTTAAGTTTGTAGTGTTGTCAATGCAAATGTCTATGGCTCCCAGATGCCACTTAGCATCAGGTGGCCTATGTGCTAGTTAGAACCATGTCAATATAAAATACTGATCAATTGATTCAAACCGCAGTAACAACGCGATTATTATTATTATTGTCAAGATAGACCTAATTTACTATCCTAATAATATTATAAATGCGCAAGTTCGTGTGTGTGTTAGTTTATTAATTTTCACGCACCGGCTGGATGGATCTGGATGATATATAAAATGGGGATAACTTATACCTTGGATACACAGGCTTCTTTTCATCACGGAAAAAAGTTCCCAATGGTATAACGATAATGGACACGCAGATGAAGTCGCTAGTTATGTATTGAATCAATCATGACTTTTTGCTCTTTTATTCGAAAGCTAAAGGAAGATGGTCGGTTGAAAAGTGTCCGGCTTTTACTTTTGATTTAATTTATATACTTTTTATGACTCGAAATCACCAAGGAACACCCATAAATAAAATGGAGAAAGAATTTTGTTTTGACAAGTGTGAATTGCACTTTGACTCTTGCTCTTGCCGTGCTCGGGTGAAACTGAATCGAGTACCCATTCAATTTAGGCATCAAATCTAGGTCTGCATTGTTCATTATCTAGATTGGACCTCGTATGTTCGTGCCTCCTCTCTGCAGCCGAACACTTCAATTTCCTGATTCCACTTTGAATCGCTCAATGGGAATCAATATTCCTGTTAGATTCCGAGCTTGGTTTAACTGATACGCTGATCATGGTTTAAATGAATCTCAGAGGGCCCTGCCTAGATGTATTAAGCTAACTAGCTTGTAGATCACGTGACTTTTCGTATCACGTCATCTACCAGTGACGCGATTGGTTTAAAAACGTAACGAATAGAAACGTTACGTAACGTTAGCGTAGTGTGTCATGGCAGGACCCTCTCGACCTCTATTCTTGACGGTTAAAACCAGATCATATTTGACGTGTTATCGTAAATAAGAGCTATCAAAACGTTGACAATCGCTTTTGCCCGTGATGTCTGTACCACTAAAAAAAAACATAAATGTGTAGGTAATATGAAGATAATAAAACCACCTACTTTGCTAACATTAATTGTGTCCATATTGCGTCATTATTCTATGGAGATCAGATAGTCGGCATTGAACGTTTAAAACAAAATTCAATGGCCCCAGGCACTTTATTATTGCAAAGTGGCCGCGCAACGTTGCAGACAACTTTAATCCGCTTCTATATTTAAATTTATTTCCAAAGTATCCTCAAAAGTCTCGAATTTAGTTACATCTTACAAATTGAAAGCAAAATGGACGTATAAAGACAGTGTAACCAGAGCCTTAAAATACACTAAACAGAGCTCCAATTCAATCGAAGACCACTCGATACAATATTGAATGTAAGAAGATGGAACCAACATCCATTAGAAAGCCTTCGGAGATTGTAGAATCCAATTCTCGAGAATATTTTCGACCATAAATTCGTTTACAGGAATTTTGCTGGATACGAGTATGTGCAGTGTCACGTATTAAAACTTTACCATTTTATTCGAAATGTTTCTTATTGCAGCTGTTGTGCACTTGGTTTCATGGAACAAGAGTACCAACACACCAGTAAACCATTTTCGTCTTATAATCTTGAAATAATTTATTCTAGTTTTTTTGATATCGCTTGATAAATAAGTTTACACTTACCTACATCCACACACAGACATACACACACATACACAAAGTATCAAGTTTTTCTATTTTCCTATCAATCATATCACATTCCTCGACCACCGTCAACTAACGTACCTGAAGACTTGCATATTTGAGATTACGTAATCACTCGAGGCCACTACACGACGGCCGTATGCATGCTTCAATTAACAGCTAACTCGAAGTCGCTCGCTGTAATGGCCACTCGTGAATTTGAAAATAGAATGCACCGTCTACAGTTGTTAGATGCCAGAGTTTGTAGCATTGGGAATTCGAAATGAAACCGTTAACTTGACTTCAAAACTTTTCTGGACTAGAATTGTAAACTAGCATCGGTTCAAACGTTCGAAATTCGAAGTTAATAATTTATGGCAAAGGTTTATGAGTTTATTCCGTTTCGGTTGAACTGAAAACGGGAAAAAAACCCAAGGTGGTGGTTTGTGGTGGAGTTGCTGGAGGGTAAGGTGTCAGTTTTAATAAGATTATTCTTGGGTGCATAGATATATTTTTTTGAAGTTATTTAGGTTTCTGGTGTATTTCAAGCATTTCTGTATTTTAGATAGTCCTCGACCTTATAGTAAGTTTTAGAAATCAGCGCGAATTACAAAAAAAAAATAAGTGCTGAAAATAGTAATTTAAAAACTTCGTCGGGTAAATTATTATACAAATGAATGAACCTACAAATGATTTATACACTTTACGGGCACGAAGTAATCGTAGGAAAGAGGTTTTAGATTATTGTATTTCATTTGTAGGCTCAAGTGACCATACTCTTGAAGAAGACTGTTTCTTTTAATATAACTCATGGCAACTTTATTATTTTTTGTTCAGTTACTTAATTCAAAGAACTCGTAAAGTAGCAACGTTTCTCATATCAGTTTTACCTTACCTTACCTTAGAGCGACTCAATAGAATTTTTAGGCACTTAAGCGTAAAGAAAGATGAAAGAAATATTACTCATCATTTGGCAGACGTATTGAAGGACTATTGAATCGCAATCAATTTCGGTTTTTGATTACGTCTAAGGAGGATTAGGTTCGGATTTCAGATGAAGAAAGATATAGTGTGCACTAATATGATGAAGAAATAAGAAATGGATTTTTGAATTAAAGTCCTGATTGTCCTGAATAAAGTCCAAGATGGAAAGTTTTTTTTTTTGCAATTAAAAGGTAGAGTTACCTTAATTTAGTAGCAAAGCTATTTCAAATTTTAATCTTTTCAAAGAGCAACACTGTATGATACAAGTAAAGTAGTATCATGCTCATGAGTTGACCGTCAAAAAGAGTTTGGTGCCAAAAAGCCTCTCTATCTCTATGACCCTTGGCAGACCCTTTTTAAAGCGTTCTGCCAAACTTTTTACACGTGCAGCCTGTGGACAAATTATACTAAGAAAACCTACAATGCCCTGCGGGTCCAATATAATAACAGCTTTAGAGTGCTGATGGGACTGCCACGTTTCTGCAGTGCATCGGGAATGTTCGCGGAAGCGCATACTGACAGCTTTAGTGCTATAATTCGCAAGCGTACTGCTTCCCTGATGCGCCGCGTTCGTGACACTCCCAACAGCCTTCTGAGACTGATTTGGGAAAATCCTGCTTGCACTACCTGGGCACATTGGAACTCGTTGCACATGGGTTCTCGAGGCAGTTTACGGCATTTTTTAGAATCTTATTGTACTGATTTTAATTTTATTGTAGTGTTTAGGGTCTTGACATGTCTAATAATTATATTGTATTTTATTTTATTTTTATATCAATGCAGTACTAACATAGTCGTATTATTAAACTATTGTTACTAACACTGGACTTTGTCTGAATTAAATAATTTTGATATTATTATTTTTTTATAGGAAAACCAGTCAAGTGCGTACAATATCTATGTGAAAATGTCAACGTCTGAATATTACGATTAGATACAGTACACTGACAGACCGACAGACGTACAGGGGAGGCTTAGGAATAGGGTCCCGTAGGCACCCTTTGGGTACGGAACAATAAACGGGTTATGTTCAATTTAAACTGATATCATTCTACCGACCCTACAAAGGACGGCGGCTAAGTGCAACCATTATATACTCTATTGCTAATCTCATTAGATTTAAAATGCTTATCTATTACTATACAGTTAGCCCTCTTTGGTAGGAAGAGGACGGCAGCATTAATATACACTTTGAGAAACATCGGCTCTCAATAGCTAACTTTTCCCTTAAATCTTTATCTCTTAAGAGCGTGATCAATTATTTCTGCATCGGAAACTCAGCGGAATAAATTAACTTGGAATTAATTTTAATTTTATCAACTCGAGCCTTGAATGAATTATGAATGAAGACATCGTTCGGCGATCCGGTTATAATGCAGGAATTCGAGAAAGATGACGGGATGAATATTCATTGCAGCGATGTAAGGTCGGTGGAAATATGTTCATAAATATGTTTACCAATGACGTTTAGATGTCATGCGACGGTGAGTATAAGTCGAGCGACTTTACTAAATGTATAGCTAGCGACATCGCGCGACAGGTGTCAGCAGCAATGTCGGGCGAAGTCGAGCGACTTTGCAGAACTTCGCCTGCCATATCTAGCGACATCGCGCAAGAGGTGTCCGGTGCACCTAATCACTGCAACATGTGTCGCGCGGTATTACTGAGCATGTCGTGCGAAGTTTTGCAAAGTTGCTCGATATCGCCTGACGTCGCTGAAAAAATCAGTAAATAGTCCACATGAGGGTTCCTTTACACGTCGGTAATATACCAAGACCATAATTGCGGAGAAGAAGCGCCGCCAGAAACTCCAAGTCACCAGGTATGCCAAGAGAAGTCTTCGATAGACATATCGCCGACGCGTGTCGCGGGACTTTTGTCCCCTATTGAATCCCTGGCTTTGGAGAGGAGTTCCTATTTATTTTTTCTATTTCTTGACTATGTGCTGGCCAGCAACTGTTGCTACCCATAACTGTCTCTAGAGGAATTTTGCTGCCCTTACCGTCTTATGGGACCATCAAGATTAAATACTGCTTTTTCAAAGGCTGGAGTGCAGCTAAGATTTCTCTCATGGTGTGTATTCATTTGTACAATAAAAACTATCCTTCGATTTCAAGAAATACTTTATTTATTGGAAAACACAATAAGAGTAATAAGGGCGCCGCTGGACGCTCGGCGTAGACTTTAGAATAAAAATAAACTTTAAGGGAACTTATTAATAATATAATAGACCCTACCCCCTACGTACCTTCCTAGTTGGTAGTGACCCTCCCTGCGATGCTAGCGGTCCTGGGTTCAAATCCCGGTATGGGCAGATATTTGTGTGATGAGCACGAATATTTGTTCCTGAGTCATGGATGTTTTCTATGTATTTAAGTGTATATTTCACTAGATATGTATTTATATCGTTGTCTAGTACCCATAGTACAAGCCTAGAGCTTAGTTTGGGACTAGGTCAATTGGTGTGACATTGTCCCCTGATATTTATTTATTTATTTTATATTAAACGAATAAGTTTGTTAGGATGTTTAGGAGTATAGATGTCCATCTTTCGAACTTGTTATTACAAAAAAATTACTCGCAAGGTTAAATCTTCCTTAACGGTATGATTTACTAGTATAAAATATTAATTTTGGCGACATTGCCTCCATTTTCCTACCGGCCTAATAAACACCATTTCGACTGCCGACGCCACTTTACATTAAATTTCCTTGCAATACCTTAATGCTCAAAAACATCCAGTCTCCCGAGCAATATTGTCGGATGTTAATTTCTGATAAAACAGCTTATTTGCATTCAGGTAGTGCCTCAGTGCTATTCCCTTACAAGGACTCTCCGCTCTATCGAACCAGCATTACTTGAGCCCTTTATACGCTTACATTGTATGGCATCCCGTGTCTGAAGCGGGTGCGGGATTGCTGTAAATTTCTTTTTCATGAGTAAGAGAATACCACTTAATGATAAGCATTTCTCAAATTCGGGTGTTCTAACCAGCTTCCTTATCGGGTCATGAATACCAAGTTTTTTTTTTTTTTCTGTGTCTTGATATTGTTTTATCTGTGTAATGTGGTTTTGTTTTGTTGCGAATAAATGTCTCTTTATCTTTATCTTTATTACTGTTAACTACTTAAGTCATTTCATTTGTGTTATAAGCGCAAATATATTTCTTCTATGTCACGTTTTTTTTTTATTCAGTATTTTTTTTTAATAACGTAAGTATGTCTATGTTCATAGTAGGAACCCCTACGTAACTAGGTAGGCTTAGAGTTTAGTTTGGGTCTAGGTTAATTGGTGTGGATTTTTTTCTTACGCATTGAAATTGGCCCAATTCAAAATAGAATATAATAGAAAGATAGTAGTAGGAGATCCGAATAGGAGACGATTTGCACCGGGCTGTTTATTTGATAAAAAATATTTTATATCATATTTAATATGCTAAGTAACATATGGCGAATAGGCAGGCTGAAAAATGTCAGTCCAGTATATTATAATTAAGTAAAAATATAGAAATTAACTTTGTGTAGAACGGAACGCAAGCGAGTGACAGAGATAAGGAGTGTGCGACTGGGACAGAGTAGAATGGCGGTAACCACGATCTGTGCGGTGTGTTTGTGTAAACTTTTATTAAAATAAAGTTATTAATTGTCAATCTGCGTTTCCTTCCTTTGTCAATATCCCACAATTTGGGGGCTCGTCCGGGATTTGGCAAAGATAGGAAGGAGAAAGAGTTGCATGAAGCCACGAGGTTTATAAAAATTGAATTGCTTGTTTATTAGACGAATTACACACTAATCAAAAGTATGAAGTCTGTAGAATATGCAAACGTTAGGTTGACTATTTTGTTCCCGTCAAACTAGGCAGGTATAAACAGGTAAGTCGGTACTAATAATCTTCACCAAACCTAACGTTTACATATTCTATAGGGTTTATACTTTCGATTAGTGTGTAATTTGTCTATTGAACAAGCATTTGCAATTTTTAAAAACTGTTCCCATTTAATAAAAAAAAAAAAACTGGACTGAATTTTTTCAACCCTTCTCCAATTCGGATCTTAGACCTTAGAGTATTTTTTTTACTACATTAAGATTAATGTTAAAGATATCCTGAAAACATCATAGTACCAGCAGAAAATAGTGTTCAATGAAATGAAATTCCTTGAAATACAATGAATTAAGTCAAATTCGATAAAATTATGAGTATGGGTAATAGATACACATTCTATCAGGTACCTTGTCCGTCCGGATCGCTACCATCCATTAAACTACCGCCAAACAGCAGTGTTCGCATTGTTGTGTTCCGGTTTGAGGATAAGACAGCCGGTGTAATAACTAGCATAGAGGCATTCCATCTTAGTCCTCAGGGTTGGCAACTTGTGAATGCGAATGTCTATTTGTCACAGTTTCCACTTACCACCAGGTGGCCTGTGTGCTTGTTTGCCATGTCTCAGCCATAAAAAATGAAAAATAAAAGAAGCATGCTTTTCTACCACTATTGAGCGTGTCTATGTGTAATTTAAGTAGTAGGACGGAACCACGTGGATTAAAAACAATAGCATTGAAAGGCATTCGGGGTAGAAACCAAGTAAAACCTTGTTTTAACAAATTAAACATAAACGTCGATGGATTAAGGTAGTTTTTCAAACAAACATGAGCAAGTGAAAATTGCCGGCTGGATTGGTTTCTTGCGAGTAACTTGTCAGTCTATTGGAGTGACAGCGAGTCACCATTGTCTGGTGAGATGGATTTATGGTCGGAAGACAAGAGAGAGGAAGACGGAAGTAAGTTAAATAAAATTGTCTACATTTATGTTATCGTCTGATGTTTTTGCAACGTAGTTAATTTAACTTTTATTTGCGTAGATACCGTACTACGTCAAGAACTAAGTACGTCTCTGTTCCACGACGTCAAGCTTTTGACATGTTATCGAATTGTTTTAATAGCTGCCATTACTGTCAAGTAAATAAGAGCTATCATTAAATAACGTTGACAATACGATAACAGGTCCAAGACAATATGATTTAGCGCATAGAACAGAAACCCTTGGTCTCTGTTTTACGAAATTAACCGATATCTATACCTAATGCTATTGAAGTTTTATTTATCAGGCAATGGAAAAAAAAGCAAGATTTCTTGGTCTACTACATATAGTTAGTTAGTTTATGTAATAACAATACCGATACGGCTTTGAGTTCTACTCTTAGGCACTTGTCCCACCGAGCGAGTGAGCAATCAGCTATCGACTATTTTCTCGCACAAGAAACGAATGAAAGATAAAGATCCCGTGTTAATAAAAGAGACGCATATTAATAGTTGATCGCCGGCTGTTCACACTGCTGGTGAGACTCTCTACACTAGTTTGTTGAAACAAAAGTGTAGATCCCGTGTAAATAAAAGAGACACATGTAGCGGTTCCAACGGAAGAGCAGCGCTGGCTTTATGGCTAGCGAATGTTGAGTTGGGAACGTTTCGCAACAATTCCTCTGTGTCTTGTTCTTTTTGTGTCTATGTGATGTAATATTGTATTGTGGCGAATAAATATCTTTATCTTTATCTGTGATGATCGCGGGCTCTACTTGCTTCTCGCTCACCTTAAGAACCAACCACTTTTATTTAACTATAAAGTATATTAAATACAGACGACTTTTTTAATGGGTCTCTAGTGTCCATGAATTTATTGTTAACATCATAAATATTCGTTTAATTACGTTCAACTTTGGTATGAACCTGAATAATGGATTACAGTCATTTTTCACTGCCCGTAACAAAAGCAGACGCGTGACGGCTGTCATTTAGACATTGTCAAGGTTAGTTACTTCGTAATTACTAATGGTTTCCAGCAACTTTGTTCGTTTATCCATTTATTTTCGTTACGTGATGCAATTTCAAAACTAGATTTATGCTTCAGTCTTTTTAAATGGAAATAAAATAAGTAAAATAAAGTTTCTCTCAGACAAATATGAACTCCAAGGGCGTATTTCGGCGATTTACGTTTTTTTTGTGCATTTTTGGCTATTAATCAGAAATGTTTTGAAAGGACATGGCTAAACTACTGCCATAAGCATGTATAGTTTGCAGATTGAGCCCTTCATATGACACCTTTGCTATAATCAAATTCTAAATTCTAGACACCGGTTCAAATATAAAAAAAAAAACATTGTTCTTACTAAAAGTAAAAACAGATGCGGGCAAGCAAGTTATACAACTATGCCTCATTACAAGTTGATAGCTTGCTGTGACATACAAACAGACAGACAGCCCAGACACCGAAGTCTCAACATAAGGGTTCCTTTGGGGGCCATTTGCAATGTCAAAAGATGGCGGATGTGCAATTTGTTTTATTTTTTATTTTTGTGTATTTAGGTGTTCAAAGTTCTTTTTTGTTAGTGATTTGTACTTTTAATGTCTTTGTGTTGCACAGTGATAGAAGACTTGGACTTATTTCGTGTATTCTGGCATCTTACTTCTCGTTTCAAGTGGACTCGCAGTGGTACAGAGGTTAAAACTATCTTGGCCTCTGTCCTACATATCACCGTACAACGTTGCCACCAATCTTCCTAGAGAAGATTGGATTGTGTTTTATTGCTATATTGATTTATACTTATATATACTTGACACTGGCGAAATCACTTCATAGTGGAAACGCCATATTCCCGCGGTAGTAGCTGTTCAAGTCGCCGCGGGGCAAAAAAAAAAGGGTTCCTTTTTTCCATTTTGAAACCGAACCCTAAAAACGGGGCACTATACCGGTAATCTACTTTCTATGTCCTCCCGCCGGAAGAAAACCTTTCCCGCAGTCTACCTGGCGGGTCATAAGCAGGCTTTGCAACGAGCATTCTTGGAGCGGCTTTAAGCCCGATTTACATTGGTCAAGGAAAGTGGACAGTACAGTCCTAGTGTAAACCGATCAGGAATAGAATCGCTTTCTATTTTTCCATTCCACTGTCCTAGGGACTGTACTTGTTCAATGTAAATCGGGTATTATGTGGCAAGCCGACCCAATTAGGTCGGACCCTGGGTTCCACTACATGGTAACTAATATAGCTTTTGACGTGGTACCGTAATGTCAACGTTTTTTTTTATTGACAATGCTGGCTCTTGTTTACTTGACAGTAATGCCAGCCGAGTTAAAAATAACCAGTATGGCTTGACCCTGTAGACTTGAGGGCCCGTGGACACCCAATCTCGATCGCAACATGATTTCAAAATGTCTACATATTTTATGATCAGTGTGCCTGGACAAGTTGCTTTCTACGACAGTATAAACATTCGAAAACAGTCGTATAGCTATGGGATTGACTTTTACACAATTTCTTCTACGTTTACTAAAGAGTTATCGCAACCGTGATTAAAAACAATAATTATCATTCAAATTGATTTGTATGAAGTTGATCAACGGATTCATTTATCTGATGAAAATGAAAATGTTGAAATCTAGATCAAGATCGAGATTGATTGTCTAAAAGCCGCCTTATAAAATCAATAGGTATGGATTGTAATCACAGAACAAAAAAAATATGTGTGTACTGTTCCGAAAATGGATTTTCCAAGTGGCGTTTAATACCATTTTCATATTTTACCACTTTTTTTTCTTCTCAATACCCATTTTTCCCGAAGGGCTTTCGTACCATTCGCATATTTTCCCTCTATATTTAGTTTTGTATTGGGTTCTCCCCACTGGCCGACTATTATAAATATGAGGTAGGTTTAGGTTATGTTAGTTTTGCAGCAGGCCCGGAGGGCCAAAACCACCCAGAAATAGAAGCTCCGTCGACTCTGAGTTGGTTGAGCAGTTCAGTTGAGCAGTGGGGAAGAAGGAGAAAATAAATATAGTTGGAAAATATGCGAATGGTATTAATAGCCACTTGGAAAAAACGATTTTGGGAATATACAATACACCCTCGAAAAAACAGTAGAAGTGTTAAGTGGGCGTGGAACGTATGGCATAGTTAGGCGAAGTTCTGCGCCTTACCTTAGTTTCAGTCATTTTGCAAAATGTCAATATGTAAGTTTGTTTTGCCCAATCAGCGGTCATTTCTTCTCTTTACTTTAATTCTCTTCATCCTTCTCTACCTAAAATATCATTTGACAATAAGGGCTGGTATGTACGAAGATATCCTGTCCCTATTGTGCTCTTTCATTGCCTTCGTTTAGATGAGTAGTTTAATGAAAACTGAGGGTCTAAAGGTAATAATGGGACGAGGAGTCTAGTGAAGGGACACAAAGCCGCCCTGTCCAGCGGGTCAAATACAAGTAACGACCAATTTCCGGACGCTTCTACACGGTCACAATTGCAGGTTAAAAATGCAGTAGTTTAATTAAGGCTTGGGAATAATGTCAGCTCACGCTTGCCCCCTTTAACTAGAGCTTCAATGCTAAGGTAAGTACAGTCGAGTTTATAAATATGTATACAAATACAATACAATAAAATACAAAATTCTTTATTCATAAAATACATGAGGTAAATGTAGCCTGTGTTGGGATACACCGCTGGTCCTCCGACAACATCAGGTAGGATTTAATTTTGCCAATTAAAAACAATTTGTTTAGTTCCTTTTACTATCTTAAATTAAAATAGGTAATTTCTTAAGTACATTATGTTTGTATAATTAAGGACTATTTGTTTAGTTTCTTATTTACGAAGTTTACCTATAGATTTAAATACACTTTAGTACCTTGTTACATTAATCGCCGTGATAATTCATGCATGGCGGTTTAAACATGACATTAAGTAGACAAGGTAGGGTAAGACGGGGTAAGTGTAAATAATATCTCCTAAAAATACATGATTTGTCGCACCTGCCACATAGACGCGCGTACCCCAAGGTGGGGCAAGTACGCCAAAATAATAATATCTCCTAAAAAATACATGATTTGTCGCACCTGCCACATAGACGCGCGTATCCCAAGGTGGGGCAAGTGCGCCAAAATAATAATATCTCCTAAAAAATACATGATTTGTCGCACCTGCCACATAGACGCGCGTACCCCACGGTGGGGCAAGTGCGCCAAAATAATAATATCTCCTAAAAAATACATGATTTGTCGCACCTGCCACATAGACGCGCGTACCCCAAGGTGGGGCAAGTGCGCCAAAATAATAATATCTCCTAAAAAATACATGATTTGTCGCACCTGCCACATAGACGCGCGTACCCCACGGTGGGGCAAGTACGCCAAAATAATAATATCTCCTAAAAATACATAATTTGTCGCACCTGCCACATAGACGCGCGTACCCCACGGTGGGGCAAGTGCGCCAAAATAATAATATCTCCTAAAAAAAACATGATTTGTCGCACCTGCCACATAGACGCGCGTACCCCAAGGTGGGGCAAGTGCGCCAAAATAATAATATCTCCTAAAAAATACATGATTTGTCGCACCTGCCACATAGACGCGCAATACCCCAAGGTGAGGCAAGAGCGTCAACGGGGTAAGTGCGACAAATCATGCATGCACATGCACTTACCCCACCTTACCTTACTAAAGTGTACACATATTTATGAACTCCACTTTAAATTAATTCTGTGCATGTCAACACACCTGTTTTCCAGTTTGTTATATTAGTTATCGTTCCTGACGAAGAGACGTCGTGTTGTTCTCCTAATGTCTTTAATTTATTGACCTTACATTTGTGTTGCTATGATTTTATTTGAGCTAGTTTTAATAATTACATTATTGATTTATTACTTTATTACATTGTAATGTAACTTACTTTTATATATTATTGTATTTTATGATTGAATATACCTTCTGCTGGAGTTTCTTGCGACGCTACTTCTCTGCAATGATCATCTGCTGATGATCTCAGCGCTAGTAGATTAATCACTCCAAATTACCGACGTGTAAAAGCGCCCTCATGTGGTCAATAATGTAAGTATACTATTATACTGTATATTTATTCGTCCTGTGACCTCTTTGCCAATGTGCGCTTCATCGCGTTTCTAACGTATTTCCTCTTTAGCGCAAATAGACTAACGGTCAGCTATTCACGACGGCCAAAACTAGAACCTAGCACGACCATTTTCTACTGAACAAAATAACGTCGGGCGCTCGTTCAGAACTTTGTGGCTTTAACATCGTTGAACTGTTTTCCAAAGAAAGTGGCTGCTCAGTTAAACCGACAAGGTGTGAACAGGATTTTATGGTTGCTGGAAAGGATTTAATTAAAGTTCTGTGTTAAATGTAAAAGTCATTTGAATCGTACAGTGTTTTAGGTAATGTTTTGTGCACAATTGCCAACCGAAACCTACAGGGTGGACTAAAAAGTGTCGTTAATAAAAAAAACGCCAAGTGCGAGTTGAATTCGCGTGGAGAGGGTTCCGTACATCAGTAATTTTTTTTAAGGTATTTTTAAAATAAAATTTTAGGCTCAGTAGTTTCAGAGATCAATTTTGGGGATGATCAATTTTTGTTTTCTTTCATGAACTAAATCAAAACTATTTATTTTACAATAACAACAAAAATATATTTTAGATCTTCATAACGGGCCCTTTCATTTGATATAAGACACCAGTAGGTAAGGTTTGCAAAACTTTTTTTTTGATTTCGGTGTTTGTCCTCGAATACCTATTTAAAAAAAAGACAACTTTGCACATCATATCATTTCATAGGATTACACCATCCTACCAAATTTCACCTGATTTGCTCCAGTAGATTCGGAACAAATTGACTGTGACAAACGGACGGGCAGACAGAAAGACGCACGAGTGATCCTAAAAGGGATCTCTTTTTTCAAATTTTGTACGGAACCCTAAAAATCCAGATGCCTCATGTGTCTATCTGAAACACATGCATGTTGCGTCATATTCTTTGGTTTTACAATAAAATGCTTTTTAGCAAAATTGTTTTAGCAAGAGTTCTGTAATACCTGGTTAGGCTTAAGTACATGTTGCTTTTTCATTTTGGTCCGTTAATATTTATTGTTGTAAATCGAATATGTGTAATGACTAGCATAGAGGCATTCCATCTTAGTCCTCAGGGTTGGTAACGCATTTGCAGTCTTAGGCTTGCAGTCTTGTGAATGCGAATGTCTATGGGTCTCAGTGTCCACTTACCATCAGGTGGCATGTGTGCTCGTTAGCCTTCTCTATGCAATAACAAAAAACAATGTAAAAGTATCCAAGATTAATATTATGAAAACTACATTTTCTTGTACTCAATACTCAAATACTCAAATATTTATTGCGTTCCACAATGTGTGGGCAGTTGACAGGCTAAAACTTAAGCTATTACAGTAATAAATATATAACTTAATTATGGACCCTGTTGGGCACAGCAACATTAAGAGAGGGCTTAGCTTAATAATCTTACATTGTATTTACTTAATAATAATTATTGCACATAAGGTATATAATGTAAATTGCATCAAATTTAATTTGAACTAGGTAATTAATAGTACATTGTGCATCAAGGGTAGTATGAAGGGAATTACTAACGAGAGTGTTAGAAGCCCGACGCCGGAGGCGGAGGGCTTTTAATGACTCGAGTTAGTAATCCCCTTACTGCCTGTGATACACACAACGGTTTTCATCACATTTGCGAGGAAAAAAAAACAAAGAGAAAACACTTTAACTCTGCAAAAATAAAGAAATAACTTTTGACGAACGGGAACGTAAATGGAAACGATATTTTTTTGTCACCAGATAATAACTGCGTTTAGTTTTGACCTGGATTCGAGCCAGATTTAGCCAATTTGATAAAAATGTATAATTACTAAAATTAATGATAAATGTTGATATAAACTTGAAATATGTATAAAAATAATGAAGTTTAATGAAGCGTATAGGTTTTGTGTAATGTAAGTTAGTCTATAGCTAATTTTTAAAGATGAAATTAGAAACCGATTTAATTTTTGGCTGAAAATTAAACCTCCTTAGTCAGAAATGATGTACGAAAGAGTTGCAAATTTTAAAAAGAAAGTCATTACTCCCTTGGGATGACAAACTCGCCATAATTCCCGCGGGAACAATTTAGGCCATTGTCCTTCTGTATACAGGCATGGAATAACACCATTTACGAGCAAGTGTGATGAAAAAGTTTTTGAATCAAAATCGAAATATTTATGTAAAATAATTGTTGTTTTTTAAACGCCAACTTTAAAAAATTAACCTACTACCTAGTTATTGTTCTAGTGCTTCTTAAATTATGCATTTTAGTTAAAGGCATGTTTGAGTGACTGAGGCAATTTGAGGTTAGTAATTACCAGAGGTGGGAATTTTCACGGCAAAACATAAGAGTGTAGCAATCAAACTTGTAGTTAAAAACATTTCACTATAGATAGGACCTTGGTGGTAGGACCTTGTGCAAGGTCCGTCCGGATCGCTACCACCATCTCATCCTAATGGACAGCAGTGTTAGCATTGTTGTATTCCTGTTTGGGGATAAGACAGCCGGTGTAATGACTAGCATAGAAGCATTCCATCTTAGTCCTCAGGGTTGGCAACGCATTTGCAGTCTTAGGCTTGCACTCTTGTGAATGCGAATGTCAATGGGTCACAGTTTCCACTTACCATCAGGTGGCCTGTGCCTGTGTGCTCGTTTGCCTTCTCTATACCATAAATAAATAAATAGATATCGATAGTTGTGTAATAGAAGAAAAAACGGTTCACCAAATAACCAACACATATTTCACGTGTGGTTACGTAAGGTGTGAATAAAATTAAGAGACAGATGCAATTTCTCCTTCGAAGTCCACGTCGGTGCACACAGCAGCACATGACATTTTATTCGGTTTGAGATAGTGATAGGAGTAGATAATCATTAACTTCTCAACATTTTTGGTATGCCTTTTTTTATATAATATTACTCGGTATCGATAAAAGACACGTAACACTAGCTAGATTGCGACAGTCTTATGTTTTACCGTGAAATTTCCGACCTCTAGTAATTACTTAGTATTTCTCCTGGATCAACATATTTATAAGTTTATAGTAGTATAGTACCCATCGTATAAGTCTAGACCTTAATTGGGGACTAGGCTTATTTGTGTAAAATAGTCCCCTGATGAAGAGTCTAAGTATATCCGATAAGACCCATCTGTACAACATAAGATAAGACAACAACCCGGCTCTCAAAGAAATTCGTAAGATTTCTTCGTAATTAAAAGTTGTTTTTATCCGGTTAATCCGGGTGTCCGGTCGTATCTCACAACTTCGTTCATTACCGCCCGCTTATAATGAAATAATAACACAAATCGCGCTCAACTCCTGATATACGTGACTGGGATAACAAGATGGCTGACTTCAATTTTGTTACCGAAGATATGTTTATCTCCGACAAGTGGAATAAAAAATATATATGATGAGCAAATGTTTGTGATATTTATATTCGTGAAATATGTAGATCCTTTACCCGAAGATCTTCTAAAAGAAATATTATGCTATCGTACCTAGCGGGATCGCAGATCCATTCCATAGATATTTTCTCATCTCAACACTTCAATCGTAAGAAGCAAATACGTTGCCAACCTGAGGACTACGATGAAATGCCTCTATGCTAGTCAATTTCCCTGGTTGTCTTATTGCCATACCGGAACTCAATAATGCAGACTGCTTGGTAGTAAGGAAAAGGCTCAGCTACTCTATTCTGCTGAGTAAAACCATATAGCTTTTGACGTGTCATAATTTTGTCAACGTTACGTTAGCTCTTATTTACATGACAGTAATGGGGGCCGAGTTAAAAACAAAAACATGTCAAATACAATATGGTCTTATCCATGGCCTCTACAGTAATGGCGACTGACGTCAGAACAATACCATAACAGATCAAAGTCGATATGTCGTTTTTCGACCGTCGAGAATAGAGGCCCAGTGGTCAGTATGGAAGTCCAGATTGTGGTAACGATTCAGAAGCACTTAATCGCGTAAAAACATTATATTTTATATACCTCGACGTTTTGATCTGGTTGCAACGGTTTTAGATTTATAACCGTACGTACGTGTGAAAATTGCGAGATTTTAAAAACAACATTGTACCTACAGTCGGCCAAAAATGTGGTTTACCACGCTACGGTTGGAGTTTATTTGCACGTCATGATACAACAAGTTCGATTTTCCCTTGCAATAATATTATGACAGTGACAAGTGTCAACCTTAGATGATTAGATCTCACAAAAAGATGTTAAAAAAGTTATAGTCGAAATTCCAAGAATAAACAGATCTAATTTAGATAGAAATGCCTATTACAACATCTAATACTTCCGAAGCGAAGTCTTGTTTAACATTTCTTGACAATGTCAAACATTATTAAAATCTTCATTAAGGTTCCCTAAATGAAAAATGGAAATAAAAATCAGGAAACTTTTCAAAATAAAAGTCAATTTAACTTCTAAACAAACAAAATGGACCTATTGAGCCCTGAAATTGTCTTTAGAAGTTACAATCGAATGAAATGGGGATATAAAATTGATTGTAAAAGGATAACTTTGTTTCGCTTTACTAAGTATTCCTGAATCATAACTGGGATTAGGGTTCTGTCAGTTTATTTCATTAAAGCTATATAAGCTAAGACTGCGGTCCTTCTTCACTAAATAACGGCATATCGTATGAACACTGTATCACTGCCACATAACTAGTGTTAGTCATGATGCATTTTTCACAAGGATAAGTTAGCGATTGTAGTAAGCCGATGATTCCCAGTCGATAGAAAATAGATGTCGTTACTATTTTGAATAAAAACTCTTATCTGATTTTACGAAATGTATTGTTCACAATCGTAAGTCACGAAATATGAGATACGAGGTATTTTCAAAGCAATGACGATTTGTTAGCAGCGCTTGCATATTCTTACGGCCTAGAAGTACATAGCCGTATAAAACGATTGTTAAATTTAATGTAGCCTAAAATCGCGTATTGCCTACAGAAAAAGTAATTATGGTACATTAGTGCTAATAATTAGTGATAAAGGCATAGACCACTTCCTTCCACTTGCTACGATCCAGATAAAATTTCCTCGCTTCCTCCACACTCACGTCTCTTACATATGCGTCGGTTTAGGGTACCTACTCCCCTGACCTGACCCTTTCTTAATAGGTATGTCCCCGATCTGATCGTGGAACGTTCGCCAAAACAAAACAAAACAATGTATGTATGTAATGTATGTGTGGAATGTACGTTTGTCAAAAAAGGTTAATATTCAACATTACTGCTAACTCGATTGGCTTACGATACTAGTATTATTGTAGCTGAAATTTATACAATATTTTGACATTTATGAACTGTCCATCCCGTTCCCGGTGCCGAAGACTCATTGTTTTTTACTGTGTTTGTTTTTCTATCATGTGTATGACGCTGAGATAAAATAAAGCTTGATATTGTTCCTATCGGCTCCTTATGCAACTTAACCTTCATTTATCCCATTAACGGTAAGAAAGCTGAACCCATAACAAAAATCACCACCAAATTTCATCATTTGCATATTTCTCACTGTCAGTTTGTGTCAACGTGCCACTCTTACGTACATGTATACGAGTACATAGATACATTACGTTGCGCTAAACATGTTGACGTATCGACAGGTCTGCTCCAATTTGAGTAGCATAACTTGCAGTTTGTAGATGGACAAGGCCTTGCCGGTTTTAATATTAAGCATCTCTATCAGTCATCATCATCATGTCAGCCGAAAGACGTCCACTGCTGGACATAGGCCTCCCCCAAACATTGGGGGGAAAATGCCGTAGTCGCCACGCTTGGCAGGCGGGTTGGCGACCGCAGTTATACCATGTAGTCCGCGGAGGACGCTGCTGCCCATCCTCCGGTTTATCCCTTAGTCGCCTCTTACGACACCCACGGGAAGAGATGGGGTGGTGCTATTCTCTGCCGGCACCAACACAGCACATCTCTATCAGTACTCAATATTATTTCCAGCATTTTGGATTAATTTCCAAATTAAGCCCCGGTATTATGGTATCCGTCACACTCTTGCACTTAAATACTGGTCAGACAGTGACAGAGGTATCCACGAAGATAAACACAACCATAATAAGCCCGGATAAAACTAATAAATAAAATCCCCTGATATAATGACGTAGGATCACAGTAGTATGAAAGTTGATGGCACTGCTCTCAACCGCGGCGACATTCTCTCCGTAACGAGTTTACGTCTAATAAAATCGACGATTGAAGAGAACCCATTCCAAACAAAGTATTAAAAAGCCCGTCGCTTTGGAGTTTGATCGAACATTTAATTGGGGTCGCTTCAGTAAATTCCTCTCAACAAAGAGTCAATAGCTTATAGATCGGTTTTGCCGACATCAAGACGAAAGAGGGTTAATATATTGAATGTCGTTCTTTTGCCCGACTACTGCGACTGTCTATCCAAGTTTCTTGTGACGGACGGATTAAAGTGCCACTCCGTGGACACACCGGATTGGTACTCGTATTTCACCTACTTTCCTTTTTAGGGTTCCGTAGCCAAATGGCAAAAAACGGAACCCTTATAGATTCGTCATGTCTGTCCGTCCGTCTGTCCGTCCGTATGTCACAGCCACTTTATTCCGTAACTATAAGACCTATACTATGGAAACTTTGTAAGTAGATGTATTCGGTGAACCGCATTAAGATTTTCATACAAAAATAGGAAAAAAACAATAAATTTTTGGGGTTCCCCATACTTAGAACTGAAACTCAATTTTTTTTTTCATCAAACCCATACGTGTGGGGTATCTATGGATAGGTCTTCAAAAATGATATTGAGGTTTTTAATATATATTTTTTCTAAACTGAATAGTTTGCGCGAGAGACGCTTCCAAAGTGGAAAAATGTGTGTCTCCCCCCCCGTAACTTCTAAAATAAGGGAATGATAAATGTAAAAATAATATATAATGTACATTACCATGCAAACTTCCACAAAAAATTGGTTTGAACGAGATCTAATGATTAGTTTTTTTTAATACGTTATAAATCGTAAACCGCATTTTACCTTTCATTCAATCAACTCCAATATAATAAAGAATAAAGAATAACATTTATTTAGATGTATAGTGGTACGGAACCCTACGTGCGCGAGTCCGACTCGCACTTGGCCGGTTTTTTTTGATTTCGTTCCTGGCCACTCTTACGTTTCATTGTTAGACTTGTTTCTGAAATTTATTGAGTTGACAGGCAAGATACTACGGTTGATTATAATTAGTTCTAAGAATACAAGCCCTTCATAGAATGTAGGAAGACAATCATGCATTATTCTGGCCATTTGCAACGTCAAAAGATGGCGGATGTGTAATTTGTTTTATTTTTTGTGTATTTAGGTGTTCAAAGTTCTTTTTCGTTAGTGATTTGTAATTTTAATGCCTTTGTGTTGCACAGTGATAGAAGACTTGGACTTATTCCGTGTATCCTGGCATCTTACTTCTCGTTTCAAGTGGACTCGCAGTGGTACAGAGGTTAAAACTATCTTGGCCTCTGTCCTACATATCACCGTACAACGTTGCCCCCAATCTTCGTAGAGAAGATTGGATTGTATTTTATTGCTATATGGATTTATACTTATATATACTTGACACTGGCGAAATCACTTCATTGTGGAAACGTCATATTCCCGCGGCTGTTCAAGTCGCCGCGGGGCAAAAAAAAAAAGTCCGTCATAAAACATGTTAAAATAGTAAACGATAGTTATATTATTAGCAGATAACCGCTTGGCTATAATAAACTCCAACCAACTTTCAAGTTAGTTTAAGCACCATCTGTATAACGGGTCTTTCTGTATTTAACCAACGTATTGACGAGATTGAACTCTAAATAAACATGGCTTTATTCAAAATCTTACGAATGATGGCAACTCACTGAAAATACGATATTTCGCATCTTGTTTGTTGTTTTTGTAATGGTCTTTCAGAATACTTTAGGATTTACCTAAGTCAATTTATAAAGTTATATTGTTGATCAATAGCGTTCTACGATGGGTACCGTGATTTTTAACAAACTTTATAATATGCCGTCACGTCATGAAACGTGGAGCTGTTTATTTCTTTTGTCTAGAAGCAAGGGCGCTAAAATATTACTAAAAAAATAAACACAAAAAAATTAAAATGGAATTGAACACCTATATTTCGTGTACAACACTAGATTAAATAGAAGGAGCCGGCAAAGTTTCCCAGAGATATTGACATTTCGAAGTGTTCGGAAATGTTAGCACTATCAGGAAACCTCACCAGTCGCCAACTTTAAGAAAATAAGAAGTTGGTCGCGACATTATTTTGTCAAATACTTACATTGGATTTGATGGGACGAATTCTTTTGTAGCCCTGAGGGTTGGTTATGCATTTGAAGTCTTGAGAATGCAAGTGTCTATAGGTTTAATGCAAATATTTGTCTGATGAGCGCGAGTCTTGATGAGTCTTAAATGTTTTCTATGTATTTAAGTATTTGTAGAGATCGTGTTATGCTTAACTGAACATGATTCGGCTTTTTTTAAGTCATGGAGAAGACAGCTGTTCGCACAGGCAGTTAGATCTTTTGTAATCCATGGACATTCGCATCTCAAGACTACATCTTAAGAGTGTAATCCTAATACCGCGAGTGCATTGCCAACGTGAAAGGTCACGTGATCTACCAGTGACGCGATTGGTTTAAAAACGCAAGTTAGCGTTTCGCACCACTTGGCAGGGCCAGATTTCTAGTCAATCGACGCCTAGAAACTATAGCGCAAGCTACTTACTATGTGAATAAGTGAATTCGCGTAAGATTTTTCTAAGATATTTACTATTGCACCAGACAAACTGTTGATGACTGTACATTCCTACATAAAAAACAGCCGTTGTAATACAAGGCTAATAAATATACCCGCATCCAACCTCCAGTAACATTTGCTTTGCGGGGGCACTTTATCTGAAATAGTGGAAGTAAATAAGAGGGGTGATTTATAAAGACAGAGTGCTATTTAGTGTCGGTCATTCATTAGATGTGGGAATCGTAATGTACGGTCTGTGAGGCAAGCGGAAGCGTTAAAGGTTTTCGTAAGGCATAGAGAACGCTAATAATCTATTTTGAATTTAAATTTCGAAATCGAATTCATTTGTTTAATTACAGTTCTATAGGAGTAAATCTTTTGAGAGCCGGGGTGGGCATGTGGAGCGGTGAGGTACGAGGGCGGGATGATAAGTAACTGGCCTTAGCTATTTAAAAAGGTTGTATTTAAAAATAAACTAGCGTAATTTAAAATGTGTGTCTCTGGCTATCTGTGTTCGAAATTTGAAATTCATGGCTTAAAAAATATTGATTTTTCTGTCATTTGAAAATTTATTGCGACGATTGTTTTAAAAATGGATAAAATTGAACAAAGAGCGGTGATAAAGTTTCTTTACATGAAGGGTATGAAGGGAAAAGATATTTATGATGAGTTAAAGAATGTTTTGGGGGAATGTGCTCTATCATACGCCACGGTAAAAAACTGGGTGGCTGAATTTAAACGAGGCCGTACAAGTGTCCAAGAAGAAGCTCGCCCTGGACGTCCAAAAAGCGTCACGACTCCAGAAATGGTCTGCAAAGTCCACGATATGGTTTTGGCTGATCGACGATTGAAGTTATCAGAAATAGCTGAGACTACAGGGATCTCAAAGGAACGGGTACATCATATTCTAGATGAAGAATTAAATATGAAAAAGTTATCCGCCCGTTGGGTGCCGCGATTGCTTACGCCCGATCAAAAAAGAATCCGCGTGCAAAACTCGAAGGAATGTTTGGATCGTTTTCAGAAAAATAAAGCTGATTTTTTGCGTCGTTTTGTAACAACAAATGAAACATGGGTTCACCACTACACGCCAGAATCAAAAATTCAATCAAAGCAGTGGACTGAATCTGGATGTTCGGGCCCCAAAAAAGCTATGGCTGTAAAGTCGGCTGGAAAAGTTATGGCTTCCGTCTTTTGGGATGCTAGTGGAATTTTAATGATCGATTACCTTCCTAAAGGTGAAACCATTAATGGAGAATACTATGCTAACCTTTTAGATAAGCTACATCAATGTATTCAGCAAAAACGACCAGGCTTAGCAAAAAAAAAAACATATTCCATCAAGACAATGCCAGGGTTCACACATGTGTTAAAGCCATGGCGAAAATCGGCGAATTGAAGTACGATTTGCTGCCCTACCCACCTTATTCGCCTGATCTGGCACCATCCGACTTCCATCTGTTCCCGAAGCTTAAAACTTTTTTGGATGGACAGAAATTTGCCCCTAATTATGCCGTCATAGCCGCTGTAGAGGACTATTTTGGAGGCCTCGAAAGGAATCATTTTATGGAAGGCATCACAGCTTTAGAGCGAAGATGGAATAAGTGCATAGACCTAGACGGAGATTATGTCGAAAAATAAAATTAGATTTAAAACCAAAATTCAAGTTTTTTTTACTTAGGCTAGGTACTTATCATCCCACCCTCGTACGACAAAGCTCATAATAGTCACCGTTGCCCTCTCCGTGAACCTCATGCATAGCCCGGTTTTTGTTAAGTTGTATGCCTATTACCACTTACAAGTTCCTTAAATTCAGTTTTCGTTTTATGACACACAAGTAACAAATCTGGGTCCTAGTGAAAAAGGGTGTAAGTCTCCTGAACATCAAATGAAAAAGGGTTTAAGTCCATTACACTCCGTTTATGTACCTATTATACCCTTTTGTAAAACAAGTTAAGTCAACTTGTACCCTTTTTCACTGTCTCCTAATATATAGTCTCAGTTGCAAGTTCAAATGTGTTGTCGATTGTCAGCCGAGCGCTTTTAAGAAGCTAGGAGTATCTATTGAACACTAAGCCGCAAACACACTGAGAGCTTTCGGCGGCGCGATGCGGCGCGTTCCTATACTAAAAAGCGTTCCAAAACCACGGCGGAGCGTTTTTAGTGGATACGTATTATTATCTCGAATCACTTTTCAACAAACGTATCACGCAGAATTTACATTTTATCGAAAAGCATTTATTGCCGCATGAGTTTTTTTTTTTGGCAATCACACGTCTTACGAAAGATATCATGAAAATTATGAATGAAAATTCGATGTTAACTATGAAATTAAATTCGATAAAATGATCAATGAAGTGAATCTCCATAAAATGATAGGATACCGTTTTTGGTTTGGGAAGACGCCACACCGCGCCCCGCCTCCCACAGTGCGTTTGGAACTTTATTTACTACGTGGTTACTACAAAACATTTACCGTATTAAAAAGTGTGTAAAATCTTCTTGGGTGAATCAAAGCTAACCTGTGATCAACCACGGTGAGATTACATTAAATTAAATATGTATTATATCAAGGCTCAAGATTACAGTAACATTTTTCTGGCTCTTTACCCTCCCCACCGCTAGTGTTGATGGGTTTTTTGCTGTAGAGATGAATACGCAAACTTCGCGAAGTCAGCTGAAGAAATGGCCACCTTTTTCCGTTATTTTTTGCTTGGTGCAGTCTTAATTGAGTCGGTCTTATTTATCAATCATCATATTAAAGCATATGTGGGTGAAAGTAGGCACTCTTCTTTTTCGTCAGGTTATATTTATCTAGCGAATAAAACATTCTAGTTCCTTTTCACTTCGGCATCAAACGTGTCAAAGTTCAACAGTCTAGTCTATAGGTGATAGTATTTGACAGCTTTGGTAGAAGCTGATATTACTCTCAAAGGCCCGTCGCCCATCACTCACGCCGGGAGACCACGCTTTACAAAGGACGTGTCGCGGGAACGTCAGATGAAGGCTCAGAATTTGTGGTCACTCAAACGTTAACATGGGTAACGTTAGTTGACATCGCAGACGTTTGCCGGGTACCCTCAATTGCGGGTATTAAGCCTGCGGGAGTAACGGTCTGTTCTGGTATTAGGAGTGTTTAGGTATTTATTATTGACTTCTACCTGTTTATTGGTTCGTAACAAATATACAGAATTTGTCGTTGTTGTTTGTGATTCTTATTTCGTTAAAAAGTGGTAAATTATTACCCTGTTATCGATAAAAAAATTAATAGAGTGATGGATGGACAAATTAACCAAATATGGTGTTTTGTATCCAAGTTCCGCTGTACGTTTTAATTTTACGTGCATTGACGGATTCGATATGAAATACTTAATGATGGAATCTTCCGTTTTGGATGTACTTATTTATGTATGTAAATTTGTAAACTAATTATCAGTAATTACGTACACAAACTTAACATTATGTGAACAGAGGCGAATTTATACCTTTAAGGGATCGCTTCTAGTTAACCTGACCATGATTGAAGAAACTGTCCCAGGATGTATATGTAGTATTATTAAATAATGAGCATTGTTGGGATGGAAATGGAAGAAAAAGGACATACGCTACCAATAAATAACTTACCATTAATTTTAAATAATTCGACCTAGAGTTACTGTGAAAAGTTTCTCCAAAGTCATTACCGACTATGAAAGAGAAACATTTGACAGCTTTGAACAAAACAAATGTCTGTTAAATGTAATAGGACGTTCGTATTGGCAAAACATCAAGACCAAAGAGCCGTGACATTTGACGTAAGATTCCAAACCAAAACTTGAACCGAATGTCACATCCAACTTACCAACACAAAATTACACTTGCTGTTGTCCATCTAACGCATCTTACATCTGTGGTCTATATGCTTTGATACTTTAGGGTGATTTTTGAAAATGTAGTGTTTTGCAGGCGGCACGGTATAGTTTGTTATGTAACAGTTTTGTTTGGAGAAATGCCAAAGGTTTCAGTGAGGTAAACAGGAATGCGACGGGTAAAGATGGCGGCTAGAGTCTTGGAGTTGTCAAGGTTTCAATGTAGGTGCTATCGGTATTTTTTAACTACGTAATGCGAAGCAAAATGCGTTTGTTTTTATGACATAGTGAAGGCAAACGATAACACAGGCCACCTGATGTTAAGTGGAAACTGTGACCTTCGCATTCACAAGACTGCAATCCTAAGACTCCAAATGCACTGCCAGCCCTGAGGAATAAGATGGAATGCCTCTATGCTCGTCATTTCTCCGGCTGTCTTATCCCTAAATCGGAACACAACAATGCGAACATTACTGTTTGGCGGTAGGTTAATGTATAAGATGGTGGTAGCGACCCGGATGGACCCTGCACAAGGTCCTGACACCCGCACGTTCGTATACCCCGCCGCGCCGCGCGCTGTATGGTAGTGAATCTCGAGTATGGCAAAAGAAGAACGAAAGCAGGATTAATGCAGTTGAATTGAGACCTCTGAGTTGCTAGGATGACAAATAGAGTAAGAAATAGCGAGATCCGAGAACGATGTGAATTGAAAGAAGATTTAGCGCCCAAGATCGAAAAGGGGGACGCTAAAACGGTTTGGTCATTTAGAAAGGATGGATGAAAGAAGAGTCACGAAAGAGATATGGCGAGCGAGAGTGAGCGGAGATGTCGGTAGGGGACGTCCTAGCTAGACAGACGTACGGTGATCAGATTCGCGATGTAATGAATAAGGGCGAAATCAAAAGCACCCGGAACCTCCGTACGTGCATGAAGAGATTGATGAATGTAGAGGAAGCCAACGTTGTATGTTTAGACCGGTGCACCTGGCGTTCGTCTCTGCCTACCTCATTGGGAGACAGGCGTGAACGCAATAATGTATGTATGGTTTTTTATGGCCTGGAGAAGGAAAACGAGCTCATACTTGCTGGTAAATGGATGCTGAAGCCTATACACATTTGCAATCTTAAAATTGTAATCAGGCGATGATAATCTCAAGACTAAAAATGCATTGCAAGGAATGCCTCCAAAGCCCCGATGGCTAGCCATTTCACTGGTTATCTTCTGCCATCGGAGCACAACAATGCCAAACGGCTGTTTAGTGGCAGGTTAAACTGTTAAAAGCAATATTGTTTTACTGTGTAGAAAGAGACCTTGTAATGATAAAAATAGAGAGGTTTTGTGTTTCCTTCTTATTTTAAAGGCTTTTTTGACTTTGTAATTGAAATTATAATGAAAGTCTGAAAATTTAATTTAAGTTTGTCAAATCAGTTGTAGTTGTTTATAAAGTAACTTTTTAACGTTTGCGTTGCAAGTGAACGAAAAAGATATGCCTAAAATTAAAAATCTGATGACCACAAAGCAAATGTGATAGATATAATAATATGGTTTACCCGTTACGATTAGTTTTCATTTTATATAATTTATAACATTAAAACTGGTAATACATCGACTTATTTTCAATCGACTTCTGCCAACACTAGCGCAATACGTACGCATATGTCAGCAGGCGAATAAAAACATTGCTTTATTCTCAAGAAAATCTTATTTGTAGCATTTTTCTTGCCCATTTTTAGTGTAGTAATGCCAGAGAGTTGTTTAACGGTTATATTTTCTTGGCAACCCCCTTATGTGAAAGTGAGTTTCTTTGTACTTATTGTTTTCCAAGTAACAATAATGTTTCTACAGAAAATACGTAACTCAGCGCTATTTTTTCGCAATTACTTTCCTATAAGTAACAAATATTTTTGGAAGTTCGTGTTGGAATATGAACCGTCAGTCCATCAAGGCAAAGTCGATATCAAATGGTATCAATACATACATTACAAACGTATTTCTCAGTTTTGAGATTTGTTTATTTGTCTATGATTGCGAGACTATCTCTCGCGTAATTTATAATTCAAAAAACTAATTTGTCATGTCATGTGTTAAGATGTGAATAAAAGTGATGCGGTAAATATCGATGTTTCAGTATCGAAGGTCGCGAGCGTCAATCCGTTGCTGCATGACTGAAGGACGAAATAAAATTCGATAAAATCAAACACTACCGCATTTATAATAATGAAGTTATCACTTATCACACTCGCACGCTGGCCAAGAATTGTATGATACCCCAATATAATAATGATATTTACTCGTAATGATAGGATGTTGTTGAAACGTAGAGCAACCGTTGAGGTAAATGTAGTTACTAAGTCTCGTCATAGTTTTAGTATAGTTATGTCGTTAACCTTGTTGAAAGCAACCCAGCCTGCGAAGCTAGCCCTCAATCTCGATTTCGAATCTCGGTACGGCAATTTTTTTGTGTCACAAGCGTGAATACTGAGCTTTAGGTATTTTTGTTTTTTTATAAAATTGATTTATCTATATAAATATGTGTATCGTTATGTAGTACCTATAGTAGATGCCCTGAGAGCTTACATAGTTTGGGACTGAGATAATTGATATAAAATTGTGCTCTGATATTGTTGTCTACACTCAGGAGCAAAAATAACGGGTCAGAGTGCCTTGGTTCCTCACCAGGGGATGCTTTTAGTGAAATCTGATGATGAATACCCCGAGCATCGATACAGGACTAAACTTCCAGAGTGCCTAGGGTACCCAACTGAATGAACCTGCAGTTAACGCCGGAATAATGCCTGTTCAGAAAAACATCTAAAATGGCCATAAAATGTAAGAAAATCCAAATGTTGACCAAAACTTTCGCGCTGTGGTGTAAATTGATTGTGTGATCAGTTAGGTATCTTAAGAACCTTTGACCTCCTCTATTGAACCTCGGAGTATCCACCATTTAACCTAACTCAAAACAACCCCTGGCGAGGAACCAAGGCTTCAAAATAGTCTCGTTTGTATGAAAAACGCACTCTGACCCGGTATTTTTGCTCCTGAGTGTATTATTATTTAATAATGATAATGACATGAAGACGTTGTAACGCAGTCAAAAGTCTCGAGGTATATGCATCGTCTAAGAAACCTGTATTGCATAATCGATTATACTTTGTCGGTTAATAGGTAATGCAACTTAAATTGCTTTTTTTTTAATTTAATTTAAGTACCTTTTTGTATATTGACGTCAAAACAGACCAGTTATTCGTTGGTTATCAATGTTGTCTTTGATTACATGAGAGTTTTCTTTTCGTATTCATGTTGACAATATCAATGTAATTGCGTATTTTTTGACAAGCAATGCTATTTATATTGTAATGCATTGATGAATGAATAAACTAAACTATGTGTACCTTACTATTATAACGTAACTATAAAACGTTAATAACTTTAATTTTCATTTCAAATTGCGGTTTTACTCTATTTTAACGCATTATATTAGTTATACTGCGGTCTCAAAAATATACCCAAATATTTAAAAAATGAATCATACTTTAATACTTATTCATAAAAATCACCCATCAATAGACTCAACGTCTGCAACCTTCAAGACCAGGATAAATACGGATAGTCATCAATCAACGTTTCATGAAAATATCTGAAAATAGGGAAATCTTATATTTCATATTTGTAAAGAAATTTTGCTAGCAATATGAACTTTAGTCGGTGGTAAAAGAGTTGTAGATTGTAATCACAATGACGATTAAATAATAATTAAGTGCCCTAATGATGTTACAACCATTAGCTGTTTGTTTTTATACCTTAATGGTTGCATAACAATACTGTTTTAGATACGGAAAATATTTATTATTTAATTAAGTGTAAGTAAACGAGAGCACAGACCTCCTTAATGATGGTAAGTGAGATCTGACAACGATAGAGTTTTGCAATCTCAAATCAGCAAATGCTTCGCCAATCCTGAGGAATATAACGGAATTTATTTATTTATTTATTGAACAAGAACGGTTTACACTAAGTACACTTGCCAACATTCTAATAGTGGACTTTTATAGTTATATCAGGCATTTATTATTTTAAAAAAATAACCCACAGTCACACACACTCTTTCTCACACATTAAACACTCATTTATTCACTAGCATTCACGTACAAACCTTCTTACCGCATCTCACAGTACGCACGACTTTGAGACATTAACCTGGACCAGTGGTCAACAAAAATATCCACTTGGAAATTAGTTCGCAGGAGCCCATTGAGTGAGGCGATCATGTCGCACAGTGGTGAGTGGCGACGCGCAGCAGTCGAATCCTCAATTCTTGTCATTTCACTAATTGTCTGGTCTCCACACCGGAACATAACAATGCGAACTCTGCTACTTATCTGTAGGTAAGGATATGTTAAAATAGTTCATTGAAAGAAATAAATATCGGGGGACAATCCCATTCAAATTGACCTAGTCCTATACTAAGCTCTAGGCTTGTATTACACTTATATAGAAAACACCTAAGACTTAGAAACAGTTTGCCAATACCGGGAATTGAACCCAGGACTGCTAGTTTCATAGGCAGAGTCACTACCAACTAGGCAAACAGCGTCATCAAATTGTCTTATATACCATCAACTGTTTCACAAAAATATATATATGTATACGATAGATCGTCGTCAGTCGACAAATGTCTTTGTACATACATAAATACCTTCACGCCTGTCTCTAAATAGAGTAGGCAGAGACTAAGGAACGCCAGGTGCACCGGTCTTGTATACAACTTTCTCCTCCTCTACATTCAACCTCTTAAAGCACTAGCACTTAGCACTTCAATCGGTTTCGAGAATACCTTTGTAATTTTAACTTTATTAACCTAAAACCCTATCCAGTTCCAAACGAAGTAACAACCTTGTTTGCCAGTAACTTGACACCATTCATTCACTAATTAAACATTGGCGTTACTTCTGTTTAGCCTAATTACAAGGGAGCAGTAAACAACATTTTTCATAACAAGGAGAAATAAGCCCCTTCCGAAGGATAATGAAACGTATAATCCCTGGCTAAGTTGGCTGGCTAATGAAGTTATTCGGAATTTTACGGAAAGTACAGTTCACACCAGCGTTGTTCGATAAATAAATTTATATATCCTAAATTTAGGGCATCTGTCAAAGTGACTTTTGACTTTAGTTGACTGACATAAGATTCTTTTTCGAACTAAAGACATTTGACATAGGCCTTACGAGGACATGGGGACAGTGTCACACTAATTGATCTAGTCCTAAAATAAACTCTAGGCTTGTACTGTAAGTACTAGACATGATGATACTTAAATACATAGTATATTTACAAGGCTCAAGGGATTTGACCTCGGGACTGCTAGCTTTGTAGACCGGGTTACTCACTATCAACTAAGATGATGTGTCGTGGTGTATCATGAACAGAAAATAAGTTTTGTTAGAAAAAATATAATATTCTGCTAACTGTTATTTATTTCTTCTCCTCGAAATAGTACTGTCAAGATGGGGGTTTCTGAAATAAACACTGTTTCCTTGAACGAACTTGGTATACACTCAGGAGCAAAAATAACGGGTCAGAGCGCGTTTTTAATACCAAAGAGGCTATTTCGAAGGCTTGGTTCCTCGCCAGGGAATGCTTTTAGTGAAATCTGATGATGAATACCCCGACTATCGATACAAGACTTCCAGAGTGCCTAGGATACCCAACTGAATAAATCTGCGGTTAACGCCGGAATTGTGCATGTTCAGAAAAACATCTAAAATGGCAATAAAATGTAAGGAAATCAAAGTGCTGACCCAAACTCACCCGCTGTGGACTGATTGTGCGATCAGTTAGGTATCTTAAGAAATTTTGACCTCCTTTGTTCTATGGAGCTATTTGCTACAAACATTTAAATGTTTAAAAGCAAGTGCTCGCTACCACCATCTTATCCATTAACCTACCGCCAAACAGCATTTGTTGTTGTTTTTTTCCGGTTTGGGGATAAGACAGCCGGTGTAATGACTAGCATAGAAGCATTCCATCTTAGTCCTCAGGGTTGGCAACGCATTTGCAGTCTTAGGCTTGCTCTCTTGTGAATGCGAATGTCTATGGGTCACAGTTTCCACTTACCATCAGGTGGCCTGTGTGCTCGTTTGCCTTCTCTATAGCATAAATAAATAAATATATATCGATAGTTGTGTAATAGAAGAAAAAACGGTTCACCAAATAACCAACACATATTTCACGTGTGGTTACGTAAGGTTTGAATAAAATTAAGAGACAGATGCAATTTCTCCTTCGAAGTCCACGTCGGTGCACACAGCAGCACATGACATTTTATTCCGTTTGAGATAGTGATAGGAGTAGATAATCATTAACTTCTCAACATTCTTGGCATGCTTTTTTTTATATAATATTACTCGGTATCGATAAAAGACACGTTTCAAACACTAGCTAGATTGCGACAGTCTTATGTTTTACCGTGAAATTTCCGACCTTTAGTAATTACTTAGTATTTCCCCTGGATTAACATATTTATATGTTTATACTAGTCTGGTACCCATCGTATAAGTCTAGAACTTAATTTGGGACTAGGCTTATTTGTGTAAAATAGTCCTCTGATTAAGAGTCTAAGTATATCCGATAAGACCCATCTGTACAACATAAGATAAGACAACAACCCGGCTCTCAAAGAAATTCGTAAGATTTCTTCGTAATTAAAAGTTGTTTTTATCCGGTTAATCCGGGTGTCCGGTCGTATCTCACAACTTCGTTCATTACCGCCCGCTTATAATGAAATAATAACACAAATCGCGCTCAACTCCTGATATACGTGACTGGGATAACAAGATGGCTGACTTCAATTTTGTTACCGAAGATATGTTTATCTCCGACAAGTGGAATAAAAAATATATATGATGAGCAAATGTTTGTAATATTTATATTCGTGAAATATGTAGATCCTTTACCCGAAGATCTTCTAAAAGAAATATTATGCTATCGTACCTAGCGGGATCGCAGATCCATTCCATAGATATTTTCTCATCTCAACACTTCAATCGTAAGAAGCAAATACGTTGCCAACCTGAGGACTACGATGAAATGCCTCTATGCTAGTCAATTTCACTGGTTGTCTTATTGCCATACCGGAACTCAATAATGCAGACTGCTTGGTAGTAAGGAAAAGGCTCAGCTACTCTATTCTGCTGAGTAAAACCATATAGCTTTTGACGTGTCATAATTTTGTCAACGTTACGTTAGCTCTTATTTACATGACAGTAATGGGGGCCGAGTTAAAAACAAAAACATGTCAAATACAATATGGTCTTATCCATGGCCCCTACAGTAATGGCGACTGACGTCAGAACAATACCATAACAGATCAAAGTCGATATGTTTTTTACCGTCGGGAATAGAGGCTCAGTAGTCAGTATGGAAGTCCAGATCGTGGTAACGATTCAGAAGCACTTAATCGCGTAAAAACATTATATTTTGTATACCTCGACGTTTCGATCTGGTTGCAACGGTTTTAGATTTATAACCGTGTACGTGTGAAAATTGTACAGTCGGTCAAAAATGTGGTTTACCACGCTACGGTTGGAGTTTATTTGCACGTCATGATACAACAAGTTCGATTTTCCCTTGCAATAATATTATGACGGTGACAAGTGTCAACCTTAGATGATTAGATCTCACAAAAAGATGTTAAAAAAGTTATAGTCGAAATTCCAAGAATAAACAGATCTAATTTAGATAGAAATGCCTATTACAACGTCTAATACTTCCGAGGCGAAGTCTTGTTTAACATTTCTTGACAATGTCAAACATTATTAAAATCTTCATTAAGGTTCCCTAAATGAAAAATGGAAATAAAAATCAGGAAACTTTTCAAAATAAAAGTCAATTTAACTTCTAAACAAACAAAATGGACCTATTGAGCCCTGAAATTGTCTTTAGAAGTTACAATCGAATGAAATGGGGATATAAAATTGATTGTAAAAGGATAACTTTGTTTCGCTTTACTAAGTATTCCTGAAACATAACTGGGATTAGGGTTCTGTCAGTTTATTTCATTAAAGCTATATAAGCTAAGACTGCGGTCCTTCTTCACTAAATAACGGCATATCGTATGAACACTGTATCACTGCCACATAACTAGTGTTAGTCATGATGAACTTTTCACAAGGATAAGTTAGCGATTGTAGTAAGCCGATGATTCCCAGTCGATAGAAAATAGATGTCGTTACTATTTTGAAAAAAAACTCTTATCTGATTTTACGAAATGTATTGTTCACAATCGTAAGTCACGAAATATGAGATACGAGGTATTTTCAAAGCAATGACGATTTGTTAGCAGCGCTTGCATATTCTTACGGCCTAGAAGTACAGAGCCGTATAAAACGATTGTTTAATTTAATGTAGCCTTAAATCGCGTATTGCCTACAGAAAAAGTAATTATGGTACATTAGTGCTAATAATTAGTGATAAAGGTATAGACCACTTCCTTCCACTTGCTATGATCCAGATAAAATTTCCTCGCTTCCTCCACACTCACGTCTCTTACATATGCGTCGGTTTAGGGTACCTACTCCCCTGACCTGACCCTTTCTTAATAGGTATGTCCCCGATCTGATCGTGGAACGTTCGCCAAAACAAAACAAAACAATGTACTCGTATGTATGTAATGTATGTGTGGAATGTACGTTTGTCAAAAAAGGTTAATATTCTTCAATACTGCTAACTCGATCTGCTTACGATACTGGTAATATTTTGGTCCATCTCGGTGCCGAAGACTCATTGTTTTTTACTGTCTTTGTTTTTCTATCATGTGTAAATGACGCTGAGATAAAATAAACCTTGATATTGTTTTTATAGGCTCCTTATGCAACTTAACCTTCATTTATCCCATTAACGGTAAGAAAGCTGAAGCCATAACAAAAATCACCACCAAATTTCATCATTTTGCATATTTCTCACTGTCAGTTTGTGTCAACGTTCCGCTCTTACGTACATAGATACATTACGTTGTGCTAAACATATTGACGTATCGACAGGTCTGCTCCAATTTGAGTAGCATAACTTGCAGCTAGTAGATGAACAAGGCCTTGCACGTTTTAATATTAAGCATCTCTATCAGTACCTCAATATTATTTCCAGCATTTTGGGTAAATTTTAAAATTATGCCCCGGTTTTATTGTATCCGTCACTCTTGCACTTAAATACTGGTCAGAAAGTGACAGAGGTATCCACGAAGATAAACACAACCATAATAAGCCCGGATAAAACTAATAAATAAAATCCCCTGATATAATGACGTAGGATCACAGTAGTATGAAAGTTGATGGCACTGCTCTCAACCGCGGCGACATTCTCTCCGTAACGAGTTTACGTCTAATAAAATCGACGATTGAAGAGAACCCATTCCAAACAAAGTATTAAAAAGCCCGTCGCTTTGGAGTTTGATCGAACATTTAATTGGGGTCGCTTCAGTAAATTCCTCCCAACAAAGAGTCAATAGCTTATAGATCGGTTTTGCCGACATCAAGACGAAAGATGGTTAATATATTGAATGTCGTTCTTTTGCCCGACTACTGCGACTGTCTATCCAAGTTTCTTGTGACGGACGGATTAAAGTGCCACTCCGTGGACACACCGGATTGGTACTCGTATTTCACCTACTTTCCTTTTAAGGGTTCCGTAGCCAAATGGCAAAAAACGGAACCCTTATAGATTCGTCATGTCTGTCCGTTCGTCTGTCCGTCCGTATGTCACAGCCACTTTATTCCGTAACTATAAGAGCCATACTATGGAAACTTTGTAAGTAGATGTATTCGGTGAACCGCATTAAGATTTTCATACAAAAATAGGAAAAAAACAATAAATTTTTGGGGTTCCCCATACTTAGAACTGAAACTCAATTATTTTTTTTCATCAAACCCATACGTGTGGGGTATCTATGGATAGGTCTTCAAAAATGATATTGAGGTTTCTAATATATATTTTTTCTAAACTGAATAGTTTGCGCGACAGACGCTTCCAAAGTGGAAAAATGTGTGTCCCCCCCCCGTAACTTCTAAAATAAGGGAATGATAAATGTAAAAATAATATATGATGTACATTACCATGCAAACTTCCACCGAAAATTGGTTTGAACGAGATCTAATGATTAGTTTTTTTTTAATACGTTATAAATCGTAAACCGCATTTTACCTTTCATTCAATCAACTCCAATATAATAAAGAATAAAGAAAAACATTTATTTAGATGTATAGTGGTACGGAACCCTACGTGCGCGAGTCCGACTCGCACTTGGCCGGTTTTTTTTGATTTCGTTCCTGGCCACTCTTACGTTTCATTGTTAGACTTGTTTCTGAAATTTATTGAGTTGACAGGCAAGATACTACGGTTGATTATAATTAGTTCTAAGAATACAAGTCCTTCATAGAATGTAGGAAGATATTCATGCATTAGGCTGGCCATTTGCAACGTCAAAAGATGGCGGATGTGTAATTTGTTTTATTTTTTATTTTTTGTGTATTTAGGTGTTCAAAGTTCTTTTTTGTTAGTGATTTGTAATTTTAATGCCTTTGTGTTGCACAGTGATAGAAGACTTGGACTTATTCCGTGTATCCTGGCATCTTACTTCTCGTTTCAAGTGGACTCGCAGTGGTACAGAGGTTAAAACTATCTTGGCCTCTGTCCTACATATTACCGTACAACGTTGCCACCAATATTCCTAGAGAAGATTGGATTGTGTTTTATTGCTATATTGATTTATACTTATATATACTTGACACTGGCGAAATCACTTCATTGTGGAAACGCCATATTCTCGCGGTAGTAGTTGTTCAAGTAGCCGCGGGGCAAAAAAAAAGTCCTTCATAAAATATGTAAAAATAGTAAACGGTACCTAGTTATATTATGAGCAGATAACCGCTTGGCTATAATAAACTCCAACCAACTTTCAAGTTAGTTTAAGCACCACCTGTATAACGGGTCTTTCTGTATTTAACCAACGTATTGACGAGATTGAACTTTAAATAAACATGGCTTTATTCAAAATCTTACGAATGATGACAACTCACTGAAAAACCGATATTTCGCATCTTGTTTGTTGTTTTTGTAATGGTCTTTCAGAATACTTTAGGATTTACCTAAGTCAATTTATGAAGTTATATTGTTGATCAATAGCGTTCTACGATGGGTACCGTGATTTTTAACAAACTTTATAATTTACCGTCACGTCATGAAACGTGGAGCTGTTTATTTCTTTTGTCTAGTAGCAAGGGCGCTAAAATATTTCTATCAAAATAAACACAAAAAAATAAAATGAAATTGAACACCTATATTTCGTGTACAACACTAGATTAAATAGAAGGAGCCAGCAAAGTTTCCCAGAGATATTGACATTTCGAAGTGTTCGGAAATGTTAGCACTATCAGGAAACCTCACCAGTCGCCAACTTTAAGAAAATAAGAAGTTGGTCGCGACATTATTTTGTCAAATACTTACATTGGATTTGGTGGGACGAATTCTTTTGTAGCCCTGAGGGTTGGTTATGCATTTGAAGTCTTGAGAATGCAAGTGTCTATGGTTTAATGCAAATATTTGTCTGATGAGCGCGAGTCTTGATGAGTCTTAAATGTTTTCTATGTATTTAAGTATTTGTAGAGATCGTCTTATGCTTAACTGAACACGATTCGGTTTTTTTTAAGTCATGGAGAAGACAGCTGTTCGCACAGGCAGTGAGATCTTTTGTAATCCATGGAGATTCGCATCTCAAGACTACATCTTAAGAGTGCAATCCTAATACCGCGAGTGCATTGCCAACATGAAAGGTCACGTGATCTACCTACTTACTATAAACTATAGCGCAAGCTACTTACTATGTGAATAAGTGAATTCGCGTAAGATTTTTCTATGATATTTACTATAGCCCCAGACAAACTGTTGATGACTGTACATTCCTACATAAAAAACAGCCGTTGTAATACAAGGCTAATAAATATACCCGCATCCAACCTCCAGTAACATTTGCTTTGCAGAGGCACTTTATCTGAAATAGTGGAAGTAAATAAGAGGGGTGATTTATAAAGACAGAGTGCTATTTAGTGTCGGTCATTCATTAGATGTGGGAATCGTAATGTACGGTCTGTGAGGCAAGCGGAAGCGTTAAAGGTAAGGCATAGAGAACGCTAATAATCTATTTTGAATTTAAATTTCGAAATCGAATTCATTTGTTTAATTACAGTTCTATAGGAGTAAATCTTTTGAGAGCCGGGGTGGGCATGTGGAGCGGTGAGGTACGACAAAGCTCATAATAGTCACCGTTGCCCTCTCCGTGAATCTCATGCATAGCCCGATTTTTGTTAAGTTTTACGCCTATTACCACTTACAAGTTTCTTAAATTCAGTTTTCGTTTTATGACACACAAGTAACAAATCTGGGTCCCAGTGCAAAAGGGTGTAAGTCTCCTGAACATCAAATGAAAAAGGGTTTAAGTCTAGTAGGTACACACTGTTTATGTACCTATTATACCCTTTTGTAAAACAAGTTAAGTCAACTTGTACCCTTTTTCACTATGTCTCCTAATATATAATCTCAGTTGCAAGTTCAAATGTGTTGTCGATTGTCAGCCGAGCGCCTTTATGAAGCTGGGAGTATCTATTGAACACTAAGCCGCAAACGCACTGAGAGCTTTCGGCGGCGCGATGCGGCGAGTTCCTATACTAAAAAGCGTTCCAAAACCACGGCGGAGCGTTTTCAGTGGATACGTATTATTATCTCGAATCATTTTTCATCAAACGTATAATTACGCAGAATTTACATTTTATCGAAAGGCATTTCTCTCAGCATGGCTTTTTTTTTTTGTAATCACACGTCTAACCTAACCTAATCTAATTCATGTTTAAGATATCATGAAAATGATGAATGAAAATTCGACGTCAACTATGAAATGCAATTCGATAAAATTATCGATGAAGTGAATCTCCATAAAATGATAGGATACCGTTTTTAGTTTGGGAAGACGCCACACCGCGCCCCGCCTCCCACAGTGCGTTTGGAACTTTATTTACTACGTGGTTACTACAAAACATTTACCGTATTAACAAGTGTGTAAAGTCTTCTTGGGTGAATCAAAGCTAACCCGTGACCCCGATTACTAAATTAAATATATATTATATCAAAGCTCAAGACTACAGTAACATTTTTCTGGCTCTTTACCCTCCCCACCGCTAGTGTTGATGGGTTTTTTGCTGTAGAGATGAATACGCAAACTTCGCGAAGTCAGCTGAAGAAATGGCCACCTTTTTCCGTTATTTTTTGCTTGGTGCAGTCTTAATTGAGTCGGTCTTATTTATCAATCATCATATTAAAGCATATGTGGGTGAAAGTAGGCACTCTTCTTTTTCGTCAGGTTATATTTATCTAGCGAATAAAACATTCTAGTTCCTTTTCACAACGGCATCAAACGTGTCAAAGTTCAACAGTCTTTAGTCAATAGGTGATAGTATTTGACAGCTTTGGTAGAAGCTGATATTACTCTCAAAGGCCCGTCGCCCATCACTCACGCCGGGAGACCACGCTTTACAAAGGACGTGTCGCGGGAACGTCAGATGAAGGCTCAGAATTTGTGGTCACTCAAACGTTAACATGGGTAACGTTAGTTGACATCGCAGACGTTTGCCGGGTACCCTCAATTGCGGGTATTAAGCCTGCGGGAGTAACGGTCTGTTCTGGTATTAGGAGTGTTTAGGTATTTATTATTGACTTTTACGTATTTATTGGTTCGTAACAAATATAGGTACAGAATTTGTCGTTGTTGTTTGTGATTCTTATTTCGTTAAAAAGTGGTAAATTATTACCCTGAATACGATAAAAAAAAAATTGAGTGATGGATGGACAAATTAACCAAATATGGTGTTTTGTATCCAAGTTCCGCTGTACGTTTTAATTTTACGTGCATTGACGGATTCGATATGAAATACCTAATTTAATGATGGAATTTTCCGTTTTGGATGTACTTATTTATATATGTAAATTTGTAAACCAATTATCAGTAATTACGTACACAAACTTAACATTATGTGAACAGAGGCGAATTTATACCTTTAAGGGATCGCTTCTTGTTAACCTGGCCATGATTGAAGAAACTGTCCCAGGATGTATATGTAGTATTATTAAATAATGAGCATTGTTGGGATGGAAATGGAAGAAAAAGGACATACGCTAGCAATAAATAACTTACCATTAATTTTAAATAATTCGACCTAAAGTTGCTGTGAAAAGTTCCTCCAAAGTCATTACCGACTATGAAAGAGAAACATTTGACAGCATTTAACAAAACAAATGTCCGTTAAATGTAACAGGACGTTCGTATTGGCAAAACATCAAGACCAAAGCGCCGTGACATTTGACGTAAGATTCCAAACCAAAACTTGAACCGAATGTCACATCCAACTTACCAACACAAAATTACTTTTGCTGTTGTCCATCTAACGCATCTTACATCTGTGGTCTATATGCTTTGATACTTTAGGGTGAGTTTTGAAAATGTAGTGTTTTGCGGGCGGCACGGTATAGTTTGTTATGTAACAGTTTTGTTTGGAGAAATGCCAAAGGTTTCAGTGAGGTAAACAGGAATGCGACGGGTAAAGATGGCGGCTAGAGTCTTGGAGTTGTCAAGGTTTCAATGTAGATGCTATCGGTATTTTTTAACTACGTAATGCGAAGCAAAATTCGTTTTTTTAATGACTTAGTAAAGGCAAACGGTCACACAGGCCACGTGATGTTAAGTGGAAACTGTGACCTATAGACATTCGCATTCACAAGACTCCAAATGCACTGCCAGCCCTGAGGAATAAGATGGAATGCCTCTATGCTCGTCATTTCTCCGGCTGTCTTATCCCTAAATCGGAACACAACAATGCGAACATTGCGGTTTAGGGGTAGGTTAATGTATAAGATGGTGGTAGCGACCCAGATGGACCCTGCACAAGGTCCTGACACCCGCACGTTCGTATACCCCGCCGCGCCGCGCGCTGTATGGTAGTGAATCTCGAGTATGGCAAAAGAAGAACGAAAGCAGGATTAATGCAGTTGAATTGAGACCTCTGAGTTGCTAGGATGACAAATAGAGTAAGAAATAGCGAGATCCGAGAACGATGTGAATTGAAAGAAGATTTAGCGCCCAAGATCGAAAAGGGGGACGCTAAAACGGTTTGGTCATTTAGAAAGGATGGATGAAAGAAGAGTCACGAAAGAGATATGGCGAGCGAGAGTGAGCGGAGATGTCGGTAGGGGACGTCCTAGCTAGACAGACGTACGGTGATCAGATTCGCGATGTAATGAATAAGGGCGAAATCAAAAGCACCCGGAACCTCCGTACGTGCATGAAGAGATTGATGAATGTAGAGGAAGCCAACGTTGTATGTTTAGACCGGTGCACCTGGCGTTCGTCTCTGCCTACCTCATTGGAAGACAGGCGTGAACGCAATAATGTATGTATGGTTTTTTTATAGCCTGGAGAAGGGAAACGAGCTCATACTTGCTGGTAAATGGATGCTGAAGCCTATACACATTTGCAATCTTAAAATTGTAATCAGGCGATGATAATCTCAAGACTAAAAATGCGTTGCGTTTGCAACTCCTCAGGGTTTCCTGAGGAGTTGCAAGAAATGCCTCCAAAGCCCCGATGGCTAGCCATTTCACTGGTTATCTTCTGCCATCGGAGCAGAGAGGTTTTGTGTTTCCTTCTTATTTTAAAGGCTTTTTTGACTTTGTATAAAAAACGTCTGAAAATTTGATTAAAGTTTGTCAAATCAGTTGTAGGGAATTTAGAAAGTAACTTTTTAACGTTTGCGTTACAAGTGAATGAAAAGATATGCCTAAAATTAAAAATCTGATGACCACAAAGCAAATGTGATAGATATATGGTTTAACCGTTACGAACTTACGATTAGTTTTCATTTTAGATAATTTATAACATTAAAACTGGTAATACATCGATTTATTTTCAATCGACTTCTGCCAACACTAGCGCAATACGTACGCATATGTCAGCAGTCGAATAAAAACATTGCTTTATTCTCAAGAAAATCTTATTTGTAGCATTTTTCTTGCCCATTTTTAGTGTAGTAATGCCAGAGAGTTGTTTAACGGTTATATTTTCTTGGCAACCCCCTTATGTGAAAGTGAGTTTCTTTGTACTTATTGTTTTCCAAGTAACAATAATGTTTCTACAGAAAATACGTAACTCAGCGCTATTTTTTCGTAAGTACTTTCCTATAAGTAACAAATATTTTTGGAAGTTCGTGTTGGAATATGAACCGTCAGTCCATCAAGGCAAAGTCGATATCAAATGGTATCAATACATACATTACAAACGTATTTCTCAGTTTGAGATTTGTTTATTTGTCTATGATTGCGAGACTATCTGTCGCGTAATTTATAATTCAAAAAACTAATTTGTCATGTCATGTGTTAAGATGTGAATAAAAGTGATGCGGTAAATATCGATGTTTCAGTATCGAAGGTCGCGAGCGTCAATCCGTTGCTGCATGACTGAAGGACGAAATAAAATTCGATAAAATCAAACACTACCGCATTTATAATAATGAAGTTATCACTTATCACACTCGCACGCTGGCCAAGAATTGTATGATACCCCAATATAATAATGATATTTACTCGTAATGATAGGATGTTGTTGAAACGTAGAGCAACCGTTGAGGTAAATGTAGTTACTAAGTCTCGTCATAGTTTTAGTATAGTTATGTCGTTAACCTTGTTGAAAGCAACCCAGCCTGCGAAGCTAGCCCTCAATCCCGATTTCGAATCTCGGTACGGCAATTTTTTTGTGTCACGAGCGTGAATACTGAGCTTTAGGTATTTTTTGTTTTTTTATAAAATTGATTTATCTATATAAATATGTGTATCGTTATCTAGTACCTATAGTAGATGCCTTGAGAGCTTACATAGTTTGGGACTGAGATAATTGGTATAAAATTGTGCTCTGATACTGTTGTCTACACTCAGGAGCAAAAATAACGGGTCAGAGTGCCTTGGTTCCTCGCCAGGGGATGCTTTTAGTGAAATCTGATGATGAATACCCCGAGCATCGATACAGGACTAAACTTCCAGAGTGCCTAGGGTACCCAACTGAATGAACCTGCAGTTAACGCCGGAATAATGCCTGTTCAGAAAAACATCTAAAATGGCCATAAAATGTAAGAAAATCCAAATGTTGACCAAAACTTTCGCGCTGTGGTGTAAATTGATTGTGTGATCAGTTAGGTATCTTAGGAACCTTTGACCTCCTCTATTGAACCTCGGAGTATCCACCATTAAACCTAACTCAAAACAACCCCTGGCGAGGAACCAAGGCTTCGAAATAGTCTCGTTTGTATGAAAAACGCACTCTGACCCGGTATTTTTGCTCCTGAGTGTATTATTATTTAATAATGATAATGACATGAAGACGTTGTAACGCAGTCAAACGTCTCGAGGTATATGCATCGTCTAAGAAACCTTTATTGCATAATCGATTATACTTTGTCGGTTAATAGGTAATGCAACTTAAATTGCATTTTTTTTAAATTTAATTTAAGTACCTTTTTGTATATTGACGTCAAAACAGACCAGTTATTCGTTGGTTATCAATGTTGTCTTTGATTATAATGAGAGTTTTCTTTTCGTATTCATGTTGACAATATCAATATAATTGCGTATTTTTGACAAGCAATGCCATTTATATTGTAATGCATTGATGAATGAATAAACTAAAATATGTCTACCTTATTAAGAAAGAAAGAAAGAAAGAAAGAAATTATTTATTCGTGACGTGTAAACATTAATTAGTACAAAACAATTAGAACACAAAATTATAATTTGTCACGAAATGGTCGCAACTCAGCGTGGTGCTGGCAGAGCCAGCGCTGGTCTTCCGTTGCGGCCATTTGGTGAAGTCACGGCGCAATGACGCCACGACCGCACACACTGTTCTACAAATTACAAAGTAAAATAAAAATAACAAGATAAAAAGAAGACAAGACAAACAGGTGAAAAACATGCCACACAGCTACATTATTATTATAACGTAACTATAAAACGTTAATAACTTTAAACTTCATTTCAAATTGCGGTTTTACTCTATTTTAACGCATTATATTAGTAATACTGCAGTCTCAAAAATATACCCAAATATTTAAAAAATGAATCATACTTTAATACTTATCCATAAAAATCACCCATCAATAGACTCAACGTCTGCAACCTTCAAGACCAGGATAAATACGGGATAGTCATCAATCAACGTTTCATGAAAATATCTGAAAATAGGGAAATCTTATATTTCATATTTGTAAAGAAATTTTGCTAGCATTATGAACTTTAGTCGGTGGTAAAAGAGTTGTAGATTGTAATAACAATGACGATTAAATAATAATTAAGTGCCCTAATGATGTTACAACCATTAGCTGTTTGTTTTTATACCTTAATGGCTGCATAATAATACTGTTTTAGATACGGAAAATATTTATTATTTAATTAAGTGTAAGTAAACGAGAGCACAGACCTCCTTAATGATGGTAAGTGAGATCTGACAACGATAGAGTTTCGCAATCTCAAATCAGCAAATGCTTCGCCAATCCTGAGGGATATAACGGAATTTATTTATTTATTTATTGAACAAGAACGGTTTACACTAATTACACTTGCCAACATTCTAATAGTGGACTTTTATAGTTATATCAGGCATTTATTATTTTAAAAAAATAACCCGCACTCACACACGCGCTATCTCACACATTAAACACTCATTTATTCACTAGCATTCACGTACAAACCTTCTTACCGCATCAAACAGTACGCACAACTTTGAGACATATTAACCTGGACCAGTGGTCAACAAAAATATCCACTTGGGGATTAGTTCGCAAGAGCCCATTGAGTGAGGCGATCATGTCGCACAGTGGTGAGTGGCGACGCGCAGCAGTCGAATCCTCAATTCTTGTCATTTTACTAATTGTCTTGTCTCCAAACCGGAACATAACAATGCGAACTCTGCTACTTATCTGTAGGTAAGGATATGTTAAAATAGTTCATTGAAAGAAATAAATATCGGGGGACAATCCCATTAAAATTGATCTAGTCCTAAGCTCTAGGCTTGTACTATACTTATACAGAAAACACCTAAGACTCAGAAACAGTTTGCCAATACCGGGAATTGAACCCAGGACTGCTAGCTTCATAGGCAGAGTCACTACCAACTAGGCAAACAGCGTCATCAAATTGTCTTATATACCATCAACTGTTTCACAAAAATATATATATGTATACGATAGATCGTCGTCAGTCGACAAATGTCTTTGTACATACATAAATACCTTCACGCCTGTCTCTAAATAGAGTAGGCAGAGACTAAGGAACGCCAGGTGCACCGGTCTTGTATACAACTTTCTCCTCCTCTACATTCAACCTCTTAAAGCACTAGCACTTAGCACTTCAATCGGTTTCGAGAATACCTTTGTAATTTTAACTTTATTAACCTAAAACCCTATCCAGTTCCAAACGAAGTAACAACCTTGTTTGCCAGTAACTTGACACCATTCATTCACTAATTAAACATTGGCGTTACTTCTGTTTAGCCTAATTACAAGGGAGCAGTAAACAACATTTTTCATAACAAGGAGAAATAAGCCCCTTCCGAAGGATAATGAAACGTATAATCCCTGGCTAAGTTGGCTGGCTAATGAAGTTATTCGGAATTTTACGGAAAGTACAGTTCACACCAGCGTTGTTCGATAAATAAATTTATATATCCTAAATTTAGGGCATCTGTCAAAGTGACTTTTGACTTTAGTTGACTGACATAAGATTCTTTTTCGAACTAAAGACATTTGACATAGGCCTTACGAGGACATGGGGACAGTGTCACACTAATTGATCTAGTCCTAAAATAAACTCTAGGCTTGTACTGTAAGTACTAGACATGATGATACTTAAATACATAGTATATTTACAAGGCTCAAGGGATTTGACCTCGGGACTGCTAGCTTTGTAGACCGGGTTACTCACTATCAACTAAGATGATGTGTCGTGGTGTATCATGAACAGAAAATAAGTTTTGTTAGAAAAAATATAATATTCTGCTAACTGTTATTTATTTCTTCTCCTCGAAATAGTACTGTCAAGATGGGGGTTTTATCTCTGAAATAAACACTGTTTCCTTGAACGAACTTGGTATACACTCAGGAGCAAAAATAACGGGTCAGAGCGCGTTTTTAATACCAAAGAGGCTATTTCGAAGGCTTGGTTCCTCGCCAGGGAATGCTTTTAGTGAAATCTGATGATGAATACCCCGACTATCGATACAAGACTTCCAGAGTGCCTAGGATACCCAACTGAATAAATCTGCGGTTAACGCCGGAATTGTGCATGTTCAGAAAAACATCTAAAATGGCAATAAAATGTAAGGAAATCAAAGTGCTGACCCAAACTCACCCGCTGTGGACTGATTGTGCGATCAGTTAGGTATCTTAAGAAATTTTGACCTCCTTTGTTCTATGGAGCTATTTGCTACAAACATTTAAATGTTTAAAAGCAAGTGCTCGCTACCACCATCTTATCCATTAACCTACCGCCAAACAGCATTTGTTGTTGTTTTTTTCCGGTTTGGGGATAAGACAGCCGGTGTAATGACTAGCATAGAAGCATTCCATCTTAGTCCTCAGGGTTGGCAACGCATTTGCAGTCTTAGGCTTGCTCTCTTGTGAATGCGAATGTCTATGGGTCACAGTTTCCACTTACCATCAGGTGGCCTGTGTGCTCGTTTGCCTTCTCTATAGCATAAATAAATAAATATATATCGATAGTTGTGTAATAGAAGAAAAAACGGTTCACCAAATAACCAACACATATTTCACGTGTGGTTACGTAAGGTTTGAATAAAATTAAGAGACAGATGCAATTTCTCCTTCGAAGTCCACGTCGGTGCACACAGCAGCACATGACATTTTATTCCGTTTGAGATAGTGATAGGAGTAGATAATCATTAACTTCTCAACATTCTTGGCATGCTTTTTTTTATATAATATTACTCGGTATCGATAAAAGACACGTTTCAAACACTAGCTAGATTGCGACAGTCTTATGTTTTACCGTGAAATTTCCGACCTTTAGTAATTACTTAGTATTTCTCCTGGATTAACATATTTATATGTTTATACTAGTCTGGTACCCATCGTATAAGTCTAGAACTTAATTTGGGACTAGGCTTATTTGTGTAAAATAGTCCTCTGATTAAGAGTCTAAGTATATCCGATAAGACCCATCTGTACAACATAAGATAAGACAACAACCCGGCTCTCAAAGAAATTCGTAAGATTTCTTCGTAATTAAAAGTTGTTTTTATCCGGTTAATCCGGGTGTCCGGTCGTATCTCACAACTTCGTTCATTACCGCCCGCTTATAATGAAATAATAACACAAATCGCGCTCAACTCCTGATATACGTGACTGGGATAACAAGATGGCTGACTTCAATTTTGTTACCGAAGATATGTTTATCTCCGACAAGTGGAATAAAAAATATATATGATGAGCAAATGTTTGTAATATTTATATTCGTGAAATATGTAGATCCTTTACCCGAAGATCTTCTAAAAGAAATATTATGCTATCGTACCTAGCGGGATCGCAGATCCATTCCATAGATATTTTCTCATCTCAACACTTCAATCGTAAGAAGCAAATACGTTGCCAACCTGAGGACTACGATGAAATGCCTCTATGCTAGTCAATTTCACTGGTTGTCTTATTGCCATACCGGAACTCAATAATGCAGACTGCTTGGTAGTAAGGAAAAGGCTCAGCTACTCTATTCTGCTGAGTAAAACCATATAGCTTTTGACGTGTCATAATTTTGTCAACGTTACGTTAGCTCTTATTTACATGACAGTAATGGGGGCCGAGTTAAAAACAAAAACATGTCAAATACAATATGGTCTTATCCATGGCCCCTACAGTAATGGCGACTGACGTCAGAACAATACCATAACAGATCAAAGTCGATATGTTTTTTACCGTCGGGAATAGAGGCTCAGTAGTCAGTATGGAAATCCAGATCGTGGTAACGATTCAGAAGCACTTAATCGCGTAAAAACATTATATTTTGTATACCTCGACGTTTCGATCTGGTTGCAACGGTTTTAGATTTATAACCGTGTACGTGTGAAAATTGTACAGTCGGTCAAAAATGTGGTTTACCACGCTACGGTTGGAGTTTATTTGCACGTCATGATACAACAAGTTCGATTTTCCCTTGCAATAATATTATGACGGTGACAAGTGTCAACCTTAGATGATTAGATCTCACAAAAAGATGTTAAAAAAGTTATAGTCGAAATTCCAAGAATAAACAGATCTAATTTAGATAGAAATGCCTATTACAACGTCTAATACTTCCGAGGCGAAGTCTTGTTTAACATTTCTTGACAATGTCAAACATTATTAAAATCTTCATTAAGGTTCCCTAAATGAAAAATGGAAATAAAAATCAGGAAACTTTTCAAAATAAAAGTCAATTTAACTTCTAAACAAACAAAATGGACCTATTGAGCCCTGAAATTGTCTTTAGAAGTTACAATCGAATGAAATGGGGATATAAAATTGATTGTAAAAGGATAACTTTGTTTCGCTTTACTAAGTATTCCTGAAACATAACTGGGATTAGGGTTCTGTCAGTTTATTTCATTAAAGCTATATAAGCTAAGACTGCGGTCCTTCTTCACTAAATAACGGCATATCGTATGAACACTGTATCACTGCCACATAACTAGTGTTAGTCATGATGAACTTTTCACAAGGATAAGTTAGCGATTGTAGTAAGCCGATGATTCCCAGTCGATAGAAAATAGATGTCGTTACTATTTTGAAAAAAAACTCTTATCTGATTTTACGAAATGTATTGTTCACAATCGTAAGTCACGAAATATGAGATACGAGGTATTTTCAAAGCAATGACGATTTGTTAGCAGCGCTTGCATATTCTTACGGCCTAGAAGTACAGAGCCGTATAAAACGATTGTTTAATTTAATGTAGCCTTAAATCGCGTATTGCCTACAGAAAAAGTAATTATGGTACATTAGTGCTAATAATTAGTGATAAAGGTATAGACCACTTCCTTCCACTTGCTATGATCCAGATAAAATTTCCTCGCTTCCTCCACACTCACGTCTCTTACATATGCGTCGGTTTAGGGTACCTACTCCCCTGACCTGACCCTTTCTTAATAGGTATGTCCCCGATCTGATCGTGGAACGTTCGCCAAAACAAAACAAAACAATGTACTCGTATGTATGTAATGTATGTGTGGAATGTACGTTTGTCAAAAAAGGTTAATATTCTTCAATACTGCTAACTCGATCTGCTTACGATACTGGTAATATTTTGGTCCATCTCGGTGCCGAAGACTCATTGTTTTTTACTGTCTTTGTTTTTCTATCATGTGTAAATGACGCTGAGATAAAATAAACCTTGATATTGTTTTTATAGGCTCCTTATGCAACTTAACCTTCATTTATCCCATTAACGGTAAGAAAGCTGAAGCCATAACAAAAATCACCACCAAATTTCATCATTTTGCATATTTCTCACTGTCAGTTTGTGTCAACGTTCCGCTCTTACGTACATAGATACATTACGTTGTGCTAAACATATTGACGTATCGACAGGTCTGCTCCAATTTGAGTAGCATAACTTGCAGCTAGTAGATGAACAAGGCCTTGCACGTTTTAATATTAAGCATCTCTATCAGTACCTCAATATTATTTCCAGCATTTTGGGTAAATTTTAAAATTATGCCCCGGTTTTATTGTATCCGTCACTCTTGCACTTAAATACTGGTCAGAAAGTGACAGAGGTATCCACGAAGATAAACACAACCATAATAAGCCCGGATAAAACTAATAAATAAAATCCCCTGATATAATGACGTAGGATCACAGTAGTATGAAAGTTGATGGCACTGCTCTCAACCGCGGCGACATTCTCTCCGTAACGAGTTTACGTCTAATAAAATCGACGATTGAAGAGAACCCATTCCAAACAAAGTATTAAAAAGCCCGTCGCTTTGGAGTTTGATCGAACATTTAATTGGGGTCGCTTCAGTAAATTCCTCCCAACAAAGAGTCAATAGCTTATAGATCGGTTTTGCCGACATCAAGACGAAAGATGGTTAATATATTGAATGTCGTTCTTTTGCCCGACTACTGCGACTGTCTATCCAAGTTTCTTGTGACGGACGGATTAAAGTGCCACTCCGTGGACACACCGGATTGGTACTCGTATTTCACCTACTTTCCTTTTAAGGGTTCCGTAGCCAAATGGCAAAAAACGGAACCCTTATAGATTCGTCATGTCTGTCCGTTCGTCTGTCCGTCCGTATGTCACAGCCACTTTATTCCGTAACTATAAGAGCCATACTATGGAAACTTTGTAAGTAGATGTATTCGGTGAACCGCATTAAGATTTTCATACAAAAATAGGAAAAAAACAATAAATTTTTGGGGTTCCCCATACTTAGAACTGAAACTCAATTATTTTTTTTCATCAAACCCATACGTGTGGGGTATCTATGGATAGGTCTTCAAAAATGATATTGAGGTTTCTAATATATATTTTTTCTAAACTGAATAGTTTGCGCGACAGACGCTTCCAAAGTGGAAAAATGTGTGTCCCCCCCCCGTAACTTCTAAAATAAGGGAATGATAAATGTAAAAATAATATATGATGTACATTACCATGCAAACTTCCACCGAAAATTGGTTTGAACGAGATCTAATGATTAGTTTTTTTTTAATACGTTATAAATCGTAAACCGCATTTTACCTTTCATTCAATCAACTCCAATATAATAAAGAATAAAGAAAAACATTTATTTAGATGTATAGTGGTACGGAACCCTACGTGCGCGAGTCCGACTCGCACTTGGCCGGTTTTTTTTGATTTCGTTCCTGGCCACTCTTACGTTTCATTGTTAGACTTGTTTCTGAAATTTATTGAGTTGACAGGCAAGATACTACGGTTGATTATAATTAGTTCTAAGAATACAAGTCCTTCATAGAATGTAGGAAGATATTCATGCATTAGGCTGGCCATTTGCAACGTCAAAAGATGGCGGATGTGTAATTTGTTTTATTTTTTATTTTTTGTGTATTTAGGTGTTCAAAGTTCTTTTTTGTTAGTGATTTGTAATTTTAATGCCTTTGTGTTGCACAGTGATAGAAGACTTGGACTTATTCCGTGTATCCTGGCATCTTACTTCTCGTTTCAAGTGGACTCGCAGTGGTACAGAGGTTAAAACTATCTTGGCCTCTGTCCTACATATTACCGTACAACGTTGCCACCAATATTCCTAGAGAAGATTGGATTGTGTTTTATTGCTATATTGATTTATACTTATATATACTTGACACTGGCGAAATCACTTCATTGTGGAAACGCCATATTCTCGCGGTAGTAGTTGTTCAAGTAGCCGCGGGGCAAAAAAAAAGTCCTTCATAAAATATGTAAAAATAGTAAACGGTACCTAGTTATATTATGAGCAGATAACCGCTTGGCTATAATAAACTCCAACCAACTTTCAAGTTAGTTTAAGCACCACCTGTATAACGGGTCTTTCTGTATTTAACCAACGTATTGACGAGATTGAACTTTAAATAAACATGGCTTTATTCAAAATCTTACGAATGATGACAACTCACTGAAAAACCGATATTTCGCATCTTGTTTGTTGTTTTTGTAATGGTCTTTCAGAATACTTTAGGATTTACCTAAGTCAATTTATGAAGTTATATTGTTGATCAATAGCGTTCTACGATGGGTACCGTGATTTTTAACAAACTTTATAATTTACCGTCACGTCATGAAACGTGGAGCTGTTTATTTCTTTTGTCTAGTAGCAAGGGCGCTAAAATATTTCTATCAAAATAAACACAAAAAAATAAAATGAAATTGAACACCTATATTTCGTGTACAACACTAGATTAAATAGAAGGAGCCAGCAAAGTTTCCCAGAGATATTGACATTTCGAAGTGTTCGGAAATGTTAGCACTATCAGGAAACCTCACCAGTCGCCAACTTTAAGAAAATAAGAAGTTGGTCGCGACATTATTTTGTCAAATACTTACATTGGATTTGGTGGGACGAATTCTTTTGTAGCCCTGAGGGTTGGTTATGCATTTGAAGTCTTGAGAATGCAAGTGTCTATGGTTTAATGCAAATATTTGTCTGATGAGCGCGAGTCTTGATGAGTCTTAAATGTTTTCTATGTATTTAAGTATTTGTAGAGATCGTCTTATGCTTAACTGAACACGATTCGGTTTTTTTTAAGTCATGGAGAAGACAGCTGTTCGCACAGGCAGTGAGATCTTTTGTAATCCATGGAGATTCGCATCTCAAGACTACATCTTAAGAGTGCAATCCTAATACCGCGAGTGCATTGCCAACATGAAAGGTCACGTGATCTACCTACTTACTATAAACTATAGCGCAAGCTACTTACTATGTGAATAAGTGAATTCGCGTAAGATTTTTCTATGATATTTACTATAGCCCCAGACAAACTGTTGATGACTGTACATTCCTACATAAAAAACAGCCGTTGTAATACAAGGCTAATAAATATACCCGCATCCAACCTCCAGTAACATTTGCTTTGCAGAGGCACTTTATCTGAAATAGTGGAAGTAAATAAGAGGGGTGATTTATAAAGACAGAGTGCTATTTAGTGTCGGTCATTCATTAGATGTGGGAATCGTAATGTACGGTCTGTGAGGCAAGCGGAAGCGTTAAAGGTAAGGCATAGAGAACGCTAATAATCTATTTTGAATTTAAATTTCGAAATCGAATTCATTTGTTTAATTACAGTTCTATAGGAGTAAATCTTTTGAGAGCCGGGGTGGGCATGTGGAGCGGTGAGGTACGACAAAGCTCATAATAGTCACCGTTGCCCTCTCCGTGAATCTCATGCATAGCCCGATTTTTGTTAAGTTTTACGCCTATTACCACTTACAAGTTTCTTAAATTCAGTTTTCGTTTTATGACACACAAGTAACAAATCTGGGTCCCAGTGCAAAAGGGTGTAAGTCTCCTGAACATCAAATGAAAAAGGGTTTAAGTCTAGTAGGTACACACTGTTTATGTACCTATTATACCCTTTTGTAAAACAAGTTAAGTCAACTTGTACCCTTTTTCACTATGTCTCCTAATATATAATCTCAGTTGCAAGTTCAAATGTGTTGTCGATTGTCAGCCGAGCGCCTTTATGAAGCTGGGAGTATCTATTGAACACTAAGCCGCAAACGCACTGAGAGCTTTCGGCGGCGCGATGCGGCGAGTTCCTATACTAAAAAGCGTTCCAAAACCACGGCGGAGCGTTTTCAGTGGATACGTATTATTATCTCGAATCATTTTTCATCAAACGTATAATTACGCAGAATTTACATTTTATCGAAAGGCATTTCTCTCAGCATGGCTTTTTTTTTTTGTAATCACACGTCTAACCTAACCTAATCTAATTCATGTTTAAGATATCATGAAAATGATGAATGAAAATTCGACGTCAACTATGAAATGCAATTCGATAAAATTATCGATGAAGTGAATCTCCATAAAATGATAGGATACCGTTTTTAGTTTGGGAAGACGCCACACCGCGCCCCGCCTCCCACAGTGCGTTTGGAACTTTATTTACTACGTGGTTACTACAAAACATTTACCGTATTAACAAGTGTGTAAAGTCTTCTTGGGTGAATCAAAGCTAACCCGTGACCCCGATTACTAAATTAAATATATATTATATCAAAGCTCAAGACTACAGTAACATTTTTCTGGCTCTTTACCCTCCCCACCGCTAGTGTTGATGGGTTTTTTGCTGTAGAGATGAATACGCAAACTTCGCGAAGTCAGCTGAAGAAATGGCCACCTTTTTCCGTTATTTTTTGCTTGGTGCAGTCTTAATTGAGTCGGTCTTATTTATCAATCATCATATTAAAGCATATGTGGGTGAAAGTAGGCACTCTTCTTTTTCGTCAGGTTATATTTATCTAGCGAATAAAACATTCTAGTTCCTTTTCACAACGGCATCAAACGTGTCAAAGTTCAACAGTCTTTAGTCAATAGGTGATAGTATTTGACAGCTTTGGTAGAAGCTGATATTACTCTCAAAGGCCCGTCGCCCATCACTCACGCCGGGAGACCACGCTTTACAAAGGACGTGTCGCGGGAACGTCAGATGAAGGCTCAGAATTTGTGGTCACTCAAACGTTAACATGGGTAACGTTAGTTGACATCGCAGACGTTTGCCGGGTACCCTCAATTGCGGGTATTAAGCCTGCGGGAGTAACGGTCTGTTCTGGTATTAGGAGTGTTTAGGTATTTATTATTGACTTTTACGTATTTATTGGTTCGTAACAAATATAGGTACAGAATTTGTCGTTGTTGTTTGTGATTCTTATTTCGTTAAAAAGTGGTAAATTATTACCCTGAATACGATAAAAAAAAATTGAGTGATGGATGGACAAATTAACCAAATATGGTGTTTTGTATCCAAGTTCCGCTGTACGTTTTAATTTTACGTGCATTGACGGATTCGATATGAAATACCTAATTTAATGATGGAATTTTCCGTTTTGGATGTACTTATTTATATATGTAAATTTGTAAACCAATTATCAGTAATTACGTACACAAACTTAACATTATGTGAACAGAGGCGAATTTATACCTTTAAGGGATCGCTTCTTGTTAACCTGGCCATGATTGAAGAAACTGTCCCAGGATGTATATGTAGTATTATTAAATAATGAGCATTGTTGGGATGGAAATGGAAGAAAAAGGACATACGCTAGCAATAAATAACTTACCATTAATTTTAAATAATTCGACCTAAAGTTGCTGTGAAAAGTTCCTCCAAAGTCATTACCGACTATGAAAGAGAAACATTTGACAGCATTTAACAAAACAAATGTCCGTTAAATGTAACAGGACGTTCGTATTGGCAAAACATCAAGACCAAAGCGCCGTGACATTTGACGTAAGATTCCAAACCAAAACTTGAACCGAATGTCACATCCAACTTACCAACACAAAATTACTTTTGCTGTTGTCCATCTAACGCATCTTACATCTGTGGTCTATATGCTTTGATACTTTAGGGTGAGTTTTGAAAATGTAGTGTTTTGCGGGCGGCACGGTATAGTTTGTTATGTAACAGTTTTGTTTGGAGAAATGCCAAAGGTTTCAGTGAGGTAAACAGGAATGCGACGGGTAAAGATGGCGGCTAGAGTCTTGGAGTTGTCAAGGTTTCAATGTAGATGCTATCGGTATTTTTTAACTACGTAATGCGAAGCAAAATTCGTTTTTTTAATGACTTAGTAAAGGCAAACGGTCACACAGGCCACGTGATGTTAAGTGGAAACTGTGACCTATAGACATTCGCATTCACAAGACTCCAAATGCACTGCCAGCCCTGAGGAATAAGATGGAATGCCTCTATGCTCGTCATTTCTCCGGCTGTCTTATCCCTAAATCGGAACACAACAATGCGAACATTGCGGTTTAGGGGTAGGTTAATGTATAAGATGGTGGTAGCGACCCAGATGGACCCTGCACAAGGTCCTGACACCCGCACGTTCGTATACCCCGCCGCGCCGCGCGCTGTATGGTAGTGAATCTCGAGTATGGCAAAAGAAGAACGAAAGCAGGATTAATGCAGTTGAATTGAGACCTCTGAGTTGCTAGGATGACAAATAGAGTAAGAAATAGCGAGATCCGAGAACGATGTGAATTGAAAGAAGATTTAGCGCCCAAGATCGAAAAGGGGGACGCTAAAACGGTTTGGTCATTTAGAAAGGATGGATGAAAGAAGAGTCACGAAAGAGATATGGCGAGCGAGAGTGAGCGGAGATGTCGGTAGGGGACGTCCTAGCTAGACAGACGTACGGTGATCAGATTCGCGATGTAATGAATAAGGGCGAAATCAAAAGCACCCGGAACCTCCGTACGTGCATGAAGAGATTGATGAATGTAGAGGAAGCCAACGTTGTATGTTTAGACCGGTGCACCTGGCGTTCGTCTCTGCCTACCTCATTGGAAGACAGGCGTGAACGCAATAATGTATGTATGGTTTTTTTATAGCCTGGAGAAGGGAAACGAGCTCATACTTGCTGGTAAATGGATGCTGAAGCCTATACACATTTGCAATCTTAAAATTGTAATCAGGCGATGATAATCTCAAGACTAAAAATGCGTTGCGTTTGCAACTCCTCAGGGTTTCCTGAGGAGTTGCAAGAAATGCCTCCAAAGCCCCGATGGCTAGCCATTTCACTGGTTATCTTCTGCCATCGGAGCAGAGAGGTTTTGTGTTTCCTTCTTATTTTAAAGGCTTTTTTGACTTTGTATAAAAAACGTCTGAAAATTTGATTAAAGTTTGTCAAATCAGTTGTAGGGAATTTAGAAAGTAACTTTTTAACGTTTGCGTTACAAGTGAATGAAAAGATATGCCTAAAATTAAAAATCTGATGACCACAAAGCAAATGTGATAGATATATGGTTTAACCGTTACGAACTTACGATTAGTTTTCATTTTAGATAATTTATAACATTAAAACTGGTAATACATCGATTTATTTTCAATCGACTTCTGCCAACACTAGCGCAATACGTACGCATATGTCAGCAGTCGAATAAAAACATTGCTTTATTCTCAAGAAAATCTTATTTGTAGCATTTTTCTTGCCCATTTTTAGTGTAGTAATGCCAGAGAGTTGTTTAACGGTTATATTTTCTTGGCAACCCCCTTATGTGAAAGTGAGTTTCTTTGTACTTATTGTTTTCCAAGTAACAATAATGTTTCTACAGAAAATACGTAACTCAGCGCTATTTTTTCGTAAGTACTTTCCTATAAGTAACAAATATTTTTGGAAGTTCGTGTTGGAATATGAACCGTCAGTCCATCAAGGCAAAGTCGATATCAAATGGTATCAATACATACATTACAAACGTATTTCTCAGTTTGAGATTTGTTTATTTGTCTATGATTGCGAGACTATCTGTCGCGTAATTTATAATTCAAAAAACTAATTTGTCATGTCATGTGTTAAGATGTGAATAAAAGTGATGCGGTAAATATCGATGTTTCAGTATCGAAGGTCGCGAGCGTCAATCCGTTGCTGCATGACTGAAGGACGAAATAAAATTCGATAAAATCAAACACTACCGCATTTATAATAATGAAGTTATCACTTATCACACTCGCACGCTGGCCAAGAATTGTATGATACCCCAATATAATAATGATATTTACTCGTAATGATAGGATGTTGTTGAAACGTAGAGCAACCGTTGAGGTAAATGTAGTTACTAAGTCTCGTCATAGTTTTAGTATAGTTATGTCGTTAACCTTGTTGAAAGCAACCCAGCCTGCGAAGCTAGCCCTCAATCCCGATTTCGAATCTCGGTACGGCAATTTTTTTGTGTCACGAGCGTGAATACTGAGCTTTAGGTATTTTTTGTTTTTTTATAAAATTGATTTATCTATATAAATATGTGTATCGTTATCTAGTACCTATAGTAGATGCCTTGAGAGCTTACATAGTTTGGGACTGAGATAATTGGTATAAAATTGTGCTCTGATACTGTTGTCTACACTCAGGAGCAAAAATAACGGGTCAGAGTGCCTTGGTTCCTCGCCAGGGGATGCTTTTAGTGAAATCTGATGATGAATACCCCGAGCATCGATACAGGACTAAACTTCCAGAGTGCCTAGGGTACCCAACTGAATGAACCTGCAGTTAACGCCGGAATAATGCCTGTTCAGAAAAACATCTAAAATGGCCATAAAATGTAAGAAAATCCAAATGTTGACCAAAACTTTCGCGCTGTGGTGTAAATTGATTGTGTGATCAGTTAGGTATCTTAGGAACCTTTGACCTCCTCTATTGAACCTCGGAGTATCCACCATTAAACCTAACTCAAAACAACCCCTGGCGAGGGACCAAGGCTTCGAAATAGTCTCGTTTGTATGAAAAACGCACTCTGACCCGGTATTTTTGCTCCTGAGTGTATTATTATTTAATAATGATAATGACATGAAGACGTTGTAACGCAGTCAAACGTCTCGAGGTATATGCATCGTCTAAGAAACCTTTATTGCATAATCGATTATACTTTGTCGGTTAATAGGTAATGCAACTTAAATTGCATTTTTTTTAAATTTAATTTAAGTACCTTTTTGTATATTGACGTCAAAACAGACCAGTTATTCGTTGGTTATCAATGTTGTCTTTGATTATAATGAGAGTTTTCTTTTCGTATTCATGTTGACAATATCAATATAATTGCGTATTTTTGACAAGCAATGCCATTTATATTGTAATGCATTGATGAATGAATAAACTAAAATATGTCTACCTTATTAAGAAAGAAAGAAAGAAAGAAAGAAATTATTTATTCGTGACGTGTAAACATTAATTAGTACAAAACAATTAGAACACAAAATTATAATTTGTCACGAAATGGTCGCAACTCAGCGTGGTGCTGGCAGAGCCAGCGCTGGTCTTCCGTTGCGGCCATTTGGTGAAGTCACGGCGCAATGACGCCACGACCGCACACACTGTTCTACAAATTACAAAGTAAAATAAAAATAACAAGATAAAAAGAAGACAAGACAAACAGGTGAAAAACATGCCACACAGCTACATTATTATTATAACGTAACTATAAAACGTTAATAACTTTAAACTTCATTTCAAATTGCGGTTTTACTCTATTTTAACGCATTATATTAGTAATACTGCAGTCTCAAAAATATACCCAAATATTTAAAAAATGAATCATACTTTAATACTTATCCATAAAAATCACCCATCAATAGACTCAACGTCTGCAACCTTCAAGACCAGGATAAATACGGGATAGTCATCAATCAACGTTTCATGAAAATATCTGAAAATAGGGAAATCTTATATTTCATATTTGTAAAGAAATTTTGCTAGCATTATGAACTTTAGTCGGTGGTAAAAGAGTTGTAGATTGTAATAACAATGACGATTAAATAATAATTAAGTGCCCTAATGATGTTACAACCATTAGCTGTTTGTTTTTATACCTTAATGGCTGCATAATAATACTGTTTTAGATACGGAAAATATTTATTATTTAATTAAGTGTAAGTAAACGAGAGCACAGACCTCCTTAATGATGGTAAGTGAGATCTGACAACGATAGAGTTTCGCAATCTCAAATCAGCAAATGCTTCGCCAATCCTGAGGGATATAACGGAATTTATTTATTTATTTATTGAACAAGAACGGTTTACACTAATTACACTTGCCAACATTCTAATAGTGGACTTTTATAGTTATATCAGGCATTTATTATTTTAAAAAAATAACCCGCACTCACACACGCGCTATCTCACACATTAAACACTCATTTATTCACTAGCATTCACGTACAAACCTTCTTACCGCATCAAACAGTACGCACAACTTTGAGACATATTAACCTGGACCAGTGGTCAACAAAAATATCCACTTGGGGATTAGTTCGCAAGAGCCCATTGAGTGAGGCGATCATGTCGCACAGTGGTGAGTGGCGACGCGCAGCAGTCGAATCCTCAATTCTTGTCATTTTACTAATTGTCTTGTCTCCAAACCGGAACATAACAATGCGAACTCTGCTACTTATCTGTAGGTAAGGATATGTTAAAATAGTTCATTGAAAGAAATAAATATCGGGGGACAATCCCATTAAAATTGATCTAGTCCTAAGCTCTAGGCTTGTACTATACTTATACAGAAAACACCTAAGACTCAGAAACAGTTTGCCAATACCGGGAATTGAACCCAGGACTGCTAGCTTCATAGGCAGAGTCACTACCAACTAGGCAAACAGCGTCATCAAATTGTCTTATATACCATCAACTGTTTCACAAAAATATATATATGTATACGATAGATCGTCGTCAGTCGACAAATGTCTTTGTACATACATAAATACCTTCACGCCTGTCTCTAAATAGAGTAGGCAGAGACTAAGGAACGCCAGGTGCACCGGTCTTGTATACAACTTTCTCCTCCTCTACATTCAACCTCTTAAAGCACTAGCACTTAGCACTTCAATCGGTTTCGAGAATACCTTTGTAATTTTAACTTTATTAACCTAAAACCCTATCCAGTTCCAAACGAAGTAACAACCTTGTTTGCCAGTAACTTGACACCATTCATTCACTAATTAAACATTGGCGTTACTTCTGTTTAGCCTAATTACAAGGGAGCAGTAAACAACATTTTTCATAACAAGGAGAAATAAGCCCCTTCCGAAGGATAATGAAACGTATAATCCCTGGCTAAGTTGGCTGGCTAATGAAGTTATTCGGAATTTTACGGAAAGTACAGTTCACACCAGCGTTGTTCGATAAATAAATTTATATATCCTAAATTTAGGGCATCTGTCAAAGTGACTTTTGACTTTAGTTGACTGACATAAGATTCTTTTTCGAACTAAAGACATTTGACATAGGCCTTACGAGGACATGGGGACAGTGTCACACTAATTGATCTAGTCCTAAAATAAACTCTAGGCTTGTACTGTAAGTACTAGACATGATGATACTTAAATACATAGTATATTTACAAGGCTCAAGGGATTTGACCTCGGGACTGCTAGCTTTGTAGACCGGGTTACTCACTATCAACTAAGATGATGTGTCGTGGTGTATCATGAACAGAAAATAAGTTTTGTTAGAAAAAATATAATATTCTGCTAACTGTTATTTATTTCTTCTCCTCGAAATAGTACTGTCAAGATGGGGGTTTTATCTCTGAAATAAACACTGTTTCCTTGAACGAACTTGGTATACACTCAGGAGCAAAAATAACGGGTCAGAGCGCGTTTTTAATACCAAAGAGGCTATTTCGAAGGCTTGGTTCCTCGCCAGGGAATGCTTTTAGTGAAATCTGATGATGAATACCCCGACTATCGATACAAGACTTCCAGAGTGCCTAGGATACCCAACTGAATAAATCTGCGGTTAACGCCGGAATTGTGCATGTTCAGAAAAACATCTAAAATGGCAATAAAATGTAAGGAAATCAAAGTGCTGACCCAAACTCACCCGCTGTGGACTGATTGTGCGATCAGTTAGGTATCTTAAGAAATTTTGACCTCCTTTGTTCTATGGAGCTATTTGCTACAAACATTTAAATGTTTAAAAGCAAGTGCGACATACCTTATAAAAGTACAATGCAATAAGGTCTATTTTACAAACTAAAACCTTATTACACTACAGTACCTACATTATTGTCTAGGCGCGGAAAGTAATGGAGTTCCTCACAAGGTGGTTAGCAGGCCGAGCATAGCGAGGCCTGATAAAGTACGAGTCAGGAAATCCTAGTTTTCGCGAAGGCAGTTGTACTTAATGCTTTTCTCAAACAATGCGAGGAAATAAGTAAGTAAGTAAGTAAGTAAGTAAGTAAGTAAATCATTTATTCACAACAAAAACACGCAGACAAAAAATAAAATAAAAAGTAACAAAAATAAAAGAAAAGAGACGACATGTCGCGTTAATGTTGCGAAACGGACCCAACTCGGCATATGCTGGCTGTGAAGCCAACGCTGATCTTCCGTTGGGACCGCTCGGTGAAGACACGGAAGGCCACACAGACATTTCGGTACATACATTTAATTAAAAATGAAATAAAACTAAAAAATAACTGTATGTCACAACAGACAGCGCCCCAGGTGGCCATGAGATAAACTAACACTATCTGCATTACGTATTACGTGACAATAAGTCTTGAAAATGTGTTGTTTATATAGCTTATCTGTGCCAAGCGATGCGCGCTAACAATCTGTGGTTTCTGTCTGTGCACAAAACAACAACACAAACACAGTCTAAGTAGCTAAAGAATACTAGTAAGTAAGTATTACTAGTAGTGGTTTACGCTTACATCCTAATGAAAACTAGTGAAGATTTATCCTAATTAAAACGGAAACAAACAAATAGAAAAATAAAAATAACAAGCAACGGGTGTGCCTAGATTGAAGCAGACAAGGAAGCCGAAAAAAACCACCATAAATGTTTATGCGAATGGGACATAAAATGCAGGTTTGTACAGTTAAAATATAATTCATAATGATTACACTTTATATTCCACTGGTGTCATGTTTCAGTGGTCCCTGGCTTAATTGGTGATCGCATAAGAATTTTTTCAACTTTAACCTAAAACTATTTAAATTTTGCAGGTTCCGAATGGGAGGTGGAATATTGTTCCAACATTTAGATAAAAGAAATGATACAAATACAAATACATGATAACAAAATGATACAAATACATGGTTATAAGTTTTTTTTTACGGTTTTTTTTAATGGTCGTCTCGGTTTTATATGCAAAAGAGAGCACTTTTAAAAAAACAATATGGACATGGACGGAAAGTGTTTTTGTACTCCTGCGAGTAAAATGAGGCACTTTTCGTCCTTGTGTTTCAATCGGGAAACCGTTGTTTTATGTTTGAGAAAAATATAAACCATATCTCAATAGCGGGATGAAAATTCCATTTCTATTCCTCCGTAGGGAAGTGATTGACGAAAGCAGCACCCGCCCCACCACCCCTTAGGCCTCATTCTTGCAAAGACGGCGCAGATCCGCACCCGCAGAATTAAGATCCGCATCGATTTTTGCGGGTGCCGAATCTCAAATTGATGCTAAAGTTCCCAGTTCTTAACATAATATAAGTCAGTTTTACATCCAGTCTGTACTAACCTTTAATGCTTTACGTTTCTGCCTTGCTGTCTCTACCTACTACAATATTTTATACCGGAAGCATTCCTTTTGCTCATAAACTGGTACCCGGAAGTTACTTTTATGAAGGTGCATTGTAATTTTATTTGCCTTAGACTTTCTTGGAACGGGGAAACGGATATTACTTTCTGAGATAGGTGTAGTAAAAATGTTCAATCTTACCTTTTATTAATATTTTATTAAAACATTGCAAGGATAAGGCAAACGAGCAAACAGGCTACCTGCCCCCTATTTCTCCATCTTAACAATGAAACGTGACAGGTGACAATTTGGTATACATTGCTAAGTTAAAACGTTGATACATCAATGGATTTCATATAAGCTGCGTTATGTACACTGAAGTGTCACGTGCCACCTGTCATTGTCGGTATGGTGAAATATGGGGCTGCAGGTAGTGAGAATCAGAATAGTTATGCATGTTTAAAATACTTGCTAGTGCTAACAAGTGTTTCTTTAGTTTTTCTTCGTAAATACGAGTAAATATATTTCTCTGGTTACCCGCATGACACGATTATTTGCTAACAACCTATTTAGAATTTTAGTTTATCGATATATACATTGAAAGTCGATAAATGAGCAGTCACTACCACAGCCCAAAAAAGCCATGAAAATTCCGCACTCCGGTTATTTGCATTCTCAAAACTACCAACTTGAGCAGCGCGTGGAGCTAACCCCATATGCTTCTGTTTAGTCCAGGCGAGAAAATACTCTTTTAACGAACAATTGGCCTCGCGTGTGATATCCATGGACTTATTTCTCTAATAAGTTAATGGGAGTGTATATTGTTACGCCGATGTGGTAAGGCGTTTCATTATCCACTAAGAGTGAAAGAGATAACACGATTGGGAATGAGACAGCGATGCGCAGGACATTCCAGACTCGTGAGCCAAGGACATTGCCATTGTGAACGGAGCGAGCAGGTAGCAAGGCGTAGAACATTACAGAAACGAATAGTCTTGGTCGTCCTCGGCGGAGCAAACTACATCGATCGTTCCAGAAGATCCGGTGGATGGAAGGCGTTCTGGAATAACGTGGGAACTATAAAAGGTGGACCGCGGTTGTGGCCACAGTCATCCAGAGGGACCTTAAGGTCGTGAGCCTGGACGACTTCATCGGACGCCTTGCCTCGTCGATGTTCACGCGAGCGGACGCGTCGCGTTTCCCCCATCTGAGGGATATCGCGCCACAGCACGCGCGTCCCCCCGACGGAAAGGCTTACCCCCGCGACCTCGACACGGCGACGACTTCGAAACAAAACCGAAAATGAACCCATGAAGACGCTGCTCAGCTGGTAGGTCGCTAGCCGGGCCTCCCCGAATGGGGTCTCACCCAGCTGGCTCGATCTCGCCAGCAGTGTAAATTCACCCGGATATGACGCCTCCCTCTCCCCCCTACCCAAAAATCCCCTTCCATCCTCACATCCCAGTAGCCCGCGCCTCCGGCGCCGGCTGCTATCCTAAGACCCGACCGTTTTAACGGTCGGCGGAGATCACCCCGGTCGGGGGCCGAAAGGCCCGTCACCGGTTCCTCATCCCCCCATAGTGAGGCGGGAGTGAGAAGACCACGAACGCCACAGTCAGTCTTTACTTGGAAAGCTAACAGTGCGATCAAGAGCGACCCGAGCGATCTAAGTCTTCGAAGTGTTTGTGCGATAATTGTTTTGTAACGGTTTAAGTGAATCGCTGTATTTGTGCATTTCTATCGGTTACCTACCCCCACGTACGTAACATTATAAATGGGTGAACCAACTTTTAAGGCACTCCCCATTTTGCAACATGTTTCACAAATTAATTGTTTTTTAGAAAATCTATAATATATTTGTTAATGACGTGGCTTACACGCTTATTCAATCGGACAAATGCGCTAACTTTTGAAATTATTTGATTTAAAATAGTACAGTTTTGAATAATAATATAGTTGCTAACGCAGAGGACAATGTCCCTCGGTTTTGCATGGAAAATGTGCATTTTCCCCTGAATTACCATTTTTCCAGGATTAAAAAATACTTGAGGTGTTTAAGGTCTGTAAATTTGGTGGTCTGATTTTAATATTCGTACATTGTTATTAAATTAACTATAAATCACCATTAAAGCTTTAATACAGCAAAAGAAAAGGAGTACCTTAAACGTTGATTCACACAAATAACTCTACACTGGCGAAATACACTTTAAAAAGAGTGAAAGACATTCATTAAAATTATAATTAGAGACTTACAAGTTAACAGTGCAAATGAGGACTAAGATCAGTAAAATACAAGGATGCACTGGGTTGTCACAGTTGCATTGGCTGTTTCAAAAGTATTATTAGGTTTCTTAATACTTAGTTTGTAAGTTACCTAGTTTTAGCAGTAAAACTTTTAGTAAGCGAGTGAATAATAAAACTTGCTTTGATATGAAGAAACTAAACGAGCACGCATGTGAACCGTTTTCTTGGGACACGGGACGTTACGTAAAGTCTAAACGCCAAAGTTTTATTTGAAACCAATAAAATTGTTAACGATGTTTTCGTTAACTTTTCTAAAACTTTACTTATTACTTTCGTTATTGATATGTGACAGTATTTACGGCAACTTGAACATAAAAGTAAAGTACTATATTTCGCTAGGCAGACCAGACATTAAAATTATTTTCTCTTGGAAAAAGGCCTAATTTGGCAAATAAGTGAGCTCAGCACGACTGCACAGGGCGAGGCACGCCCAAGTGGTGAACATGGTATGATTTGGCCACTTACTTGAATGATTAACCAAATAGGTTGCTATCGACAGAGAGTGGTGGAAGTCCAGGAAGAAAACTGTGAAAGAGCATCTCGGACCTTGTGCGTGCACTGGACGGAAAGAAGGACATGGCAAAACTCCAAGTGTTCCTTATTTGACTTCGGCACCCTAAAAATGATAATTTTACAGATGTAGTGAATAATCTTTTCCCATCGTTTTAGTCAGATAAGTTCGTATTTATCTTGCTTTCTCAGTTGGTTTATTGACGGGTACAGAAGTTAATTGAGAACGAAAGAGAAATACGAACATATGCGACAAAAACGATGGAAAAGGATTACTCACTACATCTGTACATAGAGTTAGTTAGTTAGTTAGTTAGTTAGTAGTTAGTCATAAATAACAGCGGAAACTTAAGGACTTATAATAACTCTAAGACTTGAAATAATTGCTATTATCTTAAAACGCTCACTTACTTCAAAAGAAAGCCCGTACTCGTTGACTTTTTTGATCCAAACAAGAACAGATTTATTCCGCTCAAAGCTAGCATCCATTTCCTTAAGCCGGGGCTTCTGAATTCATACCAGTAAAACATCAATTTGTTAGCATAGCGACGTAAGAACCGAGGGTTTTTTCAGACGAAAACACGCCCCGTAAATTAGCTTCAGGAAAAAGTTTTCTTTATAAGACAAGAAAATGGTGCTGATTTTTCATTACGACCTCATTAATTTCGTTTTTTTTAAGGGTAAAGTTTTTCTTCGCTGTTATGAAGGTAAACTAATCTGGGTGCTACGGGGAATTTTTTCCTTTATTAAACTAGATATTTCTTTTTTAATTTTAAACATACTGTGAAAAGTTAGTGGCGACATCATGTACTTGGAATAAAAGTTAGAAACATATTTTAAAAATCTAAAGTACCTGAGCTTTCTCCTTACCTTATCACTAGAGAGGATATTAAAAAATAATATAAAATAAACAAATCTAGATAATTTTCGGTAAGTATGTAATTAAAATCTGCAGTGAGACATTACATACATAAACTCACGCGTTCATTCCCAGAATGGGGTAGGCAGATGTTAAATAAACAATAATAATAACACATTAACGAACATCAACTGTAAGTTGACATTTATTCATTTCAGAAACCACAATCCAATTTGGGTCAGATTAATCTAGCATGGTAGGTAATAGATACGATATGGTACCTAATTATCGTACTGCCTGCAATGCGCTGTCGCAGTTGCACTCAACTGGTTTCTTGATATCATTATCATTTATCATTGAAATAAAATTCTCACTTTTGGGCTAAAGCTACGGCTTCTTTCTACAGTTCTGGACCTTTTGTTAGCTTTCAGATTAACATATGAAAGCCTTCGAAGGCTCCATCAATATGCCTTATCATTTACGCTGTACTGGCGAATATCGGACTCATATTTATGATGAATACATAATGCATTACTATGCATATGGCTGTAAAACTTTCTGGGGGAGCGATTTGGTAGATTATTTTCCTGCAATGTTCTGAAAAGCGGGGAGCATGCCTTTTGGTCGATTTTTTCGGCCAAATGTATCATTCCACAAAAATCGTTTTTTTTTCCTTTCTTTCCCTAGGCACTACTGCGTGGCACAACTGACCAATGATTTCTTTTTCAGCGATTCAACGATTTCAACTTCAACGATTTAATAGAGTCGACGGAGCTCTGCTCTCGCAGAGCTCCTATTTCTGGGTAGTTTGGCCCTCCGGGCCTGCTGAAGAACTAACAAAACCTAAACCTACCTCATATTTATGATGATGATGATGATGATGAGTGGGGACGCCGCCGAGGCAGGCGGGCGGTCGAGTGGCTCTCCATTCATTCCGCCCAGTTCCCCTTGATTCAGCCTCAGGTTACTGGCTCTGCGGCGCTCCCATCCAGCTCTGATCCCATCTCCTTGTTTTCCTACAGAACATTAGTGCGTCCTGAAGGTTAATGCTTTTAAGTGTCTCTACCGATAGCACGTCCTCCCCGAATGTGCGATGTCTCAGTGACGAGTACATTACACACTCGGCCAGAACGTGCTGACTAGTCTCCTCTTTGCCGCAATGTGGGCATCGAGGATCCTGTTTGACTCCTATAACCGTCAGGTGTCTGTTAAGTGGACAGTGTCCAGTCAAGATCCCCGTCAGTATACTTAGGTTGTACTTACCAAGATTTAGTAGATACCTTGTTCTATTTCTATTTACCCTTCCTATCATGAGTTTGGATTGTCTGCACCCTTGTGTTGTTATCCACGCCTCATTTGTCTTTGTCTCTATTCTTCTGGCGATGACTCCTTTCGTTACCGTTGCAGATATCGGGAGTGCTGGTTCCGGACCTAGGTATTGTTGGTCCGCCCCTGCTCTGGCCAGCTCATCAGCCTTCTCATTTCCTATTGCTCCGCTGTGTCCCGGCACCCATGCCAGTGTTACTTTGGATGCTGTGCCTAGGTTATCCAGTTCATCCTTGCAGTCCTGCACCAGGGAGGACTTGATTATCGGATTACCTAACGCTTTTAGTGCTGCTTGGCTGTCTGAGTAGATAATAACGTGGTGCCCCGCTATATCGCTTCTTTCCTTGAGGCTCTGTGCACACTTCATGATGGCATATACTTCTGCCTGGAACACACTAGTGAGGCCTCCTAGTGGTATCGCTGTACATCATATTTATGATACAGATTTTGGTCAGTTGTGCCAAATAGTTGTGCCACGGGGAATAAACTTTTTTTTTTTATCCGGGATACCAAAACCGCTTGTTACATCTATTAGTTTAGGTTGCACTTACGACTAAAAAAAACAACTGGAGCGGGAAACAGCTTTTAGGCAAAAAAAAAAAGGGAAATAATGCATTCGGCCAAGAACTTCTCGCCAAAATGGAATAAACTCCAAAAACCGTTTCATTAAATATTTCGTTAATCTTTTTTTGGATGGCAAAAATATTTTCATAAAATTATTTTTGGTACTATAACAACGAATAAAATTTCATAAAGGAACCACGGTAGCACTTATTATGTTTCAAACTTACGTTACATGTAAGTATAGTTGACCAGGAAACTTCTTTACCACTTTTCGACTCTATTTGTATGACTTTAAGGACCAAAAGGGGGAAAGGACCTTCTAGGTCGACTTTAACTAGGTATTTATTTAATAGTCTATTTTCGTTACTCTACCAGCTGGGTTATATTTCAATTTACGAGCGACGCCAACTTTTCAATAAAGTTATTCTGAACATTATTCAGAACGCCAAAGTATATTGACAATTAATAAGTTAATATCAGATTTATAACAATTGGTGTTCCGTGATCTGAAAAAATCTATCAATTTTTATTTTAAGCACCTGGTTTTCGTGGCCTTTTTGTTCATCTTGTAGTATTTAATAGACGACTCTGGTTTGTCCCTGGCTTTCGAGTCATCATATTGGTCGTCATTTGAATTTACATCCATTTCAAGGGACCCGTAACCAAAGAGTGCCAAAAGCCCTATCACTACGCCTCTGCTGTCTGTCCATCTGTCCCTCCGTGCATCCGTATATCGTGCAGTGGAGTTCCCATAAAATAACCGTGTTTTTTCAGCACGGAACTCTTCTGGCTGATTTACATGGATCCAGTAAAAGCATGCCAGTAGAAGAACATTGCGTTGTTACAATAGTCCTCGCCTCAAACGTGAACACCAACTCGTCAATGTTCTTCTACTGGCATGCGTTTGCTGAGTCCCACGCTCATTTGGCCGGTTTTATGGTTTTCAAATATTGTAAAGATCGTAAAGGATCAATCAGGATACGGTCAAGTTCATAAATATTTATAAATTTTCAGTGACCAGGTATGTCACTTAAATCGTGGTTACGATTTATATATGGCAGTTTAAATATGACATTAAATAGACGAGGTACTGAACGTGTATACATATATATGAACTAGACTGAACCATGACCAACCAAAGCAGTACAGTATAGGTTGAGAGAAAGGGACAGAGATATGTTCCTTTCTCTCAACCTAAACTAAACTACTTTCGTATACCCTGGTAACTCCTCGTCTGTTATCTGTAATTAATATTAGGATACAAGTCTTATATCACTTAGGTTCGTAAAAAAATGGTTAGAACGGAATAAAACGAGAGTGCTATTTTTTGGTTTATAACCTAAAAATGTTAAAGCTATAGTGCATCGGGTTGATAAAATAGCATCGAATATCGCAAGCGATAAACCTGCACAAACTATATCCCTGAGGATCTTCAGTGACGTGTTTAACGTGCGGTACAAAATACAGGAATAAAAAAAACATGAAAAAATGCAAGCCGACGAGCATGCGGGTCACCTGTGGAATCCTCACCAGAGGAATCGGAAGAGTGCTGGCGGCATTAGTACTAATAGTATTACTAAAAACTTTTCAACGCATTCACAGTCGGCAACGTACAAAGTAGCCGGACAGTGAATTCTTTAAAAAAAAACCCTATTTCAAATCTGCACGGGTAGCACAAGTTGTATTTTCTCGCTTGTCACTCAGTGCGTCTCTAACGTTACTGACTAGATAGAAACGGAGATCCTAGCGGCAACGAAGTCGCGGGCAACTTGTGCAAGCCGCACCGACAGTGATAGATGACAAGCAACCATTGGGTGTACATTGTGTTGTTTATCATGGTTATCTGTGTTTTTTTTTTAAAGTCAAAAGTCTTTGACCAGTGTGTGTTGCCGGTGATGACTTACGGATCTGAGACGTGGGCGCTAACAATGGGCCTCATAAGGAAGCTCAAAGTCACTCAGAGGGCTATGGAGAGGGCTATGCTCGGGGTTTCTCTGCGTGATAGAATCAGAAATGATGATATCCGCAGTAGAACTAAGGTCACCGACATAGCCCTAAGAATAACTAAACTGAAGTGGCAGTGGGCGGGGCACATTGCTCGCAGGACTGATGGCCGATGGGGTCAGAAGGTTCTGGAGTGGCGTCCGCGGACCGGAAGACGAACTGTAGGTAGGCCTCCAACAAGATGGAGTGACGACTTCGTCAGGATCGCGGGACCGCGGTGGATGCGAAAAGCACAAGACCGGTCTGAGTGGAAAGCCTTGGGGGAGGCCTATGTCCAGCAGTGGACGTCTTTCGGCTGACATGAATGAGTGTGAGTGATCTGTGATTTTAAGGTTTATGATATAGAGCCCAGCTTCCTCTTACATCTTGGACCCTTCTAGCTGCTTTTATCGCGTCCTGTGTGTAATCCTCCAGTCCCTCTGACCCTCAGCCTCCTGTAAATCGTGTCAACCTTTATCTTAACGGCGACTTACTTGTGATTTCTTTACTAGATTCTTTTACCACATAAAATGGAAGGATTTAAAATTGGCCAACTTTGCTTTGTTTTTTTTAAATAGTTATATTCAACTAGTTTTTTATCACGAGTCGGTTCACGTGGAAGTCGTTTATCACTACTCCTTCTCTCGGGAACTGTGTCATTTTCCGGAATAAAAGCGTCAACGTCAAAAAGTCAATGTTTTTTATTCTTCAATTAAGGCATAAGTAGAGGGGCCATTTGCAACGTTAAAAGATGGTGGATGTGTACTTTGTTTTAATTTTTTGTGTATTTAGGTGTTTAAAGTTCTTTTCTGTTAGTGATTTGTCCTTTTATGCCTTTCTGTTGCTCAGTGATTAAGGACTTTGACTTATTTCGTGTATCTGGCATCTTACTTCTCGTTTGAAGTAGACTCGCAGTGGTACAGAAGTTAAAATTATCTTGACCTCTGTCCTACATAAAATATCACCGTACAACGTTGCCCCCAATCTTCCTAGAGCATATTGGATAGTATTTTATTGCTATATTGATTTATACTTATATATACTTGATACTGGCGCAATCACTTCATTGTGGAAACGCCATATCCCCGCGGCAGTAGCTGCTGAAGTCACCGGGGTGCAAAGAAAAAATAAATTGGCATAAGTAATATAGTGCACCTATGAATGTCAAAAAGTATTACCACCGGTTCGAAAAACTAAACCTTTGCCCCGCGAAGACCCGGCGTAAGAAACTCGGCAAGGAATATTTTTTTCAAACAATGTTTCAAATAAATTATTAAATTATTTCTTCTCCAAAAAGCGTAGTGACCTAGCGTCATCTAGCGATCACTCGTTAAACGTAGGAGATATTGAGCTACAGGAGCGCAAACTGTCCAATAGCGCAACTAAAGCTGCCAGTCCGCTGCATCGTGCCAGTTGAGGTGTCTACCACTTTCAAATTCATCCCAATTGTTAGAAGTCGTGAATAAAAATCCTTTTCAAATAAAATATAATACATTTTTGAAATGGTTTAATATAATCATTTACAACTTGTTCGTTTTACCAATTAACGCTTGCTGCAAAACCCTGTCTCTATTCTCGCTAAAGGTGTTTGATGTAAGAGTGAAACTGTGGCGCTACTGAGCTGTGTGATGCCATATTAATTTCAGCCAGCATTGGTCAGAAGAAGATCGTCAAGTGAATTTATTAATATTATAACAAACTAAACTAGGATCGTATGTCATAATTTATACAATACATGATTATCGTTTATAATTCTAACAAAATGGACTTCAGTCACTTGGAGCATAAAAGCCGCCTGGAGAGAGATTTCTATTGTCCTTTCTTGCTACTAAAGTATCCAATGTCCGTCTCCAGATTCTATAATATTGGAATTCTGTTTTACCAGGGTTTCCAAATTATTTCATACATTTCCAGTTTAACACTACATTACTTTCGTGGTAACTTTTAAAGGTGTGACGTTGTATATTCTGTCAAAAACCTTTCAAAGGCAATAAAATACACGGTATAAAATAAAAGCAGCAAACTCCAACCGCGCTTCGAAAATATTTTGAATAAATGACGTTAACATACCTTTGTACATTCCAAATCGAATTTTCTTTCCCAGTGCACGCTATTTTGGTGCACCAAAATAACAGTTGCCATCTAGGAAACGAATGTTTTCTAAATTGCGACTCGTGTCAGTTGATTTACAATTTTATTTTTGGCCTGTATTTAATGTTTTATGTTCGGAATGGCTTCATTGTAACGGGAAATTTCAGGATTTCTCTTTTAATTGATATCTATAAGTTAAATAAACAATGGGACACTACTATAAAAATAAACGAAAGTAAATATATTGAAGCACCAAATAGGTACTCATGGAGATCATGGGGAAAGACCTTTGCTCAGCAGAGGAGCACTCATCCTGGCTAAAAAAACATACTAAAGAAAAACTAACTAACATACAGAAAAAAGGTGTTTGTTCTGTAAGGAGTGAGGGTGTTGATCATATTGTTGACCTTATGACAGTTCGTACAGCTCTCGTTCACGTTAAATTAAACGTCACAGATCATTAGAACCATCCGGCACCTGACCCGCACCGCCTCGCCTCGCGGTTAGTATTAAAAACGTTACGTAGCATAGTTTATGTCGTGAGCGCATGCCCATACAAATCCATATAAAGAAAACTAACCGCCTCGAGGCGAGGCGGTGCGGTTCGGGTGCCGGTTAACTCTAATGAGCTGTGTAGAGCCATCGTTACATTAACAGCGTAATTACGATATCAAAGCAAGAGGAGCGAATGCAATGTGGAAAAAAGGCCTGGGATTTTTACAAGTCAGCTTGTTACTCCGCTTCCCAAGAGTCATGTCTTTCTATCTCTGGGCTGGGTCTAGGCTGCAAACTGCGCTTCCCTCATCCAGCTCCTTATCGATACTACACCATCAGCTGGCCTACTATGGCCCTGCTTATCGATGTGGATCTGTCACTTTCTGACCGGTGGATTAGGTAAGTGCGAGAGTAACGGATGCTCTATCAATCCCAGTAAACGTGATCATGATACGGGCCCTGACTACAGGACCCTGGGCGGCAGGGAGTTCCATTCATCAAGAAGCACTAGCCAGCGTGGTGTCTTATGGTCAAAACACTTTCTAGAAGGAGGCCACATTTAGGTCAAATCGTACAAGTCAAATTTAAACCAGTTACCGTTAATGGAATGGGCTGAAATTTTGATATATTTTACAATACAATATTATGTTTATCTAAAAATTGATCTCATGATGGAGTCGGAAGATGGTGAGGATATCCGATATACTTAACGTGGGCCCACCGTGTTGGGACTCGTCAGTTTTGTCTTGATACGCAGATGACAACTATGCAAAAGTACAGTCGGTTACAAAAGCTTATCTTTTGTCAAATACTTATTTTTATTTATCTTACATACCTATAGTATAAGCAATAATTGCAAAAAAATCATAAGCACAAACAACTTTAGTTGGCTGGTTAATACTTCGTCGACGAGTTGGAAAACGAGTTGTCTACGAGAATAACACCCTAGTATTCAATTACACGTCGAATTACATAACCCGAACCCAACACGATCACACGAAATATAATATAGAAGCCTTCAGATATTGGTAGTGCCTCGTTCACTTCGATTTGAAGATATTCAAGCTTCACTAAGGCTGAATTTCAATAACGGCAGATAAGTGACTTGGGCCTTTACGTAAATGAGTGTATGTAAATCTAGCAGGACGCTCAAATTTCGACGCACGTAGCTTCACGCGATTATGATTCATGCCCACACGTGTGCAAGGAGATATCGTAATTTCATTCAGACTAGTATGTTTAGTATGTTCTATGGAACTCCCTTAGACACAGCAGTGGGGAATATCTCAAAATTATTTTTTAACATATTTGCTCTAACAGTGGTACTTTTCGTAGCTGTATATCGTGCGGAATGTTGTTTATTTTGCACTCGAGCGTCTTTTTTTTCTTTTTTTTTAATACTTTTGTTCTAAGCCATGCATCTAACCAAAGAGTTTGCATGTTTAAATAAACTACCAGGAGCGCAGCAGTAATTAGACGGTGACGTAGCACAATACATTGGAAAAAACACCTAATCTTTTATCTTGGTTTAAACTTCTATCTTGTTGCACTTAATTAACCACTCGTATGTATATTGGTGAAAAAATATGTTTTTGTACCACTTACAAAAAAAACCTGCGATAACTTGGTGTGGAAAGACATTGCCATTTTCGTCGCCGCAATTTTAACTTTATCGAATCTTCTATGAAAACATTATATAAACTAGCAGTATCTAAGTTAATAATATCCTTGAAGCTCCAGTACAATGGGCCTATCACGCCTTGGAACAGCTCTATTGTTGGATAATTACATGTCACATGTCGCGGGGAGATACGAGTACATGGAGATACCATTATTAGAATAAATCAGGAGCTCTTTATCTGCCTTAATGAGCTGTTGTTTTTTTATTTGCATTACTACACTAGTCTTAGTATGTTGTTTTTAATTAGGTAAGTTGCGCTGGTTGGTGTATAAAGTATACAATATGTATTGTATCTTTATACTCGTATTCGTTTATTTAGTTATTATATAATTAATAAATTTAATAATATATAATTGGGTTCTGTATCTATATGTATATTTTAAGCATAACTTGTTTTTTGCCATCCTCTTGCGTTGTCCTTACTCAGTCATTCCGTGGTAGATAAGTTCCCCTTTATACATATTCTTTATTTTCATAGAAGTGTTTTCTTACGTTACGTTTACGTTTCTTGTATGGCGACCCCGTTTATTACTTCGCTCTTTTTGTTAGTAATTCAGCTCTTTTTGCATATTCTCAAAAATTAACAACGCGTGATAACCGTAATAGATATATTACGGTTTAAAATATACAGTTCTTTAAAGTTAGGACAGACGGATGGACAGCGTAGGTATATTATTAGGGACCGTTGGGCAGAAGGGATCTGCTACGGAACCCCAAATAAACTCTAATAAAAGAACTGTGTTGTAACGCTCTAATTTACCGCACTTTCATCAGTCAGAGATTCCCTTTAGGACAATTTAACTTACCTCAACATACACCGCAAAGGTTTCGCAGGGACGTTTATTTTCACTCTGTCGCAGGGATAGGCAGGTCATTGCTGCCCACGTCACTAAAATAACTGACCCAATTCAAACTTTCTAAAGCCAACCACAGCGTTGTTATTTGAGTGGGCATTCTTTGAGAGATACGTCCTTCTGTCTCAGAAGTTTGCATAAATACAGTGCCAATGTACTCAATTGTGAGTCAGCTTTGTATTAGAATTAGGGAACAAGGTATTGAATGTGTTGAAACAGCCAATTCCCAATTCGCTACTCGGTCCGAATAAACGGCAGTGGAAATAATTTGGACTAAACAACGCCCACATTCCTTTATCGTCGAGTCAGTGTTGAAATCTTACCGGTTTTTTAGACTTTATTTTATTCATGATAAGGATGTTTTTGGGTTAGGTGAAGGCTAAAAGAGTTTGGGAAAGGAAACTAGTGGATATACGCAGTTTGACGTAGTGGGGGACAAAAAATTGTGAACTCCAACTAAAATGTTCGTGGATTTTTGTGTAGATTTTATTTTCTTCGGTAGCATTTACCCTCTTTTAATGGCGTGGAGATGCAGACGCGCACACACATTTAGTGGTAAGCGGGCTTCAAGATTCATAAAAGATTATAATAGATTATGCTAGTTACATAGTTATCTAATATTCTATTACTTCCATTTCGGAATATACCTATTTAGTTAGGCGGTTTATGTAATATTACTCGACTGCGTCAGAAGGAGGAATATCTTTTTCGAGTAGGTATATGTATGTATTTATGTCTTTTTCTTTTTCACGTTCTGAACCCCAAATGGCTTGATGGATTGAGGTTTCTACGGATTTGGTTTTAAAGTGGGGGTGACATCCGCTATATTGCAATTGAAGTAATGGGGTGGATCTTCCTATGAATTCATATCGACGACAATGTCTAAAAACGCAGTCGAGTTTTTTAAGCTTGCTTTTTATCAGACTTGTTAGAAATGCATGTAGTAAATATGATATATTTGAATTGGTTTTCTCACGTCGCATGCTCAAGAGAGGGTAACTAACGCTTCAAGATTCTTTAAAAAGGATCAACATTACAAATAGGTATCTTATGTAAAAAATCCTACGTAGCAAAGAACAACTAAACACATTACAGCAACACCCTGCCCCGTTTTTGCTGTCCTTATCTCGTTTCACCACTTCCTACATTATTCAAGCTGTTGTGCCGATACCTTATATCTGGTGGGCCCACGCCTATATTTCGTGGATCCCGCATATTTTAACCGCAACTGTGCCTTCTATTCCCTCGTAATTGGGGCTTTAGTAGGTGCTGACGGCTGCAGGCTTGCTCAAATACGCAGGGTTTGAGTGAAAAGTATTAGGTCAGCGCAGAAATGAGGTTATTTTTTAATACATCAAAGAGTAAACGTCAAGGTGAACCACATTTGAACAAAAATGTGTAATATGTGTGGCCATGTTTCAGAATTCTTACAAAGTACCTATTAATAGCACTGTCTCAAAGATGTCAAAGAAACAATTCGGCATTTTGCCTATAATTAACAACCACGCTCGCTCTGTTTTGAAGTTGGTCATGGAGTCATAATAGCGATGGCGTCACTCGTTTATTTTAATTAAAAACTCGTACATATGTTTATTTGCTGAATGCGGGCAAGAAAGAGAAGATTTGGCAGGTCTCCTTCAAGATGGACCAAAGATCTGGTGAAGATTGTAGGAACCTAATGGATGCCAGAAGCACAAGACGACCGGCGTCGTGGAGAAGAACTATGTCCAGCAGTGGATGTATTTCGGCTGATATGATGATGATGGCATTTCTTTGAGGTTCTGTACCAAAGGAATCTTATTACTTATAAGCCTAAATAGTCTCTTCAGCTTTTCGTCCGCCCATCCGTACATCCGTCTGTTATCACCTCTTTGGAACTGAAGCGGTTATTGGCATTTACTGATTTTTTAAATCGTTGCGATCGGTAAAAATGTATTTGTCTAGGCCTACTTGAAGCGATCTTATACACAATCATTTTCTAGCCTTAATGTCGTTTAAATTAATGAGATTATTGTACTGTCAACAAATTTCGACAAGTATCATCAAAGCAACAAGAATTCCGATAAATCAAGATTGAAGTCTGGTCAACAAATCGGCAAAGCTTAAGTAATGCAAAGTTGGGGAAGTTCCTTAATTTGTTCCATTAGAGGGAATGTCGAGTAATAAAGCGGCTACGACATCCAGCTCGGATTAAATAATATTAAAGTTAATTTTGCTTTGCTGCAAACGTTACATGGTCGCAACAAAAAAAGGCATCTAGGAGAGATTTTTGCAAAGTGGATATAAACTGAATAACTATTAGATAGATATGTAAAAACCTTTTGGTGACCCCCTGTCTCAGTACTGATATTCTCTTACCTATCTTAAACGATCCAACCAATTTCAATGAACCTTTTAGTCGGTGATACAATTGGAGAAATCTGACAGTTCCCATGTTGATTATTTAGTTATTTTTAAATTTATTTGTTAAGAAATAGAATGAGAACTCGTGTGAACCGTAATATTAGGGTAAGTTTTATTGCTAATATCTTCACTTAAAGCAAAATGCAGTAATCGCTGCGAATGTGCGGCCGTTGAGAGTAGGATTTTGATTTCGAATTCGATCACCGACTGTAGCTAAGAAGCACCGGTAGAAAATCTGCTTTCAAATAAAACCGCATCAAAATCCTTTTACCCGTTTAAGAGCTACGGTACCACAGACAGCGGTAAAACTTGTAACACCCCTCTTTTTGCGCCGGGGGTTTAAATTAGGTATGATAATAGTCTCGCAAGCTCGTCTGTTTATAGCAATACTCGGCCCACAATTGCCTACTTCTCTGTTTAGGAAATAATGTAACTATTCATACAGTTTTGCGGCCGCTGTTGTTGGTAAATATAAACTTTTGTTTTTTAAATTTGCCTGGACCTGGAACACAGAAATTCACGGCCTCATTTTACAACTGTAAGGTTAATATTTCCGAGCATGTGGGAGAAAATTAATATTGTAGGTACACACTGCCCAAATTAAATTCAAGTTTGAATATTAATATCATTGTTAATCAAACAGGACGAATTTAATCACCATTCTGTTTCATGGCAGCCGGTTCAATTTTAATAAAACGGGCAAACGGATTCAGTCGGTTATTTGTTCAGTCTTCCAAAGTATATTATCCTACGTTCAATACTACTTAGCTTTTACTCTCGGCTTCACTTGCGTGGCGTTTATACTGATATTATAAGTGCGAAAGTCTGTGTGTTACTCCTGCGTGGTGAAACGGATGGATATGTTTGTGATGTAGATAGCTTATGTAATAAGTAATAACACATAATAATATGCTAAATAATTTCTCAAAAAAGGAATACCTTCAGCGTAGGATGGTTAATGCGGACTAAGTCACGAGCAGAAGATAGCGGTGTTAAAAAAAATGAAATGTAGTACCCACCTGATACATGAAAGTTTTATTGCACTCATGTCAATAAAAAAAAACAGGTTGCGATCGTCAGAGAAACAAACAAATACACAAGCGAATACAAATTATGCTCGACAAAACAAAAATAATTTCGTACAAGTCAAAGTCTAAACTTAATGGATCATAACAAACAAATAATTTTATCTACACACATATCATTAATCCTCTATTATGTGTTCAAAACCCGTAGGCAATGACCAGCAGTACCAGTGGTAGGTGTCAGCGATGACAGCTGTTAATTTTGGAAGATGTTCCAAATTTGGATGTCATTATTCGGTGTTTTCTATTATGAAACACGCCTTGCGGCCTGTTTCATAAAGCACACTCTTGTTGTAATGCCTGTCATTATGAAATCGTCACTTATAGGTAAACTACTATTGGCATTGATCAGTACCTGTTATTATATAGTACCTACTAATACTTTATTATAACGTTAGATGTAAACAATCAATATTAATGTTTTTAAAATGAGCTATCTCATTATTCTCAATAACGATCGCTGTCCGTGACACGGAAAAAACAATTTAGATAAAACAAAATTTACGATACCCCGCTGTGCTTAAAAATATCGGATATCACGTTCGCATCTTACTTAAAAAATGTTGAAACGTTATTTGTGAGATTTTATACTTCGATATACCTAGTAGACTGGTGGGAAATGCCTTAAACTACTTACTTTGTGTATTATGTAGTAATCATAATTCATCAGTAAACATAATACTCTCTCCGAAACTAGTAAAAATCGCTGAACATACATAGGGGTTGAATCGATAGCTTTTTAGCTGCTCTATCAGCCCGCTGTTGTGGCGTTGGTTTTTGGGACACTAAAGGTTCCCAAGTGATCAAAACTGACTACACACCATATGCAACTCAAAATAAACTTTCTCCATATACAGTGTGTTACTGGCATGAGGGCTTCTGCTTTAAGTAACGATAATATGTTGTATAAGTCATTATTCACAGGTATATTTACGTCGAAGTTAACTAACGTAACGCTACAATTTAACTTCGCAGATTTTAACTACCATCAACGTATAGGAGCTATGTGTAATTATCGTAATCAGTATGGTTATTACTTGGTACAAGGCATACATTGGTACAGGGGAAAAACATAGAGAGTTATTAATACTCCTTGAATTTAACAGATTTGCCGGTATAACGCTCGTTCACAGTTTTAACAATTTAGAAATCAAAACCAATCTAAAACAATCAAAAGATACAGAACCCAAAAACAAAATAATTTTACATGCAGAAAAGTATCGGATGATCCGAGTCATCAGTCCATATGTCAAACCGCAGGAGCAGTGAAACGTAACGCACGCTCACGCTTGACCGAAGAATCGAAGGACAGAATTAAGTGTATTTGATCCTCGATTTTGGTCATACGTCAAATGGGGCTGCTGCACACTATGGTCACTTTTAAACAAGTATTAGAGGAGGCCATTTGCAACGTCAAAAGATGGCGGATGTGTAATTTGTTTTAGTTTTTATTTTTGTGTATTTAGGTGTTCAAAGTTCTTTTTTGTTAGTGATTTGTACTTTTAATGCCTTTGTGTTGCACAGTGATAGAAGACTTGGACTTATTTCTAATTTCCTGGCATCTTACTTCTCGTTTCAAGTGGACTCGCAGTGGTACAGAGGTTAAAACTATCTTGGCCTCTGTCCTACATATCACCGTACAACGTTGCCACCAATCTTCCTAGAGAAGATTGGATTGTGTTTTATTACTATATTGATTTATACTTATGTATACTTGATACTGGCGAAATCATTTCATAGTGGAAACGCCATATTCCCGCGGTAGTAGCTGTTCAAGTCGCCGCGGGGCAGAGAAAAAAAAAGCAAGTATTAGTTTTGGTCACGCGACTTTAGAGTCTGTCTAATGAAAGCTGAACCTGGGAAAAAGCGGCAAATTCAAAAAATCTTGATATTATGGTATTACCGATCAATGAAGGAATAAACGATATTGATACTTTTATTATTTTATTTATTTTGGTGGGCACAAAGGAAGAGGAAACGCGTACTATATTTTCATATATATTATTACGAGCGCTATATTTTGATGAAAAGCACTTTAGGTAAAATACGATGACAGTGACTGGAGCACATTTGGTTTTTCGAAATATATTTGACATGAAAATATAGTGATCTGCACGTGTAGTACAAGTTGTATTTTCTCGCTTGTCGCTCTGTGCGTCTCTATCGTAACAGACTAGATAGTAAGGGAGATCCGAGCGACAAACAAGTCACGAGCAACTTGTGCTAGTCGTGCTGTTGATAGATTTCATTGATACGAGAGGTTTTCGTCTGTGTCGCACACAGCATAATAAAACAATGATGATGAGGAATATTATATTCAACCTTTTTAATAAAGTAATTAGAGGTAACATTATTCTCATCACCCTTACACCTCTATCTAACGACAATTATATCTTGGAGAAGAAGCGCCGCAAGAAACTCCAGCAGATCATTTTTTCCAATCATAAAATACAATTATTCTTAAAAGTAACATTACAAGGTAGTAAAGTAATTAATAATTATTTCTAACAACACAAACTTAGTCGTTACAAATGTACGCTCAATAACATTGAGTAAATTAAAAATAGTGACTAGGAGAACAACATGACGAGGTCTCTACGTCAGGAACGATAACTAAAATAACTAACTGGAAAACAGGTTCTTGCAAGCGTGAACAGACAGGACCCCACTGACAACACCCGTTCACGAGTATGACGCTGATCTCAGCCATCGCCTCCTCAACCATGTGTTTGAAAAGAATAATTAATGAGGGCTAATAAAACAACGGAATCTTTAGCACTCCTGGTATGAAGCGACCTCATCCAGCCACGGTTTCTAACTTGGATAACTTTGGATAAGACTGATATCTGTAAGAAGAAAGAAAGTGTTAAATAAACAGAACACCATTTAGAAATACATTGTGTGGTTGCGCAGTACAGCCCCATTGTACAGTCCGACAGCCCTAAAAACATTTGGGTTTAGGTGAAATGAAATTGCATCGGTGAGGTTCTAATCGCAACGGTTTAAGAACAAGGAAGACTCATATAACCCGAACATCTTTTATATCTGGCCGATCAAAAATGACATTAAATAAATAGATAAGGTACTAAAGTGTACACATATTTATGAAATCGACTGTACAGTGTACATTTGGTTCATAAACAACAAAATGCTGTTTGCTCCGCACACAGAAAATACATATCAAATAATATGTTTATGATATCTTTTAACTAAACACCTCCTTATTGTTTTATTGAAACTATGAGTGTCAGTTACATTAATCATCTGTCTATTAAATTAATTTAATAAAATTGTGAATGCTAAGAGATTCAACATGATATAGGGACAGACAATAGGTACCTACACCTATTATATAGGGAAAGACAATGATAATTTTAGTAATTACCGGTCATTGAAGATACTTCTTCCAAATATTTCGTCTGAGTCTGGCAGGCTAACTCAGTTTCCTCAACCTCTTTCAGCTGCTTTACGTTTTCCAGCACACTTTTGTCAACGTGCACGTCCAGGTTTTCTGAAACGAATTTAATTTCGTTTAATTTCTTAATCTCATCGTATAATAGACAGAAAAAGGTAAATTAAACTTAGGATTGCACATAGAGAAATAAGAAGTATCAAAATGAACATGCCGTACTAAAGCCGTACTAACCTATAAATTTGGTCACCGTAACTAAACAATTAATTTTTTGCATCAATAATGCTTTTCTTTCTTCTTGTTTTTCTTTGTACTTCTGTATAATAGTATACAGAATCTCCCGGACACCGCCTCTTATCGTCGACGGCATGATTACTCCGTATTTTTATCAATTTAGATCTCGAATTGACAAATTTCTAACAACAACAAAGTCCAAACGTCATATTAAATAGTGTTGCCAGACTCGTCAGCCAAGAAAAATCCAGGTTCAGCTTTCATTAGACAGACTCTAGTAATTAACTTTAATGCACAGTATTCGAGTACTTGCAATGATTTTTTTTGTTAGAAACCCAGTGTGTACATTTTTTATTTTTTTAATTAAAATAAACATGTAGGCACATTAAGGAGTTGCCCATTGTTACTCTATATCAAGGAAACCCCTCATGCCGGTAACACACTGTAGATAGTGCTCTTGACTTGACTGTACGTACGTACAAGACAAAGACAGAAGTACTTCAATCAGAAAGCGGAAACTCTCTCCATTGAATTGCATAATTAGTTAATGCAGAGTGCTTTCATTTCTATAGTAGGATTGAAATCGCTCATAATTCTGTCGTAACACCAAAGAAGTCGTCTAATAGCTAAATGCATGTAGTAATAGTACAAGCATTTCAAATTTAATGTCATTACCAATAAAGTTTATAAAGGTAATTAATGCTTCGACTACTATTTTTTTTGTGATAACGGAAGAATTTGTAATTTTTTATTTAACTTGTTATTAATTTTAAAAAAAGTAAATTATTATACGAGTAGTTTATCACATAACTATTAAAATTGTACATTATACTGTATGTCTATGCTGCTATGAGAGCAGCCGAAAGGAGTTATCTCGAATTCTCTGAGATACCGTTAATGTCTTATCAGAGGAGGGAGACAAATATTAACGGACAACCTTATTGTCAAATTATTGCCACAATGGAAAATGCGACGCAGCTATTTTTAAAACTATAATAAAACTAATACACCATTTTAACTGTAAATCTTTGAATTTTAAGCAACTTCTAGAAAAAATATTCAAGCAATAATGAATTAACTGCATACCTAAACTTATTCGCTTCTTGTTTTTCCTTCGATAAAGTAACACATTTTTCAGAAAGAGAAATGTTCGCGTGTCCAACAGAGATAGATCATTAGCTACGGTACATTTAAATGCTGAATAGATAGATAGCTACTCGAAGGAGGGTTTTGGCTATCTTAACTAATATTGTACATTAGTTTTCTTGGAATTCATTAGTCTTACTGTCGATTAACATTGTGGAGATCCTTCGTACTTAATCATAACGTTGACAATAGGATACAATTTTAAAAGCAATATTGTTTAAGCGAGTAGAATAGAGCCCGTGTACTTCTAACAAGGAAAGGTACCCAACTGTCCGACTCCGATTTTGTTGATTTTGATATGTGTAAGGGAGTAGTCTAAAATAACAGACAAGTTTTTTTTTAGCCGCCCAAAGTCTGTTGTAATAAATTGACCTCGAAAGTACAGAAAAGTGACTAAACCCTCTAACTTCTATAGATATATCTTGTTTTTTACTGGTTTGATTATTATGTTTAACAACATGAAAAAATAATGAACACGTGTTTTGTTATATTGGCTTAATATCATTATTTATTTATTTATTTATTTAAAGAGTTTTGTAAGTAGGCCCTGTAGGCACTTTTACAAGTCTGAGTCTACGAGCGCTTCCAAAGAGACCACTGTTGAGAAGAAGCGCCGCAAGAAACTCAACAGTAAGTCGTTTTTTCCAAATAAATCACATTACAATACTAAACTTAAGCTACACAATTTAAATGTCACAGGGATGTACAATTGTACAGGTCCCAGTAGTAATAATAATTAAATTGTCGGATTAAAATAAATAATACAATTTCGGAGATGTAAACAGTCTCCAAATGTCAAATTAAAATTAGGAATTAAATATAATTTAAAAAAAAACACAAAACAAGGGAGATGTAGAAAGTCTCGAAAATTAAAAAAAAAACCCTTCAATGTTATATACTTCTCATCGAAGATACACTTGCTATAATATTTTTATAAAATATGTGTTTTTGCCGATATTATAAGAACACACGCGCTCATTATTTTTTCATGTTCTTAAAAACATAATAATCAAACCAGTAGGAAATTAGGGGATAAAGTTAGGGGATTTAGTCACTTTGGAGGTCAATTTCTCCCAACAGGTTGAGATTGGGCGGCTAACAAAAAAACGTGTCTGTTATTTTAAACTACTCCATAACATAATATCAAAATCAACAAAATCGGTGTTGGCCGACACCTGGATGGTTGGGTACCTTATATGTACTATAATTTTACTTAATCTGTGGTAAAAGTTAGCTATATAATAGTGCCTGGCCGATAAGAAGCCAATCCTGACAAATTACACAACTTTGAAATTTCTAAATATTGATGTGTAGAGGATCTGAATAGGAGATGACCTTCACCGGGCCGTTCATTCGATAAAACGTACATTATATCGAATTTAATATTTTAAGTAATATAGGTACTATGGTGACTAGATAGGGTAAAAAAATTCAACGTTTGCATATTCTATAGGCTTCATACTGTCGATTAGTATGTCATTTATGATATTAAACAAGCAATTGCAATTAAAAAAAAAACAATTTAATTAATTATATAAGTATTCAACTGAACATTTTCAGCCAACCATTTTGTTATGGCATATGAAGGCAAACGAGACACAGGCCACCTGATGGTAAGTGGAAATTGTGACCCATTCATTCGCATTCACAAGACCGCAAGCCAAAGACTGCAGATGCGTTGCCGACCCTGAGGACTAAGATGGAATGCCTCCATGGTATATTACACCTATTCCATAGGGATTTTTTTAATATATTGAGAAAAATAACAAATAAGCAGCCGTGAAGGTCGTCTCCTATCTTAAAGTGTTAGGTAATATTGACAACAGGATAAAAATGCTAAAATTATTTGTTGCGTGTGAAGGAACATTAACCACAGTATTGTTTTACTGCTGTCAACATAATCGATATTTAAAAACTTCGTGGTTATGCAATGTGTGTATTGACTTCTTATCGGCCGGGCACTATAGTGGCCAGGCTACGCAAAGTGGTGACCATAAACCGCCGCCATAGCTATCGCTGCCTACCAAACGTTGCGCGCGGTGAGCTCGGCGCCGAAATGATAAAGAATTCAATTATTTAGCCTGCGTGTTGCGTAAAATTGAATATTGGACACAGTTGGAACTTTTGTGGGACTTTAAGGTTCCGTATCATGTTTGAGAGATTGCGCCGAGCGTCAAGTGGTGCCTTCATTAGTATTAAATAGGGATGCATCGATACGCCTTTTCGCCGATACGATACCGATACCGATACTCTTATAAAAATATCGGCGATACCGATACCGATACCGATACGCTTTTTGTGAATTCAAAAATGAAGGTATAATAAATAAAACACAAGACAGATTTCTTTTTATTAATATAAGAAGTAGATACATAGGTTAATATTAGATAATTAAAAAATTTAGTAATTAAAATTAACATTGATAAGATTTTTGTTTAAAAAACAAAGTAATCGCTCGTTGACACTACATTTTTAAATTAAAAAGTATCGTTGAATCGGTCATAAAAATATCGTCGATACCGATATATCGGCTAACCCGAAGTATCGCCGATATATCGGTATCGGTATCGGTATCGGATGCATCGCTAGAATACGTATTTTCTTGAAATCGAAGGACGGTTGGTTTTTATTTTAAGTACGTGATTATTTAGTAATGGTAAATTGGTTCGTTTGGTTTTGTTTACATCTTCGCCCATTTCAGTTAATAAAGAAAGAAGAAGAAAGAAAGTAATTTATTCGTGTCATACATGTGTATATAATAATAAAATGAACATATTAATACGCACAAGAGGAAAGTAGCCACGATATGGGACGAATTCAGCGTCATGCTGGCATCAAAGTCAGCGCTGGTCCGTGGGAGCCATCAGGTGAAACCACGGAACGTTAGACAGACATAATTATTTGAACGCAAAACTTAATTGTTAAGTTAAAAAAAAAACGCAAGCGGTTTTCCATGTCCTTCTTATATATGGCGGAATGGGCACAAGTCCCTTAGCCTTATATGGATTGAGCAATCAAGAAAAAAAAACTGCTTGTACAGTCGGACTTATAATTAGCTGCACACTTTAGTATCTTGTAACTTTAACGCCTATGATAAATAAGTACGGCAGTTGAAACAAACACGCATGTTAAAGTGACAACTAACTAAAGTGTATCCCTGTAATTTACACAAACACTCCCCGTTACATACTAGCAGTGTTAAAATTGTGTAAATTTATCATTTGAATGCAGCGAGAGTGAAATATTTCCCGACGGACCCCCGGACAGACGCGCATCTCTGTTTATCCCACGCAGCCAATAAGCCTCCCTTTTTAAATTTTCATTTCGCCATCGCCGGCCGGCCAAGGTCGGAAACGTTTAATTTTATAGCGGTCTGTTAATACAAGGGCGTTTTATGATACTGTCCTGTTATGTTACTAGGAGTACATAATGGTCTCAGATCTGAATAGGACACGATTTGCACCGGGCTGTTCTTTCGATGAAAAGTATGTTACATCAAATTTAATACGCTAAATAATATGTGGCGTATAGGTAGGCTGAAAAATTTCGTTCCGGTACTTATATTATTTAAAAAAAAAATGCAATTGTTTTTTTAACCTAAAATATGAAGCCTATAGAATATGTAAACGTTAGGTTTGGTGCAAATTATTAGTACCGACTTACCTGTTTATATCTGCCTACCCAATAGTTGGACGGGAAAAAAAACCTAACGATTGCATATTCTATAGGCTTCATACTTTCGATTGGTAGGTATGTAATTTGTTTAATAAACAAGCAATTGGATTTTTTTATAACAAAATTAATTCATTGTTTAAAAAAAAAGTCTCCTATTCGGATGTCCTACTATAATACATATGTGTAACTTGGTAGTTAGAATAGTTTATATAATCGACTGGTGACCCTCCCTCGCTTCACTTCGGTTTATGTGAGTTTTCTGTAACATTCATATACATATAAACCAGAACTTATTATGCATAAAAAAAAGCGTGAAAAATTATTTCAAGTATGTTGGTGTTAGAGCGGACTACATTTCGACACTAACGATTTACAAGTATGATATATTGGGCCTCTATTCCCGACGGTAAAAATCATATCATCTTTGACCTGTTATGGTATTGTTTTGAAGTTATCCGCCATTACTGTCAAGTAAATAAGAGCTATCAAAACGGTGACAATACGATAACAGCTCAAGCACGATATGGTTTTTACTAGGGATGTAACAGATGTGGTTATATCGGAACCGGAACCGAAACCAGATGTTTTAAATTTAGTTTAACGGAACCAGAAGCGGAAGCGGAACCCGAGTGATAGGTGGATTGGATGGAGGTGGATGAGATGTTAAGGGTAGGTTTAAGCTAAGTCTATCTATTCATAATAAAAAATCCAAACATGAATCATCAGCCTTTAAAGCCGTTTTGGAAGTAACAGAACCAGAACCGAAGCGGATGTTTAAAACTAAACGGAAGTTCCGACTTAACGGAAGCGGAACCGGAGCTCTGTTACATCCCTGGTTTTTACCGTGTTGTATAGAGACCCAGCTCTCAGGAACCATGCCATCGATTTTAGTAACAAGACTGCATTCATATTTAAAAGAAACTTGTACTCAGTTCGGGAATCGAACCAGGACGTTTAAAACAATAAAACTAACACAATACGTATTTAGATATCGATCAGGTGTTGATGGGTCACGATGATCACTTACCATCAGGTGACTCGCCAGCCTTTTCACATGAAATAATATGTGTTTTTTCATTCCACGACGGTGCACGGTTGCGTCAATCAATGAAAAGTTTAGTAGTAGTAGGACATTGCGTAGGTTCGTCCGGATCGCTGTCACCATTTTATCCTTTAACTTGCCGCCAAGCAGCAGTGTTCGCATTGCTGTGTTCCGGGATAAGACAACCAGTGTTTTTTTTATTCCATTTATTACTTTAGTGTGCACCGCCGCCGATTTTTTATTTTTGTCTTCTACTTATTTTCTTTGCAAGGCTGTCTGGAAGAGATATTATGTATGCAATCTTTTTATTGCACATAAACAATTAAAAATCACCTTACATCACTATAGATAATGTACATAGGCGCCACTCATCCCATATGGGATCTCTTCCAGGTAACCTTGGAGTAGAATAAGCAAGGACAATGCAAGAGGATAGGCAAATTTACAAAATTACAGAAAAAATAAAAAAGTACATACATCCGAAAACAGACATATTCCAAAGTAATCATATGTGCTTTAATAAAATAGATACATAGGTAATAAAATATATTAATATATACCACCACATACGTAAACAGCAATTAAAACCTTTGTAACTTTTGTTTGTGTATTTACTTTCCATGCTGTTATTTTGAGGGGTGATTGGTAAAGCATATTTTTCTTGTATTCTATTGGAAGCGCTGGTAGACTCAGACTTGTAAAAGTGCCTACAGGGCCTACTTACAAAACTTTTTAAATAAATAAATAAAACTACTACGACTAGCATAGAGGCACTCCAACCTGGTCCTTAGAACTGGCAACGCAATTGCAGTCTTAGGATTGCAGTTTTGTGACTTCTTAAGAATACAAATGTCTATTGCTCCCACTTAGTATCAGGTGGCCTGTGCTTGTTTCCACACCATTTAAAAAAAACATGATAAGAAAAATAAAATAAATAAATAAATATCAGGGGACAATGTCACACCAAGTGACCTAGTCCCAAACTAAGCTCTAGGCTTGTACTATGGGTACTAGACAACGATATAAATACTCATACAGAGAAATACATACTTAAATACTTAGACCACATCCATGACTCAGGAACAAATATTCGTGCTCATCACTCAAATATCTGCCGTTATCGGGATTTGAACTCAGGACCGCTAGATTCGTAGGCAGGGTCAGCACGTCGTCAATGTAGGCAATGTTACCTTAATATGCGCTGCTGCAAAATACTGTTTTACCAATCGTTACAAAATTCTCGAATTCAAGGCTTTTAAAGCATCCTCGTAAAGAACGAGATTAAAACTGTATTACAATACGAAAACGGAAAATTGGGGGCAAAATGCGCGAACGTGAAATTGGAAGGGAGGCGGTAATTTCAATTTTACGGGGTGAGGGAAATTGCACTGACTACGGACCTATTTGTTATTTTGCATAATAATGCAACGGTGTGAGAAATGTTGGCTAGCGCTAAAATATTTAGATGTTTTGTTCTTTACGCCATTTTGGAAAAATCCTACAATTTTTTTTCGTCTCTTTGCGTCACCAAATCCACGAAGTCCTGCCCTACTTAATTAAGTTTACGAATATAGAAGCATTAATTTAAGTTCAATTTAAGTGACAGTGCGCGCTTTCGTGGTTTAAAAGCACTATAAGGTATAGATAGTTAAAAACCTTTATTCAGATACTATCCCACGACATAGTTGTTTGAATTTACATAATAATGATAAAGTAAAAAGAGAAAAGAAAATTAAAAGCTTTAAATTCAATTAAAAAATAAATGTAACATTTATTTTATTTTATTCTTTTTAGTGACCATAATACGCTGTTACGTAGTCCCACTTCTTAATTGATATGAAACTTTAAGTTATTTTAAGCGCGCCGCAAGCATCACCGTGGGAAAGTAATAGTTATATTTCAACACGTAGTCGTTCAACTATGTAAATCGAGATATCTTATAGCCACCCTTGAAATAGGTACCGTTGACGAGTTCCGGTGACAATCTGTGATCTTCATCAACAGTTCCACTTCATCAAGTGATACTTTATGAATGTAAATGCTAGACTTGTTACTAAAAATACTAAAATCGCTATACATATGTTTGCGTAAAATATTTGAGAAGTTCTCTCAATTCCTCACTGATCCCCTCATCAGATTCAGATTTGTTGACAATGAGACCACCTCGGAAGTATACTCTATCAAACCAAAAAAGGTTCAAAGGTGCACATACATACAAAAAACAAACCGTCGAACGTTTAACCTCGTCGGTTAAAAATGAAGATACGTTAGTAATAAACTCAGCATGATTGTGCTGCGCGCATTGTTGCTCTGTTATTCTGCACCAGGACCCTGGCACAGTGAAAGTGACGCACTCAATGACAAACTATCTCACCATTACCCATTAACCATTCATCTCCAGCTGTAACCAAAAGTTTTTCTTTCTTAAAATTAAATAAACTAAATTTTCAACCTATTTTACAAGCATAATTATAGTTAGCTCTTTTTTACTTATTTTATTTTGTTAACCTGGGGCCCATTTCTCAAAGCGTATTAGTCTTAAATTAGTAGTGTCTCGTAAATAAAAGTAGTAAATGAGTCAAAACACTAATATTATTAGACTAATACTTTTTAAGAAAACTTCAGGGGTGAAGTTTCGTTTACGGCGTAACTCCACAACGGAATACAACTCTAGTTGTATGTATGTATGTATGTTAACTCTTTATTGCACATAAACAATTAGAAAACATAACAAAAAATACAGTTACAAGTCCAGTTGTATTGCAGAGTTATATTACACGGTCCTGCGATACATTTTTAGCAATTGATCGAATGAAAGTTTCACTCAAGAGCCTTTTTCAAAAACATTGTACATAGGTAAACACAGTTAAAGCCTCAATTATTTTTTTTAATTTTGGTAATGGCATTTGGCTTATAGGACCATTTTACAGTAAAATTTAGTTTAATGGTTAACTTTATTAAACGGGATCTAACCACGGTTCGAATACTTGGCGAGTTCCCTATATTTTGACGACGTTGCACTGATGACGTTTACAGGATTAGGTACTGCTGAAATTTGCGGGCAGGTTGACACGTTAGGGATAGCGTATTCATCTACCCTCTTTTTTGTTTGCTTACGGTTTTTTTTTTAAAGTTTGTATTTTCGTTTTATTACGTACACCGTTTGAATCACAACTATACAGTGTGTAAATGGTACACGGGCGTTTATTAAAACTGGACATAGATTAAGACTCTACTAATCATAAACAGAAATAATCATTTTGATTACGCTTACGTATGCACCGTTATTAATTTTTGAACATACTATCGACCCGCAATGTACATCGAAGTCCATCTGTCAGGTAAGTACGTAATGTTTACTTGTGAAAATGTTCATTGAATTTTTCGTTATACATTACGTGTTAAATTATTTTGTATGGTTTTTTTTTTTTAATTTAATTTTATTAAAAGCTGCCTAAATGTGCTCAGTAGGGGTTATACTAACCACCATTAAAAGGAACGCCCGTATACCATTACACACAGTAGATAGTGAATTTAATGTATGGAGGTAGCACCTCTGCGCGAGGAAAAAGTCCACCTCTCTCGTATTTGTGTGTGTTTTGTTTTGTGTTATTTTTCCTCGCATGCCTCTCCGCTGCCTCTATCTAGCTCTGCTGGATACTCACACTAAGGTTGCATAAAAATTAAGCAGTGGGACCGGAATTCATAAATTCCAATTACTAAAAACACTTCATTTTGCCTAAATCGCGTACCTTCCAACTTCATTTTTTCTAAACACATATCGCGAAATGGCGAACGTTGGCAATTCTCACACGGCCCCATTACGCGGATTACGGAACCCGGAGAAATCTCTTTTGAATGGGATACAAGATAAGCCGTAATTTATAGGATCGTAAAGCTGAAGATAAATTATATCCACGTTGACGCTGCTTAAATCAGTTTTTGCTATATCTGGACCATTATAGGTTGCGGGGAAATAAAATGAGGTTAAGTTTTTATAGTCTGTCAATGGTCACTTATGTAGATTTTATTATAAGACTCGCAAGTTTAGAATGATTCGCGGTTTTGCAAAAAGGTCTTACAGTGTTTTTCAGCTTCGATGAGTCCTGTGACAGCCGTATTTCGTAATTTCAATCACTTACTATACTCACATGCGAGGTATTTAAAAATAGGCGATTATTTATTGAAGTTCCTGAACGGCGTCGCTAAGTGTGTAGCAGTGTAGTTTTTATGTAAAGTTAAAGAAACAAGTGTAGTACGTATTTGTATGAGCTGTCACAGAACTCATCGCAGCTGAAAAACACTATAGGCCGGTATCACACGTCAAAATGAAGCAGCGATACATCGCGATACTTTTGGTGTTTGAAGAACCTTGAGTAGGGTCCGTCCTGTTGCTAGTTGCTACCACCATCTTGGTCTTTAGATTGGTGCCAACCAGCAGTATTCACTTTGTTGTGTTCCGGTGCGGAGGTATAATAACAGGAGCCTCTATTTTATGCGTTAAACACTATATCGTGGTTGATCTGATAGGGAATTGTTTTGTGAATTCCGATCACGTGATAACCCATCTTAAGACACAGGAGTCTATAGCTGGACAGCTGCCGAAACGTTTGTTTAAAAATGTATCATTCGTAAATCCAAAAATCATTATAAAAATTGACTTGCTCTTTAAGTTCTTTGTCATAAAATTCCAAGACAAAACATTATTTGAAAATTTAATTTAAAAAGTAGTTCGAGAAATATTTGGAGGATTTGATTTCATTTTAAAGCTGCTTTATTAGGAACTCTTGCACCTACAATTTTACACTGGGTTAAGACACTAATCGAGCTAGTAAACATCAGATTCATACGAAAACTGCCGTTTTAACTCGAGTTACTAACAACCCAGTGATAGTTTTTTTGTTGCAAGTGGCCCTTAGGTATTAAATAATCTTAAGTTAGACCTATGTAATGCTACCATCCATAAAAATAGGATAAACAAATAACCAGGTTTTGTTTTTTTAATGTCTCCTCGAAACTCATTCTATTATTACGGGAATTTCCCAAGGGCATGTCTGTATGAATTCCTGAACAGCGCCAGCGTTTATTAGAAATGGATTTTATATAATACAGGTACAGTCGGCTAAATAAATAATATGTGCTAAGGTTTTTCGTTTACATGTAATAAGAACAAAAGTTCAAAAAACCCAGCTGTTGTTAACCAGCCTTAAGTTGTTATATAATATATCCTAAATGATCATTCAAAATAAAAAATGATGAAAGAAACCGTTTTTTTTATGTCACAGATTAGGCAAACGAGCACACAGGCCACCTGATGGTAAGTGGAAACTGTGACCCAAAAACATTCGCATTCACAAATGAGACTGCAAGCCTAAGATTACAAATGCGTTGCTAACCCTGAGGACTAAGATGGAATGCCTCTATGCTGGACATTACACCGGCTGTCTTATCATTACAACAATGCGGACACTGCTGTTTGGCGGTAGGTTAATGGATAAGATGGTGGTAGCGATCCGGACGGACCCTGCACAAGGTCCTACCACCCGCAAAAGATTTTTAAATGTTTTTAAATACATATTCTATGATACCCAAATTTTATTTGTTCGTTGACTTAATTAGTTTTATTTTATACAGTATGGCATCTGGTTACCGCCATATTGAATTATCATCACACCACTGTCATATCTTTCTTTAGTGACACTGTCAAGATTAAAAATCAATTTACATAATAATTATCAAGATCAGGCCACGTGTTTAGTTTCTAAAGCGCCACAAAGGAACAAACATACATTTGAACATAAATAGGCTGATAAACACATTACCTCCTCCTTCTTCCGCAGGCAGGTAAAAGAAAAAAATGTCAATTTGTAGGGTCGAGTTTTAGAACGTGTGTTTTAGTACTCTTAGTACCCGAAATTGAAACCTCTTTTTACACGACTGCCCAAAAAAAGGAGTTTACTGTTTTCAGGGTTCATGTATGTATGTAACATAATGATTCTTTATTCCACCATAACTTCTACAGGGCTAAGCCGATTTAAATATGTGTGGTATCATTAAAATTCTTTCACCATCCCGCGTGACATTGGTCCTAAACTGTTGAAATTGAAATAACGACAATGGCAAAATGTCAATTAAATTATGGCAACAACAAAAAAAGGCTTCTAATTATTACAATATGGGTATAATTTGAAAGGTTTTAATGTGATTATGAAGAATGGCCAAGGGGGTCAGAAGGTTCTGGAGTGGCGTCCGCGGACCGGAAGACGAGCTGTAGGTAGGCCTCCAACAAGATGGAGCGATGACCTCGTCGGGATCGCGGGACCGCGGTGGATGCGAAAAGCACAAGACCGGTCTGAGTGGCAAGCCTTGGGGAAGGCCTATGTCCAGCAGTGGACGTCTTTCGGCTGACATGATGCATGTGACCATCTCAAATGTATACGAATGTAGTAGCATTAATAAACGGGTTTAATAATAATTTAAACTAAATGCAGTTGGGTTTTTAAACCTTGCTTTTCATTTAGTTATTGGTCGACTTATACCACCCAACTTATTAACCACTTTTGGACCTTATTTGTTGGTGTGTCGACTTTACCACAACCCCCAAACCAAAAGAGTCGACAAACAGGTTTCTTAAAAAAAATATCCAGGACGAAAAGTAACTTATTTGCTCTGCCACTGACACAACTATCCAACCACTTGTGTCAGTGTTAATACAGCTTATTGTTAGAGTTTCGTATCCGAAGGGAGCCCCTATAGATATACCTACGCTGTCCACCCGCCCGTCCCTCCGTTCTAACTTTAAAAATGTGTATTTTTTGACTCCGACTCGCAGTTTACCTATTTAAAAAAGCACTCAAACCACTTGATGGTAAATAAGTGGCCTTTTAAGCCCATAAATATTGCAGATGCATTGCGGACAAGAATTCTACGTATTATATTTTACCATGGTGCTATTTTTTTCACTTTGGTCTAAACGCACCATTAGATGAAAGTTAGCCTTTACGAGCATTTTGCTGGCTGCTTTACCATTTCCTTGAAAGCCGAGTAGTAAAAGAAGACGATATAAATAAATTTATATCAGGGGACAAAGTCACAACAATTGACCTAGCCCCAAACTAAGCTCTAACTATACCTCGGACGTTATCATCTGAGCTCTGGGGCCATAAAACCCTTTTTCGCACATCTCCCTTGCTCTTGTGAGAATAGCATATTTCTCGCTCGCACTTTGCAGCGACTTCATTGTTTTTGTTCACTAATTAGTTTACATATTATATTAGCTCCAGAGCTCAGGTGATAACGTCCGAGGCTTGTACTATGGTCACTAATAGACGAGTATATAGTTATGTATGAAAATACTTATATAGAATAATATAATTATACATAAATACATGTAAAACATTCATGACTCAGGAATAAATATTCAGGACCCAGGACCGCTAGCTTCGTAAGCAGGGTCACTACCAACTAGGCCAAAGCAAATTCAAAGACAATATAGATTGTCACGCATGTCATCAGCAAAGAACTACAAGTATGAAAAAAACGTCCGCCATTTTCACATAAGAGGGTTCAAACATCATTCGCCCATAAGACTCGACTGTAGGCTGTGGGGAATACGAATCGCCTACTTGCTGTGGAGAAATCTTCAAATACGAATCAACTTTATTTATCGTGCCTTAGCGTTTATTATTAAGGCGTTATTACTTTCTTTATAGTTTGTAAATTTATCTCAAGATATTTATGACTTTGTGAATAAATTTTAGGTTATACTGCGACGTGCCTTCCCGACCCGGCCAATAGAAGGAACACGTCGTTAACGAAATGTTGTAAATGTTAATAGCTAAATCACAAAATAACAATGTCCGGCGTGACCTTTGGATAAGGAGTGGGTTTATCTTAGGGAGCTAAAGGAAACGATTTAGTAAGTTGAACACATTCTTTATTCCTGCTTTCTGTAGACATATATATATTCGTTAATTGCAAACCTTTTGCGTGACGCAACGTGTAACGTATACAAAGTAAAACTCGCTACATCATTAGAAACATAACGTAATAACTTTAAAAGAGTTAAGACAGTTTATTTGTTTTTCATTTAAATAAACATACAATGAAATATTTTAATTTATGATCGTGGCCACCCTACATACTCAACTTGCTACTTGTCAGATTGGTTTGTTTTCAAATAGGTTTCAAATAATTCAACCGGTGAAATTACAAACTAGTATAGAGGCATTCCACCTTGATCTTTCGCAAGTTAAGGCTTGCTGTCTTTGTGATTGTTGTCTTGAGAATGCAAATGTCTATGGGTGGTTTAGTGGTGGTAGGAACATGTGCAGGGTCCGTCCGGATCGCTACCACCATCTTATCCATTAACCTACCGCCAAACAGCAGTGATCGCATTGTTGTGTTCCAGTTTGGAGATAAAACAGCCGGTGTAATGACTAGCATAGAGGCATTCCATCTTAGTCGTCAGTGTTGGCAACGTATGCAGACTTAGGCTTGCAGTCTTGTGAATGCGAATGTCTATGGGTCACAGTTTCCACTTACCATCAGGTGGCCTGTCTCCTCGTTTGCCCTCCCTTTGAAATTAATTAAAAAAAAAAGTTTATCACGAAAATGTTAGGTGACCATAATTTTTGTATTATATGGGAAACATAATATTATTTCCGTTAGTTAGGATCACGATCCCGCAGTCACCCTGTATACTTAAATGCTCAGCGAAAGCATGGGTCCTGCTTAAAACAAAGTGGTCCTTTTGATGGGTTCACAATTATCTATGCTAAAGTTTGTTAGTCCTTAAGGAACCAATTAAGACAACAACAACCATAGAGACAACTTAACGCACTTTAACGAGTTGAATGTTGTGTGTTGTATTGAAAAAAATTATACTCATTTTAAACACCTACTAAAATAAATTAAAGGATATGAAAACAATGCTATTTATTAATTTTAGACATCATGTTTCATGGTAACATTTGCTCTTTTTTGAACGCCCCTAAGTCGTATTATTATTACAGTTGACTACACCGGAACACAACAATGCCAAACATTGCTTAATCACAAGAATTCGTAACTTCATTTATCATTTAAACTATAGCCGTAACGCAATCGACTGAAATTCCATTACCGAACTAAATGGACTAAAATAACCTTTTTCGACCTCGAATTTACTCTCATCGAAATCCTAGTATCAGATATTCACAAGCGAAGTAGCGCAGCCGATAAGGTTAATGGCATATCCAAATTCACTCCTAAGTGATATTAATCTGCAATAAAACGACGCAAAGGCAGATATAACGGTTCTTAGCGATATTATTGCGACCTTTTTCGTTCAGTTTAAATTGTAAGAATGGAAATTATTTTTAGGGTTCCGTATAAAAAGAGCGGTACGTTTAAAGCGTAATATATAGTTAGTTGTTTCAGTATGCCTACATACTGTAATAACACATATATATTTTTAAATTAAGTGAATTGCGAGTAGGTAGTAAGGACCCACACAAGAAACGTGTCTTTTCAACGCATTTTTTTTTAATCAAAAACTCGGTAATACATACAAGCCCTTAATTAGTTAAGTATGATTATAGTACAAAAAATATATAATATTCATCTAGATATAAAAGGCAAACCTGACTGAGTTATGTACCTATCAACGCACAGCCGAAACTACTGTACCTAGAATCTTGAAATTTGGTACAGGGGTTCCTTTCATGCTGTAAGTGCGCACTAAGAATTCACCCCCTTTAAAGGTTAAAGGGGGATTAGCGGGAAACTTATTCTACGCGTAAGAAGTCGCGGGCGTTCTCTAGTAATAAATAAAATATAATAAAATGGCTCATTGACGTCACGGGAGACCGAAGAGCTGGCAGTTTCCTCGCTCAACGCATAAGTTTACCTATATAGCGAGGAAATGCTGCCAGCATCTTCGGAACAATACCGCAGGGCCCTTTTGTAGTTATAGCTTTTTAATTTTAAAATAATAAGATTTAAAAATGTAATTTTTGTTTTGTAATTATCATCCCGTGTAATTTATTAAATTTAAATATGTATTAATATATGTTAAATTACAGCAGATGACATCAAAGTAAATTCTTCCAGCTATCATACATGGCATTCACAATCATAAAGCGCTGGTAGATTCTTGACGTGTAAAAGTGCCCATGCGGCCTACTTACTGAATAAATTTATTCAGTAAGTAAGCCGCATGGGCTATCTTTATGTCTAATAACGTATCTGAAATCTAAGGCATGTTACTTATAACGTACCGTTTTGATAGATAAAGGTGCAATTGGATTATTTTCAAGTTGTAGTTACAGCATTTTGTTTTTGACGTAGGTACCTAACTGATAGGGTTGCCATTTGTCCAGATTTCCCGGGATTGGTCCTAGTTTAGATTGATGTTATTTTTTATGATTCTGTTAATCACGTTGGGTAAGTTGACTTTGGAATTTATTCCCACTGTGGCAGTCATTATAGAGAAAAAACATGGAATTTTTAAAACGCATTTTTTAGCAGAATTTTACAGTACCGTAAAAAAGATCACCGAACGTGGAATTTGAATTAAAGTCGGCCAAAAATACGGATGATACAAGAATTTAAAAAAATATTCTTCTCTTGTTAACTTTAAACCTACCCTGGCCATTTGACCCAAGATTTGGGTAACGTAGTTCAGTCTACGTCGAGATATACGTACAGATGTAGTGAATAATTGTTTTCCTTCGTATTTTCACGGGAACGTACGAACGTGTCTAGCTATTTCAGTCGGTCACAGTACAAAAAGTGCCGAGGTTAACTGAAGTGAGACTAACACGTTCGTACTTTTCCTTGAAAAATACGAAGGAAAAAATATGCACTACATCTGTATGTATAGGTACACTGTCCTCTGTATAGTGGATGATCGTCGATAGCTGTTTCAGATTATTACTGAGCAGTTTCGAGGCCTGATCATATTACGTGACGTGACTGGCAAATACGTTAAGTCGAGTAGACGGACAAGTTGGGAAGATTGGATGTCGGCAAACAGATTCGTTAGTTGCACTGTTGTTTTAGCTCTTTTATAAGAGGGAGGCAAACGATGCACGTCACGATGGGAAGTCACTATCGACCATGAACAGTGGGACCTCAAGAAGATTTGTCAATATGTACCCATCATATTAGAGAAATAAATGTAAATTCGTTGAAATGGTTTTGTAAGACTATCCATGGCCATCTGAGTGGGATTTGAGACTACAATCATGAGACTTCAAATAAGTTGCCAACCCTGAGTAATATGAAATGACTCTGTACGCAACACGAACACATGTTGCGGAGCACATTACGAACACTGCTGCTTGGCGGTGGGTTAATGGATATTATAGTGGTTACGTTCCGGATTTCTTAGATTCGGATATCCTTATACAGGACCTTTGTAAATCAATGTTTGTAAATCATCTTTGACAATCCTAGAGAAGATTGGGGGCAACGTTGACGTTGACGTTGATATTATATATACTTGACACTGGCGAAATCATTTCATTGTGGAAACGCCATATCCCCGCGGTAGTAGCTGTTGAAGTCGCCGCGGGGCAAAGAAGAAGAAGAAAAAGGAATGAACTTCACAAAATGGCGGCCCTAATGACAACTTCTGTACTGTCAGGTTGCCTGTACCACGAATGACGCAACGACAGCCGTCATCGACCAACTGAAGATATTAATGCCTACGAGTAATAAGGACAGATATAATAATCACTCGCAATCGCAATAGAACTCAGTAACGGTTTACATTATTTATCTCGTCTCATTGGCCGTACTTTACTTTGACTCTTTTTGTCAGGACCAGTGTCTTCTGTACCATTACTTATATTTCATTAATCAACTTTGTACATACTTGAGCGGGAGGTGAATATAATATGGACCTTAACTCTAGGACTCAACGTATACTATCTATAGACAACAGCGGAAGTCAACGAGCGACCCCTTTCGGTTGTGTCGTAAGACGCATCACCGGATACTGCTGACGTGGTCTAAGGTTTCTAACGTCGTAGCTGTATGGAAAGAATTCGTGCTTCATACACTCCAAAGCATTTTGAAAATGTGCGCTAGTGGGATATTATATAAAAGAATATTCAAAAATGTATTCACGATTGACATTAATCAGTAACATGCATTTAAAAAATATACACACAACTCAAAATGGAACTTTATCTTTTGAAACCTTTTAATATTGTAACTAGTAAATAAAAATGACTAAACTAAACGCCTACGAGTATTTTGAATGCGATTATGATCGGCTGTGCCAATCTGACAAGGTCCCGGCAGTGAGGGAGGGATAGAGATATATATGACTATTATAGCTCTATCTTTTTCTTTGCCTGGAATTTGGTAGGTTATAAGACATCAAGGTCTCAGGTCATCATAAGTCGCAAGCATGACGAGTTTTAGTTTTAACGACCCTGCTCCGGCAACCTGCTGAACAGTTTGGCTAATAGTTAATAGTAATAATAATGTATTGGTATTGTAAAACAAAAAAATAAATTAGTATTAGTTTCCCTCCACTGCCCCTATTTTAAGCCCTTAGGAAATGAATTTACAAAAATCCATTCTTAGTGTATCCCAAAGAATATTCTCCTCAAATTTCAAGTTCCTAGGTCCATCGGTTTTGGCTGTGCGCTGATCGACCCGTCCTTCGGCTCTATTCCACAACGACAAGCAATACCGCTTTTCGCTTGTTATCATATTGTCAACGTTTTAATAGCTCTTATTAACTTGACATTAATGGCAAAAATATCGAAGCTTTCCCTCCCTTATATCGTAACGGAGTATTATGACCGGCACCGTATTCAAGTATGTATTTTTGACTGACTGATTATATTCTTACCCATTTGCGAAATGTGAAACTTTTACGAAGATAAACCTAGTAAAGGTGAATAATTGTTAGAGAATGTCATAAATATCAGAAAAATATCGGACATTATTATACAAATTGACCTACACTCAGGAGCAAAAATACCGGGTCAGAGTGCGTTTTTAATACTAAAGAGGCTATTTCGAAGCCTTGGTTCCTCGCCAGGGAATGCTTTTAGTGAAATCTGATGATACCCCGTATGTCGATACAGGACTTCCAGAGTGCCTAGGATACCCAACTGAATAAATCTGCGGTTAACGCCGGAATTGTGCATGTTCAGAAAAACATCTAAAATGGCAATAAAATGTAAGGAAATCCAAGTGCTGACCCAAACTGTCTTCTGGGTATCTTCAGAATTTTTGACCTCCTCTATTGAACCTCGCAGTATCCACAATTAAACCTCACTCAAAACCACCCCTGGCGAGGAACCAAGGCTTCGAAATAGCCTCTTTAGTATTAAAAACGCACTCTGACCCGGTATTTTTGCTCCTGAGTGTAGTCCAAAGCAAAGCTCTAGGCTTGTTATATGGGGACCAGACAACGATACAATTATTTAATTACTTAACAAATATGATACGTTACTCATCATACAAATATTTGCCAATAATATTGGCCGCTAGCTTCGGTAGGCAGGGTCATAGATGAGTATAAAAGGCCCTTCTTCATCACAGTGAACGCATATTGCTTTTGACGTGTTCTCGTATCGTTAACGTTACGATAGCTCTTATTTCCTTGGCAGTAATGGCGGCTGAGATAAAAACAATTCTATAACACGTCAACAGTAACATTGTAGAATAGAGGCGCAGTGCAATAAGTGCGGGTCGGGTAAAGTCGGTTCCATAAGAAAGTATAAGAGCGAGTGAGAAGGAGTTACCCAAAGATCGTTTGAAGAGCTATTGCACTGTATTAGTTTTATTGCACACGTTAATCGTCCTTCTCTTTTGCACTAAGTCATTAGAGAGTGAGAAATGCGTACGCGTCACAAATTGTGTATTATTCTCGTAGCATTTACAGGGTTTTACTAAAGTTAACCTCAAAATGACAAGTGATAAGGTAGTTTAGCTTACAGATGAAGCAATTTAAACTTAGATATAAACATCGTAGTTTCGAGGTATTACTAGGTTTACGAATATTAAGGTAAGCAATAAAGTCTATAATAGAACAACCAATTTGGTACGTCGCAATATGTTCAGTAGAAGGTAAGGAATGCCGTGTTGTAAATCCCCGCATTGACAGTTATTGCCCGTTACTTTCCGCATTGTAAGCGTTATGGAAAAATCGTACATTTGCCACGAACAAACAACTGACAATCGGCAGGGAAACAACAAAGAGCACTGTTACGATTTCTTTACGAGCGAGTTCACCTGGCAACACCGGAACATTCCGGATTATATTATGCCACTTATTTGTACGATTCTTTTTAACGAAAGCCGTATTTAGTTATGAATTGACTATAGTTACAATAAATTGAAAAATTACAAATTTAAAAGATGAGATATCGATTTTTGGTGTATACATTTATATTGTTTCAGTATTAAAGTCTAAATACTAAAATTGAACCCACTAAACTCAGGCATCTTGTATACCAACATCGACATACATTGAAGGTATTCAGATGCTAAATATTCTGTTGCCCCAGTAAAGATGGTTAACGCCAACGTAAACGACTGTCGCAAACTGTCTAAATGTATGAAATAAAAATTGACAAAAGCGATCGACTCGACCGCCAGCAGCTTACGCCATTCGTTTTAATTTGCTATAACGATAACTGTACAGTTTGAATAAACCTGATGACAGTATGATAAGGTAACTAGAAAAATCGATCTCTTTTACCCAACTGTCGAAGGAAGAGCGTAAAGTGTACCAGCTTATATGAAAAAAAAAGAAAAATATATATATGTCTTAATCTTGTGAGATATGACAAAGATATGTTAGTAATTAAAAGTCAATATAGACGCCATATTGTTAAAAAAAATTGTCGACGAACTATATCAAATGGGGTATCATTGAATAAATTATTGCGGGACCGCGGTGGATGCGAAAAGCACAAGACCGGTCTGAGTGGAAAGCCTGACATGATGATCATTGAATAGGTATTTAATTTTTTTTTAGGTTTCTCATCATCTAGGATTTATAACGATTTTAAGTTAGTTAGTAACAACAGTCGGGTTTCTTGAAGGTTGCTTTTACGCCTATTACTTCTGACAAATGAAAACAATACTCATAAACTTTCATATCACAAAGGAAACACCATACTATTAGAGCAGAGAATGAACACCTGTCAGGGTAACCATTTACCTCCATCCACCCTAAAGGTCGGAAACGCAGCAGCATCCGTAAACATGGAAACTGTTTCACTAAAGCCGTCCAAAACGCTTGCGGGTAAGGCAAATTTCACACCCTGTATGTAACACGACGTTGTAACCCTTTAAAATGTTTATACAACATTGAATACCAAGGTTATGAAATTACGGTGCATATTTCAATAGCAGTTATTTAGAGTTATGATAGTTATGTTGTTGTTGGAGCCTTAAGCGGTTTTCTTTGCTACTTTTGAAGTGACGTATCTGTTTGATGTTTAAGTGATAAAAGGTTAGCGTGTATAAGTACAGACCTTGGAATATACGGGGAAAAATCAAATGACAGCTAGGGATCGCCTGTATCGACAAACATAATTATCGATGGTTTTCCCATATACTAGTGATGCCAGCATTGTTTGTAAGTGTGTATTTTTTTTTGTATGTACTATTCTGGAGACAATTATAAACTTCAAACAGAGTACTATTGCACTATGAAATAAGTAGTTATTATTATCCCTTTATCAAACCGCTTTAGATAATTAATTAGAAATAGATTACCTACTTAGACACTTCTTATGAAACAGTAATTGTCAATCAAAATATGATGATGATGCGTGAAGGTTCAAAAATTCTTTTTAAACTAAGAATAACCAGAATTATGTTGCTATTTTGTTTCATTTGCATACTTTCGATAAAAAAATATTTTTACAAACAAATCTTGGAGCGATCACTAGTATACGGGAAAAACATCGATATTTTTTTCGATATAGGCTATCCCTAGCTGTCATTTAAGTTTGCCCCGTATATTCCGAGGTCTGGTTTTGTTTTTCTTAAATCTGGGATCTGAAAAATGACGTATAAATTTTTAATGCTGTTCTTATTTAACGGTACCTTATGCAAGGTCCGTCAGGATCGCTACAATTATCTTATCCAGTGACCTACCGCCAAGCATCAGTGTTTGTATTGTTGCATTGGTGTGGGAATAGGACAACTGGTTGAAATAGCTAGCGTATAGGCATTCCATCTTAGTTTTCAGGGTTGTCAACACATTTGCAGTCTTAAGATTGTAGGATTAATATGGATTTTTCTGGGTTTCAGATTCCTCTGGCCATCAGGTGGCATGTTATCGTGTTGTCAAAGTTTTGATAGCTCTTATTTACTTGACAGTAAAGGCGGCAGAGTTAAACTCAGATACACTAAGACCCTTAAGAATATTTTATCCACCACCCTCAATTGAATTATACCGCAAAAGCATTGGTAATCACAGTAATAAAGCAATATAATACTTTTTAAAAATCACTAGTACACGACCAATGTGGCTCAAACTTAGTACCTCACGATCACGAGTCGAGACACAGCCACTAGGCCACCTAAACCCTACCGCCTACATGCCAGCATAGATCTTCCTCGCAAACTAACCAAACGCAAACTTAAATTTATGGACCCACCCGAAGATGTATGGCCCTGGGTTCAGGAGTAACTTCTCTAGCTATTTGTAGTTTAAAATCTCAGGTGTATAAATGGTTCCGTACAAATATAATTCAATGTACTTTTCACTACTTCTTCTCCTTTTTATCTCTCTGAAAGGTTTAGTTTTTTGCCCGATGGTAGTAAACACCGCCTCTGGTCTAGTGCTAACCTCTCCCTTACTGTTCCATCCAACAAGACTCGTGCCTATGCGCAGTCTTTCACGGTACACTCTGTCGAATTATGGAATGGGCTTCCACCGTGCTTGAAGCAATCTGGATCTGTCGGTTTATTCAAGGAAAGGTTGAAGAAGCTGTGGTTAAATGAACTAGATGAGTCGTGAGTGTTGTTCCTTTGCTCTGTTTTAGGTTTTAATTGCTGTTTACGTATAAGGTATATATTAGAATATTTTATTACCTATGTATGTGTTTTATTAAAGCAAATATTACTTTTTGATGTCTGTTTTCGGATGTATGTACTTATTTTTTTCTGTTATTTTGTAAATTTGCCTATCCTCTTGTCCTTGCTTATTCTACTCCAAGGTTAACTGGAAGAGATCCAATATGGGATAAGTTCGTCTATGTATATTATCTATAGCAATGCAAATTGTTTTGTAATTGTTTATGTGCAATAAAGAGTTTACATACATACATATAAAGTCCCTTGCAAAACAAAACGGGCATAGTTTTCTAGTACCTTCTTAAAATATACATAAATATAGATAAATATACTCAAATACTCTAACTTTTATTGCATTCCACAATGTGTTGGCAGTTGATAGGCTAATTGAGCTATTGCAGTCATTAATATAATTATAACCTAATTATGGACCCTGATGGGCACAACAACATTATATGCTACAGATAAGATTGTATGCTACAGAATAAAAATAGTATTTAAACTTCTTGTACATGTTTATGCATCTACAATGTACATCGATGAATTTATGTTTGCTATAGACATACATCTATAAGGCAATGTCTTACAATTATATAACAAATACCTGCCAATAAAGAGTAAGCTACCTTTTAAAAAAGAGAGGTGACCTTTTTTGTCGTTGGTCTTTGGGCTACTCTCATGCGTGCTTTTTAAACGAGCCATTATACTCCTATTCTTTATGGTACGGAACCCCCGGTGCGCGAGACTGACTGTCATTTGACAATTTTTCACTTGAAATGACGTCAACTTCCATATCCATACATTGTTAGATGTAACATAACGTTCATTTGCCATACGGAACCCTAAACCCAAGCTTCATTCGACACAAAACAAAAATCCCTCGGGTCCCATTCTTTTCATTCAAAGAAACTCTTTGATTTATTACAAATCCATTTTCCTATAACTCTACTTTGTGTAGGCGAACAGAAGCTAAGTTCCATAAAACGAATCTTCACAGGTCCAGCTTATCTGGTCGAGGGTTCATAAAAATGCCTTAGTTATGCCTGTGTTCCCGACATCAAAGAAATTTGGTGGATTTATTTTTGTTTGAACGGATGTTGACCGGACGTTACGTTTTGTGATAACGATGTGTAGTTATTTTAACAATAAAACATGTTTTCTCCAAAGTTAGAACGTTAGGATAGACTATATTTAATACCTTACAGACTACTACCCGACAAAAGATAACTTGAAATTAACATAACTATTAAAACACGTTCGCGGTGTCAGTTAACCGGCGGCCACGAAATCGCTGTAATATGACACCTTTAAAATGTATTATCCATCAAGTAAATGAAAATAATGCTATAAACATACATACAAACATATCCCGAAACAACCTGGTTACATGTGTTTTAAATAAATAAATAAATTTTCGAATCAAATCGGAGAAATACTGGAAAAGGGCCGAATCTTAAGTACCCGAAACCGACGTGCGTGCATGACTCGATGTATGAATGTGGAAGAAGCGAAAGACATTTGTCAGGATCGTAGCAGGTGGAAAGAAGTCGTCTCTGCCTGCCCCTCTGGGAAACAGGCGTGATTTTATGTACATAATTATGTATGTATGTAAATAAATATATATCAGGGGACAATGTCACACCACTCGACCTAGTCCCAAGCTAAGCTCTAGGCTTGTACTATGGGTACTAGACAACGACATATATACGATATAAATATATACTTAAATAGCTAAACTGATGTGGCAGTGGGCGGGGTACATTGCTCGCAGGACTGATGGCCGATGGGGTCAGAATGTTCTGAAGTGGCGGCCGCTGACCGGAAGACGAGCTGTAGGTAGGCCTCTAATAAGATGGAGTGACGACCTCGTGAGGATCGCGGGAGCGCGGTGGATGCGAAAAGCACAAGACCGGTCTGAGTGGAGAGCCTTGCGGGAGGCCTATGTCCAGCAGTGGACGTCTTTCGGCTGACATGATGATGATGATGATACTTAAATAAACATCCATGACTTAGGAACAAATATTCGCGCTCATCACACAAATATCTTTTAGATATTTTTATGTTCAACGTTTGAAGTCCTTTATTTCAAAATGTCTCAAGATGGGGTTAGCGGTTTCTTTTAAATTAACCATTAACCATTTTTTGTCAAATTCAAATGACACGATAAGACCAGATCATATTTACAGCACACTAGCTATTGAGCGTTTATAAAAAAGAGTCTTACCTTTTAACTTACAAACAATATTACGTCAAAACCGTTACCGGAGGGTTGATTCTTGGGCAGTTGGGTAACAAGATTTATTACTCAACTAAATGTTAAACTTAGGAGCCTATTTTATTCTCAGTAGGGCTTAAGATATCCACGGCTTGACATAGGTCTCCCTAAAATAATTCTACAACTAACATTTTTTTAGTGACAAGGAGATTCATGAGCTCTCAGGCCATCTGATAGTGAGTGGGATCTGAGACCCATAGATATTTGAATTGTTAAGACTACAATCTCAAGACTAATCCTAAGGCCCGTATTAATAAACTGAGCTCAACTCTAATGATCGTCTCGAGATGCGTCAAAAATGACAGTGTTCTATGGTTTGGCGTTTACTTTGACGAATCTTGTGACGGGATTTACGGTCTGGATGAGTTTATTAATACGGCCCTGAGACTTCAAATGTGTTACTAAGTCGACCCTGACGACTATGATGGGATATCTTTATGCTAGCATTACACGGACACCGTAAAATTAGTTTTTTCCGTATATTAATTTTTCCGTAAGGTATGATATGCTGGAGCTTTTCTAGATTCAATGCATAACTTAATTGCTTTACGTATGTTAGGGTAGTTATAATTCATAAGTGGTGTCGAAAAACAAAGTCTTTTATCGAAATATTGCATTCGTAATATTGCAATGTACGTAGTATTGCACACCAGAACACAACAATGCAAACACGGCTGCTTGGCGGAAAGTTAATGGATAAGTACACAAGTCTGTCATAAGTCAAAAACCGGATAAAATCGCGTAATCACAATATTTTCCTCAACGTATAGATAAAAAAGTCTAATCTTGAAAATAATAAAATTAATAAATACTAAAGGTCAAAAGACACCCACTGTAACGATATTACATAGCTACATGCCACATCGTTCATTCCGAGGCCAGTTTTTATTACTTTCTTCTCCTGACAGGGGTTAATCTATGAGCCGGAATTGTCGCAAATAATCCAATTTAGCATGATAAGGGTCGATTGTTATCGAACTTGGCGGTCAGCTTGGTGATTACACTTATGTTTGGATGTAGGATTTGAGAAGTGTGGCAGGCTTTATATGAGTTCAAGAGCACCTCTCAAGCAGTCATGGGTAAGAACTGCTCAAGTGCTAGTCAGACTTGAGCACGGACGGAATGTAAAAAAAAAACTAGTGCTTCAGGTGAATTTGGCAATAGCTGTCCAACGAGGAAATGCATGCATTATGGGCACCATTCCCGGTGGCAGAAATTAAACTTATCATCATGTAATTCTAAGCTGGTGATGTGAACACAGCTGACGAGCCTGATCTACACTAGGAGCTCGTTACTGTTACTGCTACGGTTACAGTAACAGCTCGCTAGTGAGTACCCAGTTTTAGAAACCCCAATAAGGTCTTGCTGCTACGGGATGTCTTCATACTTTAGAAGTCAATAGGTGCCTTCATGAGAAGAGCTTTCATTTCCCTGATTGGCTGATTCGCTGATTTCCGGTGTGGGCGAATACTAGTATTTGTGTGATAAACGCGAGTATTTGTTTCTGAGTGTTAGATGTTTTCTATATATTTATTTGTTGCCTAATGTTTTAACAATTCATGATTTGCAAACTATATAATTTTACAAACTTTTATTTCGCAAAGAGACTTCGCATTATGTAACTATTTTTGTGGTCAAATGTCTAACCTAACCTTACTTATTTAAGAAGCCCATGTAACCCATATAATGTGTAATGGTTTGAGCACAAACACGTTTTTGCGAAATGAAATAGTTTGTCAAATGATGATTTGGTAACAGGTCAGGATACCACGAGCCTAGAGCTTAGTTTGGGTCTAGTTTAATTAGTGTAAGAGAAGATTGTCCCCTGATATTATTTATTTTTAATATTTATTTATATAAGGACACAGGGCACCGATATCAATTTACATACAAATGTTCTCGATGTCTGTACGTTGACATTACTCATGACATAGCTATGCAGTTCAGCTTACGCTGAGAGAAAAGGACAGAGCCATACAACTGCTTTAGCTCTGTCTATTATGCTCGCCGTAAAATGAAATAACAATGTCATAATAACACCCCTGTTAGTGAAATACCTGAGTAAAAAGGATGCATGGATTTAAGAGGGACTGACGTGTCCGTTGGGATTGCCAAAGCCGAGGTTGCACTTTATATGGCACAATTTTAGTGCAATTTTCATTGCATACCCACGACGCTAGCGAGCTAGTCTCATATATTATCTTACTAACTTCTGCCAGTGACTTCGTTCGCGTAGATTTTAATTATCGTTATTACTTCGGGAACTTTTTATTTGCCGCGATGAAAAATTGCCTATGCGTTAATCCAGGGTATAAGCTATCTCCACTTCAAATTCGTTTAGCCTTTGCAGCGTGTAGGAATAACAAACAAACATAAAACAAAAACTTTTGCATTTATTATTTTATTAGTAATTTATTATATTAGTATTATTATAATAAAACGTCGTGAAAATTTTAAAGCAATGCCTGTGATATTAGAATTGTTTACATATCTTCTGTTCGTATGCGACTTTTACAAGTTCATTATTTGTATGTACACCCACACCCAAAAACACACGCACACATACACAGTCTTTAAAAATCATTGACCAAGTAACTCCAACAATAAACCGCTTTCTAAATGCGCATTCACCTAGTTAGGATCCGAGTGCTATCCAAATTACAGTCTCGGTCCATATTCTCTGTGCCATTGACCGACGAATTTGGCAGACTAGCAGCCCGCATGGCGTTATCAGCATCCGTGCAGCTTTGGTTTATTCTCGTTTGTAAAATGAGTTGCAGAATAACCTAATTGTAATATAGGGTAAAACACCTAATTACTGACTTCTAAAATACTAGTTACTGATACCGAATGTTTAATAAATTATCGTAGTAGTAAAGTATTGTAAAAACAGTAAAACACAATTAGAACTTTCTACTTTTGAACATTGACCATTATGTTTAAAAAAATTACGCTTTACGTTGTTATGTTAAATTACTATATCATTACTTTAATTATTTTACATACAAATATAACGTTATTTGTATAATGCAATATGTTTTTTTTTACGGCAAGCCTTATAAAAAGCTGGACACTTTAGTGCTTTGGCACTTTAACGTCATGCTTGAACTGCTGCACTAATCTGTCAGAGGCGTTAAAGTGACAAGTTACAAAAGTGTACAGGTACTTCTAAGACCTCATTTTTGTATCATGCAAATAAACACCAGCTAGCATCACACCTGGCGTATTAAAATTACAAACAACTTCCAGTTAGTGTCCTTGAATGTTAAAAAGTCAACAAACACGGTGACGCTAAACCCCTTTTAAAACTCATGTGTCATTCACGTACCCATGGTTATCGCGGGTCTCATCCCATTAAATTTATACGAATTTTCATTATTAAAAAAGTTTCATTCGCTAGAAAATTTATGTTGTGAAGGGTGAGGGATTAATTTGGAAGTTTAAAGGACACTTTAACTTCGTGAGCCCTAAAGGGCGTGGTTTGTTTTTAAATGCGACGCTTTTTTTTGTTGGAAAGTTGATTATATGTATTGGCGATGTTCATCAGAGGCTCTAGATTTACGTTCATTTGTTCAAGATGAGAAACCGTTCTTGCTATTTGGTTCAAGGTAAGAAAGCTCTACGACGCATCGTCTACGACGTAGCGCTACGATACTCGTAGCGTATACTCTAAGCACCATTTAGCGACATTTTACTATTAACTACACTGAGGGCCGTATTGATAACATGATCTTGTTTGAGATGCCCGTCCCAAGACGTTGGTTTCACGTTTACTTTGATATATCTTGAGACGGGCTTGTAAGCCAACATCAGTTTATTAATACGGCTCTCTGTGTCTAAATATTTTTAACGAGTTTGAGTTAAAAACAGGCTTTTCAATTTAGTTTTTTTTTATTTCTATGAACTTTGTTTTTATACTTAAGTTAGCCTCATGCTCCTCTTCATTTACTTTCGTCAATCACCAAGAAGTGAAAAAGAAGGGATGAGTTCACCTTCGTACAACCCTATTTTGTGAACATTGTGTTTGGATTTGCTTTTTGTACAATAAAGTTTTTACATACATACATAATATTATAATCATTATGTAGCTACAGTCGAGTTCAAAGAGATGTATCAAATTTTCACTTCATTGCAGTCTAGTAAGGGCTAAAAGTAGATGCACTATAGGCGACTATACCCACATAGTTTAATAACGCTATAAACATTCATAATTGAGGTTAATTATGTAAGCAAACACAATACCGTAAAATCAATATTTCATCAAAATACATTGAAACAAAAACGTAACATTATTTCCGCCGGCAAATAAATATAATCCCTAGCAAGAACTGTGAACTTTTTTCCGTTAAAAATTTCAACGTCCGCCAAAAACATCAGATATAGCGTTTCGTTTTAATTTAATTTGTGTGTTGCAATATTTGTTTTCATGTGCGTATTGCATTTATTTGGTGCATCATAGTTGTATTTATGATGTCAAATATTTAAAAGGTATTCGTAAATTTGTCTAACTTTTTTGTGAGCGTATAATTATTAAAAAAAAACTGTTTTATTAGCTTATGAGCACCAAGCAGACGAAAAGCCCAACAGAAATAGCGCATTACAATTAGTTTTTAATTATTTTCAAGCGATTCATTATACAGGCTAATGTTATTTTAATGTTGTTAAAAAGGAAATTATATCTCTTTGTATTTTGAAATTATAAAAAACAAATAATTTAAGGATGTTCCTGTTCCATTTGTGAAAGATTTTCTTTTAGTCATCATCATCATCATTATCAGCCGCAAGACGTCCACTGCTGGACAAAGGCCTTCCCCAAGGTTTTCCATAACGATCGGTCCTCTGCTGCTGTCATCCAGCGGTTTCCCGCGACCTTTATCAGATCGTCAGTCCACCTTGTGGAAGGTCTGCCAACACTTCGTCTCCCGGTTCGCGGTCGCCACCTATTGTTATTAAATATAATTTTAAACTCAACGAGCAAATATCATAAAGTTACCCCGGTTTAAAAGCTTGGAAACTTGGTCGCCGTATTATGATGTATACGTGTCCAATCACGTGCCCACTGCTTCTCAGTAGAGAATACCAGGTGAAGTATATTACCTGTTTTATATAAGACCCTTCACGTGTGAAATTGCGGGAATCATCTCTCTTCTTCTTCTTCTGTCCATCGTCACCAACTCCTGAGTGCAGGCCTCCTCGTTAACACGCAACTCTCCCCGATGTTAAGTCATTTTCATCCATTTTTTTCCTAATAAGTTCATGGTCTAGATTATTTAAAAATAAAACAAAACAATAAGTTATAATTTAATTATCGCCGCCGACATTCCCAAAGCTTAAGCTAGACTTAAGCCTGTGATTGTCCTGTCCAAGCGTTGCCCAGGCGTTGCTTAGCGGCTTGAGCGATTGTTCGCGTTGTAATGGCGTCGCTGGTGCAGAGTGATAGCTTACAAATCTAATTCCGGGTGCCACGTGATGCTACAGCTTGGAGATAGGGATGGACGTAAATATCGATAAAATACAGTACATTATTTTTTCTTTATATGGTATAATTATTAACTTAAATGTTATTTTGTTGTTGGAACAGTAGAAAAATAATTCACTAAAATTAATTACTTGAAGTTGAGTCATTTGCATTTTGCATATGATAACTTTGGATTTTAACAATGACTCTTGCACCTTTCAAACCTCTTGAACCACGACCACAGTGTTATAATTGTGTCATAATTACTAGATTTAGTAGTAGTCGAGCCTTATGGAGAGTCTGACCAAATCTGAACGAAGGAAATCCGTCTTGAGATTTTCCTTCTCCTAGTTGTGTATATCAAAGTTTAAACACTCATCTGTTAGAAAAGATTTAGGAAGTAACAATACTTACTTTTTGCTTTACGTGTCCTATCCCACCCGCACAATAATATCGACACATTATTATCGATATTACCGCAACCCTACGTCCAGACGTCACGTCTAGCGGTACCGCGCCTCAGCGCACCACAGCCTCGGATTTAGCCTCACCACTTTTATTTTGGGATCGCAAGCGAGAAATAAATCGTGTGTCCGACTTTTGTTTTGATGTACGAAGCTTCCACGTCCGCGACTTAAAATCAATTTGAAGGGGATTTTACGAATTTGTAATGGCATTTGGGTTAGTGTAAACCAAAGTTTAAAGTGTCGGGTTTTAGTATTTGGGTTTATGTGGTTTTTACCGCCTTGAATCCGCCGCCGCCACTTTTGCACCTTATACCATTGAAATAAGGTGCAAAAGTGTATACATATCTTTGACCTCGTCTGTACCTATTATTTTATCGAACCACTTTTGAGTGAACGTATCGTTAAGGCATTTTTCGTCGACTGAGTAAATATTTTTTTCACGCCACTGCTCGGAAATATGGCCAAAGAAGGATCGAAATCAGAATAGAAAGTTGCTCTTAGTAGTACAACACAAAAACAGTCCAACAATGTTGAGTTGCAAAGTAAAATGGAGTGTTTTTAGACCAGTTTACTTTCTACTCTGCTATTGGTCGGTTATTTATGACATTAGTAACTCGTTCGGAAATAAATAAAAAAATGTTTGACAAATATGACATTAGAACGTTTAATTAAAAAATTAAAACGTCAAATCCGCTCAGTGAAAGTGTATTTTTGCGATTGTAAACGTGTTTTTATGTAAGTTTTTAAGGCGTACGTGAAAAACGCCTTTGCATCTTTAAATAAGGTAAAAATTAAAAAAGTTAAAAAGGCGGGAATGAAAATTACTTCTGTTCTTTTAATTGGAAACAAACGCTAAACTTTTGAACTTTTGATTGGAAATTTGTACGATATTCAACAAAAATGAGTGATACAAGTACAGATATGGATCTTACACCGCCTGAAATTCAGGATACGGCAAAGTCGGTAATTCGGAATTTACTGCCAATAAAATCCCGTCGCAAATATCAGAAAGTGTATGAAAATTTCAAAGCATGGCAAATAAATAAAAAAACGAACTCTTGACACAAAATACTAATATAAATGTTCCGGGAAAAAACATTTCCTTGTCATTCAGCAACTGTCCTAATGCTAATATCAATATTACTTTTAATTAAACTGTGTATTATGTCCTAACCTGTTTTATTTCCTTACATTAGGCGTGAAAAGCACATAGTATTGCCTCGGTAGAAAGTGCAATAGATGGACTCGTACTTTCGAGGGCTTCCGCTACGCGTCGGCCCTCGAACTAACTCGTCCATCTATTGCTTACTTTCTGTACCTGGGCTACAATGTACTATTGTTAGTCACAAGTCTAACCTAACTAATTAATATTTGCTATCCTCAAAACATCATGGTTTAAGGAAGAATAGAATTCGATGAAGTGAACTTCGATAAAACGATGGGTTTCCTGATTTCCGACATGTTATCGTATTGTCAACCCAGGAAACCCATCCAGGGCGTAATAGACGAACAGCCTCCTATTTTCCGCGTCACCAAAACAGACATGTTTTAATGTCCGTAACGTCGTAATGTCTGTCATTTTATTTAATTAAAAATGAATCTACGAAGAATGACACAAATACTGAATTACGCTGTCGCCGCTAGTGTGATTCTACGAAGTCTCAAAATAGTTTTAACCGTTTGTTCGCACTTGTATTCGTGCCGTAAAAGACTGCGCTCTCGCATGCACAGTCAATACGCTAGTATATTAATGTCTATGGTTACGATAGCTCTGATTCACTTGATAGTAATAGCAGCCGTTACATATTTTTAAAGCTAAATTTTAAAACAATACGATAGCATATCATGCTAAAAGCAATATAGTTTTACCGAGTAGAACAATGCCCATTGCAAATCACGCCATTTTTTTCATACCCCATCAAAGTTCAAAGATCTCATAATAATTAAAACGCCACATCCTCCAACGATAATCTGTCACCTCCCTATCTCACGATATCTCCTCTGTTCTTATGTTCAATCCATCAAAGTCGTCTGCAGCGGGATTTATATCCACTTAGCGACCTGATGTGGGATATGGGTGGCCATAGAGTTTATTGCAGCGAGTTGACTTGGGGTAAAAAACGCGAAAATCTGCAAAAAAAAAAATGACATAGAGAAGGCAAACGGGCACACATGCCACGTGATGGTAAGTGGAGACTGTGACCCATAAACATTCGCATTCACAAGACTGCAAGCTTAAGACTGCCAATGCGTTGCCAACCCTGAGGACTAAGATGGAATGCCTCTATGCTAGTAATTTTATACTGCGACACAACAATGCGAACACTGCTGGTTGGCGGTAGGTTAATGGATAAGATGGTGGTAGGGATTCGGACGGACCCTGCACAAGGTCCTACCACCCGCATAAGGCTGCAGCTGCAATACCACTTCTTTTGTCGCTATAGTCCATGGGCAGCGGTGATCACGTTCATATCAGCCACCTATTACACCATCTTGGCTATTACAGTGACATGTGACATTTCAGGGTACAGTCAAGGGAATTAATATCTATACAGATGTCACGTAAATACGAGTATATGTATACAATGACCTTATTGCCAGTGGCAAAAAGGTGTATATATATATTTGACGTCTTGCCCTTGACTGTACATGGCGCAGCTTATATGGATCACAGTGATGTGAAACTTTGCTATGTATGGTGAAATAAGGCAGGTGACCCGATAGCTCGTTTGCCCCTTCTAATATAAAAAATATAATTTAGGGTGACCCATGTGACAGCCGTATTGAGTGATTTCACACTCTTATGGTGCGTTCCTATATTGAGAATCGTGGATAGTTGTGACGTCACGTTCAAATTTGACATTTGCTACGTACAAAATGTGTCAAATTTTAACGAAACAACTCTATACAACTTTTTAACTTCAGTTCCAGCTGGGGCATGTAGGCATGCACAAGTTACTCCGACCTGAATCCGTCCGCATTGAAATCGTATAATTATCTCTTTTCTCCACATATTTTTCTGTGATAAAGAGTATTGTAAGCCCATCCTCGGGGTTCCATCAATGTTCTTACCTTTGATTAAAATCGGTTCGAGTTACATTGCATTGATACGCGTAGAATTAGTTTCCCACTACTCCCCCCTATTTTAACCCCTTAGGGAAGAATTTTCAAAAAGCCCTTCTAACACCGCTCTTGCCCTTACGATATCCATCCAAGGAAATTTTAAGTCCCTAGGTGCAGCGGTTTTGGCTTTGCATTGATCGATCAGGATGCTAGTCAGTTTCTTCTTGTATTTATATAATAATAGATGAGCACCACTTTCCGACCTAGATTTGGTTTACACTTTTGTTTGTGTTTGACCTCAGTCCTATTACTACACGCTTACTCAGAAAAAGGTAATGGTTCAATTCCGTCAGACCCTTTAAACATTAATTTTACTGTGTGTGTATGGGGCCACACAAAAAAAGGAGCGTTTTTATTTAAATGAGTAGACTCAATGTTGTTTGTGTACGAAACCTACACGAATGTTGATCCAGAACACTCATATTATATGTATAGAGGAAAAATGAAGAAACTAATATGGTATGTGTTTGTAGTTAAAGTTTTCTGATGGAAATAATGAATTAGAAATACTCTAGTAATTTGTTTTATCAAAATATGTATGCTATCTTCTTGGACATATTTATGTACAAACAAAGCAATTTTTTTGTCACATTTATATCGAAAAATAAATATGTTAAACAACTTTTATTTCATAACATTAAGTGAGGTGTTTTTGGTTTTGGTTAGGTTATAATATATATATTTTGATTTGGTTAGGTACCGTTTATAACGAGATTTAAACAAACCATTTAGATTTAGTAATCTTCATTGGTTTTTGACATAAGAATAAATAATAACTACGTTCTTGAGTAAGAGGAGATTATTTTATATGACTAAAATGTTGAACAACATCTAAATAACAACTCTAAATTAACAAATACTTTTAGTTTTGGCTTATAGCATTTGTGTTTGTATGCCTTGATAGAAAAGAGAAAAAAAAGGAATAAGAAAAAATACACGTTAGCCTAGTAGGTAATTAATGACCCTGCCTTCGAGGCTAGAGTTCCCGGGTTCAAACCCCGGTAAGGGCAGATATTTATGTGATGACCGCGAGTATTTGTTCCTGAGTATGTATGTATGTATGTAAACTCTTTATTGCACATAACCAATTACAAAACATTTTGTATCACTATAGATAATGTAGATAGGCGAACATATCCTCCTAAGGCCCAAAGTCCTTTTAAAAGGCCTTCGTCAGGCCATTCAAATAAAGGAATAGTGCAAAGAAAGTAAGGTGGATTTTCTTTTGTTTCTATAACTAATGATCAAATTAGAAAATCGAATTTATTTCATTCACAATAGATTCATATTCCATTGATTCATTTCGTTGTATGGTGGGCCTTACGAGGATATTCCATATGGGATCTCTTCCAAAATTACAGAAAAAATAAAAGTACATACATCTGAAAACAGACATATTAAAAAGTAATAATATCTGCTTTAATAAAACACATACATAGTTAATAAAATATACTAATATATACCACCACATAATATAATAATTAAAACCTAAAACAGAGCAAAGGAACAACACTCACGACTCATCTTGTTCATTTAACCACAGCTTAACCTTTCCTTAAATAAACCGACAGATCCAGATTGCCTCAAGCACGGTGGAAGCCCATTCCATAATTGGACAGAGTGTACCGTGAAAGACTTAGCATAGGTACGAGTCTTGTACTTGTGCTTATATCTATTTGTAATACATACTTAAAAACAATACATATAAGTATGTTAATCGTAGTCTAGTGCCCACACAACCTAGAGCTTACTTTGGATTTTTTGGATATTAAAATGAACCCAATATCTGCGTCACGGTACCAATTATATTTACCAACACGCTTTGTTACCCGAAAATTAAATCCCTGTTATGGTTTTCCATTATCTATAACGCTTCTAATTCCTTTCACACCACTTGAGGCGACATCTAAACAACTTACTGAAAGTCGTTTACATAATTTGCGTCATTCAAGATGGCTGCCACTAGTACGCAACCAAAAATCTTATATCACACAATCCACAATTAAAAATCGGCTTTGTGTTACACGTACAACGGTTTCTATTTGGTTGGTGGTAAGCTTATCTTGGAAGTGTAACATGGCCCTTAGAAGTCATTTTACACCGAAAGGGATGTTTTTAGGATAATTAAATTTTACAGAAGTTTAGCTTGTAAGTAAGCGAATAAATATAATTAAGTATAATTAGTTGATGCCTCAGTTTATAATTGCTTTGAGAGTTCTTTTAATTTATAGAATAGCTATTTTTATTTAGTGTAATGAAGATACAAAATACACTACTGCTAACCTACCTATTGTCTATTGTGTATTGTACAATAATAATTAGAATAAATAAAAACTAGTGTAACCTATTATCTACTTAACACTAATAAATCTGTCCGAAGAATTGTACTCATGATGCTGGCTGCGTTACCTCTCTGGATAGTTAAACCTATCTCTTGGGAGAGGTAAACGCCAGCTCTGGTATCCTCGGGTGTCTATAGAATTGTTTTGTAAACAGATAATATTAAGTAAAAAACACCGGCAAGTACGAGTCGGACTCGCGCACCGAGGGTGCCGTATAAAAGCACTGGCGTGTATGCAATTACCTATAAAACTGTAGAATAACATTCCATGAAATTATTTAAGTGAAAAATTCATATCCTAAAGGTAACGGGACACTATTACTGAGACTTGACTGTCTGTCCGTTTGTCACCAGTCAGTATCTAACGAACCTTGAGGGCTAGACAGTTGAAATTATCACAGAATACTAAAAACAAAATAAAATACATATTTAAGGGACTCTCATACAACAAACGTGTTTTTTTTTAAAGATCATGGTACGGAGCCCTTCGTGCGCGAGTCCAACTCTCACTGGGCTTGGCTTGGTATGATCTACAATTTTTGTATGGTTTAGAGAATGAGAACGAGCACACAGGGCTTCTATTCTAGGCAGCAAAAACCATATCGTCTTAAAAAAAAAAGATGTTTATTCAGTAAGTTGGCCGCACGGGCACTTTAACACGTCAAAATCTACCAGCGCTTCGCAAGAGACCACTGCTGAGAAGAAACGCCGCAGTCAGTCGTTTTTTTAAATACTACTTATGATATTATACAATTATAAAGCTTCACCTAGAATGATATAAAACAATGAATTTAACATAAAATAAAAATAAAATAAAAAAACATTCAAGCGTAGCTTGAGCAGGAAAATGTGTCAAAACAAAACAAATAAACAAAAAAAAAAAAATCTTTCCTATGACAGTGCAAGACAACCACCACATACAAAGTTTCGATACATTCTCCTACAGAAACCGTGTCCCCTAACGTGTTCGACGCGTTATGGTATTGTTTTTAAATCGGCCGCTATTACTGTGAAGTAAATAAGAGCTATCAAAACGTTGACAATAACAGACGATAACAGATCAAATACGATATAGTTTTAAAATGATGATGGTAAGTGCGGTCTGTAACACAGACATTTTAACATAGACTACAAGACGGCAATCATCATCATCATCAGCCCGGGGGCGTCCACTGCTGGACAAAGGCCTCCCCCAAAGAGCGCCACAAGTCCCGGTCTTGAGCCGCTTGCATCCAGCGGCTCCCCGCGATCCTAACCAGGTCGTCAGACCACCGGGTGGGAGGCCGTCCAACACTCCGTCCACCGGTGCGGGGCCGCCACTCGAGAACTTTTCTTCCCCAACGGTTATCAGTTCTCCGAGCTATGTGGCCTGCCCATTGCCACTTCAGCATGCTAACTCTAAGACGGCAATCAAAAGACTGCAACTCTATCGCATGAACAAATGTGTTAATATTGTTTGACATTACTTACGTGGCTATAAAACGACAAGGTACAACTTTTGATGTTGACTGCACCTATATTTGTTATTAAATAATTCATAAAAAGTAACCACAATTTTGTGGTGACATTTTCTTGAGCTAATAAAACCAGTTTTGGTATAAACAAAATACTAGACAAGCAGTTTAGCATTTTATTTTTCAAACGCAGGATACCAATATCCATGGATTCTTCGCGAGACAGAATAACGCCCTGTCATAAACCGAACATTAATAGTGGACATAAATATAAAACTTTTATACTTGCGCAGATAATGTCAGTGCTTATGTTTGAGTCGCGAGAGTCGATGTACAGAGAGGGAACACTGCTTAGTAAACATTTTCATCACACCTTGAAAAACCATTCCGATTAACCAAGATTACATTAAAATAACTGCAATAATTTCAGCCAAATTTTACGTCGATCGACCAGTATGTTTGTGTGTAATTTGCATTATAATTACTTTAAAAAAGCGTAATAAAATAAAAATTAAAGGACGATCTCACACAAAAAGTCAAGGCTTATACCATTGACGTAAGACAATCATAAATATGTTTATATACCACCGTCGTTTCGCTTCGGTTTACTGTTTTCTGTGACACCCGTACCAAACCCATACTTAAAATTCTTCCTCTTGAATCACTCTATCTATTGATTAAAACCCCATTAGAATCCGTGGCGTAGTTTGAAAGATCTAAGTGTTCAAACACAGGGACAAACGGCGTGAAGTGAATTTGTTTTATACTATGTAAAGATATAAGTATATACAAAACAATACATAAAAAAAAGTAGTAGCTAAACCAATTATACATTTATGTAAAATAACAACATTCTCACAGATGTAACTTGACTGTAGGCATAATATTATACCCAAAACCTTTGCGACCGTTCCGTCCGATGATATTTATTTACTCTTCACCAGTGTTAAGAATTTATTGCTTTTATCATAGACAATAAAACTTTTCTTTTTTGCTACTTTTCTCGCTACGTCGATTATAGTCGGAATAAGTTATTTACAACATTTATTTATATGCTCCGAATAAACAAGTACGATGTGTGCCTTCTCGTTGCCATAAAAGGAGCTACAATTAGCACAGTTAGCAGAATATGCAGGTTTCTTCACGATATTTTTCTTTATGCTTATTAGCATCGGTTACCTTAGAAAACCACTCAGGTACACTATCTAAGTGCTTTTCTGTGTAACACATTTTGTATACAGTTAGCAGAGAGTTTAGCCTTCAAACTAGTTTAATAATTTGATAACAGTGGCAATTGTACCCCAAGTACCCGTTACCGCGAAAATATCGCTTAACTACATTTTATTTAGCAACATCTCTCATGTGTAGGGTAAAGTAACCAGTGATCAGCCAGAGACCTGTATAGTCGGCCTCTGCCTATACCTTATATGAGTGCGAAGAGTTGGAAACATATCTTTCGTACGCTTCCCACTCATACAAAGTATACGCAGAGGCCGACTACCAGGTCTGTGGCTGACCACTGGTGACTTTACCCTATATTATTTCTATAAACTAGGTACGATGATAAAACAAAAGTAAATATTATAAGTCGTAGATTTCGATTATCCTTATTCCCTAAGCCAGGCTATAAGCTATCTACAGTCCAAATTTCATTTAAATCTGTCTAGTCGTTGCAGCGTGAAGTGGTAAAAAAATAACACACAGACAAAATAAAATAAAATTCATGCATGGCATTTATAAAATTACTAACTTCTGCCCGCGACTGTACTCACACGGCAACGTTTTTAAAAAAAACTTTATGAAAAAGTAGCCAATAATATTCCAGTGTATATCTCTCTCTCTATCTCCATTCCTTCTCCCATTTTTCCATTCGTTTATCCAAATCCGTTCAGCCGTTGCGGCGCGAAGGATTAACAAACTATTTAACACAAACACAGACAAACTTTCACATTTATAATATTAGTGGGATTTAAGCCAAAAGTATGGGAAATTAAAATAATTAAAGAAAGGTGGTCACTGTTTCCGTTTTTATTTTTTTACTTTTAGGCGTTGGCCGAGGAACCAAACGATGTTAACCGTTTAACAAATAAGTTAAACGATTAGAGCTTTAACATCTGTCAAAATATATGAACTAACGGTTGATTAACATTGATTAACATTTAACATAGTATTCAAGTTATTGTGAATATTTAAACCAGCTGGGTTTAATCGTGAGGTTAAGGTCAATGCCCTCACGTTACGCGGTGGTCAGTGGGCCACGAACTGATTGCCTTACAACTGGGTCAGATCACATGGAGGTTTCGTCTACTTGGCACCAATCTAGGTTTTAAGCACTTTTGATACCTAAAACCAAATGTTTATAAAGCCAACAATGCGACTTTAAAATGGTAAAATTGATTAGGCTAGTGAATTAATAGTCCATACAAGCGTAATAAAGAAAAATGTGTAGGCGAGCTCGAGATAAATCAGTTAGAGATAAGTGGAGGACAGTGATTCGGAGGACAGATGACGTTTTCATCTGAGGCTAATAAAGTGATTATGATAAAGAAAATACATCTATTGCCACAGAATAACAAGAAAACAAACGGAACTAAAAAGCATTTCTCCTATTTGACTTATAAAACGATGGTTTAATTTTGTAGACTTTCAGAGAAAAACTACTGTGACATACAGACAGACACAGAAGTCCAAACTTTGTCATGATATAAAAACCGGGCATGAGCATATCGTACCATGCTCTCTTATAAATGTAGGGATATAAGAGAGAAAGGTCTATAGGTTATTTGGTGCTGTTTCAGATGATTTTTAGTAGGTATTAACACTTAAGCCGTCTGTATCTCAAGAACCTGTGGCGACCTAGCAACATCTAACGACAATTTGTAAGAACCGACTCGCCAGCGCCACTAGCGCCACAAGAGTCAGACAGCGGAACTAAAGTGATCTACATCGCGCTAACGAGGCTTCTACAGTCGGTTGGCATATAATACAACTTCCAACTTCATCCCAATGGACTTCGGTCCCCAGGCATAACATCCGCCTGGAGAGAGATCTCTCTATTGTCCTCTCTATTGTCCTCTCTCTTCTACAAACCAATCAAGTGTACTTGGTCGTGATAGTTTTCCTTCTAAGTTCGTTATATATGCTTTCATTTAACATATTTCTCAGAGCTATCCTATAACGACTCACACGATTTCATAATGTAAAATTATATATTATCTTTGCTTTGCTTACGAGTAATGTGGTTACATGAAAATATCAAGATATAAGTCGAGTTTAAAGCTCGTTAATGTAAGAATACGAATACAAGTGTCAAGAGGAATAAATCTCTCATGCCTGGCCCTGAATATAATATTCGATCGGATCCAATATTAACGAACTGAGACATGAATGCAATCAGTGATACGACCCAGATTGGAATTGCTTCGTTAAGCTGAAGTGTGATCTGTTTGTTAACTCACTAGGTTTGTTTCCGATCAATGGCGTTTGTGAATCCTGATAGGTATACCTCCTGAGCGGCCTTATGCCCTGGTACTGGGTTTGTCGGAATAGTCACCTATTGATAGAAAAAAACTGCAATATGTTAGGTTAGTTGAAAGTGCAAAATTAAAAAAAAGAATAAGATTTTGACACAAAAAAGTTTTATTTTAAGCTGCAACAAGTTCAATCTGTTAATTTTGAAGCGGAGACACAGACAGAACTAAATAACTAAATAATTGCTATAACTCTGACCCTTTCACTGCCTGGATCCTTGTAGTTTTTGAGAGTTCATGTTACGGTATATGTAGGTTGTTGCATTGTCAACTGCGTATCGAAACTATGATTCGAAATAGCATGTTCAAACTCGGTGGATCCATGTTAAGCACAGCAAAGAACCTATGACCATCTTATGACCCCACTAATAGATTAGCTTTTGACCATAATGTAGCACTGTTGGGTCTGCCTGATCCAATAACCTTCTGGCGACGCACCTTAACTAGTGGGATCAGCTCTCGGCGTCTGTATTTCCGAACCAATACGAATTGACAACATTTCATTTTGGTGACACCTGCAAATTACTATACGAATCGAAAGGGTTTTGCCTCCTGAACACGGCAAAATATTTATTTAGATTTATTTTTCTTGATTTACAAAATTACAAGTAAGTTAAAAAAAATCGAGTTTTACCAATACTATGCCTGAATAGGTATAATACCATTGCCTTTTTCACGAGAAAAAAAGCTGTCATACTTCAAATTTGACATTGACACTTTTTTTTTTTAATACAGATTGGACTTCGTAATATGTCCACTGGGTCGTAGAAATGAAGTTACGCCCTTTTAGAATAAGTACATCTTAATAAATTAATAATAAAATAATTATTCATTCTAGAGAAAATTTACAACTATTAGTGTCTTCCTCCTTCCAAACAGTATCTATAAAACGAATAAAATTAAAGTCTTGAAAATATGAAATCTTGTCAATTGGGGTCCTTCGAAAAACGAGCCAATTGAACAGTTCTAAACTGGCAACACTGCTCAAATGGCTGGTCGAGGTTGTGTCAAATGGAAACTTGTAACCTGTAAATTGTAATTTGATAAGTAATGGGACAAAATTATTACTTAATTACCTGTTTGAATTAACATAAACTACGACCAACTATTTTGCTAAGTTGATAAAAATCTTGTTAAAATATGAAGTAGGTACAAAGATACTTTAATAAAGGCATACTTAGTACAAGCAAAGATTCAATTAAGTATTCATTATGTATTACGAAGGAATGTGAAGGTTCCACGGCCTCGAAATATTCCAGCTTGACATTATTCTAGACACGCAATGGGCATTAAGGCCGTTTTCACAATTATATTTACTCTGTTTTAAGTGTACCGCACCCAAAGAGTACCAACGGGACCTAATTACTAAGCCTCTTCTATCTGTCTTTTTTTCATGGCAATGACTTGGCAAGCGAGCACTCAGGCCACCTGATGGTAAATGGAATCTGAGACCCATAGACGTTTGAAATCTCAAGATTACAATCTCAAAACTGCAATCCTAAGACTTCAAATGCGAAAGCCTCTATGCTAGTAATTTCTCCAGTTGGGTTATCCCCACACCGGATCACTGCAATGCGAACACTACTGCTTGGCAGTGGGTTAATGGATAAGATGGTGGTAGCGATCCGGACGGACCCTGCACATGTTCCTACCGCCACTAAACCACCCATAGACATTTGCATTCTTAATACTTCAATCACAAAGACAGCAGTCATTAACTTGCGAATGATCAAGGTGGAATGCCCTTATACTAGTTAGTAATCTCACCGGTTGACTTATTCCCACCCTGAAACACAACAATGCGAATACCGCTGCTTGGTGGTAAGTTAAAGATTAAGGATGGTGGTAGCGATCCGGACAAACATAAAAAGATAAAAGACAGTAAGTAGGCCGCTCGGTCACTTTTACACGTCAAGAATCTACCAGCACTTCTCAAGAGGAGACCACTGCTGAGAAGAAACGCCGCAAGAAACTCAGTAGTCCGTCATTTTATAAACATATTTCATATATTACAATGGTAAGTTTCGGGTGTAGGCCATGCATTTTTGTCTGTTAGATAGTCCTCGACCCTATAATACGCTTTAGACATTAACGACCTTTTCAAATATTTTTTAAGTGCTGGAAAGGGTAACTTTAAAACTACGTTAGGTAATTTATTATAGAAATGAATGCATTGACACGGAATTTAAGAATAGCGATATTATTTTTATTTCTAGTATTTAAATTATGTATATCAGAGTTTTGGATGAAAAAATCTAAACTCTTAATAACATAAATAATATTCTCGTAAATAAATTTAGACGCTACAGTTAAGACATTAATTTCTTTAAAAAAATATCTTAAGGAGTCACGGGAATTTAAATTATAAATAGACGGAATGGACGGAAGTAACTATGTAGATTTTTTTTAAATTTGTGCTTATGCCTACATTGCCAATGCAAAAGATTGGATAAGGCGGGTTGTTATTTAATTCACCCTATACCAGGAAGGTTTAGATACTTAACTAAATGTTAACAAACGAAACCACGTGACTCTGTTAAACAGCCAATCTAAATTCAATGCTATTTTGTCGAGCGTCAACGTGTCAGTGCTCTGCTGCTATTGGCTGACCAACTAAATAACGTGTTTTTTTGTTTACGTTTAGTTAAGTACCTAAACCTTTCTGGTATAAGGTGGATTTAAAATTTCCGAAACTCATTTTACCATCGAAGCGATTTTCCCATTTGCATAATTTCCAATTCGTTATTTCCTCCTTTAGCGTTATTGTCAATTTGTCAATTTTGTTTATTTTTCATCGTAATATACAATAAATTGGTAAAATTTGTGATCAGACCACGCCTGTTTAGTGTCGATTGTACGAAAATTCCAATAAATTGAAATTTAATATTGGGAATTGAATAATTTGATCATTTACCATGCTTTAGTAAGCTATAAAAGCACTGTTTTTAACCGAGAAAGGCAATATGCTAAAGTTCATTGGCTCTTTAGAAACAATGCAGTATCACTGTAAGTGCTTTTACGACATCCAGTGCCTAGCTTCCTGATTTTCAAACAAAGTGGGTTTAAAATCGAGTCCTAGGCGCTAAATGTGTTAAGTGAGGTTTCACGCGAAGGCACGGGTTAATTGTTCTTTTACGGTTTTCAATTTGCTGTTTGACGGTTAAACTAGATTAAAATCTACGAGGTTTCTACTTTGTTATATTTTAGTTTGTTACTAGCCTTCGTCCGTGTAGAATTAGTAAAAAAAAACAAGTTTTCCGGGATGAAAGGTAGCCTATGTTTTAATCCAGGGTATATGCTATCTCCATTCCAAACTTCATCTAAATCTGAATATGATTGTAGGATAAAAAATATCGTATCCCGGTAAATTAGACAGTTCCTGAGGGAGTAGCGAGAAACGATATTGTCGGACGGCATCGCAGGCAACAGCTGTTTACCTATAAGGTAAGGTAAGCTTTATAATACGCGTAATCATCGCAAACGAAAAACTTCTTACTCTTAATAACGTTCAAAGCACATCGTTTTCTTGTTTAAATAGACTTATAACGTGTCGGTTTGTGACGCATGTCGTAATGTTTACATTTATAATTAAATGCGTAATGGATATTTTAAGTCGTTTACTTAAATGTTATTTTATCGCTTGGCATCGATTAGGGAGTCATTTAGGGTTATTTTCCTCCACTTCGCTTAGAACAATTAGTTAGTTACGATTTTTAACCATATTTTTTTTATTTTATTAAAGCTAAAATAAAATAAAATCGCCTATTAAACATATTTTTCATCTCTCCTGTTCGGAAAGTTTAATTTGAATGGGTGGATAGCCGGGAGGAAAATTGCGTTTTCATCTCTAGGGTGGAAAGTAATTTTTTTTTAATAGTTACTATTGGCCACGGAGTCTAAGATAATTGAGCTACGTCATATTATTAAAATAAAAGATTTTCATATATCTAAACTCGGCTATACGTTAAACGATGTATTTATTACGGCCTATAGGTTCATATGAAAATCATTTTAAGACTGGTCTATTTTTTTCGCAATTACAGAAAATCAACATTTAAAATTATTCCTCTATTCTGCTGCCCGCCATAATGCCGTGATAGCATAGCATGACACTTTTTCTTTCACGTTTCGGCATGACCATCTAGAAAATACACTACTGCCAACATTAGAAAAGTTTAATCGAGTTGGTCACGACCAAGGAGCTTATTATACAACAAGGAGGTTGAACACCGAACATCCGTTCGAAACAAGAAATTTGACCTTTATTACGTCACGAATATATTCCATCTCTTTCTTTAGTTAGGGTAAGAATGAGATGGCAGTCATGCACCTTGGCCGTGACCAACTCGATTTAACTTTTCTAATGTTGGCAGCATGTGTATTTCAACTTTTTTATGAATCTAGAAAAAAAAAGTTTTCAATAGATAAAGCGGGAAACGAGATTAAATATATTTAGGTAAACCGTGTCTTTTTTCCTCACAGTAGAAATGAAAAGTAGAGTGTCTAACTCGGGTGAAATTACCCATTTCCCCTCGAACTATTGGCGCTCTCACTTCGTTCGAGCGCCAGAAATATCTCGGGTGAAATGGGTCACTTTCAACCCTTGGTTATCAATCTACTATTTGACTACTCATGCTCTTAAAATGCTACTTAAATCTCTGCGAATCGGGACTAAAGCTCCTTATTAATCACTAGGGATTAAAGTTTTTTTTTTTAATTTCTTTGGAAACCCCTAAACAACCAATCACGGTATTTGTGAATGGAGGATTATCGCCATTTTCAGTGATTGTGTATGGACCATATTTTTGGGTGTCGAAATAACCTCAAAATGACAACTGTGCAAATATACAAAAAAAAAGGATTTAATTTCGTGACACACGATTAATTATTACGAATATGAATCTATTTAATCATATTAAAACCGAACTCTTTTATTATGCGTGGTCCAATTACTTTTAAAATGGTTTCCAAGTTTGAATCTGTTGGCTAAATATGCAAGCATTTAAAACATCACTTTACAAAAAAACCGCGAAACTTTTTTTTCCCTATTTGTATTTTGAATAGATGTTCATAACTTGTATTGAGCGTACGTTGTTAAGATACCTAATTGTTAGTTTTAATTGTTAGAAACTTTTTTATAATAAATTTAATGTAATTTTGTTTAGAACGTCGTTTTTTCCTCGCATTCAAAGTGAAAAGTAAAGTGTTTAACGCGAGACTAAACAACCATAACGACACTCGAACTACAGCCACTCTCGCTCGCAAGCTCGCTCGCGTGGCTAAACATCTCGTGTCATTATGGCTTGTTTTAGTCCCTTGTTGAACAATCTACTATAGCGCACTTGAAACCGCTCAACGCCCTTATTAAAAAAAATGAATCCCCTGCGGAACCTCAATCAAAAGTTTGTGTAAAATAAACGAAGACGCAATCTGCGGTCCAAGATCTGACGTGCACAATTCGACAAACCACGTCCCCGATTAGAGATTTACAAGTGTTACGTTTACGGTTTAATCTAGAATGCAACAATATTTGGACTTACGTCATATATTACTTCCAGAATCGGTTAATTCTCGGGGAAATTATGTAAGCGTGCCCAGGGGATCCCGTGATTGACGCGAAATTCGCGAGTCGGATGTGGGACGGATACGAAATTACGTACCTTTGTGGCTGATGCAAACAGTTTGAATCAGAAAATACGCACAGCTGATTTTTAAAGTAAGTGTGCTGCTAAGTAAAGTACAGTCGACTTATAGTACACTTTAGTACCTTGTCTATTTAATGTCATGTTCAAACTGCCATATAAGAAATTATCGCAGTGATTAAAGTGACAAGGTACTAAAGTATATACACATTTATAAACTCGACTGTACCTGTAATCTATTTAATATTTCATTTGACTTTTAGAGACCGATTATACTTCCATTATATGCATTACATTCATTAAATTCCACAGTATGTCTTGGGTAAGAACAACATGTAATTATAATTGTAAAAGCAAGCTACATCATTATTTTTCAATTAAATTAAACTAACTCCATTTCTTTTTGTCAGTAAAGACTTTGTGTAAATTTATAATGTGCTTGGACAGATATAGACTTTGTACATCTCCAAGACTTGTTGACTTGTTATGACAAGAATTGTAATAATGGCCTCTGGGACCTCTATCTGTGGTACTTACATTTCTACAAGACTAAGAGGACCACGAGAATTTATACATCTTCTTTATCTTTCTTTACATAGTACGTATAAAACAAAGTCGCTTTCTGCGTTTGTCTGGTCATCTATCTTTCTGTATGGCCGATATTCTTGTTTTACATCTGCATCTAGCTTGTCTAGCTTGCTTTTTTAATTAATTACGGGGCACTAAGTAAAAACCAAAAAGTTTAAACACTGTTACCAACAGAAAACTCTGTGGATTCGACATCAACTCTCCCATAATCCATAAAGCAGGGGAGATAATTTGTATGTGCGAAGTTTGGGTCTCGAGGAGTAAGATTAGCGATGTCACGCCTAAAAGGTTTATGGTCTCGAGATTTACATTGGATAAGTCAAGGGAGAAAATATTTTGCAGTCGAATTTTGTTTGATATCCACCGAAATGCTGGGACTATGTCTAAAGAAAGATTTATTCGCTTCCTCCGTCTATATTTGCTGAAAGATATAATTTGGGTGACTTTTCGCCTCCTTCTTCTATATTTCCTGAGTGATATGATAGAAATAAATAATGAAAACAATTTGTTCAAAGTGAACGCACGCAAAGCGAAATTATTTATTATAATAAATAGTAACTATATTTATTTATTAAATGGATATTTATTTATACATATACTTAGGTTATTTATTCGAGTATGCACCGATAATACCGAAGAGAAACCGCATATTCGTGGCATATCCAGTTTTATGCAACTTCTCAGTTTAAAAAATAAAAAAGGGGGCAATATTACACCAATTGGCCTAGTTCCAAACTTATCAATACTTATATAGAGAAATATATACTTAAATACATAGAAAACATCCATGACTCAGCAACATGTATTCGTGCTCATCACATAAATATCTACCCTTAACGGGAACCCAGGACCGCTAGTTCGTGGGCAGGGCTTCATAGTTATATTTATAATTATTTTGGCGTCTCACTAACCGACTTATAAGGAAAGGCGTTCTCAAATCTTCGGAATATTTATTTCAACTTTTCTTGAAACTTGTAACACACAGCCTAACCTAAACTAAACCGAAACGACACGAGCCTAACCTGAACCTGTCTATCTAGTCTGGTACACATCTTCCAATCAAGAAATCTAGTCTCTCCAAATGAATCCAAAGGCCTGCGAGATCGTATAGTAAAATTGGTAGGTCTACGTTGTACCCATAGGTAACCTAAGTTCTAATGATTAGCAATGTAATGAGTTAAGTGTGCCCTTCGAAAAGGAGATGTGGCACCGCCTCCGCCACATCCTATGTGCTTCGTCTCCTGACGGGGCGGCACTCTAGCACATTGATTCTAAAGAAAGCAAAAGAATGATCTACCTCGGTAAAGTCAGCAAGTTAGTTAAGTCTATGTCTACTAGGGGACAAGAGGGATCCCTAAACAGAGAGCCTATCCTACATCTTTAAATAAAATATGAATTTACATAAGGCTCTCTTAGCGGGATTTTTACAGAATAAACAAATTCATGGAATGAAGGTCATGAAAGATGCTGAAGTAGCTGATCTAGGAAGTCTTTGGATTCCATTCCTGCTTCCAGATCCTAGCACGAATCTCCAAGTGCTATTCCCTAAATTTGGGCTCTCATCCGCCTCTTTCACTATCTATCCCATAAGATGAGAAGGTTTTATAAGATTCAGTCCAGGTTTTAGACTAGAGCATGATATGCTAGACTCCGTGGAGTCTGTGAAGGAACTCAGAGGCAACGTCCAGCGAGACCTTGGTCTACATCAGAACTCCGAAGCTTAATTCGGTGCTTAAGAACTCTCCACTCGAAGAATCATCAACCTTAGGACTTTCTATGTTAATAGTAAATTGGTAATCGGGTATGGCACTGGGAGGTCACGCACTACAATCGGGTGAACAACAAGAGTATCAGATGTGGAAGAAATAAGTATTATCACATAGTATAAATAAGTCACATCAAAGTTTTAAAATGTGGAAGCTGCAACGAATGTTGATTAGAAATAAAATAAAACATTTTATTTGTAGTATAATTTTGTTAAGAAGACGAAGTCCTTCCCGAAGCTCGGGCCGAAGAACAATTCTGAGAATAAATTTTATTAATATATTTGTGAAGACGTTGCTCCGAAGCTCTGGAGACTTTCCTAGACATTTTGTTTAAACACTTACGTTAGGGTTCAACTCTTATCAGAGTTCTAGATTACCTCGGACAGTAACCAAGTCTAGGTTACTAAATTTCAATACTTCACTTTTATTATCTAACACTCGAACATATTACGGACTTTTTATAGAAAGATTGTAATAAATTTAGGGTTCTTGTTAGGGCTTTTACTGACTGCCTCCTACTTCCAAGCTGGTCTAGATTCATCTCCCTTTACTGACTGCCTCCTACTTTAAAACTGGTCTAGATTCGTCTCCCGATTCCTCCTAGATTGTTTACGTTTCGAATCCCTTGCTGCAATATTTAAAATTATTTATTTTTCTAGTTTAAACCTCTATCATCTACCTCCTTGGATTAGCTAAGTACCTTTTTATTACGACTAAAGAAAAGGACAAACTACTCTGAGAATGTCGTCTCGAATTTTAAGCTGGTTTCACAAATTCCTAAAATCTAGAGAAAGAGACAAACGGCTCCTATCTAACTATCGTGACTTTTAAGGCCGGCTACACAAGCTTAGTGTTGCAAGGAGAAACCTCTTGTCTCAAACAACCTAAAGTCGTCGTTACACCACTCAACTACACTATCAAACACTTCTACATCGTCCAACTTATATTTGTGAGAAGGACAGACGACTCAGATAGGGTCGTCGTGTCACAGCCAACCCCCTGAAGAATCAAGCAGGAGAACAACTGTGTTGAGATCCGAATTGGGTCTTCACAACCTCGATCTTCTCTCAAATATAAAGAGGCAATCTAAAATTTAATGAATTTCTAAGAAATGAACAAGAAGGACAGACGACTCAGATAGGGTCGTCGTGTCACAGCCAACCCCCTGAAGAATCAAGCAGGAGAACAACTGTGTTGAGATCCGAATTTGGGTCTTCACAACCTCGATCTTCTCTCAAGAGGCAATCTAAAATTTAATGAATTTCTAAGAAATGAACAACATGAGAGCAAGGAACAAATAGTGACTAAAGTACAAGTCAATCAACCAATCGGTCTCATGACTAAAAGAAGAACAAATTGAATTAGCTAATACTAATTATTCCATCGACCTCATGAAGATTAAAAGAAGAACAATTGAGTTAACGAATACTTGACACATATCCAAAAAAAAGTCATTGTTGATCCTAAGCATCCCAACCCCCTGAAGAATTGAGCCAGTAATCAACTTAGTTGGTCACTGATCAAATCTTCATAACCCCAAAATTCAATTTAGACAACTTTTTATTTAAAGTTCTCCTCTAATTAAATTTTCCAAAACGAAGCTCTTTTTTTTTTTTATCGAGCTTGGGGTTTTGATGTATGTGTTTTTAACCAAATGGGCAGAAGTTGACTCCAGAATCAGACTATCAACCAGTTGATGTTCCAAATATAAACTGAAACCATCCTTCGCAAGGAACACCTGATCTCTGTAGAAGGAACTTGGGTTGTGAGGCCAAATCAGTCAGAAGGACATGATCTTATCGCTGGTACCCCAATTCTGCGACCACGTTGCTCGGTCTACGAATATGGCTTACTTTGCTCAAGCCGAAGCATAACGATAAGAACCCCCTCCCCAAAACCAGTTGCCTTTAATAGCTGAGACGTTAACAGCCTATAATTTTTCCCATCCCGAATTGATCATCTTACTCCAGCCTCAACTAGCTGACCTTTGGAGCATGTATAGTTGCCGGGTTAAGGTTTAGCTTCTTGTGTAGTTTGGCTCTACTGTAGAGGCAATTTAAACTTGCATTCTGTCTGCTGACTTAACCTAGCTCCTACTCTACAGGGAAGCCAATGTACTTTTTATCGAAGTATTAGAGGTAACTAAAAATAAAAAGGAACTCTAACTGATGAGTCCAATAATTCACTTAGGACTAACATTTCCTATAACTTTCATCTATTCAAAATATCTTTCGCTTCATTTAACCAAAGAGATTTCCCCCCCTTCCCCATTCTTCTCTTTACATACACTTTTCAAAACTCTTTTACGCTATCCTAAGCAAACTACCAGACCATCCTGGAAAGAGTTTTCCCTGTTGTGGGAATAAATATTAATAGCCAAAATGGTCCTGAAATGACTCTACAGCCTTGGTTAACTAACAAGTCTATCCTTTAATCTTCATTCAGTCCATTCTTACACTTCTCTAATCTAAAATGATGTTTACTATAACGATACTGTAATTATTTCGAAGTATAACTAGAGTCATCGTTCGTATTGTTTATTATTCCTACTCGACTCGTAAATAATTTATTTAGCTGAACGTCCTGGTAAACTGCCATCCGGTTCGACTTTGCATCCAGACGTGATGTCTTCTCCCTCCTTCGTAGATGCTTCTAAGTTCACTGCTTCCATGGTGAGACGCAACGGAACGGCTTCTGATCCAGGCGCGTAGTCTTCTAAGGTAATCTGCCATCTGGAACGGCTTCTGATCCAGGCGCGTAGTCTTCTAAAGTAGACTGCCATCTGGAACGGCTTCTAATCCAGGCGCGTAGACTTCTAAGGTAGACTGCCATCTGGAACGGCTCGAAATCTAGGCGTTTGATAAACATCCACTCCTTTGTACTGTTACATTGACTGCTCTCTTAGTAAGAGTTCCTTTATCTGTAACATTAGCGATACACATTTAAATTATATATAACTACTATAATATTCTAATTAGCAACCCCCCATTTATACGACTTTATTTATTCTTTTATTTCAATATGATGCAACCCCCCAATTACTAGACTTTACATCTTTTCAATAATATCCCAAACCAACTAAGCTTTTGAGAAGTCTATAATGTATGTATGTATGTATGTAAACTCTTTATTGTACAAACAGAAAATAACAAATCAAAAATAAACAGAAACAAAAAGTCCTGTACAAAGGCGAACTTATTCCTATAAGGGATCTCTTCAGTTAACCTTTGAGCGATTGAGAGAAGAATAAACGGAATAAACGGAATAAACGGATGGCTAAACGTACAACGTATTAAAGATACAGAAGATTAAAATAATAATAGCAAATAAATATGTAGATATAATAAATATATATATTAAATAGGATAAATAAATAAATATATACATTGTAATCTACCTCGGTCGCCAAGTCAATTGAATAAAAAGCAGATTCTAATCTTATACAGTAGGAAATTATAATAAAATTAATCATTAATATTTGTAATAGTTTATTATATTTAAAAAAATTTTTTTTTTTTTAAAGGACTCCAACACTCCCCTTCATTCATATTTATCAGGCTTACTCTTATTGTTAATTATTGTTAATTAGTTTTTTTATATCACTCAAAATATAAGAAGTTGCCTGATAATAAATATAAATGCTCCTTTCCCGTTGCCCAACTTTTTTTTTTTTAAATGTTTATTAAGATATTTTGTTATACATTTCTTTTTATAATCTATTTACAATCATTTTCCTTTTGTAAAATAACAAATTCGTTATCATTAAACATCAATTATCAACAATATTTCCCTTCATTTTGATTTAGTTTCAAGATTTTATAGCCGAAACAATTATAAAATAAATAGATAAGTCCATTTCTTTTTTTTTTATTAAATAATAATAAAGTAAAGATCAAATTCTAAATTTCAACTGTAAAGCCAAAAGGAAGGAAAAACATTAATTAATAAATTAAAAAATATACATTATTATAATTATAACTAAATCCATGTAAATACATAATAGAAATACTCCTTAGACCTGTAGGAAGCAGCCAGAATAGTCACTCACTAATTATGTTATGACGAAAGGTATTAAAAATAAATTAACATCAAAACTGAATCAGTCTCAACTTTATCATTTTGCCTTCTCATAATAATTACTATTGGTTTTCTAATTCCGTTTCCGTTTTTTCCTAAGAGTTGTCCAGGCTTTCATCCCATCTTCCTCATCATGACTAACATCTTGTCCCCTAAAGTTGAAGCTGATTCGGGGACCTCATTGTCAGCTTCTAGTAGTTTAAATTTTCTTCTAGATTAATTTCTTCCATAGCTGATACTTCTTGAGTACTTGTCTCTCCTCTCTTCTGAACTCCTTCTGGTCTTCGCCAAGTACGATATCCTTGTTGGTAGTCATTTTTCTTCTTCTCAAATTGGCTAGTTTGTCTTGGGAAACTTGTATGTTGTTCCTGACGATTGATGTCATCTATAGTTCTAAGGAATTCTGCTGTTTCTATTATGGTATCCTTTCTAGCTGTAACCCAAGTTTGTTGTAAATACCTTGGAAAATGTTTAATTAAGTCTGCTACTAATTGTCTCTCCGGGATCTTATAGGTCAGCATTTTAGCTTTTCCCACCAATCGTAAAAAATAATTCAACATTGAGGGAGTCTTGCTTCTCTCCCAGGTTCCTTGCACAATGTTCCTTCGTAGTCTATTTTGTTCACATTCTCCCCAATATGTCGCCAGAAAATCCCTTTTAAAATCTTCAACATCTTCCCATCTATCCTTATAGATTCGGGCCCAGTCGCGTGAATCTCCTATTAAACACTCTTGTATAAGTTCGAGTTTATTATTTGAGCTCGGCGATTTATTCAAATAACTGTCCAGGTCTTCCAGAAAGGTTACCGGGTGGTATTCTAGACTTTTGGAATTTCCTCCATATTTAGGTTTTTCTATATTCAAATTTCTCACGTTGTATATCACACTCTTATATTCCTCTCGATCCAGGGTCTTCTCTTTCTGAATTTCATAATTGTTTGAACTGTCAGTTTGTTCCGAATCCATAATTTGTTTTGGTAGTTCATTGTTCCCCTGGTTCACACAGGAAGACGGTTCCTCTTCATTAATATTTCCCTTGGTTAAAGAACTCAAGGTCTTCTTAGTATTTTTCACGTCTTCACTTAGTTCGTTAATTTTAGAGGTTAACGACCCGACTGTTCTCTGTAACATTCGACAGAACAAACCCATTTCAAATTGTCTTGGTTGCGGGTTTGCCTTGAACCTTCTTCGCTTAGGTTGCGAAGGACTTTCTACGTCTTCTGGTTTTTCCACTGAACGTTGTACTCGTTTCTTTGGTGGCATCTTGGTATATTAACTATTTAACAATGCTGATTGTTCTAGTTCCTCTTGAGTTCGTTGGTTTTTCTCAATAAATTTGTCTACGCACTTATATTTTATAATAAATTAACTGTAACAAGTTTATTAACAATTACATATTTTGTTTAATTAGTATTTAAATATCCTAGTCTTTATTTATAAAGTATTTTTGTTTATAACCCGATCTGTCAATTCTGACATTTTTTATTTCTTTTATATCATCTTCGTTACCATAGATGAAGTTTAACGTTTCGTACCATAGACATATTTTCTGAATAACAGGAATGGTATTAAGTAAGAGTGAAAAGTGAGATATATTTTTCTCACTCTCGCATAATATAGTGATTTAAAGAATAAATGTAATTAGGGGGATGTGAGTGAGTGAGTGAGTGAATGAAGATTCAAACATCTCTCTCTTCACTTTCACTGCAAAATTAGAATACTTGAACGAGAACCATCTTACAAATTGTCCTAAAAATTTAAAATGTTCTAGAACAATTATATAATTATGTCATTCTGCAGTGTTTCTTAATTTATTTTCATGACATTATTATATTTTCAATGTACAGTCACATTCAAATTATATCAATTATTCCACCAAGTTATTTTGTTAGATCCACTCGTGATGTTGTTTATTATTCTAGATAATATGTCTATACTTTAAATTGTGTTATATTTTGATGTAATAAAAATTACTATAACGAAATTATTCAAATCATCGTGAAAATTTAAACTTTCAATTATGTTATATTTACATGTAATAAAAATTACGATGGCAAAATTATTCAAATCATTGTGAAAATTCAAATACCCTTTTTTTTTTAAATAAAATAATAACGAGCTAGTTTTACGACATTAATCTAAGTTGCTATTTTTCATTCGCACTCTGATTCATACTTGACTTACCTTTTATTTGTTTTCGACTGTACTTTAATTTAAAGGTCACCGCACACTAAGTATATTAACCGTTCTGTAATTATTGGTTTTTGAAGTAATTTTCACCTTGTTTTCTTTTGCCTTATAGTTATAGTTTGAGTATTGTGGTGAGTAGTGTAGCCAAACTCTGATCTTTCAGTTACCTCTAGAAAGTCGGCAAGGTTGCCCTAGCAAAGTAACCTTCCAATCAAGAGTTGACCATGACTGATAAACCTCAGATATTATCCTTGGTTCTTCAGGTAGGTGTGTTATGTATGTTTATAATATATACTTATGATAGGCAAGAGAAAAAAAAGACATTTAAAAAAAAAGTCAAAGTAAATTTTAAACGTTTCAGTACACAGTGTGTAGCATCCTTAAAAACTCTATATTAAAATTTCCATGTGGCACTTTACATTGTCAAACTACATATTCTACACATGCTAATCATATCTTTTACACAGCAACAAATTGGTGTCTAACTATAGACACCTTAGTGACTAGATTTCCTGATAAAAGATGGTACCGTTTTAAGAGAATTTGGCGTTTATGATCACGCGATGTGATCCTGATATCCTGGACTCACGGCAGCAAATTGTAACATTTGCGATCGCGGCACCAAATCCTGGTCACGGCACCAAATTGTAACACACAGCCTAACCTAAACTAAACCGAAACGACACGAGCCTAACCTGAACCTGTCTATCTAGTCTGGTACACATCTTCCAATCAAGAAATCTAGTCTCTCCAAATGAATCCAAAGGCCTGCGAGATCGTATAGTAAAATTGGTAGGTCTACGTTGTACCCATAGGTAACCTAAGTTCTAATGATTAGCAATGTAATGAGTTAAGTGTGCCCTTCGAAAAGGAGATGTGGCACCGCCTCCGCCACATCCTATGTGCTTCGTCTCCTGACGGGGCGGCACTCTAGCACATTGATTCTAAAGAAAGCAAAAGAATGATCTACCTCGGTAAAGTCAGCAAGTTAGTTAAGTCTATGTCTACTAGGGGACAAGAGGGATCCCTAAACAGAGAGCCTATCCTACATCTTTAAATAAAATATGAATTTACATAAGGCTCTCTTAGCGGGATTTTTACAGAATAAACAAATTCATGGAATGAAGGTCATGAAAGATGCTGAAGTAGCTGATCTAGGAAGTCTTTGGATTCCATTCCTGCTTCCAGATCCTAGCACGAATCTCCAAGTGCTATTCCCTAAATTTGGGCTCTCATCCGCCTCTTTCACTATCTATCCCATAAGATGAGAAGGTTTTATAAGATTCAGTCCAGGTTTTAGACTAGAGCATGATATGCTAGACTCCGTGGAGTCTGTGAAGGAACTCAGAGGCAACGTCCAGCGAGACCTTGGTCTACATCAGAACTCCGAAGCTTAATTCGGTGCTTAAGAACTCTCCACTCGAAGAATCATCAACCTTAGGACTTTCTATGTTAATAGTAAATTGGTAATCGGGTATGGCACTGGGAGGTCACGCACTACAATCGGGTGAACAACAAGAGTATCAGATGTGGAAGAAATAAGTATTATCACATAGTATAAATAAGTCACATCAAAGTTTTAAAATGTGGAAGCTGCAACGAATGTTGATTAGAAATAAAATAAAACATTTTATTTGTAGTATAATTTTGTTAAGAAGACGAAGTCCTTCCCGAAGCTCGGGCCGAAGAACAATTCTGAGAATAAATTTTATTAATATATTTGTGAAGACGTTGCTCCGAAGCTCTGGAGACTTTCCTAGACATTTTGTTTAAACACTTACGTTAGGGTTCAACTCTTATCAGAGTTCTAGATTACCTCGGACAGTAACCAAGTCTAGGTTACTAAATTTCAATACTTCACTTTTATTATCTAACACTCGAACATATTACGGACTTTTTATAGAAAGATTGTAATAAATTTAGGGTTCTTGTTAGGGCTTTTACTGACTGCCTCCTACTTCCAAGCTGGTCTAGATTCATCTCCCTTTACTGACTGCCTCCTACTTTAAAACTGGTCTAGATTCGTCTCCCGATTCCTCCTAGATTGTTTACGTTTCGAATCCCTTGCTGCAATATTTAAAATTATTTATTTTTCTAGTTTAAACCTCTATCATCTACCTCCTTGGATTAGCTAAGTACCTTTTTATTACGACTAAAGAAAAGGACAAACTACTCTGAGAATGTCGTCTCGAATTTTAAGCTGGTTTCACAAATTCCTAAAATCTAGAGAAAGAGACAAACGGCTCCTATCTAACTATCGTGACTTTTAAGGCCGGCTACACAAGCTTAGTGTTGCAAGGAGAAACCTCTTGTCTCAAACAACCTAAAGTCGTCGTTACACCACTCAACTACACTATCAAACACTTCTACATCGTCCAACTTATATTTGTGAGAAGGACAGACGACTCAGATAGGGTCGTCGTGTCACAAACTAATAGGAAAAAATCCGTTGTAAAATGGAACAGGATTCTTTATTATTTAAATCTCTACTAAGCTTGCACTTCAAGTCATTAAAAACAACCCCTAAGAAATTTGGCGTCAGGTGGCAGGCGGTTGTAAACCCGCTTCAAATTAAAAAATATAATGCAATAAGACCCCGCAAAGAACAATGATTAACCCTGCTACTGGTTTTTTTACTAAAAGGGTTTACGACGCGACCACCAAGTCGTATTGATTCGGTTTCGGATCCAAATATTTACTCTAATGATGCTTTTTTTTTTTTAAATCACTTCTACAGCCAGTTTTAATTAAATTATAGCGTATTGGTACTTAACCAAGGTCACCGACATAGCTCAGAGAGTTAGCATGCTGAAGTGGCAATGGGCAGGCCACATAGCTCGGAGAACTGATAACCGTTGGGGAAGAAAAGTTCTCGAGTGGCGGCCCCGCACCGGTGGACGGAGTGTTGGACGGCCTCCCACCCGGTGGTCTGACGACCTGGTCAGGATCGCGGGGAGCCGCTGACAAGCGGCTCAAGACCGTGACTTGTGGCGCTCTTTGGGGGAGGCCTTTGTCCAGCAGTGGACGCCCCCGGGCTGATGATGATGATGATGGTATTGGTACTTTGTATATTTGATAAACATCCTATGTGGTTTAAGGGGTATAAAAAAGGTGGTGTTTTATTCCGTGTTTTTTGAGGATCTTGGACCCTGGTGGTAGTCATTTCAAGTTGACAGAGAAGACGTGGGTTCATTCATTCATTCATATTTGTGAACGGCTTCACAGGGGGTTTTAAACTAATGTCCAGGATGTAGGTAAAAGCAGATGAGTAAAATGGAAATGGACTGAAAGTGAAGCAGAAGTAACCCAATGGCACCCAAGAGAAGGTGTGCTGGTGAAAACATGGACTGCAGGAACATCCCAGGAAGTGGCAAAAGAGAGACGGGAATGGAGAGGGCTGGAGGAGGCCGACTCGCAAACAGACTTGCAAAAACAAAGCAAGCAGCAGATTATGGAATATTGATTGGTGGAAAGAGTGGAAATATATGTTTGCCTCCTGTTATTATGTGTAATGGCTGAATAAAAGGCTTATTAACCCTGCAAGGTACCGCAGGTTTTTTAATAACGTACTGAATAAAATTCGAGTCCAACAATTTATTACTCAATTTGTTTGCTTGAAATAAAGATAAAACATTATTAACGCACAAACGTTTCAATCGAGTACAAAGATAGTTAATAGCCTGATGACGCACAAAGGGTATTTTTTATCCCAGAAAATTGTACAGTTCCTGATAGAATAGCGAAAGACAACTTACACCGGCAAAGGATAGTTAAGTAATTATAATTAAGTCTTACAAAGCCATAAAAATAAAACACAATTTCAAAATACATTATTCAGTCACATGGGTGCCATAAGCTTATCAACAAGTAACACATGATAAATTGCATACACTTGACAATTTAATTACATTTAGTAAAGTAAGATATTATAAAATAAATTTATCACGCGATCAGCAGTACTTCACATGTAGCTAATTGCAATGTTGCATAATTACTTTTAGAATCAGCCGTAGCAGTAGCTTACTAAAATTATGATGAAGAAATAATGAATGAGATGTGTAGTGATGATGTGTGACCTAATAATGATTTGAGAATAAACATTTCTAAATACTAAAGAACTCTACATATAATAAATCCAGTTCAGTATACGGTCGGTATTACGTACCGTTAAAGCTGACCCAGTTTTATACATTGCAGCGTCAATATTATCGAACAGTTATAACGTTTATTACGCGTCAATGTACTACAAAATGGGGTCGTTCAATGACATGTGCTGGTAACCTATCGCAAGTCCGAAGTTATGATTATGATTCACAAATGTTTTACTGTCCGAACTTCCAATGATACCATTTAAACCGTCAGGTTATGGTCCGAAATGAAATGGATCCGAATAGGAGACGAGCTTAACCGGGCTGCTTATTCGATAAAAAGTATTTTATAAAAAAAATAATATGTTAAATACTTACACTTTAAAAAAAAACAAATAAACAAAAACATACCGATCGAAAGTATGAAGCCTAAGTTTGATGAAAATTATTAGTAACGACTTATAATTGCCGTCAAACTTCTTGAACATTAGGCGAGGTAGTCGAGGAAAGTTCGCGCATCGTACACATACGTGCAAAAAAAAGTACCTAATTTTTGTTACAGAATATTTTCAAATCTTAGGATAAATGATACACAAGTGAAAAACAAATGTTTATATTATTATTAGAATAACACTAAAAAATACAGGAAACTATTTAAAATAGATTAGTCTTGAACTAAAAAGGATATTCCTTCCATTAAGTCAATACCAGCGCTGGTACTAGGTCTTGGTTCAGGGGAGCTGGAGATAGTCATTGTTTCTTGACTATCATCAATATCATGAATATAATTCTCAAATTGATTCAAAAATCAATATCAAATGATAACAAGAAAGTTAACGATAACAATCGGCTTTATCAGTGCACGCAAGTGTACTCGGGAGGCAGAGGGACGTGGACGCGGTGCGGGACGCAAACGTCAACTGTTTGACCAATGGTGCGTGCTCCCCCGCCGCCCGCGGCCCCCCTCCCAACGAAACCTAAAAATCGCTTCTGCGCAAGCAAGGTTACGTGTTCAAGAAGTTTGCCGGCAACTATACCTGCTTTATATGGTAAAGTCACCAGTGGTCAGCCAGAGGCCTGTAGTCGGCCCATGCTTATAGTTTTTATGAGTGCGAAGAGTGGGAAATATATTTTTCGTACTCTTCCCACTTATACAACGTACAGGCAGAGGCCGACTACAGGTCTTTGGCTGACCGTTGGTGACTTTACCCTACCTGCCTACCCAATAGTTATGTGAGGGGAAGAAAATAGTCAACCTAACGTATAGGTTGACTATTTTGTTATAGGCTTCATACTTTCGATTGGTATGTAATTTATATATTAAACAAGCAGTTGCAATTTTTTTTTAACGTGTATTTTTAAATTTTTGATTAGTTAATTATACCTATACCGGAGTGAAATTTTAGAGCCATATTTGATATAAAATACTTTTTATCGAGTCCGGATCCTCTGCTATTAGTACCTATCAATAAACCAAATGTATTTTGCTAGCCTTATATATCCACTGGAGCGGATTACATTAATCATTTAACGTTTATAAATCTGTAATTAAACTGAAACTCGTTTGAAAATTAACATGGCGTTTTTTCTCAAAGGCTTTGAGCAAATATTTGTCGGACTTTGCGAAGCATCTACAATCCATCGTATTAAACATCGACAGCCTACAAAGAACTCTATCTTGATGAATTTAAAAGTAAAATTTGAATGTGTTTTCAATGTGGTAGCGATTAATTATTATTGATCAAGAATTTAAGATCTATTTTTACACGTATCTCTTGCATTATTTAGATGCCTTTAAGGCAAATTCACAAGGGAATCAACGAAACAAATTCAATTATGTACAATTTTAATTAAAACACAAGTACACGAGAACCGTTTGATAATGAATCAAGTTGCTATGAGGGATTTAGTACTGGCTTGGGGAAAATTCTGTCCCGTAGCTTAGCTTAGCTTAGCTTAGAGAAGATAAGATAAGATAAGATAAGATTCATTTATTGTCAGAAACTGTGTACAATGAGGTCACATCATATAAAAGGTCCAACAGTTTGCCCATTTCGGGCGTACAATAACAAGTAAATATATTATTATTAAAAAAGTCTTAACCAGGTATACATCTGAAATATTCATTTAAATTGTAGAAACTTTCAATTAAAAGCCATTTTTTGAGCTTTGTTTTAAATGTAAGAGTGTTTCTTTGCCTACGGGAATAGTACATTACTGCACAGACCAGGAAGTAGGCCGTTGCGGGACGAGTAGAGTTAGCGTAGCGCATCACTGGAACTCATTTTACTTTTGTATTATCGCGAAACAAAATTTTTACGTACTGTACTTAAACTTCCCTAAGAAAAAAGTATTCCCGATTCCCGCCTTAATTTTTTTAATTCTAAACGCAGAATGTTTTTAAAAAAGTAAAACTATTTGACACTTTGGTAAATACGCTGTAAACGCGATAAACGGCGTTTACCTTTTTAGTCTATGACATTTAAAAAGTAAATAAACATGGAAGAATTTTGAATTGTTCGAGTGTTTGGCTGTTTGGAGTTAGTTACCATAGTCCAAATATGGTTTTAAAAAGTAAAAAACCGGGTACGTTATGAAATTTGTATACATTTTCGCGGCCGCTGCCGCTGGTAAATAATAACTTTTTTTTTTTCCTGGGCCTGCAACTCGGAACTTCGCGGGCTGATTTTACAACAGTAAGGTTAACATTTCCGAGCATGTGGGAGAAAACGATATTTTTCGGGACAAGAATTACGGTGAGTGGGGACGCCCAATATAGCCTAGCGGTACCATATGATACCACATTTACACGCTATCTAGTTGGTATTGAGTGTACTGACCTTGCTCTTGAAGCTATAATACAGTAGGCGAAATATGTATTAATGTTTCTAGTGCCAAGATACAGTTTCATTGATGTATATTTGCCGCCAAACTATCGTATTTAGTCTTTCTTTACCTGTATTATAGCGGTCCTGAAATGTGAATATTTGTTTCCGAGTGTTAGATGTTTTCTTTGTATTTAAGTCTTATAAGTACAGTTCTTAATCCACTTGAGTAATCTTTTTATTCGAGGTGGTAAAAAAATCGACCACTAATATGTCCCAAACAGTTAAGTATGTATTTCTACATACGTATATATATCGTTGTTTGGGACTAGGTCAAATTGTGTGAGATTGTCCCGTGATATATTTTAATTTATTTTGTGTCATCATATATACAAACAACATAAAAAATACCAAGAAAAATAAAGGTGTTTTTTTTCAGTACCTTATTTGTAAGATGCCCCTGAGTATTTTTTTCTACGGGACAAACAAAAGAAACTTTCAAATATTGGTAGAAAATAACATCTTAAAGACGAATTACACTAAGGAGAATATATCTCCGTCCGTCTAGAACTCCCTCGGAGACTATATAATTTTCTGGCAAAAGTAGTGTGTCAATCCAGGATAAGAGCTACCTACTGTGTGTACAATTTACCATACAAACCCGTACAAACCTTTTCACATTTATAATACACTCAGGAGCAATGAAAACGAGTCACTTTCTACGATAATTCAATACAAAGTGACCGGTTTTCATTGCTCTTGACTATTATTAACAGTGTAGCTACAATAACCTCGGGCTAGCTTTTACAAATTAATCCAACATTATTCTTTCAGTTAATGCCAACGCCACTAAATTCCCAGAACACTCTCACGGAGAGTCAAAATTAAAATACCTTATAAAGCCAAAGAACGCCTTTTATCCATTATTATATTTTCGAGTCGTTTTTCATAATATCAGAATTAAAAATCACTAGCATCGATTGAAGACGTGTCACCAATATACCAATATATAAAAAAAAGATAAAATATGTTTATTCAGTTAGTAGGCCGCACGGGCACTTTTACACGTCAAAATCTACCAGCACTTCGCAAGAGACCACTGCTGAGAAGAAACGCCGCAAGAAACTCAACAGTCAGTCGTTTTTTAAAAATACTACTTATGATATTATACAATTATAAAGCTTAACCTAGCATGATATAAAACAATGAATTTAACATAAAATAAAAATAAAAATAAAAAACATTCAAGCGTAGCTTGAGCAGGAAAATGTGGCAAAAATAAGAATTTTCATAGGGTAGTAATAATAATATATATTTTTTTATATATATTAAAAAAAAAAAACCTTCCTATGACAGTGCAAGACAACCACCACATACAAAGTTTCGATGCATATGGTTTGTTTACATGGTTCTCAAGTTCTATTGATAACGACAATACGTGGTAATACCGTATCGACATTAAGGTTAAGAGCCTCTATTTAAAACGGTAAAAACATATCGTGTTTGAGCTGTTATCGTATTGTCACCGTTTTGATAGCTCTTATTTACTTTACTTACAGTAATCGTCGTCAGAACAATATCTTCAGGAATAGAGGCCCTGAGGGTCTACATTTGAACTTACAGTCGGCTGCAAAAAATTCTAAAAAAAACAAATCATTTTTGACCTGTTGTCATCTTTTTTTTTTTTGCCTCGCGGCGACTTGGACAGCTGCTACCGCGGGAATATGGCGTTTCCACAATGGAGTGATTTCGCCAGTGTCAAATATATATAAGTATAAATCAATATAGCAATAAAACACAATCCAATCTTCTCTAGGAAGATTGGTGGCAACGTTGTACGGTGATATGTAGGACAGAGGCCAAGATACTTTTAACCTCTGTACCACTGCGAGTCCACTTGAAACGAGAAGTAAGATGCCAGGATACACGAAATAAGTCCAAGTCTTCTATCACTGTGCAACACGAAGGCATTAAAAGTACAAATCACTAACAAAATAGAACTTTGAACACACACAAAAATAAAAAATAAAACAAATTTATGTTGTCATCTTGTTAACGTTTTGATAGTTCTTATTATACTTGATAGTAATGCCGGCCGAGTTGAAATCAATTCCATACAGGTCAAATACGATTTGCATTTTACCACCTAGTAAAGAGGCGCTGTTTGCGTGCAGTTTTGGTGCGGTCGGCATAACTCTGTATCCGAAAGGTCAGATTTGTATGAGCGAAGATATGACTACATAATATAAGTTTGCGAACAGGCGGGCAATATACTATTTTGCCATTGGACATGGTTAAAAAGTCTTATTTTAGTGTTATTTATCCATGAAAATACGGCCTTTCAACACTCCCAAAATTGGAACGCTTGTCAAGAAATGATTGAGATCAAAGATTGTCATATCGACACACGAATATAACGCTCCTTCGGCAGTAGGGTAAAATCTTTATATATGTATAAATAATAATACACTATTAGAAAAAAACACTTTCCGCGTCTGTCTGTTTGTATATCCGCTAACTCCTAAACCAAGCAACGGATTTTGATGCGATTTTCACCATCACTTTGATATTTTTTACAACCAGTTTTAACGTGGTTTATGTACAGGTGCTGCAGATAACTTACTTAAACCGAGGCGAAGCGAGGGCCAGTAGCTAGTCAAGAATATTCTTAAAAGATAATAATTGAGATGACTTAGATGACAAAAAAATCGGCCAAGTGCGAGTCCGACTCGCGCACGAAGGATTCCGTATCATTATCTATACAACATTAGCAAAAAAAAAATACTACTAAATATTCTGTGAATATTTCAAGTGTCTACCTGTTGTCGTTATTAATATGGAGCAAAAAAACGGCCATAACATCACATTTGTTGTATGGTAGCCCCCCTTAAATATTTAATGTATTCTGTTTTTAGTATTTGTTGCTATAGCGGCAACCGAAATACATCTTCTGTGAAAATTTCAACTGTCTACCTATCACGGTTCATGACATACAGCCTGGTGACAGACGGACAGACGGACAGAGGAGTCTTAGTAATAGGGTCCCGTTTTTACCTTTTGTCGGTACAATTCTACATACGCAAAACTAAGTGCATTGAAAACTCTATAACCTCAGTGTAGGGATTCGTATCGTGTGAGATTACTCGTAGGTTCATAAATACAAGTTCAATAAAGGTTTCCAGCTGCGCTTTACAAGCTACTCCTATCTCGCAGCATTTGCTGGAACTACTGTCTGGGTTATCTCGCCGAACTTTACCGTCGCTACGTGTGGTGGTTAGTTACTGTCGTATACACGGGTTTTTTAAGAACCGTCTAGTCTTCTGATGATATTTGGGAGCGCTTTGTTTCACATGCTTATTTTTAGTTCTAATAAATTGTTATTCATAATCATGGCAAGTCATAAAGTGTTAATTACTGAAACGGTTTTTTATTTCATCACTAGGACTGTTAAAATGATGATTTTTGAGAAAACTGAAGCAGACTAATATTATCATGGTTACCATCTGAATTATATTGTTTTGAGTTGTTCCAAAAACAATAACAATACATAATACAACAATAACATTAACAATTATGAATAAATACTATTCCCGATCGCAAAACACTCTGAAATTTAATAATAAGAGTAATCTCGCATATGTTTTCAATAACAAGAATATAATAAACGACGATTACAAAAAGATAAACGCTATTAGAAGCTACATGATAACATGACTATGGTAAAACATTTCGTTCCCATAAGGCCGCGTGTAAACAAATCTAGTTAATTCATTAAGTCCAAGGCTGCGTAAATTACAAGCAACACGCTTGGTTGAGTTCAAATATTTGCTCCGTAGTCATTTTCCCTTAACTACTTAAGTTACTGCGCGATACTCGTTATAGTTTCTGATATATTAAACACTCAACCCCCGACAAAAATAGGGGTGTTGTAACTTTAATGTGTGTATCTGAGTATGTGTGTGCCTGAACGTATGTGTGTACGGATGAACTGATTTGGACGCGCTGTTTTTCAAAGAAATGTTGTTTAATAAGGATGGTTTTAAAAAAAAAAACGTTTGGCTGTTTAAAAGATATTAGCTTCAAAAGAAAGGTTATTATTAAGAGTCAAGATCTCAAACAATTAAATTTCTCAATTGTCTGTTTTGACTAGCAGCGGGCCTAAAAAAGTAGTATTCTACAAAAGGAAACTGCCCAAATTGGAATTGATGCTAGCTAGTATGTTTACGTCAATCCAATACTTTTTAAATCCGGTAGGCGTTACGGATTTTATTCAACTCCGGTTGGGCCCATCATGCTTTGATATCGTAATCACATTGCTCACGTTATAAGATGGCTCTTGGTGTTTTATAAAACAAAGGAATCATTCCTTGTAAACAAGGATTTTGTTAGCCAAAGCGTAGCTAATTTGAGTGTGTTAACGTGACACTTTAAATTTAAACACGCTTTTACCGTAGTTTTTATGTCGGAACATTTTTATAAAATTCTGGTGTATTACATGCTTCATTAAATATAAAGAACATGCTACAAATTACTCAAGCAATTTTGGATGAAACTGTATGTCGGAAGCAATAAGTTTTGAACTGAAGATTTTATTTATTTAATTTACTTTGAAACCGTTGTTGGTAAGGAAAATGATATTACTCATTCTCTTGTGACCACAAAATTTAAAGTTATATTTGGCTTAGAACTGGTATCATTAGTTATTGCGAATGGAATAGCCTATGCAATTCAAACAAAACATCGCATCTATTTTAATAAAATTTGATGTAGATCTATTTAAACTTAAATATCAAAAGTTAATTAATGAAATAAAACTTTTTCCTTAGAAATCTGACATAAAAAAACTTTAGTTTGACCTTAATTAACACGAATTAGAGCACAATTTGCTCTTAATTTATCTTAAGCTGAGCATTTAGTGAACCCTTATTATGTCAGTTGGTTTCACCCGGGCAAAGCGAAGCCTTAGCGTATGCCCGGTGATATTCCCGGGCAGATAAAGTCCGGGATAGTGCGTATTGTGCCGGGGTTGAATTGGTTTATATTGTGAACAGAGGCATAACAATAAATGTTCGCGTCCTTATTAAAAGTAACAAGGTATTTGGAATAAAAACGATTTTTCACATATTATTGTCACGAATAGTTACTGATTACTTTTTGGTACTACAACCCAATATTCTAAGAGCCCATGACACTAAACCGAGTTCGATAAGACTACCGGATGATATATATTTAGTCTTGTCATTAATGGGGGAACACGAAATGGCAATGCTGCAGTGTGAAAAACCTGGCACAACATTTTTATTTTAGTTTTAAGGTCGATGTCTAAATGCAGCAGTGGTTTTTCTTACACTGAAATTGATGATTTTTCATATGAGCTTTTAATTTTTGAGGAGATCGATCATAAAAGATACTTAAGTACGAGTCGTCGCTTATGATGCTGCTGCCACTTACTAGCCCGATCAGGGGGGCTTGCAGCACTGCATTGTCGTATATTCTTACCCCCTGTATGCCGAAGAATAAATGAAACTTGGGAGTCTTATTATCATACTAGACATCGGAGTAACAACTAACAGTGAGCTACTACTACAAATACCACGTGACGAACGTAACCCAAAATGGAGGCACACTTGCACTTAGAGCGTTTTCTGTCGAATTAGTTAAACAGTGCCCTAATGAAATTGACCACGACCGTGTCGGCAAATCCTACCTATCTCACCGACTTCGTATTTGTAATTGCTTCTTTGTCCAACTTTGTACCTTTCTCGGCGTAGAAAAGGTTGTTATTCCAAGACCATGACTATGCAAGATGTGAAGTTTTGAAAGTTAGTCGAACTGGCTGATAATAAAATCCTTTTATCGACTTTCTTGGTAAGGTAAAAGGTCTCTTCTTACTCAAGCTACGGCAAATTTAAACTCTGTGTTTGTATAGATAAGATTGAGAATGTATTAGGAATGTTGTGACAGTGGCGCCCTTTTTCACCAAAGACTGAAAGGTTTGTTGCGTGTCGTTACAAGGACCCTTAATAATTGGGCACTTGTGATTAACTTGGAGCTAATTAAACTATGCTTAAGTCGATAAAGCTGTATTTTTTACTTACAAGTACGAGTACCTATAAGCTCAGGGCTATATTGGATTATTATTGTCTTTTTTCTCCAATGGAAGTAAAAAAAAAAGATAAAAAAAGAAATTTATTCAGTAAGTAGGCCGCTCGGGCACTTTTACACGTCAAGATACTACCAGCGCTTCCCAAGAGGAGACCACTGCTGAGAAGAAACGCCGCAAGAAACTCAGCAGTCAGTCATTTTTTAAACATATTTCATATTTCATATTACAATGGTACATCTTAGTCTAGCATTATATAAAGCTACAAGTATTCAAATAATATCAAATAACAGTAGTTCAGCAGGAAAACATGCCAAAAATCTTACGAGAGAGAAAGATAGAAAATAATAAAATAAAATAAAATAGAATCAACTACTTATATATGTGTATATGAGATGGAGCAAGATGACCACATAAAAGTTTCGATATGTTTTCCTGCATCAACGGTGTCCCCCAGACAAGAAAAAGCAGGACAAAGCTTTTGCATTCGAACAAATTATTATTGACTAAGTTTCGGGTTTAGGCTATGCATTTTTGTCTGTTAGATAGTCCTCGACCCTATAATACGCTGGTGGTGGTGCTGGAAAGGGTAACTTTAAAACTACTTCAGGTAATTTATTATAGAAATGAATGCCTTGACCAACAAATGATTTATATATTATTCTATATTAGTCCACTGCTGGACATAGGCCTCTCCCATTGCCTGCCAACGAGCACGATTCGTGGCCAACTCACGCAGTTCTTGCCAGCCACTTTGCGTAGATCGCCGCTCCACCTAGTCTGAGGGCGTCCTACACTACGTTTGCCAATTCGCGGTCTCCAATGGAAGTTTAAAAAAATAAAACACTTACAGCAATGTACCTGAACAAAAGGAAGTCTACTAACCTACTTCAAGTCATCGATTGACTGGAAATTTCACAACATTATGGTACCATGTGATCTGGTATCAGAATCAAAATAAAATCGAAATATTTATTCAGTGAGTTTGCCATATACGGGCTCTTTCACAGGTCGGTAATATAGAGTGAATCTACTAGCGCTTCGGACAAGACCATCATTGCGGAGAAGAAGCCGCAAGAAACTCCAGTTGAAAGTCATTTTTTAAAACATATACATATTGATGTTGGAGACGGAAGGTGGCCATAGAAACTCCTCAACGGCTAATAGTAGATTAGTCCAGTTTGGAATGGCTAGGCTCTATCTATTATTGAATAGCAACAACGAAGCACCAAACATTAAGAGAGTGTGACATACTGGGAATATAAAGGTTCCTAGTTTGACTTTGGAACCCTAAAAAACGAAGATTTCCGAGTAGCAAGGAAGTGGTAGAACTGTATATTTCCAGGTACCGCAGTCACTGATAAGCCATTAAGGAAAATCCGAAGCGGGGCGGAAAGGCGGGAAGTTTGTTTATTACATGAGCTTACACTGCTACCTACCTATAACATCCGTTCAGGGCCTCTATTCTACTGAGTAAAACCATATTGCTTTTGAAACGATAGTGTATTTTTCTTAATTCGCGATTACTGTCCTTAATAGGAGTTACAAAAAAATATCACACCCTTGACTTTTTCTTTAGAATTGGAAAAAAAAATCACCTTGGTTGGGATCATCGTTCTGAATAAGAAAAAAATAGTAATACCTATATGTCCCCAAAAAATTGTATGGAATTGTCCGCTTTTTTAGCAAGAAACGTATTGGAAGTTTGTATGGCTTTCACGACATGCTGCTTAATATTAGACTTATACCAATCACCAGCACTGCAGCAGATTGCTCGAACCAGCTACAAACTAAAACAATTACAAAACCGTTTGCCATGTAAGAGCACCAACCACTGAATAAAGCCAGCAGTGCAAGTTGTGTTCGTGACATCAGCAATTATTAACGAGCCCTATTCGAGGCCGGTCGAAACAGCCACTAAAAATACACGGAAACAACATTCTAACGCTCAGGCAGTTATCCGGTTAGAAGGACCATACGGGTAAGATTTCTTATCTATATTCTGATTTTATATTTGGATTTGTTATAGTGGTAATCAATATACTCAGTCAATGAAACAATTCAGAAAACAATACTTTCGTAAGTACGAGTATGTGTGTATGTGAACATTTTACTATAGAAAAAATACAATTATAAAATAAATACAATAGCAATGTACAGTACCCCAAAGAAAATATTTATAATAATATATAAAGTTTTTAATGAACAAAACATACTCACTATCAAAACCGGTGGCAACTATTCTCTGAAGGTTCTTTAGAATCTTAAGAAAAATCTTGACGAATCAGATTTGCCAATTTCATACAAAAAGCAAATCGCTCACAGCAATTCAATGTTTCAAACTCCGTCCAATAACCCCAGGTTTATGCAAAAAGTACGCCCTAAAACAGCTGTTTCAAAGTATAAATAGACGTGATGTTCTGCTCGGTTTCCTTTGGCGAAAGGATAAAAAGGAAAACAGCTTTCAAGGCGAGATCTCGATGACAAGGAGGTACTTATCTCACGCCCGAGGCGATGTACAGTCACAGGAGCGAGTAGGCAATTTATTTCGCGTGGGTAACTTTTTTTAAACATTATTTCAGTATCAGCATGTAGTCATTTATTTTTTACGGTTCACTAATGTTTGACTAAATCATCATTTGACAAACGTATCATTTTACAAACTTTCATTTGACAAAGAGATAGGCACTTCCCGCCGTATTATTTTTAAGTTTTTTGTGGTCGATATTGTAACCAAACCTAACTTATTTAATAAGCTCATTTAACCTATGCAATATGTTAAGGTTTAAGCCGAAACGCGTTTTTGCGAAATGAAAGTTTGTAAAATGATACATTTGTCAAACGTACTTTTGGTCAAAAACGGACCCCATTTTTTACACATACTTCTCATGCTCTTATAGTTTTTACCCCAAATGCAAAAAGAGGCCAGTTATAAAAAAAAAAGAAAAACTGTGTATTTCAAAAATAAAAATAACATTATTACAATACTTCTTGATTCAAACTTTACTATAACAAATGAATACTCAAAGATAAAAAATGTTTTTTTGCAAAACAAAGTTCTTTTACTCTAGGAAAATATTACTGTATTATATGTCATATTTATTTCATTTTTAGGTAGCACATAAAGCTTTTAACGTAAAATATGTCAGACATTTGCCTCGGGCGTGTTTTTACTTTCATGTTAAGCTTAGCAGAAAGGTTTTTACCTAGATTTATCTAGAAAAATTATGTGAATACAATTTTCCGCAAAAACGAAATAGACTGACTTTGAATTGGTTCAGTATTATTGAGTCTGATGTAGCATTTTTTGTGCCAAGGTTTTTTTATATGTTGCGTGTATTTTGGACGCATTCCAAACTCAGTTGATATCAAGTTCTTGTTTTATCCTAAAAAAAAACAGCACTTTCATCAAGTTTCGTAGTCGAGTTTCGTAGTCGACAAGGAGCCTTTTTAGTTTCGCCATGTCCGTCTGTCTGTCTGTCCGCGGTATATTTTTTAGCCTCTTGGTACAATGTTGTAATTTGGCATAATTAATAATTATACACTGAAAAAAAATTGGTTAATTTTACTAATTTAAGGTTAAAATAGGACCTACACACGTGAGTTTGGTTGAGTTAACTAAAAAGGTAAGGTAGGTAAGGTTTTCAATTTGTTGTTTTTACTAAAGTTCCTAAAATTTAAAGAGGTCCTAAAATTTAGTAAAATCAACCCTTTTTTTTCCAGCGTTCATTTTAATAAAGCCGACAAAGTTGTAAAACAAAACTTGAAAAAATAATTTATTTCGGTTACCTCCCATAAATGCAAAGCAAAGGTATTTTTCGAGCTAAGCTTTTAGCTAAGCTTTAAGCTATCGAATGAGGATAGCTTTTAAAAATCATTACGTACAGGTAATTATCAATTTTTAAATGATGACTACGTATACTTGAATGGCTCCTGAGACACAGACACAAGTGTCTTCAAAAAATACATCAAATAAAAAACGTATTCATATTTACTTATTGTTTCCTAAGATTATGTACTTAGTCATTTGTACAGCAAAAAACCACTTCAATTTCAAGTTAATACTTTAGTTTATTAGAAATATTTTTTCTGGTACTCGTTTAGCCTAGAAGGTAGTGATCCAATACGGAGCTTGTAGTGCTGTGTTCGATTCCCGGTATGGGCAAATATTTATACCTTTGTCTAGTACTCATAGTACAAACTTAGAGCTTTGTTTGGGACTAGGTCAATTCGTGTGAGATTTTATCCTGGTAATATATTTATTATTTATTTAGAAATGTATACATATAAAATACAAGGTTAGTTACGAGTAAGTGCATTATAATAAATAAACTCACAGCTATCGCAACATCCACCTACTTTGTTCCGTCCTACAAATTAAAACCATAAGAATAAATAATAACTAAGTACACTTGTTAATTATTCTTATGATAAAACCCTTTGCCACGTTCAAAACACGGAAACACGGCCAACTTTTCAATCTGTAATACAATCCCTGTATTGTCTATGAAACTTCTTATTACAGTTTTCCGGAACATTCGCTCCCAAATTTTCTTTGGAAAACAATTTTCCCTCCAATTTAGCATAATACGTAATAAATCTTAAAGACATAAAGGTGCTAGAGAGCACGAACTGAGGTGTTGTTTATAGCCTTAGAATATTTTCTGGCGTTTAAGGAGACTTATTGCCTTGGAAGAACCTAGTTTAAGGGGTTGTTTCCTAGTTTGATTGGTTGATATTGCGTTTTAGGCTAAATACTTCTCACTTATCAGCGCTTGGCTCTATCTGTCAATTAGCCCCCCTGTCTATTGATCTGGATACGCGTGAATAAAGCATATGTCACTTTCTGACTGATATGTAAGTGCGAGGATGATGAAAGTTTTATCCACTTAATAAATGTGACCGTAATACGGACGCCATGGAAGTAAAGCAAAGGTAAGCATTGTACAGTCAAGGAATTAAAATTGTGACTCAGCTGAGTTCCAAAATCAATCTGCCATCCTACAGCAATAGGGGTGAGTTTCCTATCAATTACAAATGACTTAGCATCTCTAATGACATGACATCTTCAAGCAGATTTCCTTTGAAATGGGTACCCAATTAACTTCCGTAGCCGTAGGTGCTGTAGATTGATATAACGATTTATTTTGTTATAGTAACGTCAGTTAACGGGAGAAAGGAAATAACTATGTTCTCTTGCTACCAGTAGGAGGTTAGTCAATTGTAATTATATCTAATTACTAATAAAAAGGTAACAATCCCCATTACAATGGTGACTTCCTCTTTCGGAACTGATATCTCTCTAACGGCCCTACCATTTAAAAAAAAACACCTTTAGGTTGAGTTTTCAATGAAGCCCGACCGAAGCCATTACGGAGCAACGGGTCGAATTTTGAATTTAACTGATGATATTGAAATCACTAGTGAAAATATTCTCACAGAAGACAATCACTATTTTAAGTTAACCACGTTTGATTTAAACGGTAAAAAAATAAGATTATTACTGTTAATAAAGATAAAGATACGTTTATTCGCAACAATACAATATTACATCACATAAATACAAAAAAGAACAAGACAGAGAAATTGTTGCGAAACGGTCCCAACTCAGCATTCGCTAGAAGTAAAGCCAGTACTGGTCTTCCGTTGGAACCGCTTGGTGAAGAGACGGAAAGTGACACACTTAACAAAAAACAACAAAAATCAAGAAACATAAATTTGCATCCAGTCACTGCTGGCAAAATCGAAGAAACAAATAAAATACAAAAAAGAACTATAGTCAATAGCTAAGTCAATGACGTCAATGTAAGCAAAGCAATGAGTTACTTAACAATACTAACAATAATGAACAAAAATTGTAGACTTAGTAGAAATAAGGTAAATGTAATAATACACGAACGAAGGCGTGACTTAATGTATGTATACAATCTTCTTTGCATAACTAAGACGCTGTTGGTAATTATCTCTAAGTTTGATAAAAGATGCATCAAGTTTAGCTACGGTAGAATAATATTTTGACAGAATATCCAAAATGTTCTATGCATCAGTTTCTACCTCATTTACATGCAGCTGCTGCCAGCGCTGCTCGCACTGCCGGCAATAATTCTTCCGAGTGCAATGTGTGTTTACGTAATGCTCCTAACTCAGTCCGCTCTTAAAAGCTGGCCATGGCTCTTTGACTTCTACACCAATAAGTTTCTGTCAAAAATTACTAGTTTTTGTTGCTGACTGTACTTTTTTTGCCAATCCTATCTGCTTATCAAGATCAAGTAATGAGTACCAACACGGTGGGACATGTCGCCACCTTTCGACTCTATCGTCAGATCAGCTCTTGGATACAATAATATTTTCATCGGGTTCAATCATTCGGGTCAATTGCATTGTCAGCCCATTCCATTAGCGGAAACTGGTTCAAAATTGACTTGTAAATTTCGAAGGGGTCAATTTACATACCTACATAAGAATAGAGCAAGTTAAACAAAAGCTTGTACAATTAGCCAGTTTGGGAAGCGCTGGGCAGTTCGACTAGCAAGAGCAGGGGCATGGGAAGTGATAAATTTATCTACATACTTGCGCTGCTCTCTTCCCTACAGTGGCTCCAGAGGGGACCCGAAAGGCCCCCCCTCTAAACTGACCAAAATTTCGACAAAAGACCATGATTAAAGGTTTTGTTTTTTTGCCAAAAGTGATTCAATCTTTTACATCGATAACTCGTAGTGTTGTTTTAATAATGGTTCATGTAAATGGCCCTCAAATTGAATTACTGAAGTTACTGCAGACATGTCTTTCCTACTCACTGCGACTGCATGTAAACGAAGAATTAGAATGAGACGAGCTTGAATACTAAAGGGACTGTTGCGGCACTATCGACATCTAATGACAAACAAAACACAACTATCTCCGATTTACGACACCCGTCAAAAGTTAGACGTAAAGCTGACGATCTATGAAGTCGGCTGCTAACTTTAGCTCCGTATTATTTTGTCAGTTTTTCAAAATTGCTATCGTATACATCTGTCTAGGCCTGCAGTTCAGTGAGGGCAACTAAATCTGACCGTAAAGTCTCCGAGTCAGTTGAATGTATTTTATGACTTCTAATTTCATCCCAATAGAATTCAGTCCCAGCAATGTGATTTGCAGAACATTCCCAGAAATTTGAAAATATTCTCTTTCAATAAAGTATAAAAGTTTTCAGAAGTTACATTTCTCATAAGAAAGTTCCATAATTTGAGAAGTTTCTCGTTGGTACGATGTTAGCCTGGGCGGAAATCTCTCTATTAGTTAGTCTTCCACAGCACTGGAAGTAGTGAAATAGTTGAGCAGAACCACTTAAAGTGTATTAAAACTGCGCATAAGTGAACCGTCGTATAAGCGCCATAAATTTAAGTAAAAAGTTAAGTGGTATATAAAAACGGCGATTTAGCGAACGGCAGTTAAATCATTTAATGGACTAACTTGCGCCATTACTCGTCCAAGTAGGTTGACGTAGGAAAAGAGTATTAGCACAACCCTGGCTGAAATGTCTTTTTAACCTACTTTTTTACGGTGTTATTATAGGAAATAGGGTTGCCCGTAAATTTGTTTGGTGACGTTACCTGGTGCACATTGAAAAAATTATTGTTTTATGGGTGCCAAAATTGAAATTAAACCCCCTTTTTTTCCAATAGTTTTAATAACGTGTCGAACAAAAATTTAAAGCTGTAAATGTAAATCGAATTAAATTATTTTTTACGAAGGAAATATTATCATTTTAAATTTTATAGCATACAATTTAATTTTCATAATTATATGTAAGTTAAGTAGGTAGGTACTATAAAAATTACGGGTGTCCATTTTTTTTGCAAAAGGTATATGTTTTTTATACAGGTGACCCACTCCATACATCCGTTTAAGTATACTCAAATGAAGTAATTTAGGGTAAAGTTAGGTCAAAGCGGTGTCATAATGATGTCATATATCACTGGAACATGTAAATGCGTTACAATCTCATTTCCATAAATGAGGCTGACACAGTGGTGCTATTATCAGCACAATAAAGGAAAGCAACTAAAATGGTCGTTGACTTCAACCTACCATTCTCACTAGACCCCTTGAGTTTTTATACTAGTCACTTTTCAGGTAGCAAAAGGGATATACTTATAGTAATCGTATAGTTTCTATCTATCTATCTATAGTTTTAGCTGCATGATCATTGCCATGTGTTAATTAACTAACGGCCTCTGCACTATCGAAAGACTCAGTCTTGAGTCGAGATAAACATTACGCTATATCTGTGTTTGGCTGTAAACTTTCTGTGGACGAAATTTCATGTCGATCTGTTGAGGTGTTCAACCGTGAAGACTAAACAAACGAAAACTTTCGCTTATATAATCTACAGGATAAAGATAAGGATGTTTAATATTGTTGGTCCTTTGTTTCAAACAAAACAAAATTGCTTTAATCTCTAATCTCTCTCTAATTGCTTTAAGAAATAAGGGAAACTATAAAAAGATCGGTTAAAATATCGCTTAGAAATCCCATTAATAACAAATAGTAAAGAAGTAATTTTTCGACTTAACTTCCATATTTTATTTTTATAAGACTTGACATTAAGCAAAATTTAGTACCTACCAACTTACATTTGGTAGATTTACTGTAATTGACATTAATCGAAGTGATATTGGTAGCAGAATGTAGATTCGAATTTTTTCACGATTTTATTGTTCTGAGTCGCATATTTTCCTACCCGGATCCTAATCGCTATTTTTCCACTTATAATTGGGCCAAATTAGGTAGGTACGTTAAGGTTACGTTAGTTTTGCAGAAGCCCCGGAAAGCCATACCGCCCAGAAATAGGCGCTCCGCGTCGGCGGAGCTCCTTCAACACTATCATTTTTTTTCTAGAATGGGAATAAATGAGTCAGTATACATTTCTACTGTAAAATTTAACTTGGGAATAATGCAAATGGAAAAAAATCTGCAACATAAACAACCAAATTTTAAAATAATACTTAATTGCCACACCAATCGAGACTAGTGATGCGATGAGCTCGTTTAACAATTCACAGCAGGTGTGTTACAGAATACCATAGCCGATGACAGCCAATTTGCAATGGTAATTCAATCCAACTATGACAACCAAGCCAATGCGTGCGCATTGTCAAAACAATGAGTTGTTTAAATGGAACGCATCTAATGGAAGCGTACATTAAACTCGAGAAGATAATTTAACAATAATGACTAGCGATGTCATCCATTTAATACAAGAAGATACTACGTAATTTATGATAAAGTGAAAACTTAAAAGGTAAAAGATCATTTGTGTACACAAAGTAAAGAATAAAAGTAAGTGCGTGTTTTATAAAACGAGTAACGAAATTGGAAAGAGGATGTGGAGGAAAATAGAATACGGTGTTTAGGCACTTCACTGGACAATGAGTCATATTTTGTAAAATGACGAAATACGAGAAACGTCATAAATAGATATCAAAAATTCATAATGACAGATTAAAAGTGTGTAGGATTGTAGTCTTGAGAATGTAGTCTTGAGATTTCAAATGTCTATGGGTCTCAGATCCCACTTACCTTTTGCCATAAAAAAAATGCATACGCATTAATATAATTCTTTGAGTACACAGAATAATGTCACTATTTTGACTAATGGCACGATTACAATGAACTACATCTGTAGTTACAGCTTTTTGTTTTGTTACCTTACTTTACCTGTTACCTACCTGTTTCTGTTTTAATTAAGTTAGGTTAGTTTTTAAGTCAGGGTCCCTCCGAGAATCAGATTTCACAGCGGCACAATGCGGCAAGGAATCCTGTTCAAGGTTTTGTTTTCAGTATACTTTATTATTGTTTCATTAATTTTATTGTTCTTTGCATGCGTTGAATAAACATTTTCTTTTTCTAATAAAGTTTACAAATGTAAAGGCCAGGCGTAAAACATTTGTAATATTATCCCAATGGCTCTCTCATACACAAAACAATAATTGATGTATTTGTTAAATTATTTTAACTATCATTCACTTCTTAAATATTTTGAATTTTGAAGTCAATTTCAACGTAGTTTTAAACGTTTTAGCGTTTTAAAATTAATCCATTGCCTGCACTTGTGTCACGTTTCTACGTCCGTAGCCCACCAACTTAATTTCTGATTAATGAACCAAAATGATCACATTAAAGTTTCTTAAGTTGGTTAAAGCGTTCCTCATCACAGCTCCACCATAATTTCTTGATAATATTAATTAGGGTGATTTGCCCAGCGGACGTAATTAGGGCAAATCTCAGTGAGATTGTTCCAAATGGGTTTTGGTAAGAGCCCGTTAGTAATCTTACGTTGATGGGCCGTTACCGTTTAGCTTGTGGGTATTATATACGGGTAGGTATAATTCTGGTTAACTAAAGAATAGATAATAATGAGGCAGTTTTTCACATTGTTATGATTTGCTCGTGACAACGGTCGTTGCAACACGATTGGAACGTCGAGGTAATCATCATATTAATCTCACGCAGTTACGTCAAGTTTAGCGACAAAATTCGAGTTTAGTGGTGGGAGGAACTTGTGCAGAGTCCGTTCGGATCGTTACCACCATCCTTTCCATTGCCGTGTTCCGGTGTGGGGATAAGACAACCGATGAAATTACTAATATAGAGGCATTCGATCTTATTCCTCTGGGTTGGCAACGCATTTGAAGTCTTACGATTGCAGTTTTGAGATTGTAGTCTTGAGATTCCAAATGTCTTTGGGTCTCAGATCTCACTTACCATCAGGTGGCCTAAGTGCTCGTGCTCAATGCCATAATAAAAGATATGATGTTGATGATAGTTGCATGTTTACTTATTTTAAAGCTATGTCAAAATGTTTTTTTTAATTAGCATTGATACCTATTATAGCTATGGCGGAACAAGAAATGAACACAGTATAAACAGTAGTTCGTCTTCAAACAAATGTACGAGTATATGGCTTGCATGTTTGCGTGTCTCGACAGTACACACCTCTCACTACAAGCAAAGACACAACAAGCCGGTTTAGTCAGGGCCGCGTCAACGCAGCGCTTGGTTACGTGCGTATTTAGTATCGAGCGACGCGCATAGACTCAACCCCGAGACACTATAATTTTAAGAATACAAATCCTTAGAATTCAAAAGACTTAGATGGAATGCCTTTACCCTAGTCATTTTACCGGTTCTCTTTTACCCAAACGAATACACCAAAATGCGAAAACTGCTGCTTGGATTACTTGGCTGTTATTACAGTATCAGTTGTAGTCGTATAATGAATTTACACCACGACCATGTTGGCTATAGATAAGGCAATGGGTAAACTTGTTGCAAGTTGTTGCAGAGTTAACGTAATGTTGGTCATTCCTATAGTACTAGGCGGATAAGCAGCCAATCGTGACACATTGCACAACCATGAAGTGTCTGGATATTTATGATGTTGACAGTAGTAAAAAAACGCTAATCTTATTTGTCGCGTGTGAAAAAATAGTATTAACTACATTGTTCCAAGTCACCTATATAATTTTAATTACCTGAGTTTGAACAATGTTAATGTGTTCGTAATTTGTTACTGTGTCTCATAAATATCTAAATATATGAAATAAGTTAATAAATTATCAACACTCAGAAACTTCATGGTTGTGCAATCAATGGCAGGGTTGACTTTTTATCTGGCTTGTTGCAATTAATAAATATTATAAATAAATATCACGGGACAATTTTACACCAATTGACCTAGTCGCAAACTAAGCTTTAGGCTTGTACTATGGGTACTAGACAACGATATACTTATATATAAATATATACTTAAATACATAAAAAAACATCCATGACTCAGGAAAAAATATTCGCGCTCATCACACAAATATATTTAGCCCCAGGATTTGAACCCAGGACCGCTAGCTTCGTAGGCAGGGTCACTACCAACTAGGCCAGCGCTATAAATAGCTGCGACAAAGTACTAAAATGTACAGTCAGCGTCATAAATGTACAAACATTAACAAGGTTCCAGAAATATATATGTATACACCTTTATTCCCTTGTTGCAGAGTCGTGTTTACATATTTATGAAAGTTTTACTGCGTCCATATTATTGGACGTGAGACTGTACAGCTACTAATGTGTTCGACCGTACTGTAACAGTTTCCGAAAGCGTAATAAAGGGTAGATAGATAAATAGTTTTGTGCATGCGAGCACTGCGTTTTCCGTTGCAAACTTAACCACAAAATGACATGCACACATGTCGCTTGCAGATTTGGAAGCCGGAATAATTTGTTTCCATACGGCATCTATGGTACTTATATGAAAAACTGTTATTGCAATAAAAAGGCCTAATGTCAAAGAGCATTTTTTGACAGATGCCGTATCACGACGTGCTAAAACCTACTTTCTAGTCAGTGACAGGAAAATAAATATGTAAATTAGAGATCATGGTTTGTAGGGTTCCGTAGTCAAACTAGGAACCCTTATACTTTCGACATGTCCGTCCGTCCGTTCGTTCGTCCGCAGCCTAGCTCAGAGACTTGGTAGTAGAGAACTGTAATTTGGCATGAATATTTTTCTATGATTTACTTTTATGTATATCAACTAACAATATGGGATAAATATCATCTATCTTACTAAACGAACAAGATTATTTGTATTTGTAATGCGTATACACGCACACTACATCGACGCATAGCGACTACAGCAACGCATTCAGAGACAACGTTCACGTGCGTCTACACACACAAGTATGATAAAAATAAGTGTAACAAGCTGATTGTAATGTAATTTTTTGGACTAAACCTTGTTAGAAGACAGACTTTGTAAGAATTTGAAAGTGTCCCCATTTGAGTAATTTGCAACGGTTTTTCTGAGCATGTTACTTATTTTGAAAAGCGCTGGTTGGTTTTTTGCAAGTAAAAGTTTATTTATTTATTTATTTAATCATTGTTTCACAAAACAATACATTTAACAACATATTTCTGTGCCCGTAAATACTGAAAAGATGTTGAAGTAGGAATCTATTTTTTTTAAGTGAATAGACGCAATTTTATCCATATTCACCCGTACTTTTCATGCCGTTGACGCAAAAATTACGTCAAATTACATAGAGTATGATTCCAAATGATTTTATTGTATTTATTCACCATTAGTCGTCAACTATTTAATAATGTAAAAATGAGTTCGATATTGACGCGTAGAAAATAAATACCTACTTCATACTTAAAACGTAAATGAAACTATTTGATTGAGAAGGACAGTGTCAAAAATCATCGAGACTAACATTATCATTAAAAAAAACACGGTTTTTATGTTGTAATAAAACTTAATATGATTGAATAGTCATAAGTACAATTATGGCATTAACATTAATGAAAGAAAATTGTCTCAGTTTGCCATTTTTTAGTTATAACTGGTGAAAAAAAAGAAGTTGCCGTAATCCGTATGTTGATTGCGATTAAGCTGTATTTAACTATAATCATTTGACGGCTTCTTATTTAATATTGTTTTATTTGTACTAATTAATACATACCTACCTAAACACCTGCCAAATAAAAGCAGAACAAAATTTCGTCATTTTGACGTCATCGGCATCAAAAGTACGACATCTGCTCATTAACATGTTTAATAATTGCGGAAACATTAGAATCGAATATGGAAATACCTTGAAGTTGATGAGATCTTTATTTCATTTTTGAGTTCAAAGTTAATATTGAAATGTTTTGTTTTAAATTACGTAGGCGAAAATAAATTACTGATTCTAATATTGGAAGGTGTCTTCGTACAAAAATAACTTTACCGATTGGTTTTTTAGCTCTGTAATTCTGCCCTCCAACAGGAAAAAAGAACATCTACTTTATGAATTGTAATGCACTTCCTACCTTATTATAACCCTTGAGAGTTTAATATGGTTGTATGAATTGATCGCACTTGAGCCTTTTCTCCAGAATTTTAATCAACATGACCAATCAAAACAATTATGTGCTATTGAGTTTTTTCTTTCTCTTCCCTTACCATGAAAGAATTATGAAGCAGGAGACAAAACCAAATACACACAATAAACATGTCCAGGGATAAAAAATATCCTTTCATCATTTTGATACTTTGCATTATGATACGACATTGTTTAATATCCGTAATTAACAATGTCGTATCAAATTGCAAAGTATCAAAATAATGAACCAATATTTTCACCCCTGAACATCTTTAATACTGCGCTATATTATCTTTACCACCGGGTTAACTACGATGGTTACACGACATAACCGATTTTTACGATCCCTAGGTAAGAATCATTCCGAATAAAATAATTTTCTTCAAAAAAACGCGATTGAATCGATCACTCCTTACAATCTGTTCGAAATTACATACAGTCATACAGATAGGCTGGTACGCAAGTTAAAATTATAAAGGGTTCAAAATAGAATCCACACCCAAACGGTTTTGCGGTTCCCACTCACGCAAAACAAGCGTTTTAAAAGCATTCCGTGAAAAAATCGAGAAGTTTATCAATGACACTCCGATGGACGAATAACTTGGTAAACTTACATGAGATTCAAAGAAAATTCAACCATAATAGAAGGAAACAAAGAGGGAATACAGGCAAAGGGAAGATGGTTGCTTAGTGTCTGCAAAACGACATCTACCCACGCGATCCTGGTGACGTCATCCGTGTCACGATGTTATTAACGCGTTAAATGCCATCGTACTCCATGTGGAGTCCATTTTGTATTAAAGTTGGAGCGCTTGGCACGGAACACGTGAAAGGAGGGGGGTGTTTGTATGAATAAAATATTTCAATATGTGCTGTAATAAATAATACTTTAGTAAAATGTGTTGGCTCGTGTTTTACGCTTTTCAGTAATGTTATTAAATTGTGTTTGAGGTTATATTCTGTATAAGGTCGACTATACTTAGGTCCATTTAGGATGATTCCTGTGACAGCCAAATTTCGTACTTTCAAACACTTGGTATATATAGGTATAGGTAAGTATGGGATAAAAAAAGTAGTGAAAAATCATTTAAGTTATTTAAAATTGCTGTGCCGTTGTGGGGCGTAACATTAATACCTATTTTGTTTCCCCCTTTATATTTGAAATATGATTTGCGATAAAGATTTTGTATTCGAATTTGAATTTGAATTTTAGTTCGCGTCAGTGTCGTAATTAAGAAAAGAAAAAAAATTAGTGTAATTCATTTTTTATGAGCTGTCACAGGAATCATCCTAGATTGACTCGACTATAGTAGTTTTAAGTTATTTTTAATTACTTTTTATAATTTAAATATAATTGCTTTGGTGGTTATAAAAATACATACCTTGCATTAGTGAGGTTTCTTAAAAATACGTCTATGCGAGTTTAGTTAGGCTGTACTAGTTAAAGCCAAACTTACAAGTATCTGTTATTAGGAGCATCTAGACCAAGGTCGAAACACAGGACCTCAGGGTCTCTATAGTCTATTGTACTCGGTAAAACCTTATTGTTTTTGACGTGTTAACGTAATACGAGTATATTACATAATTTAAACGTATAATATATTTTTCGGGTACCGGTAAACTGGGGGTACTTTGATTTACGGGGTAACATTGACCGACCTTAAAACGATAACTGTTTTAGTTGTTATCTTCTTAAATTGTTGAAGTAATTATATAACTGTATGAGTAGCTTAGTCCTGATGAAACATTTAATAGAATAATTAAATATTAAAGATAGTTTTTGGGGTGGGCAATGTTACCCCGTAAATCAAAGTACCCCCAGTTTACGGTACCTACCTTCCATACACGTAATATTTTTTTCCTCGTTTATTATATTTGTGAAATGAAATTATGTCTGTGAAATATTAAGCTCTAAACTGGTATTTTTGGCTAGGGCCAAAAATCCCCCCCCTCCCCCCTACCAGCTAATAAACTGTTGTTTTTGGATATGTACAAAAAATACAATGGTACTTGAAGTAAGTATATAACAAAATTAAAAGGAAAACTATCACAACTTACTTGACTTTAAAATGTTTATATCTACCAAAAAACATGTAACCTACACAACCAAAAAAGAAATAGATAATTACGTCATACTTGTGAGTGTTCAATTTTCTCATTTGTCGTATTAGACGGAGGTTTGGTGACGGAACGGATTATCTATTTGTTTTTCCCTTTTGCCTCCTACTCATAAATACTGTCAGGCTTAACCTAGTCATAACATAGCGTTGCGTTGTGCGGCTGCGTTGTAATAACTAATACCTAATAAGTTACAAAAATCAAATTCAAAGAGATGTATGAAGCATGCCACCATACGCTGCGCTAAGTGAATATGAATTTTATGCAATTGTTCTCCGCAGCCCAAAGCCATGCAATGTTCATAATGATTTTCTAAGCCACGTAAGTATATGGCCTTTTACAAGTTTATTGTACTATCCGAGTAATCTTGCAGCTAGTGGGGTGTGACTGAAAAATGGGGGACGTCTGTCAAGGATTCCTTCAGAATGGGTGCTATTAAGGTTACGAGGTCTCACCCTGATTACTTCGTTTAGTTTAACAGATCAGTTGTCCTGATGTTACTCTCGGTATGAAGTCAGAGCAGTAGATTCTGAGCACATCTTGTGTTTTCTCACTTTATTCTCTATTGACTTTTTCCCCCGTCTTTACATCGAGTTAATAAGAGCTGTCATATGTTTGAAAATACGATGAAAAAAGGTGCAAAGACCATTGTCCCAATAGCTTATCAGGTCAGTTTTTTGATGTCTCGTAATCAATTTGTTACTTTTGCTTTACTTTGGCACGATGTTTCTTTAATTGCACAAAGTTATAAAACTACATTTGAAAAGGAGGATGGGCAGAAATGTATGAACACTGGCCTAGAAACTAATAACAATAAGCACTATGTCATCGGATGCTTTATAATTCTACAACGATTTAGTGTAGTGGGAAACCTCAAAGAACTGTGAGAAATATTTTAAAAATCGGGAACATCGGGACGCCTACGTAGACGACGTTTGCATAATTACTTTGAAACACCGCTGTCTTTGCACGGCGATAACTTTTAACACACAAAGTTTTCGAACTACCTGCCATAGAAATAGTTTTACAACTTAGAATTACCTATCCGGTGACATATTGCTTGTTGTTATTGGTCATATAGGCCAATTTGCCCACCCTCCTTTCACCTTTATAATTATCAATATAACCTAAAACTACGACGCTGTTAGCTCGTCTTCGTGTGACCTCATCAGAAAATCTTTGCCTTAAAGCTCAACGACTTAAAGCCCCCGGCTGTTAATAATTTTAGTGGTAACGGATTGCCTATTAGTATTTCACGAGTGACGCACTCGGGTTAATCCCTGTTAAAATCTAGTTTGCGGCGGCTAATTACAGTGGAGCTCTCAACGTCTTGACGTGTATGCATGTTTATGATTCTCCTTGGAATATTTCAAAGTATTACTATTATTAGATGTACGACTTGAAGCTGATCAAATCAAATCAAATCAAATCGTTTATTGCGATTATGTTGTATACAAAAGGTCTTAGGTGTAATATTAAATTATAATATTAAATTATGTTTAACATGAACCCTGCTAGGGCACAGTAATTTTAAAGATGGTGTAATAAACCAGCAAATAAACTTATATAATATCTTACATTCTAAATTTATAATTATACTCTAATAATTTATATGCATTGCATAAATTAATAAAACTAAATAAAATATTAATTCTAAATAAAAAACTCTTGAAGTATGCCTTAATTAAAAAATGTTTTTTGAGCTGTAGTTTAAACTGATTGGGGTTTTCTAAATTTTTAATTGATTTAGGAATATTATTATAATTTTTTATAGACACTGTGAATGGGCCAGAATGGATCATTTGTAGATTGATTTGTAGATTTGTAGAATGATTGCAGTAGAACAAGACAATAGTTTAAAGCAAATGGCTAACTTACGTCCTTATTTATTACCTAATTTCATGCCAAATGTTTTTAAATGCAAAAAATAGTATACAGAGTGAAAGTGTACTAAAAAGTCGCTAATACTCATTGTTACACAATTAGTATCAGACTCACTGCTTAGATTAAGCCACACAGGCTTCTCTAAGCATTTAATGTGATGTATTAGATTAAGATTTATTTTGAATAATAAACAAAAATAAGTAAATGAAATCGCTTTAGTTCTATAAATATATTTAACTAGAGCAAGCTCGACACTTATTGTTAGTGCACGTAGAATGAGTTTCTCCTTGCTCCCACATTTTTATCTTACTGCTGCCCAATCACTACATAGTATAAAACAAAGTCGCTTTCTCTGTCCCTATGTCCCTTTGTATGCTTAAATCTTTAAAACTACGCAACGGATTTTGATGCGGTTTTTTTTAATAGATTTTTTTTTTTTTTTTTTTACTTTATTTATCTTAAACACAATTAAATTTTACATCCAATAGCACCGTTAAACCACATAGAGGTTTGTCTCGATGCCTGAGCCAACTATGTAAAATACATTATTACTCGGTAAATTAGATCTGGCTAATCTTACAGTTACCTTCTAAAAATTAAATTACTTACAAAAATTAAAAAAGAATACTTAATAATAAAAAATTAAAAAATGAATGAAATGCGTAAATTGTTATTTAATTAGTTTAACATGTGTATGTATTTAGAGCCCGCGTTATCTCTCCTCGCCGAGCGCTGCACCGGCAAACCAGTTTTCGCACACGAATACAGGCTGCTCCACCCATGATAATAAAAACAAAATAAATCAAAACACAAAAAGATATGAATTATAAAATAAAAAATAAAATAAAATAAAAATAAGACTTATTTTTTTATGTGAGTAGTTGTTTAAACAATTCCACCTTAAGCATTCTAGATATATTATTTGTCGTCACTTTATCTTTACATGCTTTAGGAAGATTATTAACCAATTCCGCTATTATGTATTCTGAAGTCCTTTTCCCGTAAAAGTTTTTGAATTGTGGTTTCCTCAGTTTGTTATTAGCTACCTGCCTTGTTAACTTAGAGTGAGATACTGGCTGCTGAATTTCGGTTCTAAAGAACTGTTCAGTTAATATTTGGTAATTAAACTTAGAATGAACTGGTAATATCTTTAAAAAATGAAAAATTTCTGTGTCAGATTTCAAACTATGCTTTAAATTGTTGGGTAAAATCGTTTTAAGGCATCTTACTTGTAACCTATATATCTGATCAAGATAGGATTTAAAAGTACGACCGTAACTACTTAGACCGTAAGATATGATGCTTTCTGCCAATGCAGTATACATATTCATTCTAACTTTGAAAGGAATCCGATTCCTCAGTACATATAACTTTGCTAGAACTGCACGGAGCTTATTGCAGACCGCATCAACCTGGGGACCCCAGTTGAAACGGTTGTCAATAATAAGACCAAGATATTTTTGTTTATCTACTTGTTCCAGCGATGGGCATTTACAAATAGTTAGGTTGATATTGGAGTGTAAGCACTGATGATCGTGCCCTATAATTTTTATTTCAGACACAGATCTTGATTGGCTTGAATGTACATGAAGTAGTTTAGTTTTGTCGGAGTTTAAGACCAAGCCTGAGTCATGAGACCACTTGCAAATTAAGTCAAAGTCGTTTTGCAGAAGTCTTTCAGCCACCTGTAAGTTTTTATTAGCGGCAACAAGACATGTATCGTCTGCAAACTGATAGACACTGCAGTCCTTAACACAATTATTCATATCATTGACATAGGTTAAGTAGTGGAGCGGGCCAAGCACAGACCCCTGTGCGGTGCCTTCGGTTACAGCAACCTTCTTGCTAAATGAATCGCCTATTTTTACCTGATAGGATCTGTTGCTAAGGTAACTTTTGCACCAGTTTAGCACCTGTCCTCTCACACCGCTATCCTCCAATTTGTTTATAAGAGTATCATGTCTTAACGTGTCAAAAGCCTTACTATAGTCAATGAATATTATCAATATATGTTTTTTATCGTTAAGGTGTTTGTTGATTTCGTCCGTAAACCTTGATAATAACATGGATGTACTTTTTTTATGCTGGAAACCAAACTGGTTAGGAGACAAAACTTCATGTTTATAGTAAAATTTAAAGATAAGGTTGCTAATATACTTTTCTATTATTTTGTCTAGAACAGGGAGCATAGTTATTGGTCTGTAATTTGAACAGTTCTTGCTATCCCCACCCTTATAAATCGGTCGTACTAGTCCTATCTTGAGCTGGTCTGGAAACTTACCGGAGGTTAGGCTATTGTTAATGAGGTGAGCTATAGCCGAAGCAATTTTATCAGCTATAAGCTTTAGATCCGAAACTCGAACTCCATCGATTCCCGGAGCCTTGTTACTTTTGGTATTGGAAATAATTGTATAAATTTGTTTCGGGGTTGCTTTTTTAAAGTAAAAAGACTTATCAATTGATTTCCTGTAGGTTTGTTCATCTAGCAATGGAATATTACATTTGGGAATAATATTTTGCACATTTATTTTAAAACTTTCAGCAAACTTATTAGCAATAAGTTTGTCCGAACCTAGGGATTTGAACGCCTTACCAATTTTATCGTCTATTGATGTAGATATTCTTCCAGCCATTTCATTAAGAATCTGCCAAAGCTTTCTTATATCACCTTTATTTTCGTTTATTATATTTCTATAGTAATTATTTCTGTGGTTTTGAACTATTTTATTTGTTTTATTTCTTTGTTTGTTATATTTCAAGCGTTTTATCATATTTTTAGGATCTTTAAGCCATTCTAAAAACAATTTGTCTCTTTTACTACATTCACTCCAAACCCTACCAAAGACCCACGGTCGCGTATCCCTTCTTGAGTTGCTTTGCTTTTGTGTGTACGTTGAGTTTTTGTAACATTTTGTAAGATTTCCCTGAATAAATTGATATATGTCACGTGTACAATTAAACTTCTGGTGATCTTCCCAACTTACATTTCCAAGTTCAGTTTGAAGTTTTTTATAATTTATTTTAGTCACATAAGTTGGAGCAACCTGTATATGGGACCCTCCTAGTAGTGCCACCGCGGTCATATTATGATCGGCTAGTTTGGTGCAGAGCACGGCACAGTAAACATCTTGTAAGCGGGATCGCACAAAAATGTGATCGATACATGATTTTGTAATCTCATTTTTCCGTATTTCTATTCTTGTGTACTGAGAGATTCCGCTTACAAGACCTTGACCGCTCATCATGTCCCTGTATGCTCTTGTTATGGAATCGGTATTTTTGAGATTAATGTTCATATCTCCTATAACTAGTAGGTCCGATCCTTGCGCGAAGTGCAAAATACGTTCGAGTTCTGATATAAACAAGTGTTTGCTATTATTAAGGGGTCTGTACACTGCACACAAAGCCAAGTGTTGTTTGTTCGGGGTTTCTATTTTACCAATCAGGCATTCAAAGTTTTTTGTTAAGCAATTTATTTGTTCAAATTTGTGCTTTTTGTGAATGTATACAATAATTCCACCGCCTTTTCTGTTTTTTCTTAGCTGTGAGTGCATTGTGTACCCCGTTAAATTAAACAAATTGCTCATACAAGGTGAAATATTAGCTTCTGACACTATTACTACATCTATAAGGTATTTTTTACAAGAGTATACAGCTTGTTCCAGGTTGCTAAAGTTTTTCAAGATTGACATCAAGTTAATATGGACAGCTACCAGTTTATTGCACTTTTGGTTAGGAATGTGGTTTAAAAAATTATTAATATCGATACAATCCGACAATTCTGTGGAGTGGACTAGAATATCGTCCATTATGATCTTAAAAAACTAACTTATGAATTAATTAATTTAGCAGCTATGGAACACTTTATTCAGTAAGACCTAATACATCCTTTTCACTGCGAATCCAGAAGATTTTATCTTTGTCCCCTTTCCTGGCAAATACCTTCCCGAACTTACACCAGACATATTTGTACTTGCCCGTATCCTTAAGTTGCGTTTTTGTTTGGAATAAAAGGTACTTGGTTCGGCTTGTGATTGCTTCTCGAACGTATATTTTTCCCGAGGCAGCCTCCCCAGTTAATTCAACCAGTACATCCGAAGCCATGAGCTGGGCGTCGCGGCCTGCAGAGGTCCATTGTGCCTTGTTAGCCCCGCTAGATAACTGTACGAGAATAGCTCCTGTTTTCCCAGAGCGGGAGGGTAAGCGGCGAGCTGCCCGGATCTGCGTACCGGCTTCATCACTAGCCTGCAACAAAGAACCAATCTTCTTGGCTAGCTGGACTGCATTTTCATTATCCCGTTGGGGGACTCCTGCTATTTCTATAAAACCGTCAAGTGCCGCCTGCTCGGTCGTGTCTAGTCGTTGCTCGAGCGCGGCGACTCTTGTCTCCAGGTGGGTATTTTGGTTTTTGAGGGCAGTGTTTTGTCGCTCTAGGGTCTTGAGTTTTTCTCTAGTGTTTTGGACAGCCTCCTCGTATTCGTCGATTTTATCACTAGCATGCTGCGCGGCTTTAGTTACCGCCTGCAGTTCTCGCATGACTATTTTATGCACTTCTTTAGAGATGTTGTCCAGAAGCTTCTTTAGATCGAAAGTAGATCCAGGTGGAAAACCCTCTTCCAGGTCGCCCTCGTCATCGCTCTCAACTGATACAAAGGAGGTTTTCCTTGTTGACGAGAGGTGACAATCCTTACATACCCACTCGAGTGTTTCGGCTGCGTGCAAGGCGGTACGTTGCTTGTTGTTAAGCCCACTGCATTCCACCTTCTCATGGACGATGGCATCGCACCTACAGCACGTTATAGCTGGAGCCTTTTTGGTTACAATTTTTTTACAAATATTGCACTTATTCATTTTGCGGGTAGATCCCTAACTACTCTGTCAGTACGACGTAAGCGTGTTAACCTATCGGAGTAAAGACGGTAACTGCTGAACCACTGGGTGAGATAGAGTGATTCAAGAGGAAGGTTTATATATTTATAATAAGTTCTGGATCATGAACGGGTTTTACAAACTCACACTAACCGAAGCGAAGTGAGGGCGGGTCGCTGGTTAATAATAAATATAAAAGTACCAATGTTGCGCAACGTTGCAAGGTTGGGTTGGGTATACGTTAACTATCCGTATGTCGGTTTTTGAATGTATAGATACGACTCAATATTACCTCGTCTTATTATAAGAATCCATTGTTGACGACGTGTTGGCCTAGTTGGTAATGACCCTTCCTACAAAGCTAGCGGTCCTGGTTTCAAATCCCGGTAATGGCAAATATTTGCATGTTGAATTTTTTTTTCTGAGTCATGGATATTTTGTATATATTTCTCTGTATAAGTATGTATATCATTGTTTTATACCCATAGTAACAAGCTTAGTTAGGGACCAGGTCAATTGGTGTGATATTTTACCCTGATATTTTTTTATTTTAAATAATCCCACCGGTATGTTACCAGTTTTTTTTAAATTACATTCTAAATAGTCAAAGTTTACAAGCTTTTATTAAACATTACGTGTTTGTTTATTTGTTTGAATGCTTAATTCTGGATAATCTTGCCGGTAAATCTTAAACCATTTCCGAATTACGAAAATATTTTATTTCACACTTTCAAATACACAAGATGCGCACAGATTGACAAATTAATTGACACTCAGACCGTGCATGTTAGACCATGCTGCTTTGAGAGTTCTTATTCACTAGACAGAGCCGTCAATAATGTGATTACGATATCATAGCAAGACAGGCTAAGCTAAAGTAGCATAAAGGCTCAGGTTTCAGGGTGTCGGTTACCCAATTATTTATTTTGCTGACTGACGTCTTTACTATGGTATCGAATTAGGGAAAATCGTACAAGAAACATTGTGTGAGTTAATCTCTGTCTAGAAAAGTATCTCATTTAATCTTTCATGAAATTTCTTGCAATCACAGCAAAATCTTTTTTAAATAAATAAATAGGACAATGTCACACCAATTGACCTATTCCCAAACTAAGCTCTAGGCTAGATAACGATATAAATACTTTTGTAGAGAAATATATACTTAAATACATAGAAAACATCCATGACTAAGGAACAAAATTTCGCGCTCATCACACAAATATCTGCCCTTACTGGGATTTGAACCCAGGACCGCTAGCTTTGTAGGCAGGGTCACTACCAACTAGGCCAGTGCGTCGTCAATTTCCTTTTAGTTGTGTTAAAATGAAGGGAACTGTCAAAGTTAAATCATATTTAAATAATACAGAATGATGTGTAACATTTCGGTCTTATGTATCGGCCGCAATTACACCGATAATCGCTGCTTCTGTCTGGTTATTTTTTAGCGGTCAAAAATCTAACCTAACCTAACCTACGTAAATAATGCATATCCTGAAAACATCATGGTTTCAGCAGAAAATAGTCTTCAATTAAATTAAATTCTATAAAATGTTACAATCGACGAAGAGAAATTCGATAAACTGGAAAACCTGCGTGTACTCAATATTTCATGTCAGTACCCTATTAAATCACTCATGCGCACAAACCTGATTGGCCGGGCTTTGCCAAAAACTAAAATATTCATCAAATCCCTATTAAAGCCTCGGAAATCTTTTAAACGGATCATAAATAACGGATGCAAAACTAATATCCGCAGTAAAACTGCAAAACAATTTATACGGGCTGGAAATAAAAATGCATAGTTCTGAAATGCTTCGCCAAATTCAGGTCATATCGGAAAAAATATAGCCTTAGGTTGCTAGCTCATAAGTCATCTCGGTGCAGTGCCGAGGCACTTTCGTTAGACATTATTTAAGGCAGACTAAAATGAAATTGCTTCCTTGACAGCTATCTTAAATGGAAACTAATGGTTTTAGTTGCGGTGCACTTTAACTCTCTTTTACGAGACGATTTTAAAAACTGTGATTTAGGTTACTTATATGACCGTTATGTTGTGTAAGATACTTCTTGTTACCCTTATAAGAATGTTTATCTGTATTAACGGCAATTACTTCTTGTTTTAGGGCTTGTAATTATTTTTAATGTTGAAACATTTGTATGTAGATACTAACATAATCATACGCGTCTTTTTTTTATTTTTTATGGCATAGAGAATGCAAACGAGCACATAGGCCACCTGATGGTAAGTGGAAACTGTGACCCATACTGCCGTGCTAAGCCAAAAAGGCCTATGTCCGAAAATTACCAAATTCTGTTTTTTTTTGCGTTGGATTCCTTAGGCTACAAGGAATAAGACTCTGTTAACGAAAAAGTCGTATTTTTATTATAAGTGGGTTAAAAACGACTAAAAAAATAGACGTAAGACTTGTTTTCCCCTTAATTCCTAAGGAAATCTACGTATGTATAAAATACTTAACAATTCGGTCGTATAGTTCCGTTACGAACTAATAGGTAAGGTGTCCATTGTAGTAACATTAACGCATTCCTAAGCCAATTGGACGTATAGTAGAATTGCTAAGAATCTGTGCAACTTAATGCGGTATACGTCCAAATCGCTTAGGAAAGTTGCTGTCATTTGCTTACTTACTACTAAGATACTGCTATTTATTCAGCAGAAGGTCATTATGTTACCGAGGCTTGACATGTTTAAAGCGGCGATATTTTCACATCGTCTAGTGTTGTACAATGAGTCTTTTGTACCTGTTGGAAAGAAGATAGCATCTGAAAAACGAAAAATATTTGCTGCAATTTGGCACGGCAAATAATAAGTACTTTTCATCAGTTCTTCAAAACTCAACGGGATACAAAACACATAATTATGTGGTTGGACAATTGTTCAGCTAAAAATAAAAATTGGGCTTTAATGTCATTTCTCGTATTCATCATTAATTCTGATGATATTTTAGCTGAAGATATAGTAAGTACTGAAATACTTTGAGCCCGGCCACTCCTTTATGAGTGCAGACTCATTCCATCATAGAGTTGAGGAATCAATGAAAAAAAAAGGCAACAAATTATACGACTTTGATGATTTCAAAAATGCAGTTAAAACTTCAGCTAAACATACCGAAGTAAAGTCAATGCAGCTAGAAGATTTTCATATCTGGGAGGATTATGCTTCGCAGTATAAACTAAAACGTACGAACCCCAGGCCATATTTTAACGAAATGGTTGAAATATTTTTTAAACGTGGAAGTTATGACATGTTTTATCGGAAACAATTTGATGGTGAAATATTTACGATGAATTTTTTAAATGCTAAGATAGCAAAAAGTATTACCGAATTACCCAAACCGAAAAACCACGAAGGCGTCACTGGAGTTTCAAAAGAAAAAAAAGATAAGTTATTAAAAACTTTCAGTGGGAGCATTCCTAAAAATAGGATTAAATTTTGGGAAGATTTAGTTGAGAGTGGATAAAGACTGAAATATTTTTTTAATTAATACCATAAATACCGGGTTACTTTTGGCCCTAGGGTGTCACATAGTCATTGCACACCCTAAAAACCATTGTTTAATATTTAACTATTCTATTAAATGTTACATAGTTTTAAAATGATTACCCCTAAAATAGGTATAGTTTTAAATTAACCGAGTTTATGGTATTTAAACTGTTATGCCCTTCCTTATAAACGTAGAATAACCATGGGGTAACTAAACCATGCTTTGTCCTTATCTGTCATTGTGACATTTGAATTTGACAGATAAGGACAAAGCATGGTTTAGCTACCCCACGGTTATTCCACGTTTAAGTATAATAAATAAGTGCATTAAAGACTACTTATTTCGTTCATTAATTCGTTGATTTTATATGTTGTTAATTAATGAAAAAGATACTCATTTAGTTGTCTATTCTAAATAAGTTATATTTTGCTCATATGCGATGTTGTGGTTTTTATTAATTAAATAAGTATAAATTGGGAAAAAGAGAGATCTCATTTCATAAGTATTGATTACATTTCATAATAAATGTAACGTAGAAAACACCATCAGATTGCTTTAAGATGAGTCATCAATTTATATGACTAAATCTGTTTATTTTTATAACATTTGATAGGAGTACTTAAATAAAAGTTTAGTACATACCAATGTTCATTTACTAACTTAATACAAACCAAAAAAAGGTATGTTTTCTTTAAATTGTGGTGAGATAATTAAAGAATTGACTGACTATAATTTTCTTAAATTTAAGTTGAAACAATTTGTTTTTTTGTTTATTTTTGTTTTAATATTAAAAAAAGAGGAGTTTGTGAAGAGCAATAAAGTCAATTTAATTACTTTTCTCTTTTTTTTACCACACTTCATCCACTCAAATATTTTATTACATTGCTATAGAAACCTTCATAGATAAATAAGATAAAATGTCGTATAACACGTAAAGAATATACTCAATTGCTTAGCAAAAAAGTCGTAAGTCCGTTTTAAGTTAAAAATATATATAATTTTGAGTTAAAAATATAACAAACGTATGGCCCTTTTTTTAACTAAACCATAAGTACCCTTTTTTTTTAAGAAATGTCCGGTTTTAGATAGTGCGACATTGAAAAAACATAAAAGGACGTTTTTCTCGAAACCGTCAAAACGCCTATAGGCCTTTTTGGCTTAGCACGGCAGCATAGACATTCGCATTCACAAGACTCCAAGCCTAAGACTGCAAATGCGTTGCCACCCCTGAGGACCAAGATGGAATGCCTTTATGCTAGTCATTACACCGGCTGTCTTATCCCCAAACTGGAACACAACAATGCGAACACTGCTATTTGGCGGTAGGTTAATGGATAAGATGGTGGTAGCGATCCGGACGGACCCTGCACGAGGTCCTTCCACCCGCGTGGATTTTAATGAATCATATTTTCTCGTGTGTAGGAATACGATTTTAATTAAATCGTTAATTCGTGTTTGAACCTTAGAAATTAGATGTATGTACTTGTATGTGGTGTTCAATAACGAATTTTGCGTATTATATCTTCGGATTGCAATCTGAAGATTATAGTCTTGTTATATCCTCTTGGTCTCAGATTTCAGTTACCATCAGGTCATCCATGTACTCGTTTACGTTTCTGTATGCTATAAAATACGCTCATGCTTTCAGAATCTACATATGCCATCAACTTACATATAAATTACAGATAAAGACCGTATCGTCTTTGATTTGCTATCGTATGGTCAACGTTTTGATAGGCCGGTTGCGCCGTTCAAGAATTCTCACATATCAGCTCTCTGCTATTTAATTTGATGGTTTTGATTTGAATATGCGATTTAAAAAAAAACCACTGCTTTGCATTACTTTCGCAATACACATCCCGCTGTGCTCATATTTATAAACCCTGTGTACTAACATATACCAAGCACTCAGCTTGTGTCCTTATCTGAATTGGAAATTCGCTCAAGGGGGTGTCGTGTACATTCAGTTCAATTTGATACAATACGGGAGTGTATCGAGTTTGGCGACGTTGAATGGCATTATATGAAGGTTATTAAATTGATCGCAGGCGTAATAGTTGCCAATACCTTATTTAATGAGTTTGCAAGTCAATGAGAAATAATCGGTTTTTTACTTTTAATATTCGGCTAGATTTTTTGCTAGTCTTTGTAGTGATTTGGCTAGGATTATATAAATACGTTGAGCGCTAGTTATTGATTTTGAATCTTTGTTGTTTTTAGGTTTCGTACCTCAAAAGTGCCTTTGTATTCCCTTTCTTGCTGTCCGTTTGTCACTTTGAAGGCTGTTTGATTGTAATTTCACACAGTGGTGTAGTTTTTCTAAATGTAGAACCAACAAAACATTTACCTTATTTCTACTAAGTCTACCATTTTTGTTCATAATTGTTAGTATTGTTACGTAACCTATTGCTTTGTTTACATTTGACTTTACCATAGACTATAGTTATTTTTTGTTTTGTTTCCTTGGTGTTGCCAGTAATAACTGGATGCAAATTTATGGTTGATTGTTTCTTAATTCATGTTGTTTTTTGTTAAGTGTGTCACTTTCCGTCTCTTCACCAAGCGGTACCAACGGAAGATCAGTGCTGGCTTTACGGCTAGCGAATGCTGAGTTGGGACCGTTTCGCAACAATTTCTCTGTCTCGTTCTTTTTTGGATTTATGTGATGTAATATTGTATTGTTGCGAATAAACGTATCTTTATCTTTATCTTTATCTTTATCAAAAGGTAAAAAGGGACTCTTATAGGATTACTTCGTTGTCCCTCTTTTCGCAGGAACGCGTGGGTATCAAGTTAAAATTCGGGTGCCCCTTGAAATCTCGACTAACTTTTCATCGAATTTCATTTCATCGAAAACGATTCATAGAATATTTAGTATAAATTTTATCTCTTGTGGTATTATGGCTTCATCGACTATTCATTATAAATTAAAACAATTATTAGAACAACGGTACATGGATTTTTAAATGCTTAAAAATACATTTCATAAACTATTCAAGAGACAGAACAACTCAATATAATTACTATTACTAAAAACTAGTTTGAATTGCAACACATTGATATGTAAACAGAAGTTTGCTATGCGACAGAGTACAAATAGGTGCGACGACGAGCGAAGCGAGGAGGAGTGTGTTAGGTGAACTGCGAGCTAATAGCGCGCGAAGCCGAGCGAGCGAAGCGAGCGTGCCGCGGCAGCGGCCGGCGAGCGTCAGAACCGATTTGTTTTATTCCAAATAATATATTGGATAATAAAGTATGAAATAAAAATCTGTCACATAAAATATCTAGTTAATAATATTTATAAACATTAAAAATCGGTGTTTTAAAAATACATCATTTAATTGTTAGATGTAAAGAATATTCGATCAAATGAAAATAAGCGAAAAGTTGACTTTGAACTGAAATTCGATTAAACGTTTGTCGATATTTCAAGGGTAAACCTTAAAATTCATATCAAATACATTACTCTGCAATCCCTTGGAGCTGTGAAAACAAGAAACTTCCGAATTAACACGATCAAAACATACGGCCGTTTATGCCGGATATTTTGACACTTGTAAAGGAACCAAAACCTATAAGGTTTATCTCTGACCTATGATCATACAATTTGGCAAGAAGCAAAGTAAAAGCAAACATTCGAAAAAGGTAATTATGTAGGGAACTCTCAGCGCGAGAATCCGCCCCACACTTTTTCGTTTCTCAATGAATACCAGGAGTGCAGGATCGCAGGTGTGTTTTACTCACATCTTACTTAAACTATACCCCTCTTTGTCTCATGCTGCTAATTTAATTAAAAGTTATTTTTTCTTAGTTTTAATTTATCCCGTTTTATTTGGCTTTTGCGGTTACCCTACCACTATGAATTACATCGATCAGATGGAATGACAATTAGGCAATAAATGTTGGGTAACCACACTTTCGGACTTTAATTTATGTTATATTAGAAAAATAACAATAATTAAAGAAGCCTAATTTAAACAACTGAGATTAACTAAGCGACAATCAAGTTTTTTGTGTTACCAATTTGAAGTCACCTGTAGTTTCCTTGAGGCATCAGAGATTCTCTTATCTCTTTTTGATTCTAAAACTAAAGTAACTGAAAGCCAAGGGATCATTTTCGTGAGACTTTATAGTTTAGCCTGTTTTTTTTTTACAATATTACCGTATCTAAGCAATAACTTCCTTTGTTTTCCTTACCAAATCAGAGTACACACGATTAAGCTCGCTCGGATGTAATCACAAACATAACCTAATAACGCGTTATGAACGTTTCCAAATAAAGATAGTTCCACACAAGTCCAATTGAGCCGGGACAAGTTCCAAAAACTAACGCTCCAAGAAGTACTAAGTAATGTAGGCGGTGCAACACAGGCGGGCCGGGTGAACGGAAGTTGGTTAACATAGTTAAAGTTTGAGTTGAAGATCGGTGGGTTACGGTGCTCCCATCCCACACTAGCTATTATAAATGCTAAATAACGTTATGAAAAATTTGTATTAACAAAATAATAAATATCAGGGGACAACATCACACCAATTGACCTAGTCCCAAACTAAGCTCTAGGCTTTTAATATGGATACTACGATAAACAAAGTTAAATCGTGGAATACATGCGTAAATACATAGAAAACAACCAAGACTCAGGAACAATTAGTCGCGCTCATCACACAAATATCTGCCCTTACTGGGATTTGAATACAGGACCGTATATATTTTTTAAATGTTATACAACAAATTACAACACGGTAACAAACATGTTATACATTTTAACCAAAATGTTGTGAAGTGTAGTGGATGTTATACATGTTATATAACGTTATATAACAGAATTATTTTGTGTATTTCTTTTAATTTTCGTATTTCTATAACACGTTGTGTGACAAATATACTATCAGGTGTGAGTGTGAGTGCGACGGCTATAGCCATTAGCCAAATTATGATAATCCTACTACATTCAGGAGCAAAAATACCGGGTCAGAGTGCGTTTTTCATACAAACGAGACTATTTCGAAGCCTTGGTTCTTGGTTGTTTTGAGTGAGGTTTAATGGTGGATACTCCGAGGTTCAATTCAATAGAGGAGGTCAAAAGTTCGTGAGATACGTAACTGATCGCACAATCAGTTACACCACAGAGGGAGAGTTTGGGTCAGCATTTGGATTCCCTTACATTTTAATGCCATTTTAGATGTTTTTCTGAACATGCACAATTACGGCGTTAACCGCCTATTCATTCAGTTGGGTATCCTAGGCACTCTGGAAGTCCTGTATCGATGCTCGGGGTATTCATCATCAGATTTGACTAAAAGCATTCCCTGGCGAGGAACCAAGGCTTCGAAATAGACTCTTTAGTATGTAAAACGCACCCTGACCCGTTTTTTTTGCTCCTGAGTGTAGTATTATAAATGCCAAAGTTTGTGTGTGTGTGTGTATTAGTTTATTACTCCTTCAGCCTGCAAAGGCTTGACGGATTTGGACGAAATGTGGAATGGAGATACCTTTTACATTGGATTAACACATAGGCTACATTTTATCCCGGGAAATTGAAAAGTTCCATCGAAATCTAGGCGGACGAAGTCACGGGCAGAAGCTAGTAGGGAATATGCATTGATGTTTGAAATCGCAATATAACAAAGATCACCAAAAGTAAAATCAAAATTGAAATCGACTGAGAAATACGGATGATATAGGTAAGGATTTTAAACTGCTGCTAATTTGACATCTATTAGACAGAGTGATCCGATATGCACTGTGACGTCAAGTCCTTGTTAAATGATGTTTTGCTAGAAAGAGATACAAAAAATAATCTCATATGGTTGATACATGAATATTCCCTGTTTGGCATCAATAACTTGACATACATTTATCCCTTATAAAAGACCAACGCTAATTCTTAGTTATTTTTAATCGATGTTTTGTACAACTGACCATTCGCAAGCTTTAACCTTTCCCCGAGTTCTTTGGAAGTTGTGGGAAGATAATTTCTAAGTATAAGTAAAATGCATGTGACTAAGTTCCGGAAAGTTCTCGCGTTTGTTCACTCTTAAGGGAACGTGCAGTATTGTTGGAGAGCTCGCTTATCTTTCCTTTTAAGTGCGGAAGTTGAGACTGGCTTGCATATCATCTATACGGCGTGTTATAAAGAGAGCGAATTTTGTAAGCTTCATGTATGTATCTGTTAGGAAAAATATTTCACCATTTGAAGGGTACATTATTCCAAATAGACATACTTATGCTATTTTATTTTTGTTTTGATGTTATCGTTTACTTTATCATTATCATTTATCTCAACTTATTTGGGATCGGCGCAACATGTATTTTTCTTCTATACTCCTCTATTAGTCGTTATCTCGGTTGTCGCTCCCTTTCTAGCCATATCATCTTTCAAACAGTCTATCCATGGTTTCTTTGGTCTTCCCCTACACGTATAGACATTCACATTCATATGCAAAACTTATGTGTATCGTTTACTTTATAACAATGCTTTTTAGTTCAGCAAGAGCAATTATAACGTCAAACATAAGATTTTCAAACAAGATGGCTAAAACAAATTGGAATAAAAAAGAAATTAAAAATCGCTTCCACCAATATTGTACTCTGACTATTAACTATGTAATAACTTTTACCTACTTTGAAGTGAATATCGCTGTCACAACATTAACAATATGATAGCGATATCAAATTACGGTACGGAACCGTAACAAACACATGATAAATAAATAAATATCAGGGGACGATATCACACAAACTGCCTAGTCCCAAACTAAGCTCTAGGCTTTGTACTATGGCTACTAGACAACAATTAACTTACTTACATAGAGAAATACATACTTAAATAAAGATAAAGATAAAGAGACATTTATTCGCAACAATTCAAAACCACTTTACATGGATACAAAAAGATCAAGCCGCAGAGATTTTTTTGGGAAACGGTCCCAACTCAGCATTCGCTAGCCGTGAAGCCGGCAGTGGTCTTCCGTTGGAACCGCTTGGTGAAGAGATGTAAAGTGACACACTTAACACAAAACAACGTTAAAAGAAAAACATCAAGGATCAAATACAATCATTTGTTCGAGATTATGTCGAACGTCTCGAACGACCATAATAATTTTAGCCTGGTGAAGTTGGCAACACCAAGGAAACAGAAAAAAAATAATCTTTGGAAATGTAACAATAACAAAAATGCATAGAGAACACCCAAGACTCAGGAACAAATACTCATGCTCATCACACAAATATCTGCCCTTACCGGGATTTGAATCCGCGACCGCTAACTTCGTAGGTACGGTCACTTACCTTACGGCTTACACTTACGGCTAACATTTCATCAATATAGAGCCCGTTAGGTATTCATTAATGTATGCGGAGATTAAACCACTTACACTGTTCGCATAAGTATTCCTTCATACACAACAAATAAGTTTAGAAACTTCACGGTTGCGCAATGTTGTAAGACAGCCTCATTATATGCCTAGTATAATAGGAAAAAAAAATGTTTGCCGCACATTCTTTTGTTTTTTGCAAATGACAATTTTACCTCCCAAAATTCTTCATTGCTCAATCTCGACGAAATTCTTACGCCGTGACAAAGTGGAAATTTCATTTAGCCAGAATACCTTACAGAATAATTGCTCAGTCTGTTGTGTACCGGAGGAACATACCTACCAGTATGTAGGTACAGTTCCTACAGTGTAGAAATACCACGAAATAACTGACTGATTTTGGCCGAGTTCCAGGACAATAGGGTTGGCACAAGAACTAAAACACCAAATTATTATTCAGGGAAAACTGAATTTTGCGTATTATGACGTTACCGAATAATTTGTTTTGAATGTCCGTTTATTTGAGTACTAGCTTTTTCCCGCAACTTGTCCGCATAGAATTACTTACTTTGTCATACCACGAAAACTAATACATTTCGGGATTAAAGATAGCCTAAGTGTTAATCCAGGACATAAGCTATATCTATGCCTAATTTCATTCTAACAAACACACATCCATCCATACAAACTTTCGCATTAATATAACGATTAGTGTGACTCGCTTATGCGTGTGATTTGAAGTTTGTATGTTTGTTACTCGTTCACGCTATGATAGCTAAACCATGAGACATAGGTTATACCCTGAATGAACGCATAAAATACCTGCTTTATCCTTTTTGTATGATTAGAAGTAGACAAACGAGCACACAGGCCACCTACCAAGTAGGAACTGAAACCCTAGATATTTACATTCTCAAGACTACACTCACAAGACCGCAAGACTGCAAATGCGTTGCCAACCCTGAGAATAAATGGCATAGAGGCATGCTAGTAATTTCAGCGGTTGTCTTATCACACCGGAACACAACAATGCGAACACTGCTGCTTGCGGTTACGTTAAATGATAAGATGGTGGTAGCGGCAGACGGATCTTGCACAACGTCTTACCACGTCTAAACCCCAAAAAAACAAACGCGGATGAAGTCGCATGCAGATGTTAGTTGAATATACGGGTAAGTATAACAAAAGAATTGAAGAACTTATAATACAGCGTCTTTTATATTAAAAATTGCTCGTTAGAAGATTCAACACAAAAACAAAGTTTCAAAAACTCCAACTCCAGTTTTTTGTTTCAACAGACGCTTCACCGTTTGATTAATGATGTAGAAGATTTTTTTCAAATGAAAAGTTTTTCCCTTCAGGATATTGTTTCTTTGAAGGGAATAATGGTAAATGTCACGTTCGTGTATTGCTTGTTCATGAAAAGTTTGCAGGGACATACTTTTAGTTTGGGGTACTTATTGTGAATTGTGTTTGTCAAGAACGATCTGGGGTCCGTTTCACGAAATCTTGTAACTTGTGTCACAAGTGGAAGTCTCTTTCCAATGCACTCATATAAGGTCGACTGGCTGACCACTGGTGACTTTACCCTATCTACTTTTTCACCCTATTAAATGTAGTGAAGTAGATAGGGTAAAGTCACCAGTGGTCAACCATAGATAGGGTTCAAAATTATATACATCTCTTTCCAATCCTTTCTTCCTGAACAAAACATTTGTAAGGAGAAAAGGATCTCGAACAACAGAAATAGATACATATACATGAAATCCTTCCTTTTCAATGTATGCTAGGCAACCGAAAAATATATTTCCATCGTTTGTTGCCAACCCTGAAGTGCAGTTTACCTAGTCTTTTCTAGGTTATAACTCCAAAGTTACACTGTTCAAAGCACAAGACTGGTGTAAAAATGACGCAACATTTTCCTTTTTAGTACCTAAACTTAGGTTAATAAATTGGCAACTTTCTTAAAGCTAGCTTGGTAAGTGCAATCCGTGATGGTACTTAATAATGATTTGTGTCATTGAGATGGTGATCGGTATTTTTAAGGATTTATGAAATTTCTTTTGTTTTTCTTGCTAACTACCTACTCATTTTATCATTGGAACTGTAAAAGCATTTTTCTAAATAACTGAGCAAACTTATTAAACCTGAGCAAACTTGTATAAGTAAGCCAGTTTCAGTGAAATTAGTTACAAAGATAGTTTAAGAGGGATAAGGAGTACTTTTTGCACATCAAAATAGAACAATCCCAAGGGAAGAGGAAGAGCGATAAACGACTTGAACGCAGGCGGAGTCGCAAGCAATAGCTAGTAAAAAATAATTGAAAGATAATTGATGAGTATCCAGTAAGTAGCTAGGTCGCATGTAAAAAACCTGCTTCGCAAGAGACCACTGCTGAGAAGAAACGCCGCAAGAAATTCAACGCTCAGTCAGATATAATATGAACAAGAATAGTCTAACAAGTTGGCCACGCGTAAGCCTAGTTGGAAGTGATCTTGCGTACGAAGTAAGCGGTCCTGTGCTAAATTTCCGGTAGGTATAGAATACTAGGCATTTCATCTTAGGCCCGTATTAATAAACTGATCTCGGCTCTAATGCTCCTCTCGAGATGCTTCAATAGTGTTCTATAGTTTGGCGTTTACTTTGACGTATCTTGTGACGGGCCTCACAGTCAAAATAAGATTATTAATACGGCCCTTAATCTTTGGGCTTTGGAGCTTAGTTCCGAATTAGGTCAATTTGTGTAAAATTTTAAAGCTTTTATTTTAAAAACGCCTCGAATTTGGTCCATCCATTTAGAAACAAAGATTCCATAAAAAAATTACACTCGTTAAAATTATTAATTATAACATTGTTTCAGTCAAAGGTTAAAAAATATGCAAGCACCAAATTGAATTGGTTTTATTAGAATGCATTTCAAAATGTCTTAATCTTTAAGTGCAAACGGCGATCCCAAGGGGTAGAAATAGGGTTGAGCCAATTACCCTAGTTTTATTAACACCCGCCCTTTACGGCGCCGCTTTTATGGCAACCCTAATTATAGGGACGCTTCGTTTCCTAAGACACCATACACAATGGAGGGTTTTAAACCATTTTGTTTGCGATTCTTTAACAATGAATCATATGGGAGCAATCAAAATATTCTTTGAAGTAGTGGGTGAATAGGTTTTTTATCTATAACCATAATTCTTTATCCATTTCTTTGTGAAATTCGTTTTTAGGTTTGCCAAGTCAAAGATTTCGTTTACGAGTACCCTTATAGTTTTGTCCGTCTGTCTGCGGTTTAGTTTAAAGACTCTTGGTACGACAAAGTTGTAAAAATCTCGAGTAAGTAGACTTGATTAGTGGTTAGTCCTACTAAAATCATATTAGATAGCACCAAATAACTTAAAATAAAAAAGAATGACGGGCAAACATGTATGGAACCCAGCCCAATCGTCAATATAATTATAACTTATGTATGCTTATTGATCCCACTGTTTGCTGTAATTTTTGTAAATAGTAAAAGGTCAAGCGTGAGTCGGATATACGGAAAATAGCATTGCAACGCATGCTCAGCTAGTGTAGTAATAAACGTTGTGTGTGTGAATATTTGAAGGCTGATAACTCTCTTCTCCGGGATTTTTTGTAGTTTGTCCCCGTATTACAAAATTAAGCTTATGTAACTAGCTTTCACGTGGTATACATGAGATTTGTATTGGTTATATGGGCCAATTTGACCATCATTCTTTGTTAATACATGTTGTTTTTTGAGATAGTCTTCGGAAACATAAACTGAGCATGGTCAGACATGCTCTTGCCCAATTTTAATGTTTTTATTTATAATAGATGGAACTTGCATTTTTTCAAAGTAAATTCGGCGACTGGAAGAATGTTAAAATCAACTTTATACAATTGCTTACATAGTTACGGCCGCGTTCAAGTCAGTCGATGACGAATTCGTTATTTTTATATACCTATACACGAGTTAATTGTTTTTAAAATATCCCCGAGTACGTCGGTTAGTTAATAGTAACTGTGTAAAAATACTTCATGTCGGTTTATTAAAACATCTTAAATAGCTGCAACAACCCCGATCCAACAACCGTTATCCGTCAATATAACGACTGAATTTAACACCTGTCATCCCCCCAGAGGGAGTGCGCCTGTCAAAACAACAATCAGTCATTTCTTGTCGTGAGGATTTGTTTGGTAATAAATATTCAGTAAGAAAATATTTTGTTCCGTGTCAAATGTGACATCTTGCATAAAATAACATGAGCATAACAGATTGAGTGGATAGATTTTTATCAAATTAACACTTTGCATTGTTACATTTTAAGTTATAGCTGTTTGCACGTTTAATGTTGTCTACTTAGTTCCCATAGTACAAACCTATAGCTTAGTTTTTTGCGGGTGGTAGGACCTTGTGCAGGGTCCGTCCGGATCACTACCATTATCTTATCCATTAACCTACCGCCAAACAGCAGTATTCGCATTGTTGTGTTCCGGTTAGGGGATAAGACAGCCGGTGTAATGACTAGCATAGAGGCATTCCATCCTAGTCCTCAGGGTTGGCAACGCATTTGCATTCTTAGGCTTTCAGTCTTGTGAATGCGAATGTCTATGGGTCACAGTCTCCACTTACCATCAGGTGGCCTGTGCTCGTTTGCCTCCTCTACGCTATAAAAAAAAAAGTAGTTTAGGACTAGGTCAATTTGTGTGACATGGTACCCTGATACTCGTATTTAATAATTATTAATCCATACATTAAATCACGCCTGTTTTCCAGCGAGGTAGCCAAAAACCACTTCGTTCCACCTGCTACGATCCTGTCAGATCTCTTTCGCTTCTTCCACATTCACACATCCAGTCATCCATGCACGTCGATTCTTCGTCGGCCCTTTTACAGTATTTCTCCGATTTGATTAAAAAGAATTAAAATATTAGGTAATAATGGTCAGTCCAACTTTTGGTTAAAAATATTGTGACTCGCTGACTTCAGTTAGATTGACCTATAAAGTAGGTTTAAAAGAAGTTATTTTTGCGGTTTTGATTGCGGTTTTTTGTTTAAAACTGTTCGTTTTGTTTAGTGATCATAATAAGCTGTTATGTAGTCCCACTTTCTACTTGATATGCAACTTTAATTTTTTTTTAAATCGGTCTACAATTGACGGAGAAATCGGGGAACATAAGTATATAAAAAGCCTGCAAATATGCTTTTTTAAAGCCAAATTACGAATTTGCTGCACTTGCTATGGAAACGTTTGGTCCGTGGTCATCTGACACAAAAAAATTTATTAAAGAAGTGTCAGACAAATTAATAGGTGTCTCTGGCGACCACAGGCAAGGCTCCTTTTTTGCCCAAAGACTGAGCATCGCAGTGCAACGGGGTAACGCTGCGAGTGTCCTCGGCACGATGCCGCAAGTGGGGGTAATGAAGGGATTTATATTATAGGTTAGTTGTGTTATATTTTATTATTATTGAACTTGTTTTTTTATTTAAAAGTATTTATTGAATAAAGATTATTGTTAAAAGCCTGCAGTGGAACAGAATATTATATTAATTAATTAATTTATTGATCACAAAAATACAGTACGTAACTTATAAATACGGTTCCACAAAACAGCTTGTACGGTTTGACTGCAGAATCAGTAAGTTGAGTCTCTACAGCTTAACTATAAAAATGCACGAGTAACATTCAATATAGACTTAAATACTAACTAAAATTAACTGAAAAATGCGCTCTTTGCGTAGTATGTGTGGTGTGAAACTGATTGATAGAGTAAGGAATGAAAAGGTCAGAGAGAAATGTGGACTAAAAGAAGATGTAGTGACTAAGATTGAAAAGGGCATGTTTCGATGGTTCGGTCATTTGGAAAGGATGGATGAAAGAAGATTGACGAAAGAGATATACCGAGCGAAAGTGAGTGGAAGGGTCGGAAGAGGCCGCCCTAGGCGTACTTTTTCGAATCAAATCGGAGAAATACTGGAAAAGGGCCGAATCTTAAGTACCCGAAACCGACGTGCGTGCATGACTCGTGGTATGAATGTGGAAGAAGCGAAAGACATTTGTCAGGATCGTAGCAGGTGGAAAGAAGTCGTCTCTGCCTACCCCTCTGGGAAACAGGCGTGATTTTATGTATGTATGTATGTAAAATTAACTGACTTGTAACTCCTCCTATTTGGAAGTCGGTTAAAAGTGTTAAATACACTTGTTAAACTAGCGAAGTAAATTATTTTCTCACCCTAAAATGAGCCTAGGTAATACCATTTACTGTTAAAAAACATTAACAACCCAACCGTAAATTCAATCCCAGTATTCTACAGCTGATTTAAGAGCAACGTCCATTAGCTTTCAGTTAAAATTCGACGCTGAACCGACATTTTCATTTTTGTTAAACAATTACACGTTCCCTGTTGCCGATAGTTGTCTAAATAAAGTGTTGATTCTACAGTTAAAAAAACATTTCGGAAAAAACAACATGTTTATTTACGCCGGCTATTTTCCAATTTGTTGTTGCTCTTCTTGCTATTATGTCGTAATAGTCTTTATAACGCTTCTACTTCCAAGTGGATAATAGCTATTATAACTTTATATGATTACCATATAAAAGAAAGTTGGACTACAACTAATTGGGATAGACCAAACAAAATAACTCACGGTTTCTACATTCTAATTCGAAAGAATAGGTAGTTTGAAGAGACCAATTTCATTAATTTTGTATTTGACCCCATTGTTTTGTTTTAATATCTTTATTTATTCAGTAGACATCTTATGGATGACATGATTATTTTAAATTTGCAATGGTTTTTCTAGTAAATAACAACAATTTAACGATATCTAATGATAAAAAGTGATTGTAATAGTGTTTTAAAACAAACTATTTCAAGCGGTTTTCGCCTAACCCGTAAGATACACCTCCGAGGGCTTCAAGCCGAAAACGAAAGTCAAACAAAGGTTAAATATACTGTTGACGAAATATCCGAAAAAAAATTTTTTTTTGAAAACTTAATAATGCAGAACGGCTTTAAAACCCTATTCCTCGAAATATTTTCGAATTAAGAGTAATTATAAAAATATGAACAATCTCAATTGGAGCCCATGTAGTACATATTTTCTCGCTTATCGCGAAGTGCGTTTCTTTCGTTATAAACTGGGTAGAGGCCTAGAGGGCCCGTTTTAACCATTGGACTTTTTTTATGAGGGTTTCGTAGTGATTTCGCCATCTTCCCTCCCTGACGGTTTCCGAATACAAACATATTCAATATCCAATACATACAATTCTGTAGCTCTGCCTATCCCAGTCGGGATTACAGGCGTAAAGGTATGCATGTTATCTCAAAAGTGTCCGGAAAAGTTGACATTCGTATCTACATATCGAGACGCGAAGTACATAGTTTACTGACAGTTATTAAATAAAATAAAAAAACATTGTTGACAAACATGTTGTATATAAATTTCATTACTGTCTAGTTTGTAACTTATTAAAAAGTGAAAAGGGCCATAATAAAATGAGGGCACAAGTCATTTATACATCCATACTTTATTCCAAACATAACTTTTTTACCTGTGTCTGGAATAGCTTGTGTTTTTTTGTATTTCTCCTTGTCATAAACAAAAAGGCTTTAAAGAGTGATGGTTTTATCACGTAACGAATCTGTTCGTATGCGATTCAAAACATGAGTTCAAGCGATAAAGATTTTACTCTAACATTTTTTATTCTGCGATTTTTGAGAAAAGCACTATATTTGCCGAGGCAGGAACTCGCAAGCTCGTCCGTTTAAACTAATACTCGGCCCGCAATTGCCTACTTCCATGCCTAGGCAATAATGTACTAATGTATATATATAGCACTTCAAATTATATTTTTAAGTAGTTCCATGTTTATTGTGGTGTTATAAAGAGTACTTTGTATTGTCATCATCATCATCATCATGTCAGCCGAAAAACGTCTACTGCTGGACATAGGCCTCCCCCAAAGCTTTCCACTCAGACCGGTCTTGTGCTTTTCGCATCCACCGTGGTCCCGCGATCCTGACAAGGTCATCACTATATTTTGTTGGAGGCCTACCTACAGCTCGTCTTCCGGTCCGCGGACGCCACTCCAGAACCTTCTGACCCCATCGGCCATCAGTCCTACGAGCAATGTGCCCCGCCCACTGCCACTTCAGTTTAGCTATCCTTCGGGCTATGTCGGTAACCTTAGTTCTACTGCGGATATCATCATTTCTGATTCTCTCACGCAGAGAAACCCCGAGCATAGTCCTCTCCATAGCCCTCTGAGTGACTTTGAGCTTCCTTATGAGGCCCATTGTTAGCGCCCACGTCTCAGATCCGTAAGTCATCACTGCCAACACACACTGGTCAAAAACTTTTGACTTCAAACACTGCGGTAATTTGGACGTATAGGTGCTGCGAAGCTTCCCGAACGCTGAACAGCCGAGTCAGATACGACGAGTGACCTCTTTCTCAAAGTTGGACCTACCTAACTGGACCGTTTGTATTGTATTAAGCCTAAATTCACCCGTACGAAAACCGGTATCCTTCTTTTTTGACCTTGTTGTTGTTTGGCAATACGTATCGTTTCCCAACCAGTACCGAAATAAATCCTGAAGTATTTATAGTTACAGAAAAAAAGCGGGTTGGCTAGTGAAACAATTGGAAAACGATACCTTTTGCCAAAACGCAGAAAACTACAATAACCCTTTAAGTTTGCCTTAGTCCCCTATTGTTTGTTACCTTTGTATTTACTTTATTTCCTTTTAACAAACATTAACCAAGTGTTTATACAATATACATATATGCCTACCCTTACCTGATAACGCTAGGTCACTCGTCTGAGCCAGTCTAGTGTACATTGAAGCCTAGATAATGTGGATTAGTGTCAATGGGTTAGAGATTATCTTATCGGCTAGCCTTTGTACTCGTATGATGTATTAATGGGAGTGGACAACAAGCTGTTATTCTCAAACGCGTACAGTAGGTATATAACCCTGTCGCGGAAAGCCAATGTTCATTTTTAGCGTAATTTGTTTTTTGTGACTTGACGGTGTCATTGTGAAACGGTTCTAGGGTGTTTTATCTATTTATGTAGACTGAATTAACTAATCATATTATAAAGTGTCACATACAAAATTTCCCTAGTGCTCAACTAAGCTCTAGTCAGTTTCAATCAAATGTACTCGTATATACCTATGTCAAATTATAGATTTGTAGTACGAAGAGTCCCAGAGTTAAACCACAGACAGATGGACGTGGCGAAACTACAAGGGTTCCTCGTTGACTACGAAACCCTAAAAACACACAAACTTTTCAGCCATCAAGATTACTGAAAAGAAGTTATTAAAGCAAAAGTCAGAACCAAAATATATTTTGTGATTAAATTAAATCAAATCAATACGTTTATTTAACCAACTTGGCTCTCTAACTATTGCTTTGCTGTGCAATGTTTCATCAGTACATAGCTCAATATTTTTTTTATATTATTATCAACAGTAACTTCATGACCGTTGAATAATTTTATGTAAATGCTCAAATAGTTTACTATCTTTGAAAACACTGGCATTTATTCCATAACCTTCAAACTTAACGCCACCTTGATAAAGCGCTGTAACCATAAAGTATTCAGTAAACTTTTCACATATTTTACATTACGACGGCCAACTTATTTCTTATCTTTATAAGCGTGTAATTCTCATATAACTTCGACTGGCTCATCAACATCTGTTTACCTTGTAACTTGTTATTTTATTTGCTGAAACTTAACGCAAACTATATACTTATTTTATCTTGGCCTTGCCAAGAAATTTGTTACTTTTTGTTACTGTGGTAGAGATGTTTTATGAAGCCAAATATTTACACAGATTTAAGGTTGACTTTCTTTTTTTTAACCTTTGGTCATAAATAAGGAGTGTTCAAAGTTTAGGGTCTGTCTGGCTGTATATGAATTCGTAGTTCGATCCGATTCCAAAGGTTCTTTTTTTATTGGATAGTTATGGGCACAGTGAGTAAAAGCCTTATTAGAAGTGCAATGCTGCTTTTGCATGGCAAGTGTTTTGAATATAGAAGTTATTTAGTTACTTAATACGCCAAAGAGTAGAAGGTGGCATTCTATAAGATTTTAATGTCCTGTTCCTATATTCAAACCGAGGATAAATAAAGCTTACTTTAGATTATCAATTGACACATTTTGAATTGATAATAGTCAAATTTAAACCCGAAGTAAGCCACCTGTCCACGGTTTGAATATAGTAACCCGACATAAGTCGTTAAAAATCTACCCGCGATGGTTTTTTAAATATATTTTAACGAAACAGTATTGTATCAAAAACATTTTAAATGATTTACCAAAACCACCAACTAAACTGATATTTAACACTACCCTAAGATTCTCAGGTCTCGAAGCCCATAATAAATTAATGACAATAGGTTATTAATTCGGCCATGAAGCAGGCGTTTATGGGTGTTTGGTAACAGTGTATTGATATTGTCGCAAACCACTTGAGATTTATCCAAGGTTACGAGGCTCGGTCCAATCTGTGTTATAGGGGTGCCGGCTAGTCGATAGATTGTACGATAATCTTTTTTTTTATTCTGTACCTACTTCAACATGTCTAAGGGCCGTATACGAATTTTGATATGAGCTCTACAGTCGAGATCGGTTTACTAATATGGCGGTAAGTCTACCAACGCTTTTAAGGTGAGACTACTTTAGAAAGAAGAGCCGCAATGAAACTCAACAGTCTTTTTAAACAAACATAATCTTATTACAAAGGTTTGGCATGAATAAAAAAACATTTATTAATTACGTGGAAGATAAGGTCTTACGGTTTATAAATAAAGAAAAAACTTCTTTTTTACTTTTAATTTTGATTGTGCAAGTCCCATCAGCCATTATCAAAAATCTGCTTAAATAGAGACGTGTAAAGTTATAGAGGGTCAAATCATGCATACATACATACTCACACATTCATTCTCAGAGCGGGGTAAGCAGAGCCTGCCACAGAATTATCAACAAGTAGTTGACAATTCTACTACATTTTGCACAAGGGTCAAACCATGTTAAAATAAATAAGTAAGTGTAAATGTAAAACTCGAGTGCGTTGGAAATATTAACATTCGTGTCGGCCCAAATCTATCCACATGTCAGATAGAGGTCATGCTTCACATTTCCATTTCGCCAACAATGGTCAATTTGTGAATGGTCTGATTTTGGTCTGTCCTAATCCTAAAGGTGTATTTTGTTACATATTATTATCTATCGATAATTTTATCGACAGACGATAGTTCCGAAACCCTATTCTCCACAGGGCTCTATACAAGATTCAATAATTAGGGGTCGGTCAATCAAGCTTTATTGAGGCAAGCCGGTCTAATCCCGACTCATCTGAGGCAATTCTGAGGCAATTCTAAGGCTACAATAGGACCACTTCAAGCGGCGCTTGAGTCGATTTAGGTTTAGGTTTAAATTAAATGTCTTTGGTGCTTTAGAAATCTTTTAGAAGGGTTTTTTTGAAAAGTAGAAAGTAGTGTAGCAATAGGTTTATTCAATACGATTTTCACTTTAATAACACAAATTGTCTGTTTACCAAATTTTCACACGTATTTTTTTAAAAATTGTAAGCTTATTGAACCTTCCTTTTTTTCTTAATATCTCTATGTTTTCAATCGAATTCTTAATTTGTAAGAAGTTATAACTTTTTATAACCAGAAAAAAACTGGTCCAAGTTAATTTTGGCTATTTTTACTCGACTTCGGTAAAACCCAATAAAAAATATGTGGTTAGATTCGTCTTAACCACTAGATTGTCTTAGGCTATATAAAATTATTTAAATGTGAAACTGGCGAAATAAAAAAGAAACACATGATAAGTAACTTTACTTTGACGATATTATCCAAACAGCAATTGGATTTTTTTAAAGCTTGCTTTTCGTTATCTTGTTATAAAATACTACGGCAGTCGAGATAGGAATGAACTGTTTATTAAATAAGAATAGAGGCCCTCGTGGATAATAATTACAGTCTAAATCCCAAATTGAATCCAGGTTGAGTTCAGATTATGCTGGGTTTCGTACAATAGCAGCTGTAATTGAGATTTATGATGCTTAATAACTATTAATAATCTGTATGAAGTACTAGTTAAGACTACACTAATTAAGGACTAGAGTACACAGATAATTTAGGATATTTAGCGTCCTAATGGTGACTGATATAATGCCGTTTCGCAAATAATTTACTATATTATTATAAGTGGGATGGAATATTTAATTTCATTTAGTTACCTTTACCAGCCACGTGGGACGAAGTGGGAAGTGGTGAGTGGGTGGGATTATCTTTAGCTAGTTAGTACGGTCAGCTGCAGAGAAATGTAACCCCCTGTGCAAGGCAACTTGTATGCAGGAGGGGTTAGTTTTCTCTGCAGCTGACTGTACTAGTTAGCTTAATATAAAGCAGCGTTTCAATCTTGAAAAATAGCATTGCTAACTACCAGTTACTAACTATTTGGCCCTGTAACTGCTTTATACAGTAAAAAAAAAATAAGCAAAAAAAAAACATAAATCTTCATACCTATTTAAAAGAATAAACTGACTGACAGAGGTTTTGAATTAAAAATTACTTCTTAAGTATTATTGTATTTTATAATTGAGTTTCTCGCGGCGCTTCTTCTCCACAATGACGGTCTTGTCCAAAGCGCTAGTAGATTCACTCCATACTTATTACTGTACCCTTACCCTGAGTAACATTTAACTTACTCGCTAACGAGTCGAATGCTCTGTCCCTCGAAGACCTCGCAGTATTCTTATAGGGTGCGAGAGACAGAGCATTCGACTCGCTTGCGAGTACGGTAACATGTACTCATGGTAAGGGTGCTGACGTGTAAGGAAGCCCTCATGTGGAAAATTTGCTTAAAAATATTTTGAATTTTTAATAACAGCGCACAGCACAAAAGCGCTGGGTCTAGAGATTCTAAAGGCACTTAGGTTCCTTATAAGATCTTGGGGTTTACTAAGAAAATATTTTCCGAAAATCGACACCCAACGGGAAGAAATAGGGGGTGTTGCGCGCGCCCTCTAGTAATCAATAAATAAATATCAGGGGACAGTCTCACACCAATTGACCTAGTCCCAAACTAAGCTCTAGGCTTGCACTATGGGTACTAGACAACGACATAAATACTTATGTAGATAAATATATACAGAGTCAGAAACACATACTCGCTCATCTCACAAATATTTACCCATACCGGGAATCAAACCCAGGACCAACTAGGCCAAAGGGTTGTCAATAACAAACACTTAACAAAATTAACCTATAGTTTAGACTAATGTATTGATATAAAGATGCAAGCATTTAATGATGAAATACCATTATAACCCATACTTATAGGTACAGCGAATTATAATTCATTCATTCATTCATAAAAGCACCAGTACCTAATACTAAGATAAATAACTAAATGCAAACTAGCAATCATTTACACAATTAAGCATTTAACTACGTTATCCACATGAATGCACAACGTTTTACATGTTCAAAGACCAAATTAGATAAGTTGAAACGAAATCAACTACAATTTCAAGCTTTGTTTCCGCGTATTACGGTTAAAGTTTGAATGAATTACACAAACACTTGTTTCTTTTGCTTTGAAACCAACGATTTATTAGTATTAGCCTAGTATATTGCCATTTAATCTACCGGATATAATATTCGTGGAGTTAAACTACACTCAAGAGCAACGAAAACAGGTCACTCTCTATGGGAATTTTATACAAAGTGATCTGCTTTCATTGTTCCTGACTATATTTATGTTTTTAGTTTGGCAATGATGTTAATGCTTGGTCTATTATTATAACATATTTATGTATGTGGTGAAACTGGTGATACGACGTTGTGCAATGGTCTATGATCCAAATAGGAGATGACCTTCATCGGGCTGTTTATTCGATAAGAGGTATTTTATATAAAGACTAATATGTTAAATTAATATAGCGAATTGTTAGGCTGAAAAAAATCAGTCCAGTACATAATTATATAATAAAAAAAAAAAAAATGCACTTTTACCTTTTACCGACTTACCTGCTTTATACCTGCCTACCTTGAGATGGCAAAAGGCAAATGTCTATGAGTCTCAGGTTCTAAGGTAGTACCGATTTTGGCCACCTGTGCACCGTTTTTGGCGATTCTAGGTAAATTTTAAGTAATATGTAAGTCATTACAAAAATATTTTTATATTTAATCGTTAATTCTTCAGTATTGACTATTTATTAATATTTTTGACACTCATTTGAAACTTAAGTAGCCAATAAGATATAGTCGAGTTCATAAAATATATGTACACTAGTACCTTGTCTATTTAACGTCATGTTTCAAGTTTTCAACTGCTTTATTTGGATTGTCACAGCGATTAAAGATACAAGGTACTAAAGTGTACACATATTTATGCACTCGACTATACAGTGGCCACAAACAGTACTTGTGTGCCCTTTTACCTTCTACACTCGATAAAAAAAATTGTATGAGTTTAAATTTCAAGTATTGACCTAACTATTTACAAATATTAGTAATGGTGTCCCTTTGTTTTCGAATGTATCATTTCACCGAATATCATTTCATCGAAGCTATATTCTGCTGAAACCGTGTTTTTTCGGGTTTAAATATTTAATTATTAAGTACTTAGGTTAGGCTGAGATAGATTTGTGACTATCATAAAATGCTGGTGAAATGATAATTCTGCGAAGTGATGGTCTATGAAATGCGTGTTGACAGAAGTAGAAATACTAAAAAAAAAGGAACACACACAAACTAACAGTCCTCATAATTGGAAAAAATCTCCCGAAAACTGGTTTCAAGTCCTTTTACAAAGCACGTACTAAATTACAGTTAGCAAATTGCAGCAAATGCAAGTTGCATTTTGTGCTGGTGTTTTAATTGTATTACAGGATGCAGTTTGCTGCCGTCTGCAAAGATTTAGCGCTAATATACAGCTTCATTGAGCGAGAAGTTGCTTTTAGCGGATAATTAGAGTTAAAAGCAAGTTGAAAATTAGCCGGGCGGAATGGTTCATCGAGATTCGAGATTTGTCTGACAATAGCAAAAATTAGAAAATATACAAGAATATACACCGTGTTTTTTTTGATTTACGATAACTTTAAGGGAACGTTCTCTAGGTCAAACAAAGTTAATTTCCCGAAGACAGACAAATGATAAGCCTAACGGTTTTAAAGATATTTAATTTTTAAATTTAATCAGTTAATCACGTTAAACTAGTGTTAAAGGCTCTTAATTGATACCAACAATTTTCTTTTAATACGTATGAGTAAAGAGTTTCCAATTGTTAGGTTTGTATACGCGTCAATCTAAAGTGACTTGTACCTGTCAAGTGTTATCTTTACTTGTGTGTGTATGTCACGCCAACATAGACGTATTTGACACTGATTATTAGCTAGGTAACTCTAAAGGCCCTTTTAGAATGACCAAAGATAAAAGATTTCATTATTTTGTTCTAAACAGAAAAAAATATTTTTTTTGCAATATTTAAAAATCTAATCTACCAATTACTTTCTATAGATATACCTAGTAATATGCCGAAGTTATCGTAAATCAAAAAAAACACGGTGTAAAATGAAAGCTTGACTTTTTTATTATTATTTAGCTATCAAGAAACTAGACTACAATAACAATAATATTTTTTTAATTTCAATTACATTGACGTTACAAAAATCATACCTAAGCAAGGCCACGAAATTAGATTAATAGAGAATTGACAAATACTTAATGTGATCAAAATGAAATAAAAATCGATATGTTATTACAAACCATGATATTAAAGCAAAAACTACGACAATATTGCCACTAAAACATTAAATAAATCTTTATTCGACGTACATACAGCAACAGTCTTAACTGTACATCGCTGGAGCTTATTAAAGGCATAAGGTCTACCGATGGAAGGTTGACAGTGTAGGTGATGGTACATATTATGAAACTGTATTTAAGTTATTCTGTTGCTTACTGTAACCGTAGTGTAGGTAAACCATGCTTTGTTCTTAACTGTCATTGTGACATTTGAATTTGACAGATAAGGACAAAGCATGGTTTACCTACACCACGGTTACTCAACGTTTATTAGTAAGGGGGTAAGACTACATACATGTCATAATTTAATTAATATAATACTTTAATTCAAATCCAGAAAGATTTGTATTGACATACACGAATATTTATACTCCAATTCGTATCATTCAATCGAATAATATACTTCCGATGTAAAAACCTCCAAATCCAATAATAAAATCAGGTATGGAATTTTATTCAATAATCAAAACTTGAGATGGATTCCCGAATTCGGGATAAAATTTCAATGCTGCCAACGTTTCGGAAATGACATTCCATATTTGACAACGGTTCGGTTGGGTACGCACAGAATATAAATTTCATCTTAGCATATAGGATTAACCATAGATTATAAAAGATTAAGGGCACAGCGGAACTTCTTAGATAATATTTGTCAAAAATTATATTGAAAACTTAACCCTAAAGTGGGACTACGCTGGACACGTTTTCCAAATTCATGCAAAATGATCACCAGAGCAAGGAGAAAATGGTGGGATGACTTGGTTACGAAGGCATCATATTATCTCTTTCACTGCCACGGGCTAAAGCCGCGTCACAGCACGGCACGCCACCATACATTTTTAATTTCCTGCTAAAGAGTCACGACAAGGTGTCGTGAATCGGCGCCGCACGGGTGTTCAGTTTTGGTCGCCTGCGACTTCTCAGAAATAGGATGTGTTTATGCAACATTTTTTTAAAGCAAGCAAAAATTTTATTACGTTAACTTAGTAATACTAATGACAATTTTTGTAACTTAACTTTCAATTATTATTACAAAATTTGATCCTACAATACTAAGTTGTTAAGTACTACTAATAGTACGAAAACGAAATCGGTGATTATTAATAATGAAACTGTTCTTATTTGAAAGGTGAAGAAAAAACCCATTTCATAATTTATATAATTTATTAAGTATAGTAACAGATAAAAAAAACATATTACATTTCAATAGTAATATTTGATTGTTCACAATGAAATTGATCAAAACATAATCCCTGACATAACCCCGGTTGGTTCGGACACTTAGGGCAATAGTCTCCCGTGTCTACCCTTTTTTTATTATTTCGCCAACACATCACACACCTTTTTCTTTTTAATCTATTTGATTTAGGGTCCCTCGGTAATTGGTATGATGAGTGGCGGATAACGGGAGTAGATGGGAGACTATTGGCCCTTTCCTGGCTTGAAACCAATGCCCGAATAATTATTTGTCTAAAGTCATATAAGGGCATCGGTTTTTCGCCGTATCTGTTGTATAGGGAGTGCGCGTTACATAATATCATACTAAATATATGCACTCCCAGTTTTTTATACCACCGTAGGGTTTTATGTTCAGGGTTATAATAGGACATCATTTGGTCGTGCTTATCTATTCCTCCCATATATTTATTATATTTTAGCACGACACTTGGTTTGGTATTGGTAACATTTTTTGAATTAGTGTAGTCTTCCCACTCACCATCATGTTCGGATGAAATCATCAGTACCTCTCGGCGGTCGTTCCATTTTGTTATACATATACCGCTGTTATTGTGCAAAGAAATTTTTTCGTGTTTAGCTAGTTTCTTTTTTAATATTTCCATCGGATTGCCTTTTCTGTTGGAACGTAGTGTTCCAGTGACATGCGTATTATGTTTAATTAAATATTCTGATAGTTCAATCGAGTTATAATAATTGTCCATGTACACCGAATGCCCTACGCCCAATTTTTCCTGTAAAAGCTTTTTTACTACTTTCATAACATGACTTTTCCCTCCCAACACAGTATCGCATTTTCCCCCATAAACTATGATTTTAATGACACAACCAACTTGGTCTGTTAATAAATATAATTTAATCCCATATTTGTGTGCCTTCCCTTTAAGAAATTGACGGAACGACAGACGACCACGCCAGAGTACTAATGATTCATCTATGCAAAGTACTTTGCCCGGATAGTAAACATCACTCATTGTTTTATTAAATATATCTACAAGACCAGTAATTTTATTCAAGCGATTGTTACCTGCTTGCTCGTCGTAAAAGTTGAGACATCTTAGAATTAACAAAAATCTATTCCTTGAAATGTGTTTAGAAAAGTACTTAAAATCGAATTGTTCGTCGGTATTCCAGTAGTCTTCAAATCTATTGCATTTTATTGTACCCATATGAAAAATTAAACCCTTTTCTATTCCGCTAGAGTTTTGTAGACCAGACGTTTTTGTAAACTCCGACACATCACAGTTTTTACGAGTAAAACTCCACGTCGTCTGCGTAACCTCACTGTTAATTTCTTCAATAGGCGAAGGGTCCTCATCTCTTTGTTGATTTAATGTTATTTTTATTAATTTTATAATACTTCCTTGACCATGCCATTAAATATGTATACAAATTTCAGCTTTGCAATATTAATAGTTTTGAGAAACAACAGACTGACGCGGTCAAACTGACGATTACGGAACCCTAAAAGACAAAATATACTAATGGTATTAAGCTACGTAAGTGCAACTTATTCTCATATCCTACCAAAAATAATAAATAATACTATAGGTAAGATTTATAATAAGTTTGGGAACTCACCGTTGTACCCTGGAGTATTGATGTCAGCGTTCACTTCCAATCCCATCGCGGTTAAATCCGTATCCAAATCCAAAGCCAGGTCATTTGTTGGAAGTGGGTTCGAAGTACCATATTTCATAGCCGTGCCAGTCGTGAGTTGCGGGTTCGGAGTATCAGTGTTCATAGCCGGGTCAGTAGTTGAATGCAGGTTCGAAGTCAGGTAATCCATAGCCAGGTCGAAAAAAGCACAGTACACACGCACAAGAAACACGAAACGGACGGAGATGCACAGTAGTCAACGGACAAGCCAAGACTAATTCTTTACTTACTCAATTTTAACAACGTTGGTTAGTTGGTTAGTTTTTAAACGCAATCAGGGAAAGTCATAAATATCCCGGAAACTAAGCACAATAAATTGGTCTCCTTGCATTTGCACGTGCAACGATAAGATAAATAAGAACAAAAGGCGGACCAGGTGGTGACTCGAGTTCGAAGATAAATATTATCAGACAAATGACACGAAGTCGCCGCCGCCGTTTTTCCCACCTATTGTTTTTTTTTTAACAATAAGTCGACAAATGAATGTTGAAACTTTTCCACTGGGATACCTGGATTTTATATTCAAACTCTGTAGAAGTTACTAATATTATCAAAATAAGTTATCGAAAGCCTGATATTATATTATATAATCTTACAAATACAACATTGGTTACCCAAAAATACTGCGTAATAACATCCATTACACCCTCCATTCATTACGTTTACGTTGCGTGGCCCGCCACATCACAACACGTTGTCGTGATGTTAAAAAACAACCAGAATATATATATTTTTGTTAAAACTGCAATATTATAAAATTAATAATGTATTATGCAAATATTCATATCGTTATTTATTAAAAAAATATTGACTAAGAAGATTTTATGGCTATTGCAACTTTGACTCTAAAAAGGACACAGACACTCGTAAAATTATATTAAACTGAATAAGCAGTATTAATAACAAAAGGCATTAGTATACAAAATAGTGAAATTTTAAAAAGAAAAATCGTCTACCGAGGAGCTATGTTCAAAAAAGTTTTAACGACACGTTGTCGTGACCGGCGCCTAGTACGCGCACCGCGATCACGACATCGTGTCGTGAGTGGCGCTGAAAGGGTTATACTAAATAGGCATAATACGGGCAACCTTTTTCCTATAGCGGGACACTCAAACAGGTTAAATATTAAAAATAAAGCCTAAAAAAAGAAAAACCAAAACACCTATAGAACCTGTTTACGTTAAATGTAGATCTTTTTTTAACAGCTAATGTTCTTCATTACAAAACACAAATTTTCTCTAAGATGACGGTTGACCGATAAATTTATTGCTCCCACTAGCCTCAATCTCACAACTTACATCGATAACAGCTCTAAAGTAATAACAGTGCTCGTACTAATAATATAATAATAGATATGTTATTATTAAAACCATATTTCGTTCATAGAATGCAAAACGAACACATTCCAAAATCAGTCTGTGTTGCATTTTAAAATTAGAAGCTGTTCATATAACATTTTCAGTAAGCAAAAATATTTTGGAATTTGTCCGTTTTGTATTCAATGAGCGATTTGTCCAATCTTTATTTCTTATTCCTTCTAAAATAGTCCACGTAATTTTCAACCATCAATCCTATATAAAATATATCCATATTTGTCGGTCGGTCCTAAACCAGTGTTCCACTTATAGGGTTTCAGTGATTTATGCGTCGCGATAACCTCACAGATTGGACGATTTATTCTGTTATTAGATATTTTACTACTAGATACAAATTGTTCTTAGGTCGGTTTTGGTGTTAGAAAAAATACAGAAAATGGCGACTTCTGGTAAGATTTTTGTTTTAAAATCAAACCTTGTTGATATTTTCGTCTAGATACATATACAAGGTGTAATCCGATTATTCCGTAAATATAACAGATATCAGAAAACTTTAAATTGATATCGAAAGTACGTTACCCAATGAGTTAAATCACATCAATTTTTTTTTTTTAATAAAACGAGAAATATCCAAAATATTATCTTCAAACCCTCCCATACATTTAGGACGCCGTTCGTTGAGAGGCCTGAGAGGCTTTAGTATAAAGGCCTAGTCGTTTCACCATTATCATATGATTCATGAGTTTATTCGTGTACCTAAATAACGAATCTTAAAGAATCTCAAGGAACGTCAAACTATATGGGTATGATTACTATTTTTATTTAAAAAACGATATTACAGTGATTTTACTCATTGGGTGATTTTACTTTCGATACCAGTTTAAAGTTTTCTGATGTCTGTTATATTTACGGAATAATCGCCTGGACACACTTAACGATTATACCCTGTTTATGTATCTAGACGACGAAGATATCAAATCAGTTATTTAAAATTGGATTTTTATTAGGCCTTGTAAAACAAAAAAAATACCAGAAGTCGCCATTTTCTGTATTTTTTCTAACACCAAAAGCTACCTAAGAACAATTTGTATCTAGTAGTAAAATATCAGAATAAATCATCCATACCTGTTATATTTACGGAATAATCGCCTGGCCACACGTAACAATTACACTCTGTATATGGATGTTAATGTCTGCTATTTTTTTTACTGCCCTTGACGGGCAAACAGGCATACGACCCACCTGATGGGAAGTGGTCACCGCCGCCTATGGACATTCGCATCGCCGGAGGCGTCACCAATGCGTTGCCGTTCTCGAATAAAGTTAATGATACTTTTTCCCAAGCCCAATAGCGCATTGTGAAAGTTTCAGCAGAAAAATCATTTCAAATTCCTATTGTAAGCGCCAGAAACGTTCTAGGGAACCGTAGTTCACCATAACGGATTTTTTATTTAAAAATGTACTCAATATCACTCGAGACATAAGATCAAAATTAAATAACAATGCGCAGGAGACGCTTGCCATAATTATTTATGGTGTTAATTAATTTCGTTCTCATTTCAATATATGCAAAGACGATAATTATAGCAAAACTATCTGCGTCGAGCGAGATGAATTATCACAGCTAATAAAGTGACAAGATACTAAAGTGTACACATATTTGTGAACTCGACTGTACAGTGCCAAGGACAGTAGAGTGACAAAATAGAAAGCGATTCTATTTGGATCCACTGGCAAGGCAACTTGACTCGCTACTGTCCGATCGGTTAACACTACTGTACTGTCCACTGTCACTGTCCACTGTTCTTAATCAATATAAATCAGGCTTGAGACTACACGGGAACAAACAACCATAAACACCCTCTTACATACATACATTACCCTCTTCTTCTTGCATAGTTAGATGTATAAAGGAAAGACAAGCGAAGTAGAACATCCGATATTTGCTTGTATAAGTAGGGAGATATTGTTTAACTTTACTTTAGGCTAAAAACAGACAAAGTGAACGAAAACTGCCAAGAACCATCTCCCATCTCCAATAAACTTGTATGACAAAGAATGCAATTTCAGCCAGTAGCCCAGAAAAGTATTATTTCGCGTGCGAATGAGCTGTTGAAAATGCAACCTTAACTTGGGATGGTAAGGTGTCAATTGTTTCAAAAGATTTCACTCCAATCTGACAATACAAAATTGTAACTTACGCGACGGGGTTCTTTTGAAAACGTTTAACAATTCTACTAAAACAGTCGAAATAGAACGTTTCTGTTATATGCAGTTGTGTAGGTTTGTTTATAGCTTTATAAGCTGTTTCTTTATATTGAAAATATGGTTTGAGTTATGGACCTGTCAAATGCAGGTTTTCTCGGAGAGGCCACAACCTCCTTATCCTTTAACCTACAAGCAGCAGTGTTTGCTTTGTCATGTTGAGGGGTTAGACGACCGATGATATGATCAGCATAGAGGCATTTCGTCCGAGTCCTCAGAGTTAGCAACGCGTTATCAGTCTCAAGATTGCAGTCTTAGGATTTCAAATGTCTATGGGTCAGATCCATCAGGTAGACTGTGTGCTCGTTTACCTTCTCGATAATATAAAAAAACAAATGAAGCAATGATTGGACCTTGTTATTTTTTTGGTGCAGAGGGATCTGGTAGAATGGTATTCTATTTAGGGCCATATTAGCAACCGATCGGCTGTAATGCTCATCCCAAGATGCGTCAAAAAATGTCAATTTTGTATGCTTTGACTTTTGCTTTGATATATCTTATGACGGGCATATTAGCTAAGATCAGTAACCGCTTATTAATACGGCCATTAATCTTCAGGGTTGGCATTCCATTTGCAGTTTCTAGATTGGACCCAGACCTCGGAATATAGGGGACAAAATTATATGCCAGCTAGGGATCGCCTACATCGATAAACTCAATTATCTATGCATTTCCCATACACTAGTGATCGATACAAGTTTTGTTTTAAAAAAAATATTCTATATTGAAAGTATTAATAAATTGTATTTTAATAGCAACATAATTATTTTTATCCTTTATTTTAAAAGGATTATTGAACCTTCACTCATCATCATCATATTTAGTTTCCTCATTGTGTATTTCAGTATAATTGTCCCATTTACTATTGTTAAAATAAACGATCATAATGTTCAAAATTCTCGGCCGTTCTTTTCCGTCTCGACTCTATTTCCGTAGAAGAGTAAGGGGCAAAAAAAAAATACACAAACAATGCTGGGGGTACTAGAATATTGGAAAAGCCTCGATAATTGAGTTTATCGATATGGACGATCACTAGCTGTCATTTAAATTTTCCCCCTTATATTCTGAGGTGTCTAATGTCTAATGGGATACAGAGTCCACATTACTATCAGGGGTTCAAAAAAAAACATGAATTGAAACTCATTGTAGTGTTTTTTCTCTTTACGTAAAGACAAAAAGGGATGCTAAGATGTGTCTAACGACACCTCGATTGTTAGAATCAGGCCATGCGTTCAGCCTCATGGAACAAAGAAACATAAATACCCGTCATACCCGTCGTGTATGTCGAGGTATCTCTACCATACCTCTACATACGACATCGTTTTCGATCGGAAAAGTTCGGATTTAGTTCGCTAACAGGCAACTTTAGCCCTTACGGTACATAATGATAATATTATGATCGTGCTGAGTAAATTGTTATTGAACATGAACTTTTATTCCGTGACTCGAAAATGAGCAAAAATAAATTAATTTAAACCTTAAAAACAAAACAGTATGACTCATAAAGTTGATGTAAAGTTTGGTTTTAAAGGTACCCATGCATTGATAAACTAATAGAGAAAGCAAGACAAATACAAACTTGTACAAAAAAATAAGAAATCTTATATTTGTCACGAAACATAAAATATGGCGTAAAATAAGGTATTAGTATCTTTAATGAAATAGAAATAGAGTGGGCCGCTCATTTTTAGGTTTCCGAAGTAATTATGGAACCCTTATAGTTTCACCATGTCCGTTTGTCCATCTGTCCATCTGTCCGTCCCTTGCAAAATAAAATTATATTTTTTTCGGGTAGATGTAAAGCAAATGTCAGTTTTATTTTTACATTATGACATCAAGAGAGGTATCGTTGGATATGTCTCTTATTACGACTAAGGCCGCATTTCACCAAACTGGAATAAGACTTACTCCGAGATTAGTCTATGTATACAAATGCGGCGTTTAATCTAAGTATAAGACTTTAAATGTTCCAGTTTGCTCGAAATGCAACCTAAGTAGACTTGGTTCCTGTGATACAGGTTAATAAAGTGTTTAAACCTACTAAAAATCATCAGATGTAAGAGAGTATCGACAAAAAATGAGTTCAGGCATGTTGTTTTTTTTTTAAATATTAGTTGTTTGTGAGAACGGTTTTGGAACTCTACAGTAAGCATGCTCCGAGATGCTCTTGCCCACTTTTTATATCCCTTTTTATTCTATAGACAGACTATGGTGGCATACATTCAACACGGAAATTCGTTATAAATAGTTTGTTCCAGTTTTCGACATCAATAGACCGAACTTTCACCAGCTAATGCCAAGTTATGACATTTATGACCACTATTGTGAAATATCTAACACAAAGTACATTGCTTGTTTTTATTTTTTAATGTAAACCCAATAATAAAAAATACACTATAGGCTGAAATAATATCAATGATGTAAGTATGTTTTCTCATTACTTTATCGTTATTTGCTCATCACTTATAAAGACCGTAAAAAGTGTCAAGTCTGAAATAACCAAATAGAAACACGTCAGTTTCATTTATTTTTTGAAATAATATTTTTCGCTATGTAAGATGGAATAAACACACTAAAAATATTGAAATAGCGGCTGTGTAATCGTTTTTAAAAATTGTTTCCACGCTATGACTGGAAACACGTACTAAAAACGCTCTAATCTTTTACATAAATCACTCATCTTGCACGTTACCATTAATTTCAAACTACGATTTAAATATCCATAACTACGAAAAGAAAACGAGCTTGCCTCATTAGACACTACAAAGTATTCGTAACATTGTAAGTGCCCACAAAACCAAAAACAATCCAACCTTAATTTTCATTTTTTTCGTTTTTTAATTACAACTGGCACATAACATTACATCACTAGTCATAAAAACAAAAACATTTTAAAACTGGAAGCCAGCGTGCGCATCGCGTAGCTCTCAGTACCGCGTAGACAGTCCACACGGCGCTACGTCGCTCTGCTACGGACCGCGATCGTTCTGTGTTACTCAAACTGTGGAACTATATACTGTGTCTGTGTGTGTGTAGTCTTGAATTTGTCAGTGAAGTGACTGTTCTGTGGCTTCCGAGTGGCGTTGAGGTTTGTATATTTTTAGATTTTTAATTAGATTAGTTAGTTATGTTGGGTGGTGATGAGTTATTAAATCGCATGGATTTATTTAGTTTCTTAGATGTAAAATATGTCGTTTTATATTAAGCGTATGATTTGTAATTCAAACACGTTTTTTTAGAATACGTAGGTTTTCATTATTTTTTCTTTAAAATTTAATTAGTCTCTAGTATTAAAAATGTGTTTTTCTAACAAAAAGTGAGGATTTTGTACAAAATTGTGATTAATACGTTACGACGATTTAAAAAAACCTATCTTTATGACATCTAGAAATGTTGCTTCGTGTGCAATTTTTTTTTTGGCTGCTTTTTCGCGCATTTTGGAACAAATATAAAAACTAAGCTTTGTTTTGGCACAGGTTTTACCTAATTACTAGACAAAGTGCTTGGCACTCTCTTCTATCTCATGACCCTATATTTTCCCCTGATGTTTTTGCCGAGCGTATATTGAAAAAGTTTTTTCAAAAGCTTTTGTGAAAGTTGCGGGAAATTATGATAAAAAATTACGCACCATTTACGAATAGCGGGGTTTGGTATTTTTTTTTGTGAGAAATGTTCAGTTTTATATGTTTTGTTTTAACTAAGGTTTATGTAATAGTTTTTTTTCATTTTTTTCATATTTTTGCTACAGCATGGCTTACTTTTCTGTAGTGATTTTCAACTATGACCTTAATACATAACCAGTCTTATAGATTTGTTTGTAAAGCCTGTCTAATACAAAAAAAAAACAGAAAGATGATAAATAATAAGATGATACATAAAAAGTAATTAAATAACGCATTATATTGAATGATCCAGTAAGAAAATTCTTTCATGATCGTCATGTTTTTTATTAACCACCTCAAAACGATTTAATAAACGCCCTTGCAAGCTAGCAGTTACGAGCTATGAGTAATGTGGTAATTTAACTGACGAGTTTTTAAAGAAAAATTGGCCTCAATGACATGTTGTAAAAATGTGAGTTGTTTGAACTTTCAGCAGCATTTGTTAAAAACGAAATAACAAACGAAAGTCGCAACTAACGAAATGAAGAATAACGTTATTCACCGGTTAATAATTTGGAATCCTTTTTAAGCTAGATTTATTTTTACACAGCTTAACACAACAAAGTACTCTAGTTTATTATTAACGAACTCCAGATATATATAAAAGTCAAACCTGACTCACTCACTTAGATGTCAACATATAGCCAAAATTACTGTACCTAGAAACTTGAAATTTGGTACAGGGGTTTCTTTTATGATGTAAGTGAGCACTAAGAAAGGATTTTTCAAAATTCACCCCCTAAGGGGTTATAATAGGGGGAGTAGCGGGAAACCTATTCTACGCGTACGAAGTCGCGGGCGTCCTTTAGTTTTAAATAAAATGCTTGATAAAACGAATTATTATAACTAGTTTGCGGTTTCCCGTTTTCCATTCAAAATTGACCTAACACACTTTAGGTATCTCTGAATGGCATGAAACTGTCAGTTTGTCGTTTTATGCTATTCATAATCATAATTATAACAGGTTACTATAAAATATTATTGCCAGATTACTTGACATCACGCGAAGAAAAGCTGATTTACTTTAACCAATAACAAGGCCTTGTACGGCAGCGGGGCTAAAATAATTGTATGTTTGTCTGTATAAATCTGTCATACAGTAATCAAACGAGGAGGTGTATTAAAAACTAAAATCACTTTAACTATTTTTATGTATATTGCGGTGATATGGTGAGCAGTTAAGAGAGTTGGATTGTAAACACTTATTACTTAAGCGGCTTATAAACATTTTCTATTGGAAACACTTGGGCCTTTATTACACGTTGAAAAAAGGTACCTATTGTTTCTGAACGTTTTACTTTGCCTTTGTCTTTCTTTTCTCAGCAAAAAAAACTAAACAATACTCGTATACAGGGTACATATTATGTTCTCCGGGTTTTAAATGTTGGTATCTATCTCTTTAAATGCCACTCTACGATTTTTGTTTTACGACTGTGAAAATAATTAAGTTTCGAGTGAGTCATACGTGATTTAACTCTCTAGTAAAATCAGGGAATTAAAACGGTAGGATACCTACTATCACCCGTTTTTCAAAGTACAGGGGCGATAATTGAATCTGTCTTTTGTTTTTATGTAAATAGTGTATCGACAATGGATGTCGTGCATTGAAAAGACCAATTATTTGTATGAATCTTTGAAATGAAAAGAAGATGCAAAAGAAGTTCCATTTAGGAAAATCAATACTTACGTTTAAAGCCCCAAGCTCAAGGGCACCCTGAATAAACAAATCGTTTGATAACTAGATACATTATTGAGGCAAAATTGAACAAAAATTTATTTAAACATTAACCATTAAAAAAGTGCCGCATGTATTACGGAGACAACGCTCAGCCAACTACTTCTATGAAAATATTTATGGAAAGAAGTGATGTCTGCTTACCCCTCTGGAAAACAGGCGTGATTTGATATGATGTATGTATGTAATGTCTGTATACATTTTTATAAATATTTCATGTCAGCGGCTCTTAAAAAATTCCCATCGCATTGCGCTACGTAAAATTGTCAAACTAGATATTAAAGAGCTTTAAGACTTGTCACTTCATTTACTCACTTTTTGTCACTTAATATTTGAGTTTGCTAATTTCTCCTGCAAAAAGTTTTAATAACTTTGCCTGAGCCCATTTTTTCCTCCTTTTCGTGATGCTTGAATTCTTTTCGGTCAATGTCAGACTCATCATAATTCTGGAGGCGTGAGGCGTGTCAGAATTTTCGCCGCACACAAGCTTCTAACGAGGCCGTTAAAAAAGCATTTATTTTACATTTTTGTGCTTTCTCTTGGCGTTTAAATGATGGTTGGTTGATGAGATTACATATGTCACTTAATTATCTTTTCATTCAACGATGCTTTATTAAGTGTTCTGTTACATTTACTGACTGATTTTTATACGAGATTAGTAATAAATGTATATGTTTTGAATTTGTATTTGTTCATCCTGAACACCGTATTTGCGTGTTATACTTATATTAAAAGATGACATAATTTGATGATGGAAATATCTTACAAAACGTAAACACCTTGCGTTGCTAAAGAAAGAAGAAAATATAGTTGAAATGAAACTGTGAATGACTATCAAGGGTTACCTTTGTTTCGTCAAAATATTTTTGCTCAAATGTATCATTTCCCAAATTTTCATTTTCCAATTTGCTTTGTTTTCTGTAACGGTAAGTATTTCACAATTTTATAAAAACTAACCGCACCTAACGTATAGGTTTCTACACGATGGTACTGAAATAAATTCTGAAAAAATGATACCACATTGTTTTGGCAAATGAAAAATTTTGGGAAATGATACATTTGACCAAAAATATTTTGACAAAACGGCAGGCTCGCCACTATCAAATATATGTATTTATTTACTTATTATTATAATTACTATTGTAGGCTTATAGTTAAAACCAAGGCGACTAAAATGTTATAGATTTACACGTGCATACGAGGCATTACAGAATTAGGTTATAAAGAAGAACAGAAGCAGTGAATTTTACATAGTAATTGTTGCCAGTTGTAGCAGTTATATGTATTTAAGACAAATATAAATTATTAACTTGCATCAAATAATTAACATATCAGGGGACAATTTCACACAAATTTATATAGTTCCTGAATAAGTGCATGTCTTAATAGAATTTACTTGTTTTCTGTAGTTAATTCCTAAACCACATAGGTGAAAACTTTGATTGCTTGTAAATAACTCACTTTTGTTCTTATATTAATGAAGGTATAAATGTAGCTGCATGTTTTCTCTAATTTAAAAAAACGTCGATAATCTTGTTTGGGAAAAACATTTTTTATTACGGACCATCCTTACAAAATTTATTGCAAAAATCTTGTCAAATAACCAGGCCACAAACTGTAGCATGAAAGCGACAAATTAACAATGGGCCTAACAAGCTCCCTAGTGAGACGCCGTCAAAATTTGTTCACTTTATTTTTCACGTTTGTGCTGACCCACTTTCTGCGTTAGCGGTTTATTTGACAGCTGACTGTCAATCCTGTCACGCTGTGTATGCCGGGGGAATTTGACGTTTGATGGGTTCACTTCTGGTGAATTTAAGCTTTAAGTAATAATATCTTCTGTTCGCAAATTTGTCTCGATTATCGTTAATAATACTACTAAGGGTATAAGCTATCACCATTCCAAATTTTTATATAAATCCGTCCAGCCGTTGCAGTGTGAAGAGAGTAACTAAGTAAAGACACACACACACGTACAAACATTCGCATTTGTAATATTGGTGTGATTGTAGGTAACATTATGGACTACACCTATTCGTTTTACACATTTATGAGTCCGGATAATGCGCTGAGGTATTTGCTTCTTTTAAGGAACGAAATAATTCATCACGTGTCACAAAAATTGTATTAACTTCAAAGAAAAAAGAGAGCAATCGGTGAACATACATGAAAAGCTGAACAACCTTCTCTTTTATTGAAGTCGGTTAAAAATAAGTAATTGCACTTGGATTGGAATCTGACACAAGTTTTTACTTGCTTTTACTTTATACCTATTGTTATATTAGAAATCCGTTTTTTTGTTACACGGAGCATGGGTGATTTTATCGCCGCACTCTTAGCTTCCACTCGTTACCCACGTTAGACGGAATTAAAGTGAAATGTACCAGCTAAAGACGACTAAGTACGACTTTATTCGTTGGTTAAGTTGGGACCATTTTAAAACAAGTTGTCAATGTAATTCGTTTTCTTTAAAGGTATAAATGCGCAAAGCATTTAGGTTAAAAATATCAAACCGTCATAAAGTCAGTTCATGATGGATTAAAAACAACGAGTACTATGAGAAAAGCCTGTATTCTATGCGATAAAACAATAATGCTTTTGACGGGTTATAGGGTAGAAACACCGGTTGTGGCCATCTTAAGACGAGTTTTGGCCATCTTAAGAACGGTTTTGGCCAAATAAAGACCGGTTTAGGCCGCTCTAAAATTCATCATGAAATTACAAAAATATTTTATATTTTATCATAATACTAATCTCAGTCTTAACTATTTATGAATCATATTTTTAATTTAACAGTATTTTTGATACTCATTTCAATCTCAAGTGGCCAAAACCGTGTCATCTACCCAAGTATTTGTCAAGGTTATTATTGACACTAATTATTTACTTGACAGTCATGACAGGCGAAAACAATAACATAACATGACAAAAAGCAATATTGTTTCACTCATTGGAATATAGAACTAGTTTTATGTGTAATGAGTACTTGTTACTTACTTTTTGATGCTCTTTGTTATGTATTTATGTATGATATGCTTAATTTAAACTATTAGTGTATTGATCTGTAGGTACGTTTAAAATTAAAGTGTTGCCCAATATACTGATAGTTTGAGAACCCTGATTTATGTCTGTACCCTAATATAAATTTTAAATTGCAAATAAATATGTTCTTTGTTTTTAAATCTTGTATCCATATTATAAGCCTAGAGCTTAGTCTAGGGCTAGATCAATTTGTGCTAGATTGAAAATTATGTTTATTTTTTTATTTGTAGGGTAAAAACACAGAAAACAAATAATGTAATTTTAGCATCGTACTTTGTATAAATACTAACAAAAGGTAAAATCAACACGACCGGCAATGGTACCACCCCTATATTTTCCTTATCAGCCATTACAAAGAACTGAAATTAAAAACCTCGCAGCGTTAAGGTTGCCACATATATTCCAACGTCGCCTGACCTTATATCAAAGGAAAATAGATTTGCGTTTGTGGGGAAAATATATAAATAAGAACGCGAAAAAAAAAGTTACATATAAAAATATACTAAAGTTAACGTTCTCAAACAAATGAATCACGGGGATACCCAAACATTTAATATTTTTTTCCGTAAGACTTCTCCGCGTATGATAAATTGGAAGTTATGTTAAAACTAGTAAATTGGCCAAATGTATAGTTATGACCTAAGAATGTTAAAGAAGATGCTAGCACCTTCTCTAAGAAGAGCCGAAATGAATAAGTATAAGCACAAACTTATTGAGTAACCGAGGTCATAATCATTTCAGCCGAATGACGTCCACTGCTGGATATCCAACCGGTCCTGTGGCGCTTGCATCCATCGGTATTCGACCCACCTTATGCCCCCATAAGGCTGCGTCTGCCTGCGTTGCGTCTCGCGAACTCGTTGACCGCATTGGCCATTTGTTCGGCGGTCTATGTAGCTATGTAGTAGATAGCAACATATCCATAGCTAAAACGCAAAATTGCCCAAGTAAATCATAAAGCCTAAATAGCAAAATGCCCAAATCACATATTATTAATGTACCTAACAAGAGCGTTTTGGTAATTCCGTTCTTCGGCAGCGAAATTTTTTCCTCTACGCTTCTTGTACAATTTGCTTCTTGGAGTTACTGCTTTTGGAAAAAAAACTATATGCAATTTCGGCGACCAACTTGTTTGTCATTTTGTATTTTGGACCACTCAGACCAAAAGTTGTTTTGATGTTCTGCGTTAAAGACGTTATGTCACTTGGACAAAATGCTTATGCAACGTTTGGTTTTGCTACGTTTCAATTTGCATTGCTGATAATTTTTCTACATAGATGGTATACTGAGCCGTCTATTCTGCGTACGATGTCCCGCGGCCCCTGTCATTTAATTATAGGAACTCTTGGGGCTATATCGGTGACTTTAGTTCTCATGCTAATCTCCCCATTTCTGATTCGATCATGCAGAGAAATATTCTATGAAACCCCACCGGACTTATGACCAGAGGTGTGCCAACTCGGGGCACAAATACTAAAGTGATGTAGCAAAATATGCCAAACAGAAAATTATGTCGATTTTGCTGTCAAGATCAAGATGTTATTCAGCTTTAATAAATAATATTATATCTCTCTACATTAAAAAAAACACCTAATAAGTCAAACGGTCAATATACATTATTTTTTTGCATACTCCAATAATAATGAATTCCGCCTAGATTAAAATATCCTCTTCAAATTATTATACACTCGTAGCGGAATATTACCTAAAATATTATTGGTCCAGTACCCTTACCATGAGTTAGAACTACCGTATTGACTCTAACATATATATGACTCACACTAAAAGTAAATTATGTTGTTTCGTTTACAATGAGCACATGAATAAACATAAATTGACATCGTATTTATCAATTCCAAATCCGTAGAACGCGCCTTGAGTTAGCACACGTCTGCTTATGACAGTAATTTAACTTGTAACTTGCCGATACTGCGTTTGAATGTGTGCGGCAACCTTTACATCTTGTACTCGTAAATGATTCTAACTACCCCGCATTTAACTTCTAATTTTAAATAACACGTATAGCGTGACTATTTCGCGTGACAGCTGTAGGGTATTTTGCGAATTATTTGCATGAAATGTTTCTGTAATTATGGCTATGGTGAAATACATGACTGACTTCTGCGGGAGATATAGGGATGTCCAAAATATAGTAGGTCATCTACTGTTACTATGCCATTCCGTAAAATGTTCCTACTTTGCTTCCCACGGGTAATTATGCTGCATGATTTTATTGAAGTAATCTTTATTGTAAATCATTCTATTACTTTCGTTCACAGTGCCTGTGCGTGTTTGGATTATATGTCGATTCTTTTAAGCGAATTTGTCATTGACCTTGACTTATAAGTAATAAACGAAATAGTCACTATGGAGAATAGTTAATGGAGGAGCAAAGCAGGGACATTTAACGGTACCTTATAACCTCTTTTATACTTCGTTACCCAAGCTGCTCCCCTCTTTGAATTGGTATGCCTATAGTTTTGTTGCTCTTTGTTGAGCAAAACCAGCGCGGGGACTCGACTCATTTCTGATTTGTTTGATGATTTGGTAAAACCTGGTATAGAAAAACTAAGTACACAATAGAATAAGGCATTTGTATCTAATATTTTCTCGCTTAAGAACAAAAGGGATCCCGTGTCAATAAAAGAGACACATTATTAATAGTTGATCGCTAGCTGTTCACACTGCTGGCGAGAAGACGTTGCCAGTTTGTCGGAACAAAAGATATAGAGCCCGTGACAATAAAAGACACATAATTATACCTAGTCGGTTCCTAAAGTCTGTCACTGAGGTTTATTACAATATAAAAAATTAATAAAAGAGTTTCATAAACCTGTAGTACAGTCAGCTGCAGAGAAAACTAACCCCCCCTGCATACAAGTTGCCTTGCAAAGGGGGTTACATTTCTCTGCAGCTGACCGTACATCAATCAAAACCTTATTTTATATGGAATAAAAAGAAGCGTAATTTATATTCGGGGCAGGAAATCATGGGTCAAAACACGCACGATACTGATAACGGCTACAACTTTTGTAAGAGTTCTCGTATTGAGTCGAAATTTATTACACATATTGATTAGACTATTATCTTTAAATTCTGATACAAATGTATTTCCAAGCAACTAAAGATCCGCTTATACACCGGTCAATCTTCATGACTTATTTAATAAACCCTACGATTTCATATCAATTTGCAGCAATACGAGAACAGACCAAACTTCGAGCTTCTTAAGCTGGTTTTTGAGTGTCGTTAAGAAAATAATGCTGATATCTAACCCACAGATGAGAGGCTTCATAATATTAAACAAAAAAGTTTTGTAGTTTCCAAAAACTAACCTTTAAAGCGTTTTTAAAAGTGATAAATTCAGAAAACTCGTGCGTATTTTAATCGGTGCCGGCCGTGAATGTTAGAAGATCGTATCGGAAATTGCGGAAACTATGCGGAATGATAAATAGTTCTTAATTTTTTAAATTGATTAAGCTTTTAATTTAAAAATGTTTTGAAATTAAAAAATAAACTGAAGTTAGTTTTATTTGACTAAACCTTTGTGACATAACTTAAGTAATTACCGACTAGGTATTAATAGTTAATTGCTGGCTCTACTTGCTTCTCGCTCACAAATTCCTAAATTAAATTAAAGTATAAACAGAAATTACAGCATAATATTTCTTGTCAGACTAAGATTATATGAGCATTTAATATGCTTTGTAACAGAGCAATAAAGAATAGATCAAAAAAGCAATAAATCCCCTGAGACTCTTCTATAAATATTAAAATCTGAGGCGATATTAGTTATTATATCGCAAACAAAAGCTATTTTCTTTGTCAACCTACAATTCATCATAGAGAGAAAAAATAAGACGAAGCGTGGTCATTATTCAAATGAAAAGACAGAATTAAACCCAGTAATATTTATATGTATATTTCCAACGAAAAGTTCTTTTGCCTGTCCATTATCTTAATTAATACTAACGATGCTTTTATTATATTCATAAAGCTTTCATTTTCTTTCGTACGAGATTCAAATTCATTGCTATAAAAGCGATGATTTTTTTAGGTATTTATTTATTAACAACTTGACATTTTTACACTTGCCTTCGAGCTTAAAAAAAATATATTTCGTACACAGAAAGACATTAGAACCAATTGACTACTTTTTCAGGGATCCATACCCGAAGGGTTTCAAACGGGACCTTATTACTTAGCCTACGCTGTCCATCCGTCCTTCTGTACGTCCATCCGTCAGTGCGTCCGTCCGTCTAACCTAACTTTAAGGATCTGTTTTAAAACCGTAAGAGATAACGGATTGTTTTTTGTTCTCAGAATAATACTTGTTATTACAGCGGATTTCCTGAAAAGTACAAAAAAAAGGTTAAAAATTGAGGGGGTCCGTATACAAAAAACGTTTTCTCTAACGTATTTTTATTTTCGTTGTATTATATAAACGGTAACAGATTACAAGTGTCAGAAACGGGTGTCCCTAGGAATCCCTAATAACATTTGTCTTAATACATCGTTTGTTCGAATTATCATTTGCCCTAAATTTGTTTTCAGCTGAGCGTGACCACTTATTAAGTTCTCAAAAATACCTGCGGTTAGGTTAGGTTAGGGTTGTATTATATTATATTTTCTTAGAATAGCATACTTTTTTTTAAAAATACTTACCTGAAAGATATCAATCGATCGAGAAACGCTACAGCAGAAGAAACAAATGAACTTCAAAATATTAGTAAGTACAAGATTTACCATAAGGATTTGAATAGGTAAACATAAATAATATGTTTATTATTCACTTGAAGGTAACATCATTATCCTCAATTCATTTTTTTTTTTAGTTTCATCAATTTGCATCCTTTACTGATAGCAATGCACATGATTGTGACGATTTAATTTAAAGCGAGATGAATGACGCAGGATTAAATGCTTTATTGTCATTTATTTCCGGAACTGACAATGATTGATAGCTCTACCATCGTAATGGAATTGAATCAATACTGATTGATCTTAATTTATTAATGTCATCCATTTCGTTGATTAAATTATTCAGTTAAATTTCAAAGCAAACTATAATATAGTTTGCCTTTTATATTATATGTAATTGAAATATGTTTAAAATATGTATGTGTTTAAATCAGATTTAATATTTAACTAATAGACACTACATGTATTTAGATCAAAAAAACTAAGTGAAAAGTCTGCTAATATTATAAATGTGAAAATTTGTGTGTGTGTATGTGTGTGTGTGTTTATTCCAATCGCGAGACACATAGGCTTCGTTTCATCCCGGAAAATTTAAAAGTTGCCGAGCCAATAACAATAATCGCAATATAAGCAAACAAAGTAACGGGCAAAAGCTATATTGAATAAAAAATAAATAAAAGAAAAGTAATTTAACTACGGTTTTTCTCAGCTATGTAAAATCAAAATCGGTCAAGCCATGTAAGATTAACCGATCTGAAAGTAAGGGTCGATATTATCTATTAGGGGTTTTTATATTTCATAACTTACCAAATTATTTATCAAAGTTACGCTATAAATTGGTTAAAACAAATTGAAATCGGTTGGATTTTTAAGAATTTTATCATCGACTATCCACCGAATAACGTCACAACAGCTTAAAAAGTTCACAAACATGTTTCAGTTCATAACAACTGTTACGTGGCGAGTTCAAATGGCTCGTTAAAGGTCGGCAATGTTCGGAAACACTCGTTTTTACTCGTATCGCTTACGGACGGCAACCGACTTATAGTTTTATTTTTAAATCGTGTCGGCATCGAACAATCCAATCGGTGACAGCAACAATAGCACTCAGATCATTTATGAAACCAGAGAGCCTAGTAGTTGCGTTTTTTGCGTGACACAATGTACACTCAGGAGCAACAAAAACGGGTCAGAGTGCGTTTTTCATACTAAAGAGGCTATTTCAAAGCCTTGGTTCCTCGCCAGGGAATGGTTTCAGTGAAATCTGATGATGAATACTCCGAGCATCGATACAGGACTTCCAGAGTGTCTAGGATACCCAACTGAATGAATCTGCGGTTAACGCCGGAATTGTGCATGTTCAGAAAAACATCTAAAATGGCAATAACATGTAAGGAAATCCAAGTGCTGACCCAAACTCTCCCGCTGTGGTGTTGACTGATTGTGCAATCAGTTAGGTATCTTATGAATCTTTGACCTCCTCTATTGAACCTCGGAGTATCCACCATTAAATCTCACTCAAAACAACAAGGCTGACTGTAGATAAAGCCTCCGTCACTCTCGTACTTATGCAATAGGTATGTGTCACAAAGTGACGGATGTTTTATACACATTTTTATTACATAGATAAAAACCCTGATATAATAGTGACCCCTTCTTTCATATCTCTTACACGGCATAACCAATTTGAATAAAACTTAGCTACGAACCACCGCTAAATAACTTGCTTTTAGATAAAAAAACGGATTCTACAGACGGATCCACACTTCAATCTTATAAGATCCCTCTATTTGCATTGGGGGTCAAAAATAGAGTTCGAAGGTTTCCTTTCTTTGCTTTGGTCACGAATGGCGCATGAAAGGGATGAATCGTCCGAAGTTTTGAATTATCTTATTGGTTTCGTAGTAATAATCCAAGCTATTAATACATCTATCCATTCATACCTTCACCCCTGTCTCCCATTGGGATAGGCAGATACTATATAGAATACCCTGTGCACCGGTCTAAACATTCAGTTGTATCGCTTCCTCTACATTCATCAACTTCTTCATGTACATACGCGGTTCCGAGTGGTTTTGAGTTGGCCCTTAGGTATTCAGCACATAGCAAATCTGATCACTGTAGGTCCGTCTAGGGCGTCCCCTACCGGCATCTTTACTCACTCATACCTCTTTCGTAACTCTTCTTTCATCCATCCTTTCTGGATGATTAATTCAGCTGTTAGTAACTGTAAGAATGAACGAGCTCCACAAAATTAGTACCTTTTGCCGTTTCCCAAAGATTTGCTCAAAATATTCCACTCATTTTCCTTACTATTTGAATTAATGAATGAATTCTTGGACGATTAAATGACAGGCGTATTAATTTAACAACGTGTGATGATTGATCATAATTATGTCAGTATTCCTAATATTTTGATTTATGTTTTATACTATGAAGCCCTATGTTTTATATTATTTAGAACAAGACAACAAAAACGATAAAATAAATGAATTGGTAAAGAAAAAAGTTTTATTTTAAACCATTTATATAAAATAAAATTTAGTTAAAATTCTAATTATTTTTCATACAGTTATTCAGCAATTATATATGAATTAAGGATTAATTAATAATACCTTGCGAAAGGTCGGGTATCCATCATTTTTGGACATTCTCTAGAGGCCTTCATTAGATATCCGAAACCTTGTGGTGCTGCGACGGGCTCTACTAGGTACTCTGTGTTTGATATTATTAATAAATGTTTTATACTTTCTCGCATTGTTGGAGAAAATAACTATACGAGCCTCGGCCACGCTTACTCATACATGTTCCGCAACGACTTTTTTCCCGGTCTTTGCTATGTATTATTGTACAAAATAAAAATAATACATGAAAAACAAGATACGTCACATTTTTGTCATTAATGGTCCTAAGGCTTGATTTCCTCCTACGCTGACATCAGTCGCAGACGTCGGTCGACCGTACGAATGCACACCATGTTTTCATGACGCACGACGTCCGCGGCAGATATGCCATTTATCCGTACGCTCGACCGACTTTAGCGACCGATGTCAGCGTAGGAAGAAATCAAGCCTAAATATTTTTATTCCAAGGGAAAACAGCCTTACAAGTATTTATATCCATCTTAAAATACAGTGCATGAGACTTTCATTTTCTTCCTAGCAAGGCTGTTTTAAAGCCTTCAAGTTTCGTACAACACAGGAGTATTAAAATAGCCAAGAAATACGATACTCCTGTTTCAGCAGCATTAACATTCTTGTAGCTTCAGCGCCTTTCTAGAAAGAGCGCTGTAAAACCAGCGTTATCATACTTTCCTGGTTGAAAATAAAACAGTCCGTAGAACAATGAAATTAAAAACGTTAAGAGCCCGACTGGCTGCCAACTTGTCAAGCCTCTGTAGTTTATGAGTGCCTAGTAGCTGAGGTCTAATGAAATTGGTAGTGTGCGGGAAAAACCACGGGAAGATTAGTGTTAGTTTGTGAAAATGGTGCTGGTCTTTTATTAAGCGTATTTATTTTTATTTTTCATACTTCGTTATACGAATAATAAGAGGTTGATTGTGAAATATAGAATCAAATGGAATCATTATTTATTTGTAACAATAGAGTCATTACAGTTGGTAATTGACTTAACAACGAGTACAGCATAATTCTAACAGCAATTCGACATGCAAATGTAATTTTTTTTTTGCTTAATTAAACTATGATTACTCTGTATTTAAATGATGTGCAAAATTATTAAGAGTGACACAAGATTACAGATAATTAAAAATCGTTTTCTAGGACTCCGTCTGCTCTGTTACTATCGTTAATCCGTCGGAAGCAGTTCAATTTTCTGGTATGAATAATAGTACATTTTGTATTAAGGGTGGTAAGTAAGGAATTACGATCGAGGCTCTAGTAGAAGGCTTTCTGTGTCGAGGTTCGTAATTCCCGTACCGCCCGTGAAACATACAAAGTTTTTCATCACATTTGCGAGTAAATAAATAAAATTATAGCGTAGAAATAACTTATTTATTAAAATTAACTTATTTATTATGTATGAAATATACAATTATTATATTTTTTTATGTACAATTAATTAAATTAAGTTAAACGTTTTTTAATACAAACTATAAATAATTATGAATTATAGCTTTAATACACAAGTCAGCACAACTATTATTACGAAATAAGTGAACTTTTTTAAAGCGGATGGCGGGCTTTTTGCGCACACCACAGATTATAAAAAAAATCGTTCAGAAACGTTAAGGGCAAATACTTACGTAGGTATACAGCCAAGACGGAGTATATAAAAAAAAATTACGAGTATCACTGTATCAAATTTCACATCGAGCAGTTGAGGCGAGAATATCGTGAATAGGAAAACAATAATTATATAGCTATTAAAACATCAATTTAGGATTCTAACCATTATCAAAAACAACTAATTAATATTAAATTGTTCAATACTTCAATCGTATTATGATGTAATTGTATTAATGATTAGGGTAGAGAAATATTTATGTCCTATTAATTCCAATTGGTCTCCCTTAGGATTGCGTAGTGTATGTATGTACTAGTAGCCAAAAACCACCGAACATAGCAGGCAGAGTAGTGAGTGACAGCAAAGCGATCTGAATGAATGACCGACAGGCCGTTCGTTCATTCGGTCATAGGAGCACAAATAAGGTCCATGAACAGAACAGTTTCGTGTGTACTAGTGTAATAAAAGAACTAAAAGACCGAATTAGTACATTTAGAACGATCCGCGCAGTGAACGAGCTCGCACAACCCTAGTCTCCCTCTCTTTCCCTTTGACTGACTGAAACTTGTTAGGTTATAGCAGCTCTTAATTTAGGATCAGGACTCCAGCCAGCAACAGTATTTAAAAATAAAAAATATTACGTAGAGTTTGTAAATATGATAAACTTGACTCTGTACCCGCGAATCCCTTCGAAAATTATTAGCACTTGTACTCGTACCATTTCAAATACAGTCGGCGTTATAAGTGGCTGCATACTTTATTAACTTGTCTGGCTAACGCTTTTAAAGAGATTAGTGCAGTAGTTCAGACATGACGTTAGAGTGACAAAGTATTAGAGTGTGCAGCTAGTAACGAGTTAGGCTACGTACTACGTGGGCGATTTAAGGCGAACAGAATTGCAAAGCGATCCGATGCGGTGACACGCGATTTCAATGCGAAGCGGTGCGACGCGGCGGCCTTATCCTACGTGCGCGCGCAGTTTACACTCTGACTAACGACGCGGCGTCGCTTCGCGCGCAAAATATCAAAGCAACTGATCGCGTTCGCTTCGATTCGCTCCGCGCCACCACCCGCGCGCGTGTATTGGTCACGTCCCGCGTCACTCCGCATCGCATTTGCGTGGAATTTACTCACCTAGGACGCCGCCTAAAGCCAACCATGCCGTACGTTCAACTATATGCCATAAAAATCAGGAATGCCAATAACACTCATAATAACGATCAAGCATTAGATGCTGACCCATTAGGTACGCACGCCGCAAAAAATAAGAAAAAAAAACAAGACTAGAGTTGTCACAGGAAATGTATAAACAGTATACTTGATCCACTAATTATAACAAAGGCAAAATAATATTGCACGAATTGCGAATACAGCTTTGAAATAAAATCAATATCAATAAAAAAACACACTAAGTTATTATATAAGTATTCGCAAAAAAATAAACAGGACTTATACATAAATATACTCGGTTTTACTTACCTCTGAATTTTGTAATCATCGCGCTATTATTATTTTAATTTGTTTTAATGAGTGGGAGGCAAACTAGCATTAGGTTACCTGATGGGAAATTATCTCCACCGCCCATTAACACCAGCAACAAGAAGAGTTTTCGGTGCATTGCCGGCCAATTAGGGAAATGTAAGCTCTATTCTTGAAGGCACCCGTGTCATAACTGGTGGGAAATACGGCCGAAGAGAGTTCGTTCCAGTTTCATTGCACGAGGCAAAAAATGCCTAGTGAAACGCACGCTGGTAGAACGCTATTCATCAAGGTGATGTTGATGAAACCTGGCTTTACGACGAGCAGTACTGCATAGCACAAATTATTATTTGGTTAATTTATTAAGAAGCACTACAACCGTTTGTAAATAGTTCTATTAATAATGGTTTATAATGGCTGATTATCCGCTGATTATTCGATGAAATGTATTTTATATTTAATACGCGAAATAATATCAGTACTTATATCATTAAAAAACATATTAAAAATTAAAATTATTTTTAATTGCAAATATTTCTTAAATAGACAAATTACATACTAATCGAAAGTAGGAAGCCTATAGAATATGTAATCGTTAGGTTTGGTGCAAATTATTAGTACCGACTTACCTGTTTATACCTGCCTACCCAATAGTTCGACGGGAAAAAAATTGTCTACCTAACGGAATATTCTATAGGCTTCATACTTTCGATTGGTATGTATTTTGACTTATAAAGAAACAATTGCCATTTTTACATAAAAAATAATTTAATTTATTACTTATATCATCATCATCATCATCATTATCAGCCGCAAGACGTCCACTGCTGGATAAAGGCCTTCCCCAAGGTTTTCCACAACGATCGGTCCTCTGCTGCTGTCATCCAGCGGTTTCCCGCGACCTTTATCAGATCGTCAGTCCACTTTGTGGAAGGTCTGCCAACACTTCGTCTCCCGGTTCGCGGTCGCCACTCTATAACCATATTACTTATATACTGGACTGAAAATTTTCAGCCTACCTATTCACCATATAATACTTAGCATATTAAATGTGATTTCCTAAAATAAGAAAAAAAGAAAGAGCAATTGAAAAACTTCTTAAGTTAATCTACTAAAATACTACTGCATTTTTATCCTATTCAAATCAAACTGTTGGCGACTCGGTCGCTATAACTTTCAAGAAAACCAACCGTATAATAATGATCACACTAAAATAATAATAAGAGAGTGGAAAATTTCAAATAAGGGTCCTTCTTATTGTAAAAATATAGTTACTGTACTGCTTCATTACTATACTGTGACGGCGTAAGAACCGGGTCCGGATATAGGCCATTTTTTTCAACCAGGCTGCGGCTAAGATCGCGCGCTCTATCAGGTTAAGCTTTTATATCCGGCCCGCATAAATAGAAACCCTCTTAGGATTGAGGAAAACAGAAAACGATAGAAATAATTCGATAAACCTTCAGTCCGATCGTCTTTAGAAACAGAATACAATTGAACAGGAATAAAAGCCGAGTGTGTGTGAATTGTATCTTTGTCTCTATATAGAAAGCGGTAACCGCCGTGCGTAGACATTTAACGATTAACTCGTTCCATTTTCGAGTTTTATCGTCAGCACGGATCCTATTAACGGCTGAACCCTATATTCAAACCGCGGAAAGATAAGGCTTACTTCTTGTTAAAGTTTGACACATTTTGTATGGGCAAATGTCAAATTTTAACCCGAAGTAAACCTTATTCATCCGCGGTTCCGCGTGCGGCCGTTAATCGTCTCCAACTAACAATAAGTGCGACCGTAAGTTGGACTTGTATAGCTTCCCCTGGCTGGCGGCGGGGTGGTACTACGTGCAGTAGTTGTATTGCTTGAATAAAGAAACAAACAGGCAGTCTAGTCTAGAATAGTTATAACACTTCCACACAGAGTAGACTGGATGGTATGACACTTCGGGCCTGTTGCAAATCTAATAACATAACCCAAACCTAACTACGTATTTCGGCGTTATTCCAATCGGAAAAATTGCAACTAGGAAAAATTATGGGAGTAGAAAAAAAAAAAGAATGGGAAAATTGCGATCGGGTAAATTCACGAATGGGAAAAATTACTACGTGGGATAATCGAGTTTGGGAAACGGATTGACACACAATACTTTTAAGACAGCCGCCATTACTGTCAAGTAAATAAGACCTATTGAAACGTTGAAATTACGATAAAATGCCAACGGCAATATTATCGTGAAATCATGTAGAATAGAGACTCGTATAATAGTTGTAGGATATAGATAAGTATAATTTGACTTCCTTCGAAGCATTTATTCTCATTTATTATTTATTTGGACCACTTAACCTTTATCTATCAAAACGTCCGCTTTCTGATATCCTTTTCAACTATCGAATAAATTGCTTTCAGCCATATTGGTAATTGGACAGTTGGTAGACATTTGACACGTCGCAGTCCCGAGTAGAAATCATTTTCGGTATTATTCTACTACCTGTTGCCTTGACAACGTCGGGGTAAATTAAAAAAAAAAAGCTTAACAACTATACTGCACGTTATTAGAGGTTGGGATCTCCCTAGTATGTCTTAGGAGTCCTGTATCAGGAGACCTCGCTCTCCTACAATCAGAAGTGTTTGAAGTTGCTAAAAGAAACTAGCGGTATAACACCGTCCTTTTAGATACATAAGGTTTTAAGGATCGTTTATTTGATTAGGAATTGTACTATTTTCGGTTATAAAACGTACCCTCTGTAGTGTATGAAATATCTTCGTACAATTCCACAAAGATAGCATAAAGTCAATCGTAATAACGGAACAATCAAACTTTTTTTTAACAATGGAACGGATTTGATAAATAGTACTCCTACGCGAGATAAGATATAGTAAGTTGTTCTAAGACCTTCGCAGTGACATGCTTAGTTTACTTACCTCTGAATGAGATGTTTTAGAGACAATTAAGATAAGGTGGGGTAAGTTTGTGCGCCTACGGGGCAAGTGCGCCAAATCAATAATAACTCCTAAAAATATTTAATTTGTCGCAATTGCTCCATAGACGCGTTTTCCCCAAGGTGAGGCAAGAGCATCAATGGGGTAAGTGCGACAAATCATTTTTTTTAGGAGATATTACTGGTTTGGCGCACTTGCCCCGTTACACTTACCCCACCTTACCTCGTTTCTTTTTCAAACTTGTGTATGAATAATCGTCACTAACGAACGACTTATCGTTTTGGGGTTAAAACCACTAAATTTCATAATACCTTATTCACTAATATCCCAGATTTTCAAATTAGCATTGGGCTCGTAATACATAAATGTCAAATTGTCTCATTCTTAAAATGAAAGAAATTCATTATCACTTAGACCTAAAACGTCATATGCTCTAAATCTCTAAAGATTAAAATGCACAATTCGTTCAAATACCGAATGACTGAACTGGCAAAATATTAAATAATAACTGCAATAAATTAAAGTGTTTTTTAAGTTTAGGCATTATGAGACCAAGCTATTTTAAAATACAACCATAATAAGAGTCCGGTGTTTTAAGAAAAAAAATTGGTATCCCGCAATTTAGATATTCTGAGACCAAGAAGTTTTGAGATCTGGGAATATTGAAAAAGAGGTAAAATGCAATTTAGTTGTTATAAGCCCAAAGCGACTTATCGTCATTAACTGACTTTGAGTGCAGCCGTAAAACATTAATGGAACGGTTTATAGAATGCCCATTGGTAAGTTTTTAAAATTTGAAAATTATAAGCTGGTAAGTATTATTATTCTGTAAATTGCATCAAAAAAAATATTTACAAAATTAATGAACACCTATTCCTCTAATTTTATTAATTTGTTTCAATTCCAGGGCCCGCATGGCCGCTTTTATCATGGTGGATAAAGCGTCCGTCACACTTGCACTTACAGCAATGAAAACGGGTCACTGCCTATGGAACGTCTATACAAAGTGACCCGTTTTCATATCCCATGACTATAATAGGTTTGAAGGAGCTGAAGTCTGGGATCACATTGTACCTGGTTAAAGTTATATTTGCCACGAAATCCTAAATGGGTCTATATCGGAATCCATAGTGTTTTTTTTTTCAATAATGTATATGGCATGAAATCATTTGACCTAAAACGGTTTTACAATAAAAAGGATTTTATTTTTATTATTATAAACAACTAACCTAACGTAAACTAACCTATTCTACACAATAGATTAAATTCTGCAATTCTCCTTTAGAGAAATTTTTAAAGAAATTAATATCTTGACTGTGGCGTCTCAATTTATTTATGAAAATATTTTTTTTTTATTAAGAATTTGGTTTCTTTCCCCAAAAAAACTGTTATACATAATTTAAAAAACTAGAAATAAAAATAAAATCGCTATTTGAAAATTCCGCGTCCGTTAAGTATATAAATTATTTGTTGGTCAATGCAGACATTTCTATAATAAATTACCTGACGTAGTTTTAAAGCTACCTTTTCCAGTACTTAAAAATTACTTGAAAAGGTCATTAATGTCTAAAGCGTATTATAGGGTCATGGAATATCTAACAGAAAATGCATGGCCTAAACCCGAAACTTAGTCAATAATAATTTGTTCAATACAAAAGCTTTATCCTGCTTTGTCTTGTCTAGGGGACACAGTTGATGCAGGAAAACATATCGAAACTTTTATGCGGTCGTCTTGCACCATCTTATAAACACATAAGTAGGTGTGGTATATCTTTTTTTCTTTTTTCTTTTTTCTTTTCTCCCTGATTACGAGAGACTATCTCTCTCGTAAGATTTTTGGCATGTTTTCCTGCTGAACTCTGCATATTATTTGATATTATAGTTAATTTAATATTTGTAGCTTTATATAATGCAAGACTAAGTAGTACCATTGTAATATGAAATATGTTAAAAAAAATACTGACTTCTGAGTTTCTTGCGGCGTTTCTTCTCAGCAGTGGTCTCCTCTTGGGAAGTGCTTATAGATTCTTGACGTGCTAAAATGCCCGTGCGGCCTAGTTACAGAATAAATTTATTTTATATATTTTTTTATTAGTGTCAGTACAAAAGGCGAAAACAAATTATGCAATAAGATGTTTTGAATGCCACCCACCCTAAATTAATAGTAATTTAATACACGGTTTCCTATTGTTTTTAATATACAACACCACATCTACTTTGAAAGTTAAGTCAAACTTACGCATCAGCTTGGAATTAAGTTTGGACACCATTCACAAATAGTTTCAGTTTTCCCTATCAAAACTACAGCAGCGTACAAACAACCTTAATCTCAAAGCAGAAACAACCTTCCACAGCTGCAAATAAGGTGGCATCAGCAAAAACGTTTTAAGATACATAATTCGTTTTAAATACGGTTTATTTTCCATTGAATTCCTTTCGTTTTATCTGGTTACCAAAGGACGGTAAAGTTATAGAGCTGATTGAATTGAACGAATAAAGAGGTGGTGAAAGTGTTTTGAAAGTATCCAACGAATAGGTAACGGTGTGAGGTCGATATTGCTCTTCCTTTCACTCGGATACAAAGTACATATATAGTGTAAAAGAAAAAACACAGCTACTATTTTGACCTCAAATCTAATCGGGTGACCGAATAGTCGAAATGTTTGGATTGTTTCCTGTAGATCAAAACACACGTTTTCTCGTGGTCCTACTAATTTGTCCTACTAGTCAAAAAGTGAACCTAGATTTGATCACTAAATACTAATTGTGGTTGTAAAAGTAGGTAGGTTAGGTTCGTTAGGTATCTTTAAACGCCCGAAGGGCAAACCGCCCAGAAATAGGAGCCCTGCCGCAAGGCAGGGCTCCGTCGAAAGTCAGTAGGACAAAAATAGTAGGACCACGAGAAAACGGCCATCAAAACTACACTTCAGTACCCAGCATAAAAATATCCTAAATTAAAAAAAAAACCGAGCAACTACGAGTCAGCCTCGGGCACTGAGGGTTCCTTTCAAATTAGTAGGTTTATAATAGTTTTTTTTTTTGTGATATTACTACACATTTTCAGTTTTCGGACTTCTCCCTTTACTTGTGCCATAGGACATTTGCTTCTTGCCATATTTCATGATTCTAGTTCAAGGGGAAGAACTTCATATGTTTACCCTGCGAGTTTCAAAATATGCGGCATAATAGGCCGTATCTTTGGATTGCGTTGTCTTAATGTCTATATATAGTTCACAGATCCAAATTAACGCTGATAAAAAAAGTGTTTTAAATTATGGTCACTACCAATGTCTTGCATAATCATATGACACCGTATCTTGCCGGATAACTTCGCCTTGCTCTCTCAATTAGCTTATCGATGTTTACTAAAACTGACTGAGAAAGCAAGATAAATACGGAGTTTTCCTACCCATACGATGTCGAATGTTTATTCACTACACCACGTATGTATGTGACACAATACAACATTTTGCCTCCCACCGTGTACGCGCATAACCGCTTACATTCCGTTTCGTATTTCCTTACCTCTATTTTCTTTTATTTTTCCTTATCAGGAAATAAACATGTCGTATAGAGTTGTCTATTGTGGATTTGACACTCAAGACTATTTTGCTTCCTTTTGGTGTTCTTAATACTTAATCGTGTACGTTTTCTTCCTTTCCAAATTGGAATTTCAAAGCACTGTCAAAATCAAGATACTAAATTATACATTAATGGACAAATAACACGGGTCACAGTGCGTTTTTCATACAAACGAGGCTATTTCGAAGCCTTGGTTCCTCACCAGGGGATGCTTTTAGCGAAACGTGATGACGGATACTCCGAGCATCGATACAGGACTTCCAAAGTGCCTAGGATACCCACCTGATTGAATCTGCGGCTATCGCCGGAATAGTGCATATTCAGAAAAACATCTAAAATGGCAATAAAATGTAAGGAAATCCAAATGCTGACCCAAACTCTCCCGCTGTAGTGTTAACTGATTGTGCGATCAGTTAGGTATCTGAAGAACTTTATTGAACCTCGGAGTATCCACCATTAAACCTATCGTAATCCACCATTGAACCAAGGCTTCGAAATAGCCTCGTTCCTACGAAAAACGCACTATTTGCGAATAACGCACTGTTGTTATTATTTGCCCACGAGTGTAATAAAATTATCATATTGCCCTTATTCCAATAATGTGTGGTCGGCGCAGCGTCCAGCGTTTTATTCCAAACATACCTATCAGCCGATATTTAAAAAAAATAATCTGATGTCTGTTATATTTACGGAATAATCGCCTGGACACATATAACGATTACACCCTGTATACAGTGTGTGGCCCAAAACCGGGGATAATATTAAAAACAGGGGCTCTATAGATCACCGGTGATTACATTATACTGGTCTTACCTAATTGAAATCAAAACTTAACTTTCAGTTTTTTTCTAACAAACTTAATCGCAAATTCAATGTAATGCAAACACCCCTAAATCTACCGCGTGTTGTCAATGGCACCCTGTACTCAGACATACCGCGTACCAAGTGACCAAGCGATGATATCGCGACGGGAAAATACATTACCTACCATTTTTAACTTTGTAGGCTCTTTTCTCCAAAATTATAGACTTTGTAATATTAGATTCTTGTGATAGTTAATTGAAATGTTCTAAAGAATCCCTATTTACTTTTTTCGCCCCGGTTTTGGGCCACACACTGTATATATTTGTGTGTTAAATTTAGGACACATCGTAATTTTTAATAAATTCGATCGAATTTTTGATCCTTCTTATCTAAAAGAGCTGCATGTTAAGTTATAATACAATTAGTTCGTACTTAGTAGAAACAGATTTTAGACAACGTTTTAAATCAATTTTCATGGTACCTAATGCAATTCTCGAAAGCCGCAACAAGCGGAAAAAATAGTAATGCTGGTCAATATCATTGGTGTTTGACATAAGTTGAAAGGTAAGTTAGTTGTTTTTGGTTGTAGTGGTCAATTTGTGCAACCTCTTAATATTGTACATTCACCTTGACACTAGAAATTTTCTTTTTTTACAATTGAAAGAGTTAGGGCGTTTGTATGTAAAAATAAAGACATTTTTCCATACAAATGTGAAAAATGATAATAGATATGTACCTAATATAATTATGTTTCCTTATATTCAGCCTTACAAGCCGTCTTGAAAAATCACTAAAAATATAAGCGCTTCCATACATTCCCTATTCCAACATTAAAATTGTCTTTCTGGCGATTTTCCGCATTCATTCCAGCGACTTATCAAGGTATGGGCGTTTGCTCTTTTCTATTCAGAAGCATCTCTTATTGAAATGTTAGCATTTTATTTTCCGTTTTCCCGATACGGCGACGATATTGCTGTATTATTTGGGAATTTGTTCTGGAATGCCGATCGAAATACTTTTTTATTACTCCCATGTGTGATTCATGGCAAAAGAAAAAGTAATAGGTCAGGGAACATACTGAAACTAGACTTCTTACCGCCGTGATCTGACATTTTATAGACCATAAACTAAACTTTAAAAATTGCGTATGAAAAATCTTCCTTAGATTTTTATAACAGTCATCAATGGAACCCTCACTCACCATAGAACTGTGTAACACAGTGACGTTGTGATTCAAGACGTAAGAAGTTACAAAGAAATTGTTTTATAACGTCACTGTGACACCGATCTATGGAGGGTCAGGGTTCAATTGGACTGATTACTATCACTCCTCTGAGGGCGGTCGTTAAATGATTTCCTATCAGAATGTTTGTTTGTGGAACTTACTATTGATAAACATGGCGAGCTGATTTCAGTGCAATTTCAAGTGACTAGTCAGATGATAGGGTTATACTAGTTGGTAACGAGTACTCTTCTGCTAGTGGTCCCGGGTTCGATTCAAATTTGGGTATGGCCAAACATTTGTGTGTGTCCCAGAGTCTTTGATGTTTTCTTAGGATTTACGTATCTACGTACTGTATTTTCATCATCGCCTAGTACCTACCCAAAGTACAAGCTTAGCGCATATTTTTGGGACTTGATCAATTTCTACAACGTTCCTGAAAATGCTTCCAGCAGAATAATTGAATGTCTGAAGCAGTACAAGTACCCTAAGCTGTCGGATACTCGCTGTTATAAACTTATAGTTTTCTTTTCTCGAAACGTAAATTGAGGTTCCTGTTGAAATTCCGTGGATCTTTGTCAGATTTTACCACCATATACTAAATAGCACATTCAAAATTAGAGTAATAGTAAGTTCTAATTTCCTTCAGTGACAGGTGCTTCAGTAGAACAATAAAATCTAGTACTCATTCTATTTCTACATTGAATTAAAATTAACATGAATATTTAATAGCTAGAACTCCTGAAATATTGGAAACCCTTCTTTTACAGCTGATCTCTTTAACGGCTGAACCGATTTCCAAGAAACCGCGCTATGAACCATCCCAGTATAATAAACTTTCCTTTTCAAAAAACCGCGTCCGAATCGATTTGTCTGCTTCAGAGAAAACATCGTCGCTGGTTTTAAAGCTAAAATTATCATAATTATATTATTCAAGCCCCAATTTTACTTCAAACTCATCAAGACATTACCAACTCGTTTTAAAAATCCGAGTCAGTGTTACCAATCCACTGTCACATAAACATTTTATAACCGTACCTCCACTTCAAGTGGCATTCCTAATTACTCCCCACAACAAACGACAACATTCTTTCAGGAACAATCAGCCTCCCTCTCTCGCGGACACACGTCGGCGTGATAGAAAAAGACGGCAAAGTCCTAAACTCAATTAACTGTATTCGTAGCAACAGCTTTTACGACGTCACCCTACATTGGGTAAGTAATCTGTCCCAGTGGGATTAGGGATGTGCGGAGTATCGACAGTAAATTCTACGTTTCATTGTTCTCGATATTCAAGGGACTTTTCAGCGTCTTACGGGTTTTTATCTTGTTAAATGTAATCAAACACTTATCGTCGATAATGCCTTCTGCTGACTTTTCGCATTATAGTTTGGTAGCTAACAAATTTCGTAACTTTTCCATACTGTTGTCACGTTTAGTTTGATTTTAAGGTAACTGTTGGCGCAAGAATGAAGCATACATTTCAAATAAATAATGTTGAAAATTACTACTATTGATAAACAGTGAATCGCTTCAACTTTTCCAACGTGCCTTAATATAATATAACATTATTATGCATTTAAAACTTGATCTTTACAAAAAAAACCGCAAACGAATACCTATGCCTTGTTTACACATAACGAGTACAGTAGAAACACAGCAAAATGTCACAAGGTCGAGAGTGTGCCGAGACCGAGTGTATTTACACGTAGTTTCTTTCCCGCAAGTTCCAAATCCATGTCCACAACACAGGCTTTAGTGAAGCGCGGGGAGTGGAGTCTGAACCACGAGTTTTTAAACCTACCGCAATCCAAGTGGCAAAAAAGAGCGGGGAAAATGAAGCAGTGGGCTTTAAGTATAGAATCTTATAGGGTCCGAGTGATTGTCCCTTTTACCATAAAGCACCCGCTAGATATTAAGTTTGCACGGTATGAGGGACAGACTGAAAACCAGCGCTGTGAGAGTGTTATCCTGCCGGAGAGCGCCTACAGCAAACGCTGAGCTCGATCCTTTGCCACATTTCTTGTCATAGTGTGTTAGCTTTATTTTATTGTATATTGTAAGTCTAGCTAGTTCCGTTTTTTTATGGCTTAGAGAAGGCAAACCACGCTAGGGCACCACAGTAGGGTGGAATTGGCAGTTATGGCCCCCTAGTTATTTGCGGTTGGTAAAATGGTTTTTTCAGCTGCATAAAAAGTGAAGAAATTGGTTATTGAAAAACATGGTGAGTAGGTAGGTTTTTTTTAAAAATAATTTCAAGTCCAATCCAGTCATAGTAGATGTATATATATATAGATATATGGTTGGGTTGGTGCTATATGTTGGTAATTTCTGAGGCTACCTGATGGTAAGTGGAAACATTTAGTTAAGAGCTCCGTGTTTTATTTGCGTACAATTTTTGTGTTTACTATTACATGTTTTTTTTTCTTCTTCTTCTTCTTCTCTTCCTGCTCGCCCAAGTACTTAACGATATATTTACACTCACCGAGTAGTTTTATATTTTTGCATCCAAACTCGTGACATAATGTATTTTTAATTTCATTATTGAACGCTCTGTATTATGCCGTTAATGTATACATGTAACAAAAGAGTATAAAAATATATTTTGAACATTGGATATATTTCAGAAAAAATACTAAACTTCAACCATAGAGCCTACTTTGATGGTTTTTGGAATTTTGATCGGTCTGCCCGTGTTTCTGTCTGTATGTTTTTTGTGGCTCAACAATACATTTTAATCTCGAAATCTCGTTTCGATTCCGTTCGAACAGAATCGGTATTAATTCGGTTCTTCGGTCAAGGAGTCCTTATCATTTTAAAACAGAATAGTCACGACGCCATCCAAACTAGGTGTTATCCTAACCAGGTTAATCCCAGCGATCACAACGAATCGATTCCGCTCTGAGCGAGCGTTATGAGAGAGCGTCAGAGTGCTTCGTAAACGAACCTGCTTAAGTACCATAACTAGCCGGTATTTTTCGAACCATTTCCAAGCCCAGGATAATACCTATATTGATCGTATACCCTGAACTGAACAATGGCATAAAATAAGATTCTGTCAAAAATATTATTTTTGGGACAAGCTTTTGTTGCACTCTGTGAGTCTAGGTTAAGTATAGCGGAGAGACTGACGCCACTCCATCGTCGGATCACTTAATAGATACCATAATTGCATTGTCATCGGGTTTACATTATGTGGTCATTACAACCCATTCCGTTAACGGGAAGCGAGTTAAATTTAACTTGAAACATTTGGCCCGTATAGCATTCATACATTGCAAAATAAATAAAAGCTTGTAAAAACACGAAATCGGGAATTAGTTGTCGATATTTGTACATGTTGAATACGCCCAGCTCTATCGCGTTTATTTGATCGAGTGCCCGAGTGCGTATCAATCGTTCGTACAAGTGGACTAGTTGAATCAAATCAATTTATTTTATATTGAAAATCCATTTTTAACCCCCAACGCCACAAGAGGTTATTAGTTTGACTCCAATGTCTGTCTGACGCATCGTAGTTTCCAAATGGATGAAGCAATGTGGAAAACTTGTTTTATTAGGGTGCTTCTTGACCAAACAAGGCTTTTGTTCATACAACTGCCCATTATAACTTCTTAAACCAGATCCGTACAAAAATACTTAACCAATTTCGTTGTAAATTATTTCCTTTAGAAAGAGCCAAACCCTTAAAAAAACTTCTTGTTAGCCATTTTGGTCCTACCTAGGTTAATTGGGAACAAAACTCTAGGAGCTACAATGGAAAATCGTATAGTATTTTTTAAGTTACTATCTGATTTTAGAAGTTATAATTGTTAAAAATTGTATAAACAATAGGCATTTTTGCCGGTGAGCGTAATTTTGTCAAAATAATTTAAAGCTTTGTTGCTTTTAAATTATAAAATACATTTACTTGTCGTCATTGGAGCCCATGCCTTTTTATCTGCAGTTTTTTTGCCATCAACCGTTTTTGGTACAGCTATAACCAGGGTTATGATTTTGTCAGTCTGTTTGTTCGTTAGTATGTTTATTTCTTATCTCGTAGCTTTTAGAAAGCCCAATTTGCGTTACATTTTTGACAAACATGTCATGGGCTTTATATAACCGGAATTCCACAGCGTTGGCGTAATATCAAAGAAGGCGGTAGCTGCAATATAGTAAATAGTCGAAGCATTATATACTCTACCTGGTACCCACATTAAAATGCTTATGTATGTATGTATGTATGTAAACTTTTTATTGCACATAAACAATTACAAAACACTTTGCATCACTATAGATAGTGTAGGTAGTGTAGGTACATAGGCAAACTTATCCCATATGGGATCTCTTCCAGTTAACCTTGGAGTAGAATAAGCAAAGACATTGCAAGAGGATAGGCAAATTTACAAAATAACAGAAAAAAAAAGTACATACATCCGAAAACAGACATTAAAAAGTAATAATATTCACTTTAATAAAATACATACATAGGTAATAAAATCTACTAATATATACCACATACGTAAACAGCAATTAAAACCTAAAACAGAGCAAAGGAACAACACTCACGACTTATGCTTATACAATTATGCAGTTGACTTTGGTATCACAGAAGAGCGACGCACGCTGCGCACGCCCACGTAGATATAACTTAAATTAGCTTCGTATCAAAAGCAAATCGTCTGTGTCACTGCAAAGCGTAACTAAGAAATTCAATAATTTTCCAAATGTACATTACTGACTTGCTTGCTCAGGTTTATTTTTAATTTTATTTCATTATTAGGGTTCCTTAGCTAAACGGTAAAAACGGGACACTATTACTAAGACTCCGCTATCCGTCTGTCACCAGGCTGTATCTCATGAACCGTGATACTCGTAGCTACACAGTTGAATTTTTCACAGAAGATATATTTCTGTAGCCGCTATAACAACAAATACTATAACAGAGTAAATTAAATATTTAAGGGTGGCCATAGAACAAACATGAGTTTTAATACCGTTATTTCCTCGATATTAATAACAGCAACAGGGAGACACTTGAAATATTCACAGAATATTTGGTTGTATATTCACTTTAATAACACATAATTACAATTAATTAAAATGAATATTTAAGGTGGGCTCCCATACAACAATGATTTTTTGCCGTTCTAGTGACACACGTACATAGATTAGCTGCTGTCGGAATTCCGCTTTAGTGTTCCGAGTGTCATAAGCAGTGATCGTACTTTTTGTAGCATTTTTGGTGCGATGACGTCAAATGACACACGACAGCGACCTAGAGTTGTCGGCGTGTAATATGATTGACGTATAAAATTATGTAATATTATGTGGTCGTTGAAAAACATTTCCAAATCTACGTAATCTTTTAATAAAGCATGTGGATAAGCAGAATAATTATGAGATTTCTCAATATGCGTGCGGGTTTGCATTTACCTCGTCACGACATGTTTCGAGCGTGTCATTTTTTTAGCACAATAGGAACAAAATATTAAACAACCTTTCCTTAATAAAAAACTATGCTCACTTAACAGTTTCTCTATTGTGTTTAATCAGTTAATAGTTGTTGCTTATTTTCACACACAAAATCAACGCAACTGTTCTTAGCACTTGACGGTACGTCAGTGAAGAAACAAAATGAGTTCTATATTTATGCACTGCCATTATATTACGATTATACTGTCTATGCTAATATATAGTAAGTATATACTACTGACAACCCTGTCAATTCACCGAAAATGCTACAAAAAGTACGATCACTGGTCATAAGCTAAGTGACAAGAAATTTAATTTAATGTGGTGAATAAAAGGATATCGTTCGCACTATTTCCTGAAGATAGCTGCTGTACTGTACTGCTTATTCAAAAAATAGAAGATTGGAATGTTTAAGAGGTAAATAATATAGTAAATTCTAGTAGCAAATTAAGATTCGAGTCATACCTATTTTTATTTTCCGACCATTGATAACGTTAAAAATATATTTTAGGGTGACGGCACCAATGCTGGACACTTTTTGCTGAAGGCACCATTAATGGACACAACTATTAATTCAAAGATCATAAGGTTATAAATTGACTATCCCAAAATTAATGAAAAAACCTTGTCGTCCGTACCATAGCACAGGAATCAAGTGTCTATTATTGTTTCTTGTTCATTACTGGTTCCATTATCCTGAGTGGCTAGGCAAATAATCTGGAAATCCTTTTCCAGTTACAAAAAGAGCCCGGAACACTTAACTTTCATGAGAGCAATCTTGATATTCCGGTATTTGAATTCAGCATTTACTGAATTCTGAAGAAATATTGCATATCACGAAGGTAACTCGAGGGATTTCTTATGAGCGTTACTTTTCGGAAATATTTATATGATTATACGCTTTGATGATTCTGCTCCAATTTTATTTATTACCTTAATATGGGTTTATGAGACGTAAATATAAGGCCTCTTTCCCCTTCCGCCTACAATTCTATATTCTCTTGAGGTTTCCAATACTGTCTAAAAACTTTAAATGATGTACGAGTAGGCATTGCAAACGGGAGGCCGCAGCTTGCGAAGACCACTTGCGATAGAGAATTAATATGGGATACCGGTTCTTTTGTCTTTGGAAATAATGAAATACCTTGTATAACTTACGTAGATGACAGTCGACTGGTTTGTCGTACGCATGTCTTTTTCTAAATTATCTGTAACGATAAAGACGTACTGAGCGAGAGGCGACCAAAAATAACGTGCGCGAGCCGCTCTAGAGTGTAATTCTCTCACTGAACACTTCACTATTCAATGCGTCATCGAAGTATTACACGGCAAATTTAAGTGTCCTCGCGTTTCTGTTAACTGGGGTAATATAAATAGACCCCGCAAACAAATTGAAAATACTCGCACGGAAATGTTTAATATGCTCTGTCGGGAAAATTTTCATAACAAGAGAATCACATGAGAGTTTTCTGTGTTTTGACATTTTGTAAGCTCAGGTTTGACAATAATTTAATGCCTTTTGACTCCTAAACTTGCTGGTGCTGTATCGGTACCCCTCAATTTAATATTACCGAGTGCCAGGGCGAGCCTCCCTATGGGGGCGTAGAAAAATGGCAAGGGGAGCGCGGTATGCATTAAATTCTTGAAATAATACATTTACTGTGTAATTAAATTTGATAATATAAATAATATAACAAGATATTGATTGTGATACATACGGCGGCCTGTGTATCATAAAATGACGCCATCGGTCAATGTTGTTAAATTAATGTACGTTTGTTTTTGGTCAGGAAAAAAACCAAAGGGCATGAACATATTATTTACTATCCAGATAGGCTCGACGTAAAAAAGGTTGGGTAATCCTGATAATTACACGTATTTAATGAGCGTTCCTTGATTTGTGAGGTATGAGCAAAATATACCGCTTACAGATACTCTGTCGGTCACAGAAACGTATAGGAATCGCCTCATCGCCACCCCAGGGACTCGTGCCATGCTTTCTATATATCTATGCATTTGTTTGCTGCCGTTGTTTGCCCTTTGTGTGTTGAGGCATAGATAATAAGGTCGTCAGCGCTTTATTGCAGGTTGCGCATAAAACCATTTTTTTCTGTATTTGAGAGTTGACCTTTAGTCATGCTTGGGATATCTCTGCTTGATCGAATCAGAGATGATTTGAGAACCAAGGTCACCAACATAGCCCTGAGAATTGCAGAAAGGATTAATAATGGACACTTGATTCTTATGGTAGGGAAGATAAGGGTTTGTTTTGAGGCAATCAATTTATAAACTTATGATCTGAATTAAGAGTTAAGTGTCCATTATTGGTGCCTGGAGCCGTTTCCAACATTTGTGGGATATCGCCCGCAGAACAGATGAGCGATGTGGTTGAAGAGTCCGACTGGCGTCCGCGTACCGCAAGACGCAGCATGGGTAGACTTCCAACAAGGTGGACCCACGACGAGGCTAAGGTTGCAGGAAACCGATGCCAGCTGCGATGGACCGTTCCTTGTAGCAAACCTCGGAGGAGGCCTATGTCTAGCAGTGGCATGTTTCGACTGAAAAGATGGTGCACCACGTCCTGCGACCTAATTATGATAGTCGAATTGAAGTATATTGTGTTGTCTCAAATATCTACGTCTTATGCTGCGTTGTGATTCACGTTGTTTATGTGGCCTGAAACATTTACGATTTGCTTCGAAGCTAAATTTATCGTAATCCCCAAATGGGTGTATAAAAGAAGATAGTTCTTTTAATACCATTTTAGGTGTATTATATCTGCGAATTTTATTTACTGCCTCGATCATAAAAATGTTGTTTACCTGGGTGATAAAAAGTTATGTGTCTATGGCATGTTGTACATAGTTTTTTTATTACCTTTACTTATTTTTAGCTTTTATAAGGCACCTTAGCAAATCTGTTTTGTTTGCACTAGAATTTGCTCCTGACTCCGTCTGCGAAGACATTGTTTATCGCTTTTCAGTCAGGACCAAATTCAGTTCAAGTTGGTTTATAAATTCCTGCACACTAGTCCAAAAAGGAATTTAAATTGTGCAGAATGCCGAATAGGAATAAACGAGATTGTTAAACACAATGACCGTTAACAATAGTGAATGTGGTCACATGCTGACGTATAAAATTCACATTAAGCATGATTACGAATAAGTAGTAAGAATCAATAATTGCATTAACGTAAAATAATCTTTAATAAATACTAGCAGAGTCGAAAAGCGATGGAGGCGTTTCTTGTCGGTAGCTATAACCTCGAAAAGGCGGCCAACCAAACACGTACGGCGCTTTTTGGCAACTGCTTTCTTGTAGTGGTGTACAACCCTAAGTAATTTTACTTTACATACCCATTCAATGTTGATAAGCGTACTTTATCTTCTTAATGTCATTAATTATCACATAAAATTATGACCAAATACGTATTATAAAAACCTCTCAACCAACCTATTCAGCTTCGAATCTATATATTCTTACCCTTCAGATGTCACTTCTACATATTTAGTGTAATAAGCCAACACTCTCATGAATTTACTTTTGTCTTTGGAGAATGAAATATGTTAAAGCATTGCACTCTATCTCTAAGTAATAAGATTAGAAAATGTACTTATAACTTTGCTTTTGTATAAAACACCTTCAAGTTTCAAACAGCGTTTCATTTTAGGAATGCGGTTGAAACTCCTTTAATATTTCAACTTGATCCATTAACTAGCGCCCGAGCCTTGTTCCGAGTACCTACTTGAAGTATTTTTCATGGACATTTGGCTCAAAATCACAAGAATCCAGAGCGGAGGAATTTCACGGTCCATTTGAATTGTTGTTTTATTAAACCTTTACCTTGTTAGAATGCGTGCGTTGTCTGTGGTAACTCAGGTTTTATTTACTCTGTGGTGAGATTACGAAAATACAGCTTTTATGTAAACAGACGTTTAGATCGTTTAGATCCCCTAATGACTTTGAAATAATGGCGACGCATATAAAAAAATATTGTTTTATCGTTCGTCATTGCTTTTGTTATCGCAAAATTCCGTAGAATATTATTATAATACTTTCTTAAATAAAAATAGGAAATATTTTTATTTATATGTGTTGCCTGTTAAAATATAAACCTGTTGTAATGAGAGCAAATAATTCAGAGGCCAAAGTTAAGCCATTTTTAATAATGCTGAAAACAAAAGCCTCTTTATTTTACATAACATGTCCCAGAGTACAAATAATAATAAATGAAATAACTTACATAACATGGAGCTTCAGGAATTTTGTTGTTAGGTTCATCCGTCTGGTATCTTTTTAATTGTGCGTTGTACAAGTGAGACAAGTTTTGACGCCCTGTTTAGCCTAGCTGGTGGCTCTGGATATGAAGCTAGCGGTCCCGGGTTCGACTTAATTCAACATTTCAGCTGTCGACTATGAGACATATGTTTATTATAGAGACCTAACTCGAAATCCAGCATTTGTGAATTAGGTCACTATAATTCTAAAGATGCGATTTTTTTCTGTGATAAGCGCGAGTATCTTTTCTTGAGTGTAACATAGTTTCTATATATTTGAATTTATATTACTCTACATAAATATGTTTATAGTAGTGGTGTTAAAGTGCCTGTGCGGCCTTACCGAATAAACATCATTTATCTATTTTATCTTAAGCGGTGCTCCTAGCCCTTTATTCGCAAATTTATCCAACCACGACCTGAACCTAGCTCAGCGTCTTAAATTTGATCCCAAGGGTCTTTCCTGTCGTCACTGCTATTTACGATAATAAGAACAAGGGAAAACCATGAAATAATTCGCTAAAAGTCGTATACTAACGATAATACTTACTTGAAATTCAACCTTTGTTGTTATACTATAAGATCGCTTTTGTGTAACATGGCTATATTGTGATAAGAGGCGGAATTATTGGGAATTAGGTGGTTGTTTTTTTATCTGGAATGGCTTAGTAGAATCGCGTCATATTCAATTGTTTTTTATTGATATAAAAATAAGTTAATGGACCACTTAAGAAAAGTGATAAAGTCACATTTTTTTACTGTTGAATTTATTAGATATCGTCTAATTAACATACATACATTAACCTGGTCATAGGGAAGAAAAGAGAAAAGTTATTTAATCTCTCGCTCTTTAGGAGTTTTCTATACCTATTATCTCTTGGGTGCTAGGTTTGCGATGCGCGTCTGTCTGTAGCACGAACCTCTAATGCCAGCTGTACACACTCGTTGAGAGCCTTTCGTTGAGACTCTCGGGCTGAAACCGACACAAACCGCGGCATGGTGAGATGAGTCGAGAGCGAGCGAGACGAGAGCAGTACACTCGCTCCTGTCCTGTCTCGGGGTATCTCGAGGAGAAGAAGAAGTCTACTTAACCATTCGAAAGTCAACATCAACGTCCATACGTCCTTATAAATTTTAGTAGGTACTGAGTACTGACACTAGGCGTGATCCAATTGCCAAACCAATAATCAATCAATAACGTTACTCTCTCAATTTAGTGAGTAAGTTTGTGCTCGGAGATACTATACTGAATTTATAACGAACGTTTAGTTTAGTACCTTGAATTGAAAAGCTTTACACAAAATTGAAGCAAGTATTTTGCTATAGTTTGAAAGCCTTGAAATTAATACTGAAACTAGCTTGTTTCGTAAAATGCATGCAATTAAGGCAGAACAATACTAAAACGCTTTACTGCACTTCACAAAAAAATAAAATAAACAAAAGGTGGTCGCACAGAAGAGACGCTGCGATGTAAAAATACAGTAAGATGTGCAAAGTATTATCAGGCCTTCGGAACCCTGAAATACCGTAGAATATTTTAGAACAATTAGTTTGTCAATTGGTTCTATGGGGGGTCAGGGTACATTAAAAAAACTTTATACACGACAATCATTACAAAACTAAGCAGGTGTAAAACTTAAGACTGCGCCAAGCAAATGTCGACCGTCCAGTGGCGTCCTAATTCTATCATTGTGTTTTCTAAATAACTAAAGTCTTTTCTTGGAATCGAAAGGTAGTTTTTGTTGTACAAATGTATACACAATTTATAGGGTATATCACATAACTGAATAAAAATTGACCTATGAGTAAGTAACTTAACAGAAGACAGTGGTCACCTTTGGTATAAATTTTGTATTCATTTGAACAGTAGGGGAATTAAATTTGTCACCCACTTTGGTTCCAATTCAATCTGACATTTCACAGCAATAAGGTTAAGTTTCCAATCAATTACAGATGACTTGGCATCTCTAATGACAATGACATCTTCAAGCAGATTTTCTATGAAATGGGTAGCATATTAATATCCGTGACCGTACAACAAAAAACTATTCATCGATTTAAGACAATACTTAAGTTTTTATAAAACAGTACAAAGTAGTGACGGCGCCACTGTTCTCTTTCGTTTCTAACCTAAAATGTAGACTAGAAACCACAACCAAGGAGATGATAGATAGTAATGTAACTAACAAGGGAAATTCATCCGCCCTCAGCTCAGAAAGTTTAAGGCACGATTTCGGAACTATTAGGGGTTTCTCAAATTAAATATTGACTTGGGCTTTGTATATTTAGGCTCTTTATCAGAAAGGCTCTGCAAGGCAATAATAATCATCAAAGTCTTAGAAACTACGTGGTTTAACCATGTCTAACGTAAGGATATGTTTGTGTGTTGGTACGTTTTAATCCTTTGAAGATACTACGCGAACTAATACGTTGTTTACTATGCCAAAGTTAAATTAGAGTTACAATTTCGTTGTTATAAAACGATTTTATACTGCATAGGTCCTTTGGTACAGTGACTTTTATTATTAGTTTCAAAGTAATAAATTTACTTATTTCGATTAAAATGATGATTGTTATAATTATGAAAGTTTACTTAAGTTGAGACTCGTTTTACTTTGTTTTTAATTATTTCTATTACCAGGCCCTACAAGGGGATTTCAAAGGGTGCTCTTCAATCGGTCTAAATACATTTTGTATTATTTAATTTAACTAACCACGAAAAGCAGGTTTTTAAGCTAGACGTTCATTAGTCTAGCATAAAAACCACTTGTATGCTCATCACTCATTAGGCATACGATCGAATAACATAACACTCATTTAGTATAACTATCATTTTTTTGTTATAATGCATTTTTTGCCAATTTCTTCTAATGTGACCACATTAATAATAATGAAAGCTGACAGAAAAAAAAAAAAAACATTATAGAGATCGAAATTATGCAATTTGTGTTATGCAAAATGAATATTAGTCTATTTGTTTTTATGCTAAACATTTTAAAGGTCTTTTATGAAAAAAAAAATACGTTTCAGAGAAGATAGAAATAGCGAGTACAAAGGGTAGTCCAAAGCGACTTATCTAATAAAGTGAAACTGGGGCCCTAACATGTCTGCGTTTATCGCGTGATAAAGTATATATTATAGTGAATCCGTCACGGTTTTGACACGTAAATAAGTAGGACAGAGATGCTTTATCCACATTGGACACGTGATATAGACGCAGCCATACTAGGCTCACAGAAAACGTTTGCGATGGTATTGCCAGCGAAAAAAGGCAAGCATTTAGTAATAAGTGGCGCATTGGAGTTGCCAGTAAATATAAATCAGGCATTAAACCTCTCGCTTAAATCATTTCGATGAGAGCAAATCGGAATTCCCGCAGAATTTTATTTCTCATTTGTGGAAATATTGCGGAGATGGGGTTTACGGTAAACACGAGTGGTTTCCAAATCGCTTTTTAAACCATTTTGGTCGATGTAGCTTTAAATTAAGGCGGTAAAAAAGGAAGACACAAATACGGAGAGAGATCTCTATGGACATTACTAAACGCTCTATTCTACTGGGTAAAAGCATATTGCCTTTAACATGTTATCGTGTTGTCGAATTAACGTTACGTTAAAGTAAAGGATCTGAAAAGAAGACGACCTTCACCGGGCTGCTAATTCGATTAAAAGTATTTTTTATAAAATTTAAAGTTGCGAATAGGTAGACTAAATTTTTTTACTCCATTATATAATTACTTCTAAGATTGAAAAGAGTATGCTTCGATGGTTCGGTCATTTGGAAAGATTGGATGAAAGAAGATTGGCAAAAGAGATATACAGAGCGAAAATGAGTGGAAGGGTGGGAAGGGGCCGCCCTAGGGGTACTTTTTCGACTCAAATCGGAGAAATACTGGAAAAGGGCCCGAAATAGACTTGCGTGCATGACTCTATGTATGAATGTGGAAGAAGCGAAAGAGATTTGTCAGGATCGTAGCAGGTGAAAAGGAGTGGTCTTTGCCTACCCCTTCGGGGCAGGCGTGATATTATTGTAATGTATGTATGTATGCAACAATTAAAAAGGATCTTTTTTAAAGAAAATTGTAACTGGTTGTTTAATAGGATATGCAAACGTTAGGGTGACTATTTTGTTCCCATTGGGTAGGCAGGTATAAAGCAGATAAGTCGCTACTAATAATTTGCACTAAACTTAGGCTTCATACTTTCGATAATTTATCTATTTAACAAGCATTACTTTTTTTTTTATGCATTTTTATTTCATTATTATGTAATTATATTATTATACTGGACTGAATTTTTTCAGGCTACCTAAACGCCATAATATTACTTAACATAATAAATTTGATATAAAATACTTTTTATCGAACAAACAGCTTGGTATAGGTCGTCCCCTACTCGGATCTTAGGTCCGTATTAATAAACTGCTCTCGACTCAAATACTCGTCTCGAGATGCATCAAAAATTACAGTGTTTGGAGTTTACTGTGACGTATTTTGTACGGGCGTAACATTCAAGTCGAGTTAATTAATACGGCCCTTAGACCATTAGCTCTTACGGTTGACAGTAATGGCGGCAAAAACAATACTATAACACGTCGCAGTCTATATTATGGGTTGTCCCGGTTGAATAGAAGCCCAGATTAGAAATGCGATGTCGAAATATTGAACAAAATTAAGTTTAGTTTTAATAAATCGAGCGAACGAATGGGCTATCGAGTTAGTCGTTATGCAAAGTGGAGCATTATTATTCAGGATTTGAGTAAGGCCGCTGAGGTCACGCCCATAGGCTCTATGTTGGCTATTCGATACTTCCTTGAACAGAATCTTCATTATTAGATAAGCTACGGGGGGCTCTATATGGCAGATCTCTCTTATAAACTGCTGGAGGTAAAGTATCACAGGAGTTCACAGGGCCAATTGTGACGGACCTAGCTTAACGTATGTTTGTGAAATCGCAGGCCACAAAAGAATGGGACGATTTGTTTACAAAAGCCTGACTGAAGCACGTACAGCTAACCCCGTATGTTTCTGTTCAGTCACAGGAGAATATACTCTTTTAATGAACAATTGTTCTCGCGTTCACATTGGCCACAGCCATTCATTAAAAATTTGAATTAGAAGGTACAAAGGTCTTTGACTGTACTACAAAGCACCCAGTGACCCAGTCCTCCGTTCAAGTTTCCGGGCAAACGTTACGACGTCCAGAACAGTTGCGGGCGACGCTGTTTGGTAACAGTTTATGGTTACGACAGTGTTGGTGCCACCAGATTCGATAACGCGTTATGGTTCATTTGGTAACAGATCAAGTTTAGTAGACTAAAAGGTCAAAATTAGCGGTCATTAAAATTATAAACTGCAAAGAGCCTATGCTTTTACGCTTTAGTTTTTATTCGTCAAAAGGTTTGTTTGTTGTGTTGCAGTGTGTTTTTGTTTTGTCAATTTTTTGTAGGTTTGTGTTTCAGTTTGTTCGTTAGAGACTTTGTTGTTTCATGTAAAAAAAACACATTTTTCTGGAGGAGACGTGAGCTGGAAACATTTGAGACGAAGAATTTACTATTGTTGAAAATACTATAGCCATCGCTCCGCAATACTCACGTGGCCACTACTAGATAAGCACAACAGTGCCCTTGTGAATATTCTAAATAAATAAGGTAAAATTAGAGACGCCGTTCTCGACGATTTCTCTTCTGTAAAGTTCATCTATACTTGTAAACTGTTCGGCTATTATTAACCTGAGAAACAACACACAGCCTTGGTTTCATCTATCTAAGATATTCCCTGACAGCTCAATCAAGCACAAATTACTTATTATTTACATCAATACAAATCTTGCGTCTTTCATTAATTTAAATGTTTAACAACTCTTTTTATATGTCTTGCTTGCGAGAAAAGTGTGTGAGTTCTCTTCATCGTCAACAGAATCTTTGTCCTCAATGGGCAAGAGTAAATCAAGAACAAACCCAAAAAACATATCTAAATACGGCTGTCACAGGAATCACGTTGAGACCGAATTCTAAACGTACAAACGTAGAATTTTAAATTAATTAATTTCCGTCGGTAAAAGGTGCAATAAGAAAGGATTTTTCGTAATGTGACCCCTATTCATACTTCCATACATACCTTCACGCCTTCATTCCCAGAGTGGGGTAGGCAGAGCTACAGAATTACCAACAACTCTAAAAACTTGTTGATAATTCTGTAACCAAATTTGGCAAAAACAGGCTGAGAGTACCAGTGTATACTAGTGATAGGTTGCAAGCCCATCGCCCAACAATACTACAAGCCTTTAAACCCTCAGTCGCCTCTTACGACTTCCACGGGAAGACATAAAGTGGTACTATTCTAAGTCGGCAACTAAACCCGTGTGACCTATAACGTAAAGAAATCAGGAGAGTAGTAGGAAACAAGTTCTAAGCGCACAAAGTCAGAGGCATTATCCAGTTAGGTACACATAAATGTAGAAGCGTTGAACTCAATATTTCACCGTGAGTCGTTCAAAAATTCTCCACTTGTCTACGCCACTTGACTGCTCGCATGCACGTGAAGGAATGCTCTTGGTACCACGTACCGAAATACGTGACGAAAAGATATATTGTTTCATTATTTTATGCCTTTTCTTATAATAATCTACAGCTAGAGTTTGCTTCTTAACTTTCTAATAGTTAGCAAACCTTTGATATCGTTAATGCTCGCCAAATTTGATACTTGAACTTTTCACGACCTTACAAAAGTTTGTAGCCAAAGCTTTATATTTCTCTTTTATCATACAAATAATTTTAAAACTATTTATTCCTTTCACCTAACTTTAAACTGAAGAGCAAACCTATTCACGTTTCATTCACTATTCTTCCAAAACCTTACCTACAACAGGAAAGAATCTCCTCTAACTTCAATAGGACATGTACCGTTTTGTTCCAAGACCGCATTGGCCCACGGTTCATAGCTACATAACTAAAGTACCTGCGCATCTGCAATATAAATTCCTAGCGAACCCATTCCTGGCCTTAATGGATTTCCTATACGAGTACTTAACGGCGAGTCACGAATTAAACGCATACCAAACCTATTAATAAAGCGATAACACGTTCAAATGTCCAACGTGGATGACTTTTGACTATCGAGAGACAATAGCTAAGGGACGATACGTTAGAGACAATATGTCAGCGATGAAATCGTAAGTAAATTAGCCCTAGTTCCTTTTTTTAGGGTAACCCTAACGCTTAGTTTCTACACCGACCTAGAAGCTAGCGGTCCTGGGCTTGATTCTCTTGTTCTATGTACTTGATTATTGATTTCTATATACATATAAGTATTTATAGCGTTTTCTTTTACCACTTTGTGTGAGATTATCCCTAGCTTTTTCTAAAGGCTATTACTAAAACTTTGTTGTCCGTTCATTCGTCCGTCCTTACAAACGAACGGTAGAACGTTACCTAACGAAAAAATGTGATACTTTAAGGAAATCGTTATACATGAAACTTTTTATCAACGTTTTTGTTGTATAGAAGATATACGGTAGGTACCTAATACTTATCTAGAATTATAGTGCAAACTCAAAAGAAAAACAACAACTAATAAAAAACGAGCACGTGTGAGCCGGGCTGAAACCCTTGGGACTCTCACTTAACCGTTTCTTTCTTGACACGTGCGAGCGTAAAAACAACCGCCTACACACACAAAAAAGATACATTAAAATATGCATAGCGGGCGCTATAAACGGTATAAAATCAACGTGCGTAAGCGAATTCGGGTGGCAGGAAAAATATCCTAAAATCTGCTTGACAATTTTATTGCCTCCTCTTGACATCATCCAAACTCATTAACGTTGTAATGCAAAGGGATTTCAATTATATCAGGTACTACATTTATTTTAAAAGCGGCCCACTATCTTGGTTTCTCTGTAAAACATGACTCATCATCATCATCATCGGCCTATATCAGTCCACTGCTGGACGCAGGCCTGTCCAATGTACGCCATTTTACCCTGACCTTGGCCTGTCGCATCCATCATCTGCCAGCAGCTTTTCGCAAATCATCACTCCATCTCGCACAAAAAACTTGAGTGACGACTACAGTACGAAGTAGAGTACATTATGTAAATCAAATGTCGGGCTTTACTATAAAGATAAGAACTCATCTGTGAAATACATTAGTTATTCACAATGACAGATAACGTGGTGATTGATATATCCACGCAATAAACGATTCCCGTGAATGTAATCACAACCAGCTGTGTTTAGCGGCTGTTTGTCGGAACATGCTAAACGTTCATTAAGTTGTTGAATTAGGCGGAATTCATTAACTGGTTCAGATTGCGTTACATTTCACTAGTTTGCAGATTGTGCGGTAATTTTAGGAGAGTACCTATGCATATTCTCGTATTAGTTATAAGAAGCTTAGTGTAGTCTACATTTAACATCTATATCTAGTTATAACATAAGTGTCTTTCAAGCTGAGGTTCGCGACTAAAACACGTCACTCTGAATGGACACAGCTACAAATAAAAGAAAAGACGCTTTTCAAATTTGAACTATGGACAAACGGTCGTCATTTTTTTTTAAACCTACTAGCCTACCGCTACTGGACCTGGCTCTCTCCTATCCCATTATCCATTCGTGGACCTTAGGGGCCACCAATAAACATCTCCAAGCTAGTCTTTTCTGAGCTAGGTCGTCCAACTGGTTCTCGTCTCAGCCGGGCCGGCCTAGCCTTCTCAAGAGGCCAGAGCCTTCTTGGATCTCGAGACATATCTTAATCTAAATATATATATATAAGGCAAACCTGACTCACTGACTTAAATATTAACGCACAGCCGAAACTACTGTACCTAGAAACTTGAAATTTGGTACAGGGGTTCCTTTCATGATGTAAGTGAGCACTAAGAAGGGGTTAAAGTAGCGGGAAACTAACTCTACGCGTACGAAGTCGCGGGCATCCTCTAGTTATATTTGTTTTCCATAACCTAAATCGGGTCGCTGCTAAGACACTACACTAAAAGTAAACTCCTATGGTAAAAACACGATTATGGATTTTACCATAGCACGTCACTTTAGGAGTTTTCACGCAGTTTTGGTTCCTATTCGCTATTCTTATGTTTCTGTAAATAAAATCATGAACTAAAAATACACGTTTTCATTTTTATGTTTGAAAAAGATCAAAACATTGATTCCAGTTATCTTTTGAAGTAGAAATTAATTAGAATTCCTGACCAATTAACAACATACAAAGCGTTACAAGTGAGTTTTATATTTGCCCTCGGGGTGTTATTTTCTCGGTATTGTTTAATTTTTCCTCGCTAATGCTTCTTTTTATTTTAAATACCACGGACAATCATTTAACTTGTAAACAGAAAGTTAAATCTTTGTTTCACACAAATTCGTTTGAAATTGTAAACAATTTATGTTAATATATTGTACTATTGTTTAATCTTACGAAAGCGGGTTTGCCATTCTTGTGTGTGTAAATGCACGTGCACGTTATCTCGGAGTGCGTAGTTAGCGTCATTAAGCGAAGCCTTAGTGTTGGTGGGTGTATGTTACACTTACAAATATCTTAAACCCGCTTTCCTAAGATAAAACAACTGCAAGTATCATTGTTAAAAACGTCTTTAAGCGTGGAAGTAAGTTGTTATTGTTTATATAGGCTATGTCTTTTAACATGAAATTTCCATATCGGTCCCCATTTTTTTTTTATTAGAACATAAAAGCAGTTAAAATATGTATTAGAAATACTTATATTATTCTTCCCCGATTCGGATTTGCGATTGTAAACGAATACGACATCTAGTCATAGATAGTTATTTTTTTTTAATTGAAAATCGACCATACCACGGAGGAATAATCACCAAAACTCCGTTCCCATAGACTTTCCTTTGATTCAGCAGTCGATTTAATTTAACCTTTTCTTTTCACAGATAACGCAGCAGTGTCCAATACTATGAGTTGACGTTCCTAAAGTTCCAAATTCGAAAAATCCAAAATGGCGTGCTCGTTTCGGCGGGCGTCGTCTCAGCACCAGTTTGCCAATGGCGGAGGCTCTGGAGGGAAGAAACCGGGGTTCAGATCCCGGCAGTCATCGATACATCATGCAGGGAATGATGATGACGAGGAAGGGAACACCCTTACCCTGAAGCATCTCAGTGAGGCTTTGCAATTGCTGACTGCGCCGTCGGTAAGTCATACTGAAACAGCAGTCTTAATTCATTCCCTGATAATAAATCCATTTTACGGTTCAAAAAAGGTGGACTTAATACTACAGTCTTTTTATAAGTCCACCTTTAGGTGAACCTGAAATTAAAAAGTATATAACTACTAATGAAATTTAATTGTTGAACTAAATCTGGGATATTATTTATGGGAAATCTTAATTTTATTATTTTTGTTATCCTAAATCCATTACTGCCAAAATTATTTAAGTCTTCTAGGTGGTCATCATAAACGAACCTAACCACCCTTCCTATATTTAGAATATAACAATATAATTGAAAAGAAAATATTTATTCAACGCACCCATAACAAAAACAATAAAGAAAATAGTAAGTAAAAAGAAGACGACGTTGAATAGGATCCCTCTGAGCATTGGTCCGCAGTGGAACCGCGTATGGCAAGGGAAATCATAGTAAAGTTTACAACTAATAATTTCCTTTGGCCGTAGTTCAGAAACGCTTTTAAACAAAGGAGAACTGCTAGGACGCCAAGCTATAACATCGATTTTTCTATGTTTTTGATGTTAACGTGATGAATAAAGTCAACAGCGCCCTCTAGTACATATCGAGTATCAATGAAAAATACGTACAGTATTACCAGTTTTTCAATAATTATCGGCAATCTATTTTTCTTTAAAAAAAAAACAACATCGAGTGCAAGTGAGATAGCGATACTGGGATTGCCTGGAACAGGTGCCTATTATTTTATCGAAACACCTTTCTACAAACGCATTTCTCGCCGCATGAGTTAACTTTTTTTGGTAGCCACAAAGGTAACTTTTTTTTTAACGGGTAGAAACGCATTTACGCGTACCCTCCAGTCTAGGGACGACCATATTGGAGGATTATGTGGGACTCACAACCCCTTACCCTTCAGAGCGAAGGGGAAGGGGGAGGGTTACCCACTAAAACCTCACCGGTGTCAACCTCCATAGGCTGTTAACGGTGACACCGTGAGCTGATGACTATTCACCACTGGGCGCCCCCTAGCCGCCCCAGCCTTCACCACAAGTCTAACCTAACCTAACCTATGAAACTAATGCTTAAAACATCCAGAAAACATCTTGGTTTCAGTAGAAAGCAGCGCTCGAAGAAATGAAATTCTATGAAATGATACATTCGATGAAGTGAAATTCGGTAAAATGATGAATGGCGAGTACTGAGGGCCTGCCAAGATGAATTACGCTAACTAGAGTTTCTATTCGTTTCGTTTTTAAGCGTCACTGGTAGATGACGCGATACGAAAAGTCACGTGATCTACCAGTGACGCGATAGGTTCTAAAACGAATCGAATAGAAAAGCCAGTTACAGTAGTGCACCTTGGCAAGGGCCCATGTTATGTTAAGTTGGGAACTTTGGACAATACGAAACAAAATGGCGATTCGATTAGTGGCCGAAGTTTTTTTATTCATGTTTGACAGAGACAGGGGTTTCTACTTTGAAGTCCGAAGGATGTAATTCGCCCTAAGATATTTTATTTCCCGTAGGAAAACTTAAGAAGTTGGAAAATATTTAAGGGTTAGTAAAAGTGGTTGTAAAATGACATTCGTGAGTGAAATTACTTTTAGTTGAGCGGCCATTTGTGTGTCGTGTTATATCTATTCAAAATAAACAGATGTTGTTATTGAATGTAACTCTTAGGTGCATTGAAGTCGAGACATACAAATATTGATAACTGTGCGTACTTTTGGTGCCGAAAACTTAATAGACTAATTAAATCTTTGCTCCGATATTAATATACAGGGTGTTAGGCAGAAGGTTGGACAAACTTCAGGGACTAACTCTGTAGGTCATACTCATCAACTTTTATTATGGGACCAACATCCAAATTGCGAAAAAAAAAACACCTGTTCCATACATTTCGGCTGTTTAGATCTCAAAGTTTGTTTGGAAAAGCTGTTTTTTTTTCGCAATTTTGGATGTTGGTCCCATAATAAAAGTTGATGAGTATGACCTACAGAGTTAGTCCCTGAAGTTTGTCCAACCTTCTGCCTAACACCCTGTATATTATACCCAAAGCCCTTTATAATATAATATTAGTATAACATTCCACTCAAAATCAAAATAAAAAAAAAAAAACCTTAATCAAATTCAAAATTGTAAGTAGGTAATATGTAAAGCATTATGACTTTACAAAAACATTTTTATGTTTTATCTCTTTATTCGTTTTCAGTCTTATTTATTTAACAATATTATTTTTAGTTTTACAGTATTTTTGATACTCATTTCAACCTTAAATGGCCAAAAAATGTACAGTGGCCACACACGGTATTTTTACCCTATGGCAGTATGCCGCGCCAAAATCCATGTCCTCTGCTTTGAGCATCCAGTCATTAAATATATACCCTTCTGCGTGGATCGTCCCTAGTGGTTTAGGAGGTAGACTCGTGATCGTAAGGTACCGTGTTCGAACTCCCGCGGTTACCATGTACAAATGAGTATTTTTAACCTAAGTAGGTATTACTCGAAGCGTTCACGGTAAAAGTAAGAAAATCTGCACATTCCAACAGCTGAGTGCGTAAGAGGGTAATTTTACAAAAGATCCTAAAGGGGTCAAAGTATATTCCATAGGGCCCGCCAGATAAGATAAGATGTTATCAAAAAAAAAACTGAAACGGTTTTTGTGTTTGGATTATTTTCAAAAACCTTTTTTCTCTCTTTCCTTCACTTTGCCGTGTACGCAGATAAAAAAGCCGTAAAATATGCCGTAGACATTTTTAGAAGGCAATTTCCTCGGGAGATCTAAATTGAAACATTTCTTATCGCCGTGCGCTATTTTCATTTAGTCGGGTAATGATATTTGACGTGTTTTCTTCATGCGGATGTTATTTTTTGCGTCTTCAGATTTTATGTTATCATTTGACAGCTGTTATTAAACGATATAGCGCGATATAAGTTAAGCCTAGGTCATCATCGGATATCAAAATAAAAAGTTATTTTTTAAAATTTTGACTATGCGAAAAATGCCTCATGGTAAAGTGAAAATTTAATTAAAACATTTTTGTAGCTACTCTCGTGGCCATATTTTGAGAGGCAACCGGCCAAAAGCTTGCATTAAAAAATATGCTTCTCTTAAAAGTAAAAAATGAAATTAGGTTTTGCTGTAAACTTTCTTGCTCAGTCACAATCTGTGTATCGTGACCAAACGATGTCCAAACTTCCAAATTCGGTGGGCATATGTTAAGTACAGTTTAGTTCAAAAATATGTATACACTTTAGTACCTTGTCAGTTAATCGTTGTTACGATTAATATATGGCAGTTTAAACATGACATTAAATATTATTATCGACCGGTGCTTACATTTTTATTCCAAGCTTCAGTACCCTACGGTGGAAAAATACGTACGCCACTTGGGCGGCCTCTAGCTTAAAAAATAACAAATTCTACGTAAAGGAGACTTACTTGTATTTTATTTAAAAAAAAACCTACATTCATTGATTTTTGGATTTTTTTCTGCCTTAACCGGGAATCGGATGCGGTCGAATATGACAAAACAATAGACTCGTGTTTTATGCTAAAGATCGAAAGGGTCATTCATAGTGATCATTTATATCCATAAGTTTGACCACAGTTTGATTCCCGGTTAAGGCAGAAAAGGTGAGTTTCCTTTGCGCAGAATTTGCTATTTGCAATATTCAAGGTAGGTAGTTCCCGTCCATGTAGCGTTCTATTTCTCCACACTGTAAACTTACCTATAAAATAACTACGTCAAACATAACTTGAAAGATTTGAACAAATCATTTTAAAATAAACAAGCAAACATGTCGATCACTCCTGTCTTACATTTAAAGCATTATATTAAACAACCCAAATAGTTTGTCGTTAACGACCTATTGTAATCTATTAGGGTGGTCTAACTGAATGAATACTCAAAACATAATAAGATACTTAAATAATACGTGATCAGGATATAAAGCTTTAATTACATCTGATAAACTGCGTAATATCTTGAAAGTTGATCCACCACCGTGTGGTTCTTGCTAGCCTCTATGCTTCCCACCTCGTCCCAGTCTGTGGAATTAACTATACAAATTGGGAACTACCTCCCTTACTGTTGTTAAAGATGACATACACTCGCGGACTAATAAAACGGGTCAGAGTGCGTTTTTCATACTAAAGAGGTTATTTCGAAGCCTTGGTTCCTCGCCAGGGAATGCTTTTAGTGAAATGTGATGATGAATACCTCGAGCATCGATACAGGACTTCCAGAGTGCCTAGGATACCCAACTGAATGAATCTGCGGTTAACGCCGGAATAGTGCATGTTCAGAAATACATCTAAAATGACAATAAAATGTAAGGAAACCCAAACTCTCCCGCTGTGGTGTTAGTTGGTTGTGCGATCAGTTAGGTATCTTAACAACTTTTGACCTCCTCTATTGAACCTCGCAGTATCCACCATTAAAACTCACTCAAAACAACCCCTGGCAATTAACCAAGGCTTTGAAATAGCCTCGTTTGTATGAAAAACGCACTCTGACCCGTATTATTTGTCCGCGAGTGTACATGACATGTTTATGTGAATTCCATTGATGGAAGGACTATCTTATTTGTCACTTATTCAAAATTACCTATTACTGATAGGATGGTGAAATACGCTCTCATACACATACATATGAAACCAGCATCGCTTCCTCCTCCTCGTCATGGTTGCCCTGAAAATCAGCGTCACGGCATTTACATGTCTGACACTATGCTGAGTGGCACCCAATTTGGTGCATTAAAATTAGTTTTAAGTTTTTGTATTTTTTTTTTGTATTTATGACGTATAGGGTCCCATTGGAGCACCTTTAGGGGAGAAAATTAAAAAAATAACTTTGTTTCGTATTATATGATATATTTACTACAGTTGAGTCTATGTTAGTAATAGAAAACTATAAAAATATACTGGATTTTCGTAATTAGTAGCATCTTCAATTGCACCATTTCTTTCATGAATCCTGTTTTGTTTCGTTACTTCGCTCCCGAGTCTAAGTTTTTTCTTTCTCATTTTACTAAAATTAAAAATGATTAAACTGTTTTAGCGGAACATTTACACACTACACAAGTTTTACTTATTACTTACAGAGTTCTTAAACCCGCCTAGTTCCATGCAGTAAAAAGAACAGAGCTATTATAGGAGTCACACAATAGTATTTGGAACGGAACTTTAAAAATACTTTCGAGTTCGATTTCAAATTTCGTATCCTTACATATATTTTTTTCTACTTTGTTTAAAAAATAGTGTGCTGTTATTCAATCAATATATTAATATTAATATAGTATACATTGTAAAATTCAATATAAGCTAACCTCCGAATTACATCTATCAGCAATCTAGTATATAACCTGTAAGATGTCCCACCTATTTCTAGTAAAATCAAGTACAGGGCTAAATTTAAAGTTTAGGCTAAGTTTAAAGTTAGGTAGTCCTCCCATCAATTTAATTTCTCTTGCCCAACTTATAATAACTTGACAGTAAGAAGTACTATAACGTTAACTTGATGAAGGAAACCAACGTAATAAATTAAAGTCCCTAATCAGTGTATAACTGAATAATTGAAGCCAGATAAAAAACTAAATGTTGATTCTTGGTTAGACACATTTCGTTTTAATCGGATTGACAAAGTTAAATTAAACAATAATTACTAATGGGCTTATTTGTTTTAATTAGTTACTTTTTTTTATTAGTTACTTAATACCTAATTTAATTCCGTAGAATTCTGACTGCTGTCACATTCTGCTTTTTTAGGATTTTTAATAGTATTTAACATGATTTAAGTACATAAAACACATAACATGGATTTGTAACAAAGAAAAATTAACGTTAAGAAAAGTACAAAGATTTGTAATAACAATGATCAGAATCATCAATCAATTAATCATAGACCAAGAAACGTCAGAATTCTATGAAATAAAAATCAAGGTTTAGTAGATTTACTTCATATTACCGACGTGTAAAAAAGCCCTCATGTGCCCAATTTACTGAATACATTTGTGGTTTATTATTTCAGTAAGAAATACGAATTAAATGATTTTCTTTCTTTCCTAAAGCTTAGTTTGAAACTAGGTCAATTTGTGTAAGATTGTCCCTTGCCATTTATATTTATTTATTTTATGTGTCAAAACAAAAACATGGCATGGAAATAATCAATCAAATTAAGTATGAGAGCGGGACTTTAATGATTGTAAACACTATAATTTTGAATTCATCACGTCCTACCCTATTAGGTACTTCATTGTTCATGCATTGACGTAACCATAAAACGTGAATTTGACTGATGAGGCTTGTCGTCGTGGTTTAAAATAAAAGGTTTATAATATAAAATAATAAAAAAGCTTACCCCATTATCTGTAGCACATTTTCTGGCACTCCGTTTGTGTAATTTGGATTTGCTTATCAAGCCTATCTTGTTCTTGCGGAGTTCTTGCTCTTGTATTTCTAAGATTTTGAAGTCTGTTTTGAAGTTCATTAACTTCCTCTGCCAAAATAACTCAAGCAGCGATTGATGCCATATTATCACTTTTAACAGCCTCGAGATCACAGTATAAAATGAACTATCTAGAACTGCAGATTGGTCTTATGAAGCTTGTAGTTAGACTCAAATTGTTGACTCACTCCATGTCCCCTCCGGAAAAAGTTTTTTCAATTGTTTGGGGTTCCGTAGTCAAATGTAAAATGGAATCTTTATAAGTCATGTCCGTCTCTCTGTATGTCTGTCTGCAGTGTGACGCAGAAATGAACTGAAATATATTTGGACAAAACTACAAAGAGAAAGAGTATCAAAGCAACAGAGAGAAAATGGTTAGGTAAATTTATAAAAAGCAAAGTTTGTAATAAAAGTGTTAAAAAATGTACCCGACTTTAATTTTTAAGTGCAGATTTGTGAAAATAAAACCTGTTTCTAGACTTATATAAAATAATTTTATTTTATGTCTTGTCGTTTCTTATGTAGGAGTAGGACACAAAATCGTACTTAATTGAATGTCACGTAGTTTGGCGCAATATTTACAGGATAATAAGTACCTATACGGTTTTGCCATGTCTAGGGCCTTTATTGTCTTTGACCTGTTGTGATATTGTTAAATAAAGTTAAATAAGAGCTATCAAAAGGTTGACAATATGATATTCATTATGTTCAATATGATTTCATTTGTTAACATTTGTTAACAAATGAAAGACGATAATGGTTTTTACCGCCTAGAATCTCCGCCCACATTAAACATTGAAATTAATTAATTACTGATACATTTGTGAATACAGAATAAGTTTGAAATAAGTATTTTCGTGTTAAATAAACACAACAGACATAGGTATAAAAATAATCCAAGATAAGTAGGTTTAAGTAGAAGATAAGATACTTTCTGTAAAAAAAATAGAGCGGCATGGTCACTATAGTGACCAAGCTCTTTAAATAAAGATAAGATAAGAGCAAAATAAGAAGCGTTACATTTCATATGAATACATTGTGTATGTATGTGTTTAGCAGAATTTTAGGACAGCTAGAAATGTAACTAAAAAAAATACTGAAATAAAAAACGCGCAAATAGGTTTAAAAACTTCGCTGATTCGTAATGATTCTAATAATGTAAGATACCACTGAAAAACTTGTGAAATAAAACATGAAATTAATGATTTTTCGTGATATGGACATAATGCACAGAATAAGGCCCCAATGTAGGGTCATTTGGATCTGTATCTGCTTGCTGCTGCTTGCTGAAAATGATAATTACGTTCGTTGAATAGTGTTTCGATAAATTAATAGATACCCCAAAATATCACAAACATATAGACATGTTTTCGACCCTTTAACAATATTGGTGACGTGTATTAAATAAGGCCCCAATAAAGGGTCATTATTGGGGCGTGAAAACAAGCCTTTACCCTGCAGTGGGTGGATGGGGGCTGTAATGGTGATGATGATGATAGGGTCATTTGGATCTTTATCTAACCAGTTAAGAGATTAAATATTCAACAATTGTACGTACATCTTAATTAACGAGTTGACTCCCAGGCCCTTATTTCTCCTTCCTGATAATGACAGGTGACAATTCGGTATACATGGCAGACTTGAAACGTTTTTACATCACTAGAAGTCATATAAGCTGCGTCGTGTTCACTGAAATGTCACCTGTGTTTTGTCACTGTCAGGATGTTGAAGTAGGTAAGTAGTTTTCTTAAACAACTTACTTCTCAATCTTCGAAGAATTATGAACTAGAGATCGTAGGTTGTCCCGTCAGAGCATTTTTAACAGCTGTAGCTGCTGTTTCGTTCGCTAAAAAAGTATCCTATGTGCTACCTTCTAAACGGTACGCACAAAAAATATACAAATTACAAAGGAAATGCTCAATACATACTTTCAACGAAAATTATTTTCAACGTGATCCGATATACGATTTTTGAGTTTGATGAAAAACTGCACTTTTTCACATTGTATTTTTACATTTTGAGACTCATTCATCATTAAATTTAAGAGCCAGGCTCTTGTCGGTGGAGTAATTGCCACTTTTCTCTATCCTGTGCCAGCCTTTTTACCTCCTGATACGACACGACATTCGCCTTCCGTCTTATTTGGTTAAAGTATGTGAGCCTAGGTCTTCCTCTTCCTCTTTTTCCTTCGACTTTACCCTCCAAAATGTTCAAAAAGAAACTATCGTGCCGCATCAAGTGGCCCATCATCTTTCCTCTTCTACATTCTATAGTTTTTAAAATATGTCTTTTCTCGTTCACCATCTTCAAAACTTCTTCGTTGGTTTTCTTTTCCGTCCAGCTAATTTTTTCCATCCTTCGCCAACACCACATCTCAAACGCTTCCAACCTTTCTCTATCTCTCTGTGCTAGTGTCCAAGTCTCGCTACCGTACAACGCAATGCTCCAGATGTAGATTTTAATTAAGCGTTTTTTAGCCTTTTTTGATATTTTAGTTCTTAATAGATGCTTCTTGTTATTGAAGGCTTTTTTAGCCATGGCTATCCTTTGAATGATGTCTGCGGTGCATCTGGAGTCATTGGTAATTAAACTTCCTAAATATTTAAATTTGTTTACTTGTTCTATTGTACTATTGTTAAGAATGATTGGGTTATGTTTTTTTGCATGTTTAGATGTTATAAGAGTTTTAGTTTTACTGCTATTAATTTTAAGTCCAAACTGATTGAAAATTTCCTCCATTTTTACAACTAGGTCTTGTAGTTGACTGTTGGTTTCAGCAAATGCTGCAATATCATCCGCAAACCTAATGAAGTGAATTTTTTGCCCATTAAATTTAATTCCCCCCAAATCTGAATCTATTACCTTTTTTATGGCATCTTCTATAAAAATGTTAAATATGAGCGGTGAGAGTGGACAACCCTGTCTGACACCTTGCCTTATCTTTGCTTTTGCTTTTTCCTCTCCAACTTCTATAATGGTCTCCTGGTTCTTATAAAGTTCGCAAATAATCTTTCGGTCCCTGTAGCAAACACCAACACCACGCAGGCTATACATCATCTTCTTCCAGTCTATTTTATCAAACGCCTTCTCCAGGTCAACAAATGCTATGTGTGTATCCATATTTAAATCTAACCGCCTGTCAACTATTAATCTAAGAGCTAAAATAGCTTCTCTAGTCCCTTTATTCTGTCGAAAACCATACTGATCGGAACTTAAATGGTTTTCAGCAATTGGTCTCAATCTGTTTTGAATTATTTTTAATAAAATTTTAGATGCTTGCGAAATAAGGCTTAAGGTTCGGTGTTCTTCACATTTCACATTTTTCACATTTCGAGACTAGCAAGTTTTAATTGGGATAGACCAATAAAAATAACTCACGGTTTTTACATTCTAATTCGAAATAATAGGTCATTTTAAGAGACCAATTTCATCTTTTTTTTTATTTGGCCCAATAGTTTCGGTTTAATATATTTTTTTAACTAGCTGACATTTTTTGGACGACATGATAGTTTTAAATTTGTGTTGGTATTTTCTAATAAATTACAACAATTAAATGATATGTAATCATAAAAAGCGATTGTAATAGTGTTTTAAAACATACTATTTCAAGCGGTTTTCGCTTAACCCGTAAGATACATCTAGGAGGGCTACAAGCCGAAAACGAAAGTCAAACAAAGGTTTAATAAATATTTAGAAAACTTAATAATGCAGTACGGGTTGAAAACCCTATTCCTTAAAATGAATTTCGAATTAGAGTAATTGTAAAAATATGAACAATCCCAATTGCGTTTTATTTTTCGACAGGAACCTACACTCAGCATGGTCTAGATGCACTTGCCCGGGTTTTATAGAATGTACGATAATGCTCTCAACACATATAGTAAAAAGTCCCGGTTATCAGTATTCTTCTACCTAATTTTTTACTAGGACTTGTTAGACGGTTGATTGTTCAAAGCAAAAGAAAACGGAAAGACTATTTCGCTTTAGTTTTTGCTTCGGGAATTTATTACAAGAAAAGGTTAGCTTTCTTTACTGACGTAAATCTAAAACGTCTTATGTACATGGAAACATTCTTAATAATAGAAACCTTAGATGCTTGTGCCGTGATTCTGAGAATGAAATTCTGTTCGGTACATATAGGCCATACCTCTCTATACTTTGTCGAGGCTTTATGGAAATATTTGTCTCAAGAAAGAAGTTTACTTTTACTCTTCTCGACGTGGTTGCCGGGTTAGAATAATGCCACTCCATGTCTTCCCGTGGATGTCGTAAGAGACGACTAAGGGAATAAAGGCTTGTAGTACTGTTAGGCGATGGGCTTGCCACCTGTCACTAATACGCTCGTAAACATCTTAGCCTGATTGTGCAAAATGTGGTCGCGGAATTGTCAACAAGTTTTTTAAATTGTACGTAATTCTGAAGCTCTGCCCACTCTTCTCTGGGGCCGAGGCGTGAGTTTATGTATGTACTCTTATCAAATACTCCATTCAAAATAATAAGAGAGATTTATTTTGCTTACCTTCTTCGATATTTTATAATAACAATTAAAATAAAGTAAACGCCGAGTTAACATGAAAATTAATAAACTAAATGAAACACAGGCAGTTGTTAATTCGGTTGATGTAACGGGGCGTGCTTTAAAAAATAATTTAACGGGAATCATATTAATGAACGAACAATCATTTCAACGTGAATAATAATTAGCTTGATTGCATCACGTGCCTATTAAAAATATTATTATTGGATTCAGTTATTGTGTTGAAAACTTTAAAGTAATAAGTATTACAACTAATACTTAATTTAAATATAACGCACAGTCCAAACGGGGTCAGGGTAGGAGGGGGGGGAAGTCAGGGTCGCGGTCTCGAGAATCCTAATTTGGCACGTAGGTTTCTTATGAGATCTAGGGGTGCACTAAGGGCCTGTTGTTTTATCTGTAGTAAATGGTTAAATCTTAAGGAAAGGTGTCAAATTTTCGAATTTGAACAATTAGTTGAGTTAACTATTGATCAAACAACGGGCCCTTACAAAGGATATTCCAAAAATTTACCCCCCACGGGAAGGAATGGGGGGAGTGGCGGGAAACTAATTCTACGCGTACGAAGTCGCTGGCGTCCTCTAGTAATAACATATTTTGGTGGTTAGACCAGTTAGTAGTGACAACGCCTCCGAAGCTTAGAGAGTGAAGGTTCGATTCCTGAAAAATATTTTTTTGTGATCAGCGCAAGTATTTTTGGCCTATGAAGTCTAATTATATTTTTTTTTTGTTTGAATACTGGTTTTACCGTTGTCTTGTAAATACTCGGTAAGAGCCTAGAGCCGTGCATCATACAAGTGTATTGTTATAATACCAATTACGCACAGTCGAGTACAATACTTTATCTACAATCATGGACAATAGTGGTATCTCAAATTAAATATTTTATGGTCGTACTTAATTGCTACAGTTTTGTCTGAGATACGACCACCATTTATCTTCAATGAAGTATCTTAATTTGAGTCCTTAAATAGGTGCACATTTTTTGAAAACTGCCCACAAAACACATATTCCAAAAGACTATGGGGATGAGACGTTGGCGATTCGAATATAATTAATATTTGAAATTCATTAAAGTATCGGTGGTAGATATATAATGACTTTATAACACCGTAAGGTAATTTAGTTATAACTACACTGTTATTGATAAGACCGTTGATAGGGTTTACGAAAGGTTGGACAATATCCACCAGTTTCTGAACATGATAGGAAGGATTAACGATATGGATGTATGTATTAAAGTGTATTTGTATTGTATAAATACACCACATATAACCATAGCTAGTAAATCAACCTCCACATTTACACGCGATCTTGCGTTGCGAGCGTGTCGAGTCTAGAGAAATTTATTATTTACTCCAAGGGCGCTAAAACAGCAATGATAAATGTTGGGCCGCTTGGGGCGTGGAGTGCATGCCAATTTGCAGGGCACTGGAATTGGCAGTTGATTTGGTTAAGTGCTTGAAGATACTGAAGCTCTAGTGAAAACCGGTCTTGTGCGAGTCGAATTCGCGTACCGAGGGTTGCGTATTTAATTGCCGCACAGTAGATAGTGCTATATTTCATGTTGAATTCGATTTCTCCTTAAATAATCATACCAACGCTTGTTTTACCGTTTTTTTTGTATGCGGAGGCCTTTTATAATTTCACTTTCTTACAAAATAGAAGTCCGCCGTAATAACACCATATTATTCAGAAAAAACAACATCCAGCTACCTATCTTTTACGGTTTAAAACCTACAGCTCAAGTTAAGATGGACGGACAGCGTCGGCATTAATAGGGTTCCGTTTTGTTCCCAAATAACAGCAAAAAGCTGCAGACGGACGGACGGACATGATTAAACTAATACGGTAAAATAAAATAGTTGCGATATGTATAAATAAAAGAGGTTAACAAATTACTAAAAGATATCTAAACTTGACCATTAATAATGATGATTAAAAATTGCTTTTTATCGATGTCGATAAAACTTAGTCGATATTTAATGAACCACTAACACAGGTACAATTTTGCTCAGGACCAACTCGCGCTCATCACCAACAACACAACAATAAATAAAACAAAACATTATTTATATAAACACCCTGTAATTCCATCAAAGCTTAGTTAACGTATGGTTCTTCACACGCTTAAAAGTTTATTCTATGTGTGCATGACAGTACTTGCCAACTTAACATGAATATTTAACAATAACTGACAACCCACGACGAACTTAATTCTGTGTTACACCATCTGTAATTAACGAGCTCAAACTACATCAAAATGATTATAGTTACATCAAAGCAAAAGTTTTGAACTCATGAGCTATGATTAAAGTGGTCGTGTAATGGTAGTGTTGCTAACTCAGGGGTTGGGTAGATAATTAGGGTGTTTATAATTTTATATGAAGTCTACAAAATATGTGTCGTGCTCGTATTTATATAATTTTTATTTTTGCGGATTTAATTAAGCTTCAAATTATCAAAGTTAATAGGACATATTACTACTACTTGCCAAAAGGTGCTGATATCCCACCAAAAGATAACTTTAAGAAAAAGGTCAAATTTTTATGTTGATTGCGATCTTGTGATTTGTTAGGTATTTAAGGAACCTGATATAAGTTTATATGCATTTAACGGCTATAAATGGGTTGAATGGCAACAAAGTATGAAAAATGGCACATTTGAGATATCACTTCTTATGGCACATGACAATTACCCTATTTTTTAAATTTCCAAATGTTTTAAGTGAGATCCTTAATTAATTATCATACTTAGTTTTTACGCCATTCATGACAAATAAATAAAATTATTTATCAAAGCAAATTTATATTTTAATCGACTTTAATCATTAACACAACGGCTAATGAACCCGAAACTTTAACAATGCCTGTACACGTCTAGCAATTTTAGTTGTGTCATATTTCAAATAATGTCAGTAGTCAAATGATCAGCTGTCAGCGACACGATTTATGGGACAAGTTTTGTGGCCCGAAGTGGAGTTACCCATTATGACTTGGGAACTTTAGATGGGCTACGACGAACTTAACCACTGGTATAGCATGTTCTCTACATCGTTTTATGACGTTTTAACACGATTTTATTAGCTTGGCATGACGTAGGTATATAATAGAGTCTAATGATTCCGTTGTCACTGACGTTGGATTGCGCAATTCAAATACATTACAGCTATGGCTTAAAAAAGCAAACTGTTATATTTCTTGGTAAATTCAGTCAATAACGCTGCAAATTGTAAAAAATATGCTAAAAACAGACTGTTTGTTATTATTCAGATGGCCCGTGAAAAATGGCGCTAAAACTTGTGGTAACTGATAAAATTGATAAATGAAACAGCCGTACAAAATGTCTCCAAGATTCTACCTACCGTTCCAGAAAACGTACATCTTCCTACGTCCATAAGGTCCACAGCGTTGCTCATTTGTTCTATGGATTATTGAAAGTCTTTTAACAAGCCTGTCATCGCAACATCGGGTTAAACTATGGTGCTGCCTACAGCCTCTGCCAAAGGTGTTGGAACACCCCACGTTTTCTTTTGTAAGTTCTTAATAAATAAAGTAACACTTTTAAATTTAAAAATTCACAAACACCTAAAATATAAAAAAATTGTTAGAACATGTGCAAGTCATGAGTAGATAACGTTTCGAAGTAGGTAAGCTAAAAAAAATCGGGTTTTACAACAAAATTATTAATTGTATTTTTTACTGAATTTCCTTTAACTTCAATAAATATGACTAATCTTTCCAATAGATAACAACTTTCTATGGTAACAGATGTAAATATAACTTTTTAAGTTCGAATTTTATATGAAAAACATACATCAACACCTTTGGCCAGGGCTGTATATAGTGGTTTCACACGGCATTATCCTGCACTTTTTTAGGGTTCCGTACCTGAAGGGTAGCCCAACGGGATCCTATTAATTATGCCCACACTTTTCGTCCGTCCTAACTTCAAAGAGCTATATCTTTTGAACCCTAACAGATAGCGGATTTGTTTTTTTCTAGCATGTGTGTTATTACGGCAGATCTAATAACAAATGAAAATATATAAAGAAAGTGAAATAATAAAGAATCCCCATACAAGACACGTTTTTTTATTTTTGTTGAATCTTAAAAACGGTAAAACATGCAAGCGTCAAATTTGGTATGATTATAGTAGAAGCCCTGAAGAAAAACAACGAATATTAAACATTGGTTAAGGGTGAGTGGGGCCCACTCCGATGCCATTGAAAATCGAATTAAAATTAGAATGTAACCTATAGTGCGACGGCACGGAATCCTCGGTGCGCGAGTCCGACTCGCACTTGACCGTTTTTTCTATTCTAATATATTGACCAGCAAACAAAGCAAGACATTAGGAGTAATCTCGTAGCGAGCTCCAACGCCCACTATGTCAGTTTCCTAAAGCTTATTGACACGCGATAGGAACATAACAATCAATGGAAAACGCCTATTAGTGTTGATAAATTTGCTTATTTAATATAATGGCCGGCAATAAAAAAACGGCATTAGGGAGCAAATGTTATTCTTGTTTTCTTTTCTTTTTGTTGGCAATCATACAAATACGAAATAATTAGGACTGTAATGGTTCTAAATTGGAAGTGTAGTTTATTCGTTACGTTTTCCGAAATACTTGTGAGCTAGTTTTTCGGTTATTCGCTTTTTTAATTGTCATGATGATGATAATGAATTATTTATGATAGGGGAGGTAATAGTGATCATCTGAGTAATGACCAGAACGGCAGTAGCAAACGTGATATCGAGATGTCGCTGCCCCAATATTATAGGGTTCTATGTAACATTGTCGGGGTGCTTCAATTTAGACCTAGCGTCACTCTCACAGACTTCAAATTTCAAGTTGATAAAAGTGCAACATAGACCCCAAAATATTGGGGTCAGCGATATGCTAACGAACCCACGACTTGATGATATCAATACGCAGCTTTATCATTGTGACCGTATTCAAAGAGCAGATTTTATTTCATTTTATATACCATATTCTCTGATAAAAAGCAAAACAAAATTTACCAAAGACTGTTGCACGTAAATTCGTGATGAGTACGCGGCTCGCGATCCTTTTCTCCACTAGAAGCCTCGTTACTGTAACTGCTACGGTTACAGTTACAGTTCTCTAGTGCATACCCGCATAATTGTTAACTTATCCTTAGTGGTATGACAGTTTCAAGCGTCAGAAATGTAAGTTTTCAATTACTTGACGTTTATTATGACATAAATTGAACCTATGGAGTTATGTTTCAAGTAAAACCACTAGACACTTTATTGACAGCAATTTTTCCTATCGTATTTCTACTTACCCATAAAAGTAGCTCCCTGGCACAATATTAAAAATAAATTATTCAAAATTAGATAATTTCAAACATATTTCAAATCCCTCTTTTCCAATATCCATACGAGTATCTTATTGAATAGGGACGTACCCCTGCTTTATCGAGTAAGCTTGCAATCTAACCGTCATATGGCTGCCGCGAGTGATGCTCCGCAGCGAATTTCGTCGGCGCTGGTGATGCATCTGATGTCAATATTGGTTTTAGGAAATATTATGCACAATATATTACCTCCGGCACTGGAGGAAATATAAACCTTTTTTATTGTGTTTAAATATAATATGATGACGCAACATAAAAAAAGTCAAGAGATACTTATTTCGATGAAAATATCACATTCACCTTTTTCCTCTCTGATAATAACATATATCCACGATACAAGGCCATCATCAACGCAAGAAGTTATATAAACTCATTGGTATAATGTCGATCACTGAACACATAGTCACCCTTAGCCATAGTCGTTAAGTAAAGATCTTTAAATTATTATTATATTCACTAACTATAATAAGAGCAGGCGCTTGGGCGGAACCGGCTGAAAAGAGAAAAAAAATGCAAATACTAGCCTTGGCTAGTCTTGGTTCCGAATACAACTTAAAAATCCCACTAATATTATAAATGCAAAAGTTTGTGTGTGTGTGTGGGTGAATTTGTTTGGTACTCCTTCACGCTGCAACGGCTTGACAGAATTGGATAAAATTCGGAGTGGAGGTAGCTTATACCCTGTATTAACATCAATATTAACATTATAGCTAATTTTCATCCCGGATTATATTAAAGTTTCTGATGGAATAACGATATTCGAAATCTACGCGGATAAATTCGCGGGCAGAAGCTTGTAAAAATTAAAGTAAGTACAAATCCCGTAAAATATTAGTAATTTTAATTAGATATACTATGGTCAAAATTAAAAAAAAAACAGTTTATCGATAAAGTTTATAGTAAACGTGTTCCATCCCTAACGAGTGCAGATGTCATATGGCCCATGTCATATGAATTTCCCTCTTTATGCAGAGTCCCATTGAGACTGCATCTAGATGAAGTTCCGAATGAATGTCTGAAATGTTTTGTTTGTATGTAAATCTTATACAGGTTGTTCGAAAGTGGTTGAATTAAAATGAGATGAATTTACCACTTGCAACTTGTTACGATAATTCAGTATTGACATTTGTATTTGAATGCGTGCACAATAACAAAAAAAAAGTTCGGTTTATAAAGTTTAAAAACTTGTTTAAAAATGCATTTTAAAAAATACGCTGTGTTTAGCGTATCTGAAATTGTCTTGATAAGATTTAAATATGGAATACGTAGAACGCCACGCTAAAACAGCAATACCAAAAAAAAACAAACCAAAAAATTTACGATTTTCTGTCTCATTGCAATTATAGACTATTTCTTTAAATTATCAAAGCTCAAGCTTCAAACAATCAGTGACGTATAATTATATGCCTACGTATATATAAACTGGGGAAACGTTACTTCGTAAATTTCTTTTCGCGCTCAATTCCTTTTGTAAATTGTTTTCCTGCAGTTCAAAGGGAATCTTATAGTAATTAAAATTTGACTCTGAATTCTAGCGAACCTGTGTAATTTTGTAATATTTGTTGTTTTATCCGAACGCTAAATAGAACGTTTGTTTGATAATGAAAGTGTAATTGAGATTAATACAGATGGCTTCAATAACACAAATTAAGCTCTACTTTAAGAGATCTGTTGATGTTTTATAATATAACTACTAAGTCCATTTTGCAATGTTTTTTGAAGGTTTAGGTTTGTTTCTAGAAAATTTCTAACATTTCCTCGTAAGGTGCCGCGTAAAAAATATATACGTAATACAGCCACTAGACTAAAGATTCATTGCAAAGGACATAAATTATAATGTTTTTATTATTTGTTGTTATATTAGCTATTGTAATACTTACTCTGTGGACATTGTTTCAATCAATTCTCTGGCTATTACAGTTCATGAGATGCAGTTCACGAATAGACAGACAAACAGCGGAGGTTTAGTAATAGAGTCCCTTAATAGGGAATCATTTGGCGCGGAACTCTAATAACATAAAGATCGAATCAATCAATCATGACGTTGTCTCTTCTTCCACTCGCGTCTTCAAGTATTAACTTGGATAGCTTAGACAGATGAAAGAAAAAAAAAAATCTATTCACAACAAAAGCACGAATAAGTTAAAAAATAAGTAAATAAAATTATACATAGTTGAACAGTTGTTGTGAAACAGTCCCACCTCAGCATGTGCCGCTGTTAAGCCAGCGCTGGTCTTCCGTTGGGCCTGCTCGGTGACAGCTCGGAAGATGACACAAACAATAAAATTATAAATGTAATAAACAAGACAAAAAACAAAAAACATACCAATAAATACAAAGAGAACTCAAAAAATAACAAAACACAAAAAAAAACTTAACGAACGACTGTAATACGTGACAGATGGACATAGCAAACCTTTAAATTGTTTCTTGTTTGACCACAAAACCCTGAACAGGCATAGAAATAAAAATAAAACTAACGAACAGACTTTCTGATGTCCAAAACTGTAGAACGTATCAATTTCGCCTCGTTAAACAAACTTCCTAATAAATCGTTCAAATACAATCAGCAAATAAATTTAACTACCTTGTTTACAAGATCGTCCGGAAATTTTAGACATCGCAAAACCATTGACAATAAAGATAATAAACCGAAGTAAACAGCGCCGAGAGAAAACAATCTCTTTGTTGAATCAAACGCGGAGATTGGTGGACGGAATGTCTGAATGTAATTGAAAGTTTCAAATACAATGTATGGGATCGATTGTATTTGTAAGTGATGCATCTCTTGATCGTCTGTAGTTAATGCTTTTACGGTTAAAAGGTTCTTATCAAATTTATTATGTCAATGCATAGCTGGAGCTTCAGGAAAAGCTAATAAAATTATCTTTGGAAAAAGTCGATAGGTTCCGAAAAACGACGTAGAATCTTGACGACGTATATATTTTTCGCAAGAAGCGTAAAACAACACAAGAACAGACAATAGAAGTCGGTGATTAATTTCTCTAAATGAAACATTCAAGGAATTTAACTCCTATACCACTTTGGACAATGTCACAGTGACACTGTAAATAAAATCATAAGTCTCTTACGTTTTGATTGTTTACGTCACTTTGACATAGTCCAAAGTGGTATAGGAATTAAAATCCTTGACTATATCTAAAACAATGAGTTTTTACCGCCTGAAATGCAGTCTTCAGCTTCTTATTGAGACTAAATAATTGAACAAGTCCAAACTTGTTGGGTCCATGTTAAAAACAGCGAAAATCCAGTTCACACCTTACGACTCGACCGGCAGCTCAGTAGACACCGTATAATATTTTATTATCATCGTATTAAATGAAAACGAGAGTGTTCGACCAATGTGTTCTGCCGGTAATGATGCATGGATATGAAACATGGCATCTGACCATAGGTCTAATACAAAAGCTCAAAGTTACCCAGCGGAAAATGGAACGCAAGATGCTTGGATTATCCCTACGAGATAAGGTCAGGAACGAGACCATAAGAGCACGCACTAAAATCACTGACGTGGGGCACCGTGTTGCCAAACTCAAATGGACATGGGCAGGTCCCCTATTTCGTAGGGATGACAATAGATGGAGTAAATGCGATGCAGTCTGGAGGCCCTGGGTGGGAAAGAGAAGTGTTGGCAGGCCACCAGCTCGATGGTCTGATGACATTAGAGAGAATGCTGGCCCTCTATGGACCAGACTAACTCAAAACAGGGAAAAGAATTGGAGAGGCATATACCCAACAGTGGGCATCTAAATAAATGCTGTGGAAGAACAAGAGAGAAGTATTAAATGATGTCATTGATTCCCCTATGGAATCCCTAATCCTCGTTTGACCTAATGCATCGATTGTCCGAATTTTCATTTATCCTAAAGCCATTCCTGCTCTTTTTCTTTTTTTTTTTAGTTGGTGAAAGGCCTTTACGCATTCCATTTCTCGTCGGGAGCTAGGGTGGATATGACGGACTCCAGAGCAGAAGGCTCAGACTACCGTCTAAAAAACCAACGGGATGCCGTCTCCGTCGTGTTGGGGCGCCACTGGATCACTTCGTAGTACTCGACGATGACGCCCTGACGGTGTTCTAACCTAACCGAACCGCAGATATAAAAACCAGTTTAGGGCAAATGAAAATTCGGGAAATCGATGTGTTAAATTAAAAATTGACTTACTAGATAAATTAAACATACAAACAAATAACAGACATTTAAAGTTAATTAAAAGCTTATAACAATAAATTGACTCCGTCGATCAGACTGCATTTACTCCTACCGTCTCCTTCAGTTGTCGCTCGGTGTAACCAGATCGGAACGAAATAAATGGACCTGTCGGTATGATAGCAAATGATCCGCGCCGGTCTGATCTGTTTGATTTATACTATCTCTGGTAAATATTACGCTGTGCCTAATTGATTTGATATTTACGGCAAGTTCGCTATCTATATTTAAATAGTATAAAACGAAGATGCTTCCTGGGGGACGACCAGAACGCCTAAAATTAATAAGCCTTATTTATCATAATATGTAGTTCATAATACCTAATGGATTTTGTTCTGAAACCGTAATCTTTTCAGGTTTTTTTAAAAGGCCATTGTTTAGATTTCATTATGTTTCATTAGGTTAGGTGAGAGATTTTGTAATAATTCTTGTAGTGTACGCTTAGATCATTCAAACAATGCAACGGATTTTAATGCGTTTTTAGTAATTCAAGAGGAAGATTTTTATGTATATTAAATTCTGTATTATGTACCGGTGGTACAGAAAACTCAGCGCGAGGGCTGGTCGCTAAAAGGTCGTTAGTGGAATGGCCCTTTGGAACAAGCACGGAAACTACATTATAATGCAATACTATTATGGTGTCAAAGAGAGAGAAAGAGATTCCTCGAAAAAGTCAAATTTTGACGTTAGGGTCATCGTTGCAATTGGGATAAACCAAAAAATATAACTCACGGTTTTTACATTCTAATTCTAATTCGAAGAAAATAATTAAAATCTTTATTTATTTAGCAGACATTTTATGGATGGCATGATAATTTAAAATTTGAGATGGCATTTTCTAATAAATTACAATAATTATACGATATCTATTGATATAAAGTGATTGTAATAGTGTATTAAAACATACTATTTCAAACGGTTTTCGCCTAATCCGTAAGATACACCTAGGAGGGCTTCAATCTGAAACCAAAAGTCAAACAAAGGTTAAATATACTTTTGACGGAATATCTGAGATATTATAAATAATTTAAAAACTTAATAATGCAGAACGGCTTTAAAACCCTATTCCTCGAAATGGTTTTCGAATAAGAGTAATTGTAAAAATATGAACATACATACATACAATCTCCCTAAGAAAAAATATCAAAATGAAGGTGAAAACCGCATGAAAAACTGTTCATTAATTTTTAGATCATCGCGAACGTACAGACAAACACGGCTGGGACTTTCTTTTATATTTAGTGATCTGTATTGTTTACATAAAAACCATGAAAACATAAAAACATGAAATATTAAATGAGTACTACAGCTAACTTAAAAAAAAGCAAACACTTCGGCAATATAAGTTGAATTAAATTTAATTGAGGGTGCTTCACACGTGCTTAACACGAGTACTACAGCTAACTTAAAAAAAAGCAAACACTTCGGCAATATAAGTTGAATTAAATTTAATTGAGGGTGCTTCACACGTGCTTAACACGATACAGTAAATTAATGTTGTCGTAAATCGTGGTCTCCATATCAGTGTATCGAAAATGCGATATTCAAAACTGGCTTAATTCAGCGTTATGTTTGATACGATCGGTCCAGTTTGTTTGGAAAATTGGTTTTCACTTTGAATACGCGTGATGGCTTGAGGTTTATATAAACCTATTAAGTTTGGATTTGGTTATGTAAGAGACCGGTTTTTTTATAGTTTTGATCGCATGTCCGTTAATTCATTCGTCATTTTGCTTACTTACTAATTTTACAACTGAGACTTTTTGATTACCAGAGCAAAATACAACTCAGTCCTTCTGAACCAAACTTACGGTGAAATGACTATGTCAGTCAGGAGAATACACTCAAAATATACAAAACAATACAGTGTTCATTTTTATTGCTGACCTTCTTTTACCTGACACAAAATAAAAGTAGGGACGACTTAATAGACACCAGTGACCCGCCCGTACACCCGTACATAATCCAGAAATTTTGAGTTTGTCTTAAATCACTCAATCTACTGTTTGAAAGATCTTAGCCTACATACAGAGGGACAGACGGCGGGGAGCGACTTTGTTTAATACTGCGTAAAGATTTACACTAGTCATTATTCTTTAGAATCTAATATCCATAACACAAAAAGAGAATTTCTCAGATATTCACCAGAATATAAACAAACCAACTCGCTTTGGTAACTTTCAAGCAGGTTGTATAAATTCCAGTCCAAAATTTGTCTGTCTGTTAAATAAATAATTTAACATCGTGCAAAAACAATTAAATCTCATTTCACCAAATACTGCTGCAAATATTTATTTAACAATTCCGATAATTTTGCGTCGTCTTGGAATTAGGTAAAGGTAAAGGGTGCGTATTCCCGGAGTATTATTCATCCCCCTTAAACCTCCTTCAAAACGATTGTGGTTGGGACTCGGTGTAATCCCCTGACTGAACCCCATAATAGAACCTTTTATCGATCGTGATTAATTATTATCATTAATCATTTTCGTTTGGCATTCCTGATATCATTATATTTTTTTCACACGAAATTGCACTATTATATATCATGCAAACCTTAGTTAAAGCAAGTCATTATAACCATCGGCTAACCAGCGGGTTATAATGAGATTCAGTACAATATTATACCCCGGCGGGTAATAATGAGATTAAAATTCGTATGAAAAATTGTTCCATAGAAACCTACAGCAAAGGTTTCTTAACTAACTTATTTGAAAATCGAACTGGCAACTACAAGCCATATACGCAAAAGACAGAAAAAAAAAGCCCCGGGTATTGCAAAACGATGCGGTATTATTTAGCAGGAGGTTGAGCTTGAAAGATTATAATTTGAATAAAAATGTCGGGTGAAGAAAGCGAAACGATTTGAGAATTGACGTTGTTTCTAATAAGTAGCCTTCTAATGAGTAGTTTTCTTCTTTGGAATAAAGCTGTTTTCTTCTTGGTAGAGCTTGAATCCCTCGCTGCACCCAGGACTCCGTTTTAACACCCTCCGTTTTAACTCGTAACACCCTCGCTGCGCTCTGGTGTTAAATCTAGAGTCCCTTGTTTGCTTAGGATTCAATATCGCACCCGTGACATAAACCAGTGCTTTATTCCCTCGGTGTATATACTACTATTCAGATCTTCAAGTATTAAAAACCAGATAAAAGCATGTCGGCCCATATATTACATTCTTTTAAATACATGTCCTCATTGATTCTAGTGCGCTGTATAAATATTTTATATGTTTACAAACACTTTTCAAACTATGATAGTTTCTAAGTAAATCTAAGTGTGACACACAGACAGACAAAACTATAAGGGTTCCTAGTTGGACTTCCGAACCCTAAAGAGGGAATTGCGTCGTTTCACTGGATAGTTCCAATGGAAGACTAGCGCTGGCTTTAACACCAGCATAACGCTGAGTTGGAACCATTTTGTGAGAACAGGTATTTTGTCTGTGTAAGAATTTTATTGTATTTTGTTGTCTGTGTCACGAATAAATGTTTTTTCTTTCATTCTTTTATGTGATCCATTGTTTACCAAGTATCACTCTTTACGACATAGAGAGGGCAAATGAATACATAGGTGTCCAGCAGAGATATGGGATCATCTCAGGCCTTGGACATGTGCAAGGTTCAAGGGTTCAAAATTGTTGGCATCCTTGAGATCTAATAAATATCTTTGTACAGTGTTAACATTGCTGCATGATGGATATGTTGGTAGAAGCGCTCTGCAAGGATAATTTACCACCAACTGAAAGTTTTCAAATTTGAATACACAACCGAGGACTTCTCAACTTTAGATATTTAAAATTTTGTTATTAACTCGTAAATAACACACTCGTCTCATATATGCGGTACTTAAAATGTTCCGTAATTAAAGTGACTCGGAAGTACTTCGACTTTGCCCTAGAATGTTCTATTAAAATAGTTGGGATCCTCGATTTCTAGGTTAAGAGTTCACAGGTGATGCTTTGAGAACTTTATAATGGGTGAACCTATAACTGGGCTAATAATTATACGTAGATGAATTGATATATTAATCCTTAACTATTATTGCGACTTATATTGATATTGAAATCAACTTATCTTATTATAAATATTATTATTATAAAACGATTTAACGTAAAACTCAAAATGGATGTATAATCTACAAACAAGAACACCAGTTGAATTATTACTTTTATTACATTTGATTGCCCCAGCTCCGATATTTGATATTTCGTCTGCCGCCGCAATATCTGATAATACTGGCAGAATTATTTATTAGAAATGGAATTAATATGCTTTCATAAATTTTTGCGACGGCTTTGTGGTTTATGTGGCAGAGATTAATGAAAAATGATTTATTTTTGAATCGTATTAATCAAGGTGTTTTATTTATAAATGAGTTATATTCTCTGACGTGTAAATTATAATTTGAATCCAAAATTTTGATTTTATGTTTTCTTGGATCCATCCCATCAATTCTATTCTAGGCAGTAATACCGTCATTGTGGACGTGTTATGTATTATTTTTAACACAGCCGCCATAGAGCTATACTCGTATAAACGTTGATAGTACGATTAAAGGGCCTCTATTCAACTAGGTGAAAATCATTATAGTCTTTGTTGTGTTATGGTATTATTACAGGACGATAATATGGTTACCGCCTAGATTAGAGGTCGAGAGCGTAATCGCTTACAAAGTTAAGGTCATATCGGGTACACAATTGTAGATTATACACCGAGGGGATAAAGAACTGTTTTATGTCACGGGCGCGCTATTGAAACCTGAGAAAATTAGGGAATCCAGATTTAACTCCCGAGTGTAGCGAGGGTGTAACGAGTTAATTCCTGAGCAAAGCGAGGGAATTAAAACAGAGTCCTGAGTGCAGCGGAGGAGCCCGTCTAAGACAAAATCAGCTTTAACCCAAAAGAGAATACTATAGTTTTCTCGCCTTTTGCTAGACAATAAAAAGCAAGGCTACTTAGCAAAAAATACCGTTTCAATAAAACTTAAACTACCTTATTTAAAATAATAACGTACAAATTGTAATTTTTCCCTTCAATTCAAATCTCAATATTAACCAGCGGGCTATAATGAGATTCAGTATGACCCGGTGGGTTATAATATGGTACCGGATCTCATTATAACCCGCTGGTCAGCCGATAGCTATAGTGACTTTCTTACTTTAGGTGAGTTGTGCATGATATATAATTGGGCAATTTCGAGCATGTGGTGTGAAAATAATATTATTGGTTTCGGATTTGGCGCAATGGGAAAACAGTTATATACCTGTATATGAGTTTTTGTTTAACGTAATACACAACAATACAAACAAATCAACCTTTAATAACACGAAAAACAAAACAAAAACACATGATGAAAGTAAAACACCAATTTGGGTTCCAAATAGTACTTGCACAAATTGACAGCAATTGCCTCGATAAAAACAAAAATAACGATGTATATTTTCCTCCCCAAACAATAATATTTAATGGAAATCACGTCTATGCCAAAATTGCAATTCAAGACGTCCCCCCAGCTTAACAAGGGAATCAAGAATATAACGGATTTTGTGGCGCCCCTAACAACCCTTAATGAGATCCATTTGAATATTTAAAAAAACTTTCCAGTATTTTGCGTTGGCTTCAGGATAAAAAGGAACTTTGTTTACGTCTGGGATGTTACAATATGCTGATGTTGAGTCCATAGTGATGAAATATCAAATCCATAAATAAATATATTGAACAATGTCACACCACATGACAATGTCTCAAGCTAAGCTCTAGGCTTGTACTATTGGTATAAATACTTATACATAGAAAATATCCATGACTTAGGAACAAATATTCGCACTCACCACACAAATATCTGCCCTTAGCGAGATTTGAACCCAGGACCGCTAGCTTCGTAGGCACTCGCTCAGGTCACTACCAACTAGGCCAGCGCTTCGAAATGTGTTTTAGATATTAATAGCTACACATTAAACACCAAAGTTAAGTGACAATTACCATGGTGTTGTGGAACGTATGCAACTTGCGGCTACCGCAATAATTCAAGAACGACAGTACTGCCGTCCAAAGCCAATAAACATTATCTCAGAATCGATTTCCAAAGTAAATTCAATACTTTCCCGTTAGTAATGAGGTCGTGATTACTGCAGGAGTTTTATTTGAGATAGTGCTAGTTGGTCTAGCAGTGCAGAGTAGTCGGCCGCATTCGTGACAGCTGTGTTCACCTTATTAGTACCTATAGTATTACCTAGACAAGCTACTCGCATATATCCTTTGAGATAGCAATACAGTTCGAGTACAACCCGACCAAATCACATAATGACCTTTATCAGACAAAGCTTCTGTCTTTAAAAGCAAAAATTCACTCCATCGTTATTTCCCATGGGGCCTAATATGTTAGCGTTTATCGCGTGAAGACATCTGTCACTTTTTGACACGTATTTAAGTACGAGAGTGACGGACGCTCTATCCTCAATTATTATGTGTTTGACTTGTATATATGTCCGACTCAATGTCTGCTCGTAACTACTAAACGGCTACGCCGATTTTAATAAATTATACGCGGTTAGATTCGTCTTAACCACTACCTATAGAGTGACATAGGCTATATTAAAATTATTAAATGTGAAAGTGGCGAAATAACAAATAAATACATGATATGTACCTAACATTACTTTCACGAAATTATCCCAACTGCTGTTTGGACTGGGCTTTTCAAAGCTTGATTTTCGTTAGAGTAAACTACTTGTTGTATTATTTTATCCTTTCCCGTGTAGATTATATTTCTTGCGTTAAGCCGACGTGTGTTGATCGACTTTGTTTGGAAGTCGTGCGGCCACCGCATTAGACGGACGAACTATTTTTAAAACGTTATTTATAAATAGATTAACAACTAGCTTAGCGACCTAAACAATCTAATTCTCTATTTAAGAAATAACTGCACTTCCAAACAATTACTGTTTCTTTTAGCTAGGGTGAGGTATTGCGTGGGACCCAATGTTCATGTCAAAACAGAGATTTTTGGAATTTTTGGGACTAGCTTATTAGTTACGAAAATTTCGGGACTGCAAATAATAAGCAAGTTATTACTAGCATTGTAAAGTGAGTCAGGACATATTAAAGAAGAGCCTAATTTAGGGTAAATTCATCTAAGCAAATCTTTTGCTACCACTACCACCATCTTATCTATTAACCTACCGCGGAACAGCAGTGTTCGCATTGTTGTGTTCCGGTTTGGGGATAAGACAGCCGGTGTGTAATGACTAGCATAGAGGTATTCCATCTTAGTCCTCAGGGTTGGCAACGCATTTGCAGTCTAAAGCTTCCAGTCTTGTGAATGTGAATGTCTATGGGTTACAGTTTCAACTTACCATCAGGTAGCCTATGCGCTCGTCTGCCTTCTCCATGCCATAAAAAAAAATGTTATGACAACTCACTAAACATCAGTTTCAGAAACACAGCTAGAAAATAAAGTATCGAAATGCTTCGATTCGTTCTTTTCGGCATAGTATAATTAAACCTGAAACTGGTTACCAACGTCACAGATCAAAGATACAGCCCTGTGATAGATAGACAGTAATAGATTCTTGTCAATACCCTTTCAATTTATTTCAATCTAAAATAGATTCGTCACTCGGTCACGGTCGAAACGATTGCTACTGTATATCACGGTAAAATCAGGTCAAAATAGTACTGACCTCGTTATACACTATGAATGTGAGAGAGAGGTGAACAAAAATCCGATAGTATAACTCTAATGCTACCTATATCTTTGTCTAACAGAGGCGTTCCAGTCTAGTCTAGAATAATGTAAAAGGTCAAGAGTTGATATAAATTGACTCAATCGAAGTTTCCCGATACCTATTTGGTTGTACAGTTAGTTTAGTCTCTGTTCCACTTTGTAACCTTATCTTGCTTATGTATGTTATTATCATTTTGGTGACTTTATGGTAGCTCTTATTCAATAAAAAAAAATATGTTCCTAATAAATACGTTTTTATGATTCGGTTTTATTTTAGACTATGTGAAAATGAATTAGATTGTGCTTTGATATTTAAGTTCATAAAAATATTATGATAAACAAGAAATCGCCTTAAAACGCAAGAAAAATACTTAGTAAAAATACTTTCTGAATGCAAAAGCTGTTCTTGTTACTAACCATACTAATAATAAATAATTTATTTCCTACTATATCATACGAAATCGCTATATGTATAAGAGTTTCCTAAACAACTAATGGATCTCCTCATCAAATATCAATTTGGTGACAGTGGGGTCACCTCGGGAGCCCTATGAAACAATACAAGGATTCTTAAAATTGGTTCACAGTTCATGGAGAAATTGGTGAACATACATAAAAGAAACAATGGCGCATAGAATCTTCTAATTTTTGAAGTCGGTTTAAAGGAACCTATAATTTGAAATTTATCGATCAATGACTATTTGTCTCGGTCTGTACAAAATATTTATATTGTTATGCGAACGGACTTTTACTATTCTCGTCATGCCTTAAATATAACAAAAGGATATTAAAACGATTGGCTTGATAAAAAAGTGGTCCAATATATACAAGATAACATAATATACTATGTTGAACAAAGCCAGTGAAATAACTGAACATTCTTAATAAAACTTTGAATTAATACATTTAGGAAGAACCTGTAAAGCCTTTTAATTTTCTGTCTAAATCACACTAAGTAGGTAATTTGCTTGTTAACGAACTGTTCCCATATCCCATACCTTTACCCAAATTATCAAACTTGCTAAATATAATTCCATTTCACAGATTAACCGACCAAATCCTCCATCTGTTCACGTCTAGTCAGATTAAGCACTAGTTAGTCACTCCTAAACTCTGCTGTATTATACCGCCAAGTGATTCGAGCAAGATAACATGCTTGAAATTTGTAAGACAGAATTCAACACAATGTCAGCTATTTGTATAAAGTTTCTTAACGCTATTGTGACTTACGAAAACTGGTCTTTTTGTCGTTTTCTTTATTGAAGTGATGGTTCCTTTAACACGTTCACTGCCGGCAATGCATATAGGCGTTCTGACTAATACGTACCTTGAACGCGTATGTGCGTTCTTACAGATTGCGAGCTTTGCATATTATTATACCAAAAAATTGGAGGACATTATCTTTCGAACGTTCGAAAAGCAACGCCGGCAGTGAAACCGTTATCGGAATATTTGTACACATTATCATAAAAAATATAATAGAGAATTTTTCAAAAATTACACTTTTGATCGGTTGGTTAATCTTACTAAGGAAAAAATTTAAATAATATTGATGGTATTTTTTAGAACTACTAATTGGGTTTACAATATTTGCTATAAAATCAAATGACATAAATAATGTTGTTAAATACCTAGCAAAGATTAGCGATTTAAAATTTTATAGGAAATCAATTTGATGGCTAATGATTATTGAATTAAAGAGTACTACATTTTTTGTTTGTTTATTTGAAAGCACAGAAAATATGTTTGCATTTCAAACTTATAGTTCAAATGTGAAGATTATAAAAAAATACTATTATTAGTATGTGAATTTATAGCAAGAAAATGATTATGGCAAAAAAAATTGTAGATAAATTGTAATTTATAGCCATTGATTTTACAGCAAATGAGGAGATGTTGGATTGAGAACACAACTTTCAAATAAATTTTTATTTATTATTTTTTTACTTATTTATAATTATTAAAATAAAGTATATTTATTTATAATTTTGCGTGAGTAAAATAAAGCAATTTATTGCAATATTAAGAACAACATGTAGCTTTAATGAGACCAACATTTGATCAAACCCACCAAGCTTGGGTAACATCTGGGCAATTATGTTTGTAATTATTACCCCGGATTGGATTACCATAAGCCTTATATGTTTACTCACGTTAAGCGGGTAATATTGCTTTAGGTAATACTCGTAGGATTCAAATTGTTGTAACAAATGTATTTTTACCTGTATCCTACATTGATCTAGGTAATAGGAGGATAAGGCAGGAACAAGTTCACCACATAGGTTATGTTTGGGGTGTGTCAAATGTATCATTTTACAAACTTTCATTTTGCGTATTTGTGCATGAGCATAATAAAAATAAAATAAAACAGAAGACAATGTCACACCAATTGACCTAGTCCCAAAGTAAGCTCTAGGCTTGTACTATGGGTACTAGACAACGATATAAATACTTATATAGAGAAAAAGTAAGCTCTAGGCTTGTACTATGGGTACTAGACAACGATATAAATACTCATATAGAGAAATATATACTTAAATACATAGAAAACATCCATGACTCATGGAAAAATATTCGCGCTCATCACACAAACATCTGCACTTATCGGGATTTGAACCCAGGACCGCTAGCTTCTTAGGCACCCTGCGAAATGAAATATTGTCAAATTATGACTTGATTAATACCTCGGTGAAGTATCAATATATATATTTTTCTTACAAAATTTTATAGTTTTCAAGTTGAACTTATTATATGTTAAGAAAACTTGGTTTCTTTTGACATATATATTGCGAAATAGAAAGCTGAAATAGAACCTTATCCTCAAAAGGATCCCGGATATAATTAGACCAGCCACCAATTCAAACAAACACCTTCAAATACACATTTGCATTGTAACCAATTGCGCCTCAGAGCCGGTAATCAGCTGTATACCAGCAATTTAGCGAGCCTTTGAAACAAAGACATCTCCTCCACAAACACTGCTCTCAGGGGGGTACCACAACATTGCACTCGTTTCTCTGTCTAACCAATGCAGCACAACAGAGACAGATGATTAATTACTGTTTCTACAGCACACAATTCGGCTGATTATTGCACATTTGAGAGCGGATTTAGAACTGCATCAAGGTTTAACGCAATGCGTTCGTTGAATGTTAACAACTGTAAAAATGTTCCAAAATATATAGAAGTAAAAGATAGTTTGTGCAGTCTTAGGACATCTTACATCATTCTAGGGTTCTATTCCTCTTAGTTTTGACCCCTTTTGCATTCTTATTGTTGACAACTCTGACGTGATTACGGTCAAGATATGTAATAAGAGCTATTAAATGTGCACAAGATGATAACAATACGGAAAAAGACAATACCGAATAAAGTTCCAGTGTTTTCTACTTTTTTTGAGCTAAAAGCCAAATAGGCCCTATTTGGCATGAAGGGTCCACGGAAAGAACATGTCTAGTCACTTTTTTTTGAAAATGAGTTCTGGATTTCGATATGAAGAGGACAAAATGAACTATTACCTACCACTTAGTTTCAGATATAAATCTTCATATAACTTGTTTTTTTTCTCTCTTAAAAAAACCTCTACACGAAAATTACGTACAAAATGTGATGGTTCCTAACTTTCAAATCGCGATATCTCAAAAAGTTACTAATGTGACTAGACATGTTCTTTCCGTGGACCCTTCATATTGTCTTGGACATGTTATCGTATTGTTTTTAAGTTGGCGGCTACCGCGAAACTCCTATTTCTGGGTGGTTTGGTTCCCCGGGCCAACTTGGAAAAAGGGCGTATGTCTCATAGAACTGCCTATGAATTAGTGACCTTATTTCTTAAGAATTTCTTTTTCTTTAGAAGGGCAGTAAGGGCAGTAATCTAGCATAACCTAAACCTACCTACTGTTCTATAACAAAACCCAACTATATATAAATATCACAGGTAAATATCATGTTTTGCAAATATCGTGCTTTGCTAGTATGATGTTATGCGTATATGATGTTTTGCGAATGTGATATTCTGCCACGTACATCTTATGCCAATCTTATACAATTAGCAATTTGGCCCACAGGTCACACCGACCTATGAAAAAAAAAACACAAGCTAAAACAACCTTTAACCATGTCGAAAACCGCCAAGTCGCAAGACTTTTCCCTTTGTGTAATTACTTTTAGTTCAGAAGCTTAACTGTTTATGTACACTGTCAATCGGTTCGTAGACTATGTCTGCCGTAGTAAATATGTTTATTGACTCGGTAAACAATAATAGGTCGTCCATTAGAGACCCGACACCGGCAACGCCATTATAGAGCCTTCATTCACTTAGGGTGTCCGTTACGCGTGTTTTAAGTATTTGAAGAGATTTGTTTTACGCTTATAGAGAGAATTTTGGGTGCTGGATGAAAAGTTATTTTGCATTTTATTCTTGGTACCGTACCTCAAGTTTCTTTTTTGCCAGATACGTGATTGTAATTGTTTTAAATTTCTAAAGCTGTCATGGTAGATGAAAATTTATTTATAACACAGACATTTTTAAGCATTTTTTGTTCGTGACTATGAAAAGCTTCACTTTGGATGTAAAAACCCTAAATACTTTGATTAAAGATTATTCAAAATAGTGTCACAAAGTACTTTACTCAATCCAACTTCAATAAAAAACCTTATAAAAACACAATTGTAACGAATGTATTTGTTACATACATTCAATTTGTTTTTATTTACTAAAAATATTTTTACTATGTAAGGGCAATATTACTTCAATATTCTCTGAAAGCACAAATTTATTTTCAAGATTAACCAGTAAATTGTACCTCTACAATGTAGGACTTGGTATAAAAAGTCCTTGAAGCGAGGTCAAGGTGTTCACGCTCTTAACGCTGAGAGACTTGTTCTTATTCTTTACCATAACAATATTATAATACTAATAAATATAAGGGGACTTGTTTGTGCACAAATTACCTCTCATAAGTAGCTGCACACTGTTGTACCTTGTCGCTTTAACGCCTTGGACAGACTACTGCAGCACTTAAAACGTGACGTTAAAGTGACTAAGCACTAAAGTGTGAAGCTTCTTATAATGCCGACCGTGCACCTGCGATTCGTCTGGTGTTGCGGGTGTTTATGGGTCGCGATGATCACTGACCATCAGGTGCTCGCTTGCTCGTATGCTTAATTTTTCATATAAAAAAAACATGACAATAAAGATCACCAAAATTCTGAATAAAACTATGAATATCTGCTCCAAATGAGCTCTACTATGCCTCCTTAAAGGATCTTGGTCGACTTAACCTGTAACCCTGTAGAGCAATCAATAAGACCCTACAGCCGTATTCAGATACATTTTAGAGACTATTATCTCGTTCCTCATTCAAAATTGTGTCTAAAATCGTCACCAAAGAACGACTGAGTGCGGCCGTAAGAAGCAGGAGACTCAACAAGACTGGAGCAGAGTCAACCTTGACATCATAGGTATAGATTATACAATATGAAATAGAGGCCCACGCAATATGCATCACCAAATATTTGAATCCACCATTGTTCAATAGTAAAATCACCAAGGTTTACGCTCCCAATATGGAATAACACCCTGAACCTGCCGAGCCCACACCTCAGATACAAGAAAAAATATTTTAAAGAAACTATGTATTGGGTTCGGGTGTCGTAGAAGGCCTTAAGGTAAGTATACGCGGCGACACTCGACAATCAGTGTGAACACAAAGTGTACTGGTGTGTGTACATCGTTGTCATAAAGGGTAGTGACACTACTTGTAATTTTGGCAATAGTTCATTTTTTAAGAGTATATTTACAACTTTGTTGCTGTAATTTGAATGTATACCTAACTATGGCAAATTACAGCTTTGTAGTACCGAGAGTTTTGAAGTTAAACCGCAGACAGACGAACTGACGGAGATGGCAAAACTATAAAAAATCCTTACTGACTAACAACCCTAAAAACTCTTCTTCCTCTTCTAGCTAAGCGAAATGACGTGGCAATCACATTATATCTTTACAATATGAACATGTCTGGAATTCCTTATGCAAAAACTGCTTTTTCATTCTCTCCATTACTTTTACTCCATGTAAGGTAGCGTTAAAGGTATTTATAAAAATTGTGTCAGTGGGTGTGATCAATATTGAAGATGACAGTGCAACCCTGTTATACCTAAGGCTTCATTGACCTTCAGCGCTTTAATCTGCCGTGTAACGTAACGTTGTAGCCTTTCGCAACGTTTGTGAAAAGCAAGAGTCATTTGTTAGGAAATACCATTTTTGTTAGTCGATTAATTGTGGTCATGCCAAAATCCCATGAAGTACCAACTCATGTCAAATACCAACTTCCGTAATAATTAAAAGCTAAGTGTTTGAAGTTGTTGACCATTATGGTCGTAGGTCCAACTTTGAGAAAGAGGTCAATTGTCGAATGCGACTCTGTTGAAAAGCGTTCGATACGGTACGAAATATCTTCTCGTCCAGCAGCGTCTCAAGTCGAAAATATTCGACCAGTGTGTTGCCAGTGCTGACTTACGGCACTGAGGCGTGAGCGCTTACGATGGGCTTCATACAAAATATCAAGGTCACTCAAAGGAAAATCGAGGGCCATGCTCGGAATTTCTTAGCGTGATCGAATCAGAAATGTCTCCTCATTTCTGATCCGGGTGGGATGACAAGGTAGACTGACTACACGGTTAAGGTTGCGGGAAATGAAAAGAAAGAAGCGGCACAGCATCGGTCCTTGTGGCTATCCTTAGAGGAGGCCTATGTCCATCAGTAGACGTCTTTCGGCTGTGTTTCATTTCAGGACCTAACCTATATGTGTGCCAAGTTTCATCCCGATCCGTACCGTTGTTGAAGCGTGAAAGATGGACAAATATACAAACACATTTATAATATTAGTATTGATTACTAAATTAGAATATTGACTTTAGATCATTCAGAAAAGATTCATATTCCATTGTCAATTTTCTTAATATTGTGGGTAAGGCCCACACAGGGCCCGGAAGATAGATACCTAAAGTTTCTCAACTTCCCATTTGGAACTGATAATATTTACATTAACGTAACACGTTTCAACCAGCCTTGAACCAAGGTTCCGAAGTCAATCAAAAACGGTCTTCGATTTCTAAATCAATAGCAGCGTGATAAATTGCCCTGCTACATCAATCAATCACTCTGTCCGTTCACACCGAACGATTAATCACATTTTTCATAAATCATGAATCAATTAAGACAAATTTAGACTTGGATGGTTAGTTTTCTCTGACTTGTTAATGTATGTAAAGCTGACTGACAGATAGACAAGGAACAGAGTATTGTGGTTACTAAAGAATTAGGAATGAATGTTCAATCATATTCATGTTATATTGGGCGTACTGAGACGAAGTTTCAAAAAACTAGGACAGTGCTAGAGGAGCCAACCGATATAGCCACGTGCAGGGTTTGACTAGATTGCTGCTACTGCTTTACCCACATTGTTTTATCATAGTTTTATTGATACAAAATTCACTGCGCCAATTGTTTAATGGAGTATAATTTCAAATATATAACGCCACTGTACGAAACTATAAAAAAACACTTCACCAGCCAACAAACTGGATATCAGTTCAGCAGTTACCTTTTTCGTACTAGCAAAACAAAGATTAAGCTGGCTCGATGCATCAGCACTATATAATAATACGTGGGCATTATACAAACTGAACACATAGAGTTCACGGCATCCAACGAGATCAACATTCATAGCCTGCCACCAAGCGCCGTATTATGAAGATCATACCCAGGCACTGAGAGAGGTATATGATTTCTATAGATCTATTTCTTTTATAGTTCACAATACGCCTGTTTGTTAGGCTCACTGTTCGTAGCAGATTTGCGCTACATTGTGGAAAAATGCTGCTACGAGCTACGGCGTAGCGCTCGTAGTTCAGGCCCTCTATACAACACGGTAAAAACAATATCATTTTTGACCTGTTATCCTATTCTTAATGTTTTGATAGCTCTAAATAAGTAAGTCAAAACAATACCATAACAGCGCCTCTATTCAACACGGTAAAAACATATCGTCTTTGATCTGTTATGGTATTGCTTGACGTCAGTCGCCATTACTGTCAAGTAAATAAAAGCTATGAAAACGGTAACAATACGATAACAGCTCAATCACGATAATGGTTTTTACCGTGTTGAATAGAGACACAGGTCAAAGACGATATTTCTTCTACCGTCGGGAAAAGAGGCCCTAGCCGGGCCTCTTACAGTCATGTAAATAATAATCACTTTTTTTTTACGACTATAATAATTATTTACTTGACAGTAATGGTGGTGGAGTTTAGAAACAATACGATAAAATGTCAATATAAGGCAATATAGTTTTGTCACGTAGAATAGAGACCTTTTTTTTTAAATTACCCAGTTTCCAAAGAAGGGTAATTCATATCTGTTTGTATGTATATTTGTACATATCTATGTAAGTATGTATGTATGTATGTATGCTCCCGATTTGTGATTTTACTAAATGTTTCTTTTCCATTCTTTCTGGTCATAAATTTCACCATTGTAATTAGGCCGAAATAAGTAGGTAGTTTTAGGTTATGTTAAGTTTTACAGCTGGCCCGAAGGGCCAAACCACCCAGAAGTAGGAGCTCCGCGCTAGCGCAGCTAAGTCGACTCTATGAAAATGATGTTATGTTGTAAGGAAATATCGCTTGCTAAAATTCAATTTTCGGCAAGCTATCGCCTCACTCCTGTATTGTGCTGGAATTGATAAAATATAGGTTTTAAGGGTGGTCACAATGCACATATAAAAACTGAGTAGTTACGCTTTATTTTATGAAACACCTTTCAACGAATGTATCATTGCGCAGACTTTGCATTTCATCGAAAAGCATTTCTCGCTGCATGAGTTTTTTGTTGTTGTCACAATTCTAACCTAACCTACGTAATTAATATTTAAGATATCCTAAAAACATCATGGTTTCAGCAGACAATTGAATTTGAGTAAATTATACGATCGAAGTGAAATTCCATGAAATTATGATTTACCATAAAAACTAAAATGTTACCGTCATTCAAGAGGCTTTACGTTATTAAAAATAACAGTAAGCCAATAAAAAGTATTATTACTATTGACAAATTGGAAGTATGACCCTTGCGTAACCTATATGCTTGCTTTGTTTACGTTTCCATAGACTATAGTTATCTTTGGTATTATTTTATTGATTCTGTTTCCTTTGTGTTGCCAACTTTACCAGGCCATCAATTTTTATGGTCATTTGAGACGTTCGAGATAATCTCGAACAAATTATTGCGTTTGATCCTTGATGTTTTTCTTTTAGCGTTGTTTTGTGTTAAATGTGTCACTTTCCGTTTTTTCACCAAGCGGTTCCAACGGAAGACCAGTGCTGGCTTTACGGCTAGCGAATGCTGAGTTGGGACCGTTTCGTAACAATTTTTCTGTGTCTTGATATTGTTTTATCTGTGTAATGTGGTTTTGTTTTGTTACGAATAAATGTCTCTTTATCTTTATCTTTATCTACCCACCACAGAACTGCGACACAGCAACATGATAAAACGTTTTGACTTATAATCACACACAGATCTAAGGTATGTCAAATAAACGTTTAATATTTGAAGTAACAGTCTTGTAATACAAATGTATTCTAAATTTTTTATTGAGACTGTACAGTCATGTAGATATTAAACTTTTAGACCTACAAAACGGTCATTTAACTTTTAAAAAGATACGACATAACGCCGGTAATCTCATTTGAACAAGACACCGATTCAAATTCCGTTTTCGTCGAGGAAGTAATCGATTTCCAGAGGGAAAGTAACTTTTTTCCCGCCGGCTGCGTGGGAACTTTGCAAATTCTCCGGATTTTACCAAGAAATATTAAATTTCTTCGAGTAAAGCTGATTTTACGTTTCTTTCCTTATTTATCTGATGTGACGTTGTTATTTTGGTTTTGAAATGTGATGTGATAAATTGTGAAAGAAATTTTGTATATTCATTTGCTTTTGTGTATAAGAAAATCAACAAACAAATAAGAAAATCTTATTAACACCGTCTTTTAACGTTCGTAAACAGGAAAAAAAACACTCGATATTTTTTACACGTGTAAATCTAGCAAAAAAGATCACTATAGATAAAAATACAGTTCAAGCAACTCGACGAGGTTAGGTTCCATGCAATCACGGAAAGGACAATTTCTGTGGCACTATCTTAAAAAAACATTGTACGAAATTTATTATAATGATTATAAAATATTGTTACTAAAATACGTTGCTATTTTAAAAAAAACTTAAATAAAGCCCCGTCCTACCCGATTTTCTTTAATGAGAACTAATCGATTTAATATGTTCTGCCTGGAAATCCAAATTATAAATATAAAAAAATTACTTCATAGAGGACAATCTGAATCTGAATTGGTTCCTGAGAAGACGCAACTTTAATTTTAAATAGACAAATTAGTTCATGATTGATGTTTTTTTGGGATACTCGTACACTGAGCATAGTCTGCAGCAGCTCTTGCCCGGTTTTTAATATTTTTTCTTACAACGATATCAAACCATGTCATAGACACGCCTAGACTGACATTTACTTAACAAGTTTTCGAATAACTTTTTGTGTTTTTTGTTTTTGTATTTGTATCAGTACCTAATTTGGCCTTACAACCCCAAAATTCTTATAAAATACGTTATTTACAAAATAAACCATAATGATCTGTCGTTTCAAAGGGTCTTGCTTAATTTGTTTACACTAACCGGAGAACGACAGCAAGGCGTACAAACCAAAACATGCTGTGATATTATACGTTTAAAGTTGATTTTCTTTTGTCCACAGAACGACTCCCTTCACGCAGCTGTGACGTCATTAACTAAGAATCAAGCGGAGCACTACGATAAATACAACTGCTTGTAAGTATAATAAGTCTTTTAAACTTTATAATATACAGAATAATTTATATTATATTTTGTACAACTCATGAGAAAGAACTAGGCATAGTGAAAGAAAAGAGAAGCCTCTTGCAGACAATAGATAATTGAGAAGTAAGAACTTATCTAGACCAATTAAAAGAAAAAATAGGAGTCGTGCCGTATTAGTCTGTTTAAAGGATGATTTCCACCAAACGGCTCGCATCGCATCGGATCGGAAAGGATACGTACGGATGCCGCGGCAGCCGTACGGCTCTATTGAAATTATTATTGTGTACTTATGACGGAGCCGATCGCGCGTCGCGGCATACTTACGGCGACGTACGCGTGTCGCGGAAGACGCCCGCGGTCGAGCTGTTGTGCGCAACTTGCTAATGTAGACTTAAAAACAGTACACATATGATTCAGTATCGTTTAAAGACTATAAAATTCTTTCCGATCCGATCTGATGCGGGCCGTTTGGTGGAAATATTACTTAAGACAAGGCTTGGAACAGGGAAGAATGGAATTTACTCCACCGACAAGAGCACAGCTCGTAAGTGACTGATGGAGATCTACAACTCGATCGTCTTCGAAAAATATACCAATAATTTCATCCTATTACAATGTGCTTTTCTTTCTTACCCGTCTGCCGAATGAAGAGGGTAATGTGTACATCATATATGTTTGTATATATGTTTGTACCTTTGTGGAGCTACAGAAACTAAACGCGTGGACCGATTTTGACGAATCTTGTCTCAGTCGATTTATATATCTTGTGAGTGTCACTAAAGATATGACAGTAATAAAAATTCAATATAGCGGCCACCAGACGCCATGAATGTAAAAAAGAAAAATGTCAACGAACTATGACAAATGGATATGATCATTCATCATCATCATCATCATCATGTCAGCCGAAAGACGTCCACTGCTAGACATAGTCCTCCCAAGGCTCTCCACTCAGACCGGTCTTGTGCTTTTCGCATCCACCGCGCTCCCGCGATCCTTACGAGGTCGTCACTCCATCTTGTTGGAGGCCTACCCACAGCTCGTCTTCCGGTCCGCGGACGCCACTCTAGAACCTTCTGACCCCATCGGCCATCAGTCCTGCGAGCAATGTGCCCCGCCCATTGCCACTTTAGTTTAGCTGTTCTTCGGGCTATGTCGGTAACCATAGTTCTACTGCGGATATCATCATTTCTGATTCTATCACGCAGAGAAACCTCGAGCATAGTCCTCTAGACAAGATAAAGTTATTTTTTGCATTTGAACAATTTTTTTTTTTTAAGTTTGTGGTTAAGGCCATGCATTTTAGTCTGTTAGATAATCATCGACCCTATAATACGCTTTTAAAATGTTAGTAGTTAATAATATAAAATATACATGTTCGTCATTATATAATTAACGGCTAAATAAAAGTACCGCGTTAACTAAAAGTAATAATCTTAAAACATCCGAATATAAACATTTGAAACGTAAAAGTTACTCGATTTAATGGTGGATAAAGTTTAAACGTTTATTAGCTCGGAAGTGGAATCTGCAAAGTTAAATTTAACTTTTTAAAACCGACTAGATGTTGAACTAGCGCTAACTCAATGTTTACTTTGCACTATTTTTTTAATTAAGACATAAACGGACGGACAGCTAAAAACGTTGCTAAGAAGCAATTAAGTCTGGCATACTTTAGAATCCATTTAAACTTAATGAAAATGGAACGGAGAGAATTTGCACAATTAAAATAATTATTTCTACTTTGTTTGTTAGAAGTTGATGGTATAATACGTATTTGGAATATTAACGCCGTGACTACTGTGCTGACAATTGATTTGTAGTTTTAAAGAAAGACAGACAAAAGACAATTAATTTACCAAAGGTAACAAATAATTATGTACGAGTATATAACTTATTATTGCACTAACAGAAAAAAAAACCAAATTAAAAAGGAACAGAAGCATAAAAGGAATCCCTTTAAGGAATCTTTTCCAGTTAACCTTTAATTGAGAGATAAATGACAACGGATGACTAAATGTACCACACTTTAAGACACAGAAGATAAAAGTAAAAGTAACAAATAAATACATACAAATATAGACATAGATAAAATAGAAGAAATAAACAATCAGGCTACAATGTCACACCAATCGATTTAGTCCCAAACTAAGCTCTAGGCTTGTACTATGGGTACTAGATAATGATATAAATACTTATCTGACAAAAAAAATCGCGTTCATCACACAAATATCTGCCCTTGCGGGGATTAGAACCAAGCCGTCGTCAAAATGGTTCTAACGCCGATAAAATTCCAACTATAAATGCGAAATTTCAACTTATTCCACCCAATTGGACGTTTATTCGAGAAATCAGCCGAATTGAACTAATTTACAGCTCCGTCCATTCGAACCGATAGTTATGGCTGCATTCAAACTGACTGACTAACCACTAGCAATTTGAATGCATTGACGGCTCGTGTAACGCTAGTGGATTTTGCATTCGAGCATTAATGAGTTCCGAACAAAACGGATATTGGGATTAGTAAGCGCGATTTTGAAAGCGAAGAGGCCTAGAGCTTATAGAGCGTCACGGCATGAACGTTGCGACAGTGTATTTTAAGTGTCGGTTCGGTCAATCGTTTTAACCACTATGTAATATGTTCCAACATAACACGGTGAATATTAACTTGTGAATGTATTGCTATTGGCAAGAGAACTTTACGGAAAATTATGAGCAAACATTGGATTGAAGCAAAATAATAAAACCTTGAATTACGTCTCCGGGTTGTAGGACCCTGTGCAGGGTCCGTCCGGATCGCTACCACACAGACTAGCATTCAGGTATTCCATATTAGTCCTCAGGGTTGGCAACGCATTTGCAGTCTTAGGCTTACATTCTTGTAAATGCGAATGTCTATGGGTCACAGTTTCCACTTACCATCAGGTCGCCTGTGTGCTCGTTTGCCTTCTCTAAGCCATAAAAAAAAAGTCACGTAGGTATGTTTTCTTGGAAATGAAGTAAGATGCAAGATTATTACAAGTACATTTCTAATATAAAAATAATTTTATTACTAAACATCATCAACATTTTATTTAGTTTTTTTTGATCAAGTAAAACAGTAAAATATAAGTAGTTTTGTTGCCGATGCCTTGTCAGTCTACTATGAACAGTGTATCATAGTTTTGACGTTCTTAGTGAGTAGTTTTTCCCAACTTATTCCGTGTAACTTCTCCATAAATGTTGTAGATATTTTATGAACGAGGAAAGGCAAAACTTTGCGTAAACAATAACGTAACAAATCAAAGTTTATCTACCTTTATTGAGAGTTTGAGTGAGACGGAAGTAGGTTATCAAAATTATTATCATAATTTATTCAATAGCGTATAAACTGTATTACATCACTCATTCGTTTTGAGTTAAATATTGGGTCAGTTCCTCATGGCTGAGGATCGTGGTCAGCATCAGGGTTGTATCTGGAGCGGATGAACTGCCTCCACCTGTGTTTCGGAGGATGACAATTCTTTCATTTGATCGGTCCATCTTGTTGGTACATGCCCGCGCGATCTTTTGCCTTCGGTGTTCCTAACTTTTAGTAATATTGAACGTATTGATAAGTAACGCTCGGTTAGCTTAGGTCAATAAAAATCCCTAGACAAGCGATATCTATGACAAAAATACACTATAGGCAGATAATAGAGACCTTATTTAGTAAATAATTGTATTTTTGTTCGCAGAAGAAGATTACCAGATGACGTGAAAACTTGCAGAAACTACGCGTACCTTCAAGAAATATACGACGCGGTACGAGCGACTGATAGTGAGTATAATACATAACTAAGTTGTTTAATACATAACTAACCATATTCATATCTTCTGATTTTTTTAGTAGGCGGTTTTAAACTATTTGGTTCAACTTGTTGAGAAGAAGGACTGGGGCTTCAGCAGCCATTACAATCAAGTGAATAAGAGCTATCGTACAGTTGGCAATACGGCAACATGTCAGAATCAATATGGTGTTAATGATATGAATTGCATTGCACTTCCAACTTTTTTCTAACCACTGAGAGTTTAATATGCTTCTATGAATTAATTTCACTTGTGCCTTTTCTACGTACGCGGGCAGAATAGAGCCCGTGGTACGGGTATACAATATAAATATAGCCACTGTGCAGCAGTGTTAATAAGTATACTTAAATTTTTAACGTTTTGAGTAATGTAATTAAAAAGTTGTCGGTATATCTGAACTGTCTAATCTAATGGATAGATGAAAAATAAGCTTTTTTTTTTCTTACCCCTCGGCTACTTCACCAGCTACTGCCGCAGGGATATGGCGTTTCCACATAGAAGTGATTTCACCAGTTTTAAGTAAATATAAGTATAAATCAATATAGCTATAAAACACAATCCAATCTTCTCTGGGAAGATTGGGGGCAACGTTGTGCGGTGATATGTAGGACAGAGGTCAAAATAGTTTTAACCTCTGTACCACTGCGGGTCCACTTGAGACGAGAAGTAAGATGCCAGATACACTAAATAATTCCAAGTCTTCTATCACTTGTTGCACAGTGCATAAAAAGTACAAATCACTAACGTAAAAGAACTTTGAACGCCTAAATACACAAAAATACCCAACTAAAACAAATTACAAATGGCCCCGATATAAGATTTAACCATAGAAGATATCTCGTTAAACTTGCAAGGCGATTTGACAGCGGTATCTTTTTCGTTTGATCATTTGTCACAGTCAATGTTCCATGTTTGGGTAGAAATAAATTATCTAAGGCCCCAACTACACAGACGGTTCTCCCGCCGCGATAATCCGCTTCTGAACCGTACTAGAAACTATTAAATATAGAAGTTGTATGCTGCATACTACACTGCGCGGTTTTGTTTATGTAATGTCGAGCGCATTCCCGCAGCGGAAAAACCCCCCGCGTAGTTGCGACCTTAAGCTATATTTTAATAAACGCGTAACCTTAAAAATAGCTTCAATAAACATGTTACCACGCAATCCGTAAATAAACATGAATATTAACTTTACCCACAAGCAAAATTAATTTATACCGCACACCCCGTTTCCTATTCATAACATTTTCCATTGATTAAATTAAATTTGTTTCCTAACTAGAACCGATTGTTCCAAAAATACTGACAGCAGGGCTTCAACCGACGCAGGGTCGAGAAACTTCCACGTTTCCTTGTGCGAGCCAAGTTGACACAAAGTGAATTATTATTGAACTTGGATGACAGTAATTTCCTCTGCTATAGACTTAAACGAGGAAGATTAATTTTAAAATTTATTTTTGGACAATATTTAATTAAAGCATGAATGTTGTTAATAAAATAAACACTTCTACGGCCTACTCACGTATTCATGACAAGAAACAGACGTTAATAAAATGAGTGAGAAGTAACTAATGCTACTTTATATGAATGACGTTATAAAGTAAAAATTAAACCATCGCAGAATTCAGCATAAGCTCCTTGTCATATCGTATATAAGTTCTAGTAACCTCGAAGAAAAATTACGATTGATATTATGTAATTAATATTATTAATGCGAAATAACTTTTTTATCTTTCTGTCTGTTACACTTTTACAATTAAACCACAACTCTGATTTAGGTAGAATTCGGTATAGAAATAGCTTAAACCCTGAGGACATAGGGTGCTTTCTACCTACGTAAAATGACTTCTTAGGAGTCGCAGGCACCAGCTAGTTTCTTATCAGTTTCCCTAGTTTTAGCAAAATCTTTGGTTATTTTGTGAGCCGGAGCATTTTCTGATATTAAAATTGTAAGTAAACCTTATAGCATATGATTTACGGACGAGAGCAACTTTCAAAATAGCTTAAATAATCGTATTACTACGTCACGACATAACACGTAAATAATTGTGAATATTAATTTTACGCACAAGCAAGTGAACTTCTACCGCACGCCCCGTTTCGTATTTATAATATTTCCCATTGATTTAATTAAACTTGTTTCCAAACTAAGTAAAGATCGTTCCAAAAATACAGCTAAAAGGGCGTCAAGCGACTCACTCTGACGAGAAACTTTCAACTTCCCTTGTCGGAGCCAAAGTGAATTATGATTGAACTTGGATGACACTAATTTCTTCTACCTTGGAATATAATAAGGGTTTTTTTGACACTACTTATAGTTTTGTTTAATTTAAACAAAAATGTTTTTATTAAAATAAACACTTTTACAGTTTAATACATAACACAGCATATTTAAGCTCTTCTTCACACCATGAATGAGCTTATTAACCTCGAAGAACAAATCCGACAGATTTCTAGTACCAATAGGACTACTTAATTTTCTTAACCTCGCTAAGCGCATCTCTCCTAATGGTAGGTTTTTTCCACACCGCTCCGCTTCCTTGCACAGATCTGGTGAATAGTCAGCCCAAGAGCTGTCATCAACAGTGTGATAGTGATATCGTAGTAATAGCCTATTATGCTATGTTTTAATCTTTTTTAAACCCATATGGTTTGTTAACGATCAGTACAACTTGTAAAATAGAGTAAAGTGGAGCCTGGAAGTAGCTGCACATTTTAGTGCTTTGTCATTTTAACGTCATACGAAAACTACTGGACTAATCTGTCTAAGGTGTTAAAAGAACAAGGTACCATAATGGTTGCTACTTACAAGGGCGGTTGTAACATATGTATTTTAGGACATTTGTCAAAGTGGTTGAATATTTGGGCGTTTCCACCGCCATCATTATAATATAGAAAATCGAACGTGTTGTATCATGACGTGCAAATGAACTTCAACCGTAGGTTGGTAGACCACATTTTTGGCCGACGTTACGAGTTTTTTTTTTAAAACGGATGTGGGCTTTACGACTATAGGTATTAGGTATTACACAATGAATAGTTATTGGAAAGATAAAAATCCCGATATAATGGTGATCCCTTCTCTTAGAGTTGATATCTCTGAAACGGCTCAACCGATTTTCATGAAACCTAACCAAGAACCATCGCTTAAAACCTCTGCTTTCAAATGAAATAAACCGCATCCAAATCGATTCACTCGTTTAAGAGCTATGGTGCCACAGACAGGCACACACACACACACACATAAACAAAACACACATAGCGGTCAAAATTATAACACCTCTTTTTTGCGTCGGGGGTTGAAAAGAGGCCTCACGTTGAAAAAGTGGCATGTTTATAAGTAAATATAATGTAAGTACTTAATATTTATAAATATTTATTTTGTTTGTTACAGGTGTATGCACGGAAGATTTTATGGCGAAATTAGGCGAATATTTAATACTCACGGCGTTTTCACACAACTGTCGAATAGAACGGGCGTACAAATGTTTAGGCACCAATTTAATCGAATTCCTCCACACACTGGACAGCGTACACGACGTTTTACACGACCAGGTGAGATTCTAATTTAATGTTCAAATTCTAAATAAGGCTAAATTATTAAAATTATTCAAAACATTCTACGATGTTGCTTGAATTATTTTACGGGACAACGATTTTGCTACTTTATCTATAGGGTTTTTTAAAAGACATCTCGAGAAGCAACATGCAACAAAACAAACAGAAAGATATAACAAAACATAACATGTATTTACAGAGTAAACAATCTATTATAATAAAACAAGTATGCTTGACAAAAATATAAAAAATCTTACTCCTAAACCTAACATCTTCCTGAATAATGAATAGTGGTTTTTACAAATACTCAACACCAATACGAGTTCAGGCCTACAACTAGTTTTTTTTATCGTTAAGTCTATCCAGGCGCGTCACTGACAATATCGTCAACTATTTAAATGACCACTTTTCGAGCCTCAAAGCCTTTAATAGTCGGAGACTCAAAATACCCTTCAACAGACACTTTATAAACAAGATAGCAGAGCAATTTGGAATTTCAACCAAGAGCACTTTAAAGATTAAGCAAAATGATCTTTTAAGAGATTTAAATAACCCGGGCGTCACTATCTGACGCCGAGTTTCTCAGAAGAGTTAAAGTTTTAAAAGAGCAAAGGCTGCGAGTGAATCCTCTTCTATATTGTTTTTCACAAAGTTAAATGGCATAGCAGGAGGTATTTTTATGACGAGAAACTAAAACTAGCTGCGAAACGAGCTGAGTTGTTTGTTTTAGCCATTTTAAAAGTTATGAAAGCGGTGGATAGCTGAAAGTTGGATTATGCTCTGTGGCAAAAAAAGGCATAAATTATGACTGTTCGGGAAAACATTGCACTAAAGTTTATGATTTTATCGCCATGTTTTGTGCACAAGGATTTTTATGACGTAACTCTTTTTGGTAAAACCTATCCATTGGCATTTAGATGAAGCATCATTATCATGTCAGCTTAGGAGATATCTAGGAGAAATTGACATAAACCTTTATGGCATATATAAGGTAAACGAGCACACAGGCCACCTGATGGTAAGTGGAAACTGTGACCCATAGACATTCACATTCACAAGACTGCAAATTCGTTGCCAACCCTAAGGACTAAGATGGAATGCCTCTATGCTCGTCATTACACCGGCTGTCTTATCCCCAAACCGGAACACAACAATGCAAACACTGCTGTTTGGTGGTAGGTTTATGATAAGATGATGGTAGTGATCCGGACGGACCCTGCACAAGGTCCTACCACCCGCAGTATTTTGAGCCTTTGAATGGCAGTTTCTTTATCTGCCTGAAAGTCTTCGGCCCATAAATATGCTCAAATATTTATTAAAATCCACAGGATGACGCGCAAAAAGAGGAATCACAAGAGTACGAGGCAGCATTTGTCTGCACCACATCACACGAAGGAAAGATCGAGCTCCACCTGACCACCGAGAGTGAGCCAGTAGCGTACCTGCTGGTGGGAAGCTTGCGGATGATCGCCAGGCGTCTGTATGACACACAGACGGACATAAGACTGATGAGTTATACTAATGATCCTAGAAGATTTAGGTGAGTAAAAAGAATCGTTGAACTAAAAATGTGTCCAATCTTGCGGTACTCTGATTCTAGTCATTATTATGTGAATTGCTTTGTATTTTTGCTATGATCTCCCAATTTAGTAAATTTCACTTTAGTTTAGTTAACGTTAGTTTCACGCCTTGTTTCGATATCTCATCACACTTTTGACGTTATTACAGTTGCTTATGCTATTAAATTAATAACAGCTGTTATATTATCGATTATCAAACTGGACTATACATTGTGAAATAGAGATCGTTTTCGACCATTCATATTTTCAACTAGGTAAATTTGTATAAGCTGGTTCTCTAATTAGATATCCTTACATCTTAAGCTTAAATCAAGAAATACAAGACGGTTTAAGGCAAGTGAACAATACTGTCCTTACTAGGCCAGTAATAGCTTACTTACTAACTTCTATTTAGGGGCTGGTACAACATAATGGCACCTCATTTGTTGGTCATTACGACCCTCTCGAGCAAACTTAGCAAGAACGCGCCGAACGATAATGGTCTTGAGCAAGAAACAAGTCAAAACATCCTTGGTAATTTCTTAAAACAACAAATCACAAGAAATGGTTTTTACAGGTATGAAATAAACGCGGTACCATTACGTCAGAAATCAAAAGAAGACTGCAGCGAGGTGGTTAATGAGGCAGGCGTGGTGGCGTCGTCCAGCAAAGTGACAGATCTGAGGATTGGAGTGGCCAGTTTCTGCAAAGCGTTCCCGTGGCATTTCGTCACGGATAGACGGCTGGAGCTGGTGCAACTTGGTAAGTTATTTGACAATTTATAAAAACTTATACATAAATATATTATAAATGCAAAAGTAACTCTTTCTGTCTGTCTGTTACACTTTTAAGGCCAAACCGCCTAACAGATTTTGACGAAATTGGAACAAATTAACTTGAGTATCGGGAAAGGACTATCTCGAAAAATAATAGCAACTCCCGAGGAAAAGTTATAAACAAATACTACGCGGCCGGAGGCGCGGGCAGCAGCTAGTATTCAAAATATGGCATTCGGGTGTGACAAAACTGTTTATTGTCGCAATCCCACGAAAGGCTATGATTGTTAAGAAGTGGAACTTATGTCTTAAAAATTACAATAATAATATGGACAACATAAACACACGTTTACAGATGTTAACAAAAAAAACTGACTGGAATAGTTCTTAAAGCGGCCTTTAGGTTGGTACTTCTCTCTTACTCGCTGTCATAGTCTTGCATGCTGTTGAAACAAAAACCCCTTGCTCTGAACAAAAAAATTTTTTTGAAGATATGGTTTATTTTCTAAAATGAGGAGTGTTCCAATCCAATTAAGTAACGACTTTGCCTGATGCCTTTATCTACGTTCTATTATCGTACTTATTGTCATTGGAAAATTGTTATAGCCATAGCCTTGAGTCTCCGCAGTGCATTATCAAGGACGATGCTGGCGCGTACAATAAGAATTTATTATAAGCCTTCCGCTGAGAGTTACCCACTGCGATAAAATAAAATGAAGTTTATAAAAGGTGTTTTTCGAATAACGAAAGCATTGCATTAGTAGCGTCCTTAGTGGTAGTTGCTAAATATCTATAGACGGTGGTTAGTCCGTATCTATGTCTTACTAATTTCCGACAGGAGCTGTATTCTAATACGTCGAACCATATTACTTTTGATTTGTTAAAATAATACTGTCAACTCGTAATAAATAACGCCGACAATACCATAAGGACAATTTTTGTGATGAACGCAAATACTTGTTTCTGTGTCATGGATGATTTCTAAGTATTTAAGTATGTATTTCTCTATTTAAGTATATTTATCGTTATCTAGTGCCCATAATATAAGCTCTAGTTTGGGACTAGGTCAATTGATGTGACATTACCCCCTAATATTTACTATTTTTATTTATATCACGCGTATAAATTAAACAACATAAACACACGGCTAAAAGTATGAAAAAAAATATTGTGTTGTTACGGACCCCTTTCCTATAAGTGGTACACAAGCACACTAGAGTGCTCCAAACTTTCATTAAGTGAATACCTACCAGCCGCAGAGTTTCCTCGTACAGTCACGAGATTAAATTTGATACCCAACTTAGGTGCAAAGTCAAGCTGACATTCTACAACAATAAATTTTGCGGGTGGTAGGACCTTGTGCAGGATCCGTCCGGTTCGCTATCACCATCTTATCCCTTAACCTACCGCCAAACAGCAGTGTTCGCATTGTTGTGTTCCAGTTCATCAGGTGGCCTGTGTGCTCGTTTGTCTTCTCTATGCTATAAAAAAAGGTTGCGTTTTCTAAAAGTTACAAATGACTTGACATCTCTAATGACTTCGACGAATAAAAGCATATTTTTCTTGAAATGGTTCCCAAATTAACGCTCCTGACTACGGTCAGGACCATCTGTCGAAAAGCCTGAATCCATCAATTTCATCTCAATGAGCGGCGGTCAAACGCCGTACGCTTACATAGCTGGCGAAACTATGTAATCTAGGCCTTATTCCACTGCGTTTATACCTACCCCTATTACTATCGTATTATTTAACCCGGCCGCCTTACTCTCAAGATAATTACAGCTATCATAATACCTATTAACAATAGGGTAACAGAATATTATGCTCAGTGGCCCGAGACAGTACTGTAGTTATCGAAATTGTACAGGTTTGTTTCGAAAATCGTTAACGTTAGGAGTAAGCATCTTGTTTGTTCTTTGTCTTACCTTAAGAAAAGTTTTTGTTTCCTGACACTGACTAACAATTCCATTGGAGCAATCAGTGATCGTAAGTGGGAGCAATTAACAACGGTCCAGTAAGCTAAATGCTCGTTTGCTCTGAAGTAGGTAACATTCCGAGTTGAGGATTCGAATTTTGCCATGTAGACATAAGATTTAATGAATTCAAATGTTCTGTGAGGCTAAGCAAGATGCTGAATGATATCGTAAATGATTTACGATATCTGATAAAATCTATGGGAATCTTTGGGACGTAGGCGCTCGACGCGACCGTTTGACAATTTGCATCAATCCTTTAGGATAACGGTTACGACCGCCGAATGGATCTTATCTAACACTTAACAAAAAACAACGTCAGGTCGAGATAATCTCGAACGACCAAATATTTGCATCCAGTTATTGGTGGCAACACCAAGGAAACAAAAAACAAAAAAAGTATAGTCTATGGGAGGGTAAGTCAATGACGTCGATGTAAACAAAGCAATAGGTTACGTAAAAATACTAACAATTATGAACCAAAATGGTAGACTTGGTAGAAATAAGGTAAATGAACTAGCACACTAGCGTTAAAATAACCTATATATGATCTGTATATCAGTTCCATTCGAGTATAAAAGTGTTAACACATACCTGTACAACGGAGTTATAGCATGCTCTAACTCACTTATACCCACGAAAGAGGCCCACAATTTTACAGGTAAAAGTTATAGAACGCCTATAGTACGGTGATATAAGGGTAGTAAAGCACCTGCAAGAGAGCGTTTATTCAGTATCAGCTACTACTTTAACCGTTATTACTGTTGTATAGTGGGGTTAGTGAACACTACGGGAGGTAGGAAAGCATCGGATAAGAATGATTTGCCACTTGAAACTTTATTAGACCTATTAAGAATAGTTGGCTGACACCTTGACTCGTATTAGTTATTTAAAATGGATTCAGGTAAGTGTGTTATCGTTTTGTGAGTGCATTAGTAATAAACTGTTTAATTTTTAGCGTACGACTAGTTTGAAGTTTGAATAAGTCTAAGTAATAAATAGATCTTGACTCATCCGTTACAGAATATGGCGACAAATAATTGACAGAAAAAGTGATAAAGCAACATCAGTTAGTATTCAAGTTATTTTTGTTTATGTAGTGATAAAATTACTGCTCTTGTGATTTTACGGTAATGTATACCATGTTTATCATCTCAACTTTAACGCGCCTAAGGTTTATCAAAGATTTAAAAGAAAGTTATGACAAACATAACAGATGCCTCAAACTAACAATATTATTTAATTTACTAGTGCTTCCTGAGCAAAATTAAGTGGTGGTATTCATGGAACGCTTGAAATAGTATAAAAAATAGTATTTGGTGGTCAAATGTTCAATTACTCAAAGTAATATTTATAGTTAGTACACCAAAACAATGGCGAACTTACTTTAAGTATTAAATCTTCACTTAACTCATTTATAAAACTCTTTGAATTACAACATCGGTAGTCAAGAATATTGTGCAGCCTTTGGTACACGTACCAGCGTTATAGTAGACTTAGCTAAGTACGTTAACTACAGTGAAGACAATACAACCGGCTAAGAATTTAACAACCCCATTCGATTAGGGTTCTTTATCAAAATAATGAAAATCTTCAAGTACAAACCTACTTACCTAAGTAATCGCACAAAACATAACTTTACCTTATATACGCTATTATAAAGTGTTAATAACGACCCATTGCGTTGCTCAACACCAATACCTTTAGAACGTCTTTAAAGGAGACTGCCTAACACAATAAGCTTTAGTTAAATTCCTTTATTACCGGTTAAACCTAGATAAAAGAGTTGTTTGACACTTTTAGCATCTCGTGTTACTAAACTCTCGACGAACTCTTTTTTATAACCCATACCTGCACTTATAGTCAATATAACACCTAAAGATATATAAGACACTTCATGGCAACAACTAAACAACAATATGCGTTAACAGGAGTCAGCGAAGACTGTTGTGTAGACATAGGTGTCACAGACAGGTTAAAGCTATAACATCTTAAGTATACTTGCTGTAATTATCACTATTTTAACTCTCAAAGCTGTACTACATCGTCCATAAAAGTTCTAGTCCCACTGTTGGAGTTTAATTTGTTTGCTAACTCCTCTATATCGACTTTAGTTAGAACTGAGATAATTGTAACTCTGTAATATCGCTTAAAGTTCTAAAAAAACCTGTAACTGACACCAAAATGTTAGTTGGGTCATGTGTATAGTATACCAAACAAAAACATTACAGAGAAACAGTACCATTAAAAATAACACAGGTGAACAACAGGCTGATTAGCGATCTCTTCCAGACAATCTTAGTAGGGATATGTTGTCAAATTAAAATATTTTACTCGGTAGGTGGTTCTGATTTCACGCGAGCAATAACAAGAAACTATGTTAGTTATTAAACGTAATTACTAAAAAACCATTTAATTAACAAATATATGCTTACTACACAAATCAATATATTAGTATATATATACAAAATAAATATGACTTGCATAAGTAAACAGTTAATAATATCAATACATTCACAATAGGGAAATAATACAACTTATCACACGACGCTGTACGTTTCAATGGCTGAACTAAAATGTTAACAATCGTTATATGTCGATAACTTTTTTAACACAAACATTTGGAACCGTCTCGTAGTAAAAGTTTTATAAGTTAATGTAACCTATCCGGTGATATATCTCAAAACAAAAAGCAAGTAAAGGCTCTTGCTGAAATTCTCAGTTTACATTCATGTTGCATAAAATTTACTGTCTTAATTTCGTTTTGCATAGCAACCCTTGGCAGAATCATCATTTTGCATAATTACTTTTGGCATAAAAAAAATCGCATACTGTCATTTGGCACAATTGTCTTTGGCAGAATAGTACATTGGCATAACGTTGATTAGAATAATAGTTCTATGGTAGAATAATTGTTTCGCCGAATTTTGTATGGCATACTATGTAGTTGGCATAAATTTATAAAGCAGAATAATATTTTACTAGGTACTTCATCCTTGATTGTACCCCTAATTTTGATTAGATTGGTATAATTATTTTAAGGAATAATCCTGAGTTGTCTTTGTAAGTAATGATTATTTTGCAAATCAATGAAATTGCATTTATGTGTTCTGTCTTTATTTTTTTTTGTATTTTGGACAATCTATATTATGCAAGATGAAAGGAACCCCTTATTTATCCCACTGCTCCAATTGCAATACGGTCCAAGTTATTGTAGAACTTCTAACCTAACCGAACCTATTTTACTGGTAGCAGTTCGTTACTAATTATTATGCTATGGTACAATTATGCCATAATAAATTCGGCGGAAGGTATATTCTGCTACATAAAATTCTACGAAATGAAAGTCGGCGATATTAGTATTCTGCTATTCAAAATTCTGCCAAATGATTGTTATGCGTTATGACAGTTACGCTAAGTATACTATTATGCTAAAGTATCATTCGGCTAAAAATGTTTCTGCGATAACTGTTATGCGAAATGTATTTCCGACAATCGATATAATGCTAGATGAAGGGAACCCAAAATTCTCGCACCCACCTCAACTATTCTCTGTATGGCCTAGTGGTTGACTGGTAAAGAATGCCTTAAGGCATTAAGTCCGCCGTGTGTACTTACTTTTGCGTTGCGTGCGCAACATACGTATAGTTCAAATAAATAAATATCTCTTGTGATTATTGGCCGCATAGGTTGATTTGACTACCCTCCTTAGCTCTGATTACAAAGTCTAAATACTCGTAGTCAATTTTGTATATTTTTAAAGGGTCGTAACGTTTAAAAATTAAAACAAATGAAGGCTCACACAATTAGTGTTCTTTATTCTATTGTTACATCATCGCTCTACAGAGCAAAAGCTACCAAAATTTGTCTTATAAAGCTTCAAAACTGCTTCAAAGCGGCATAAAAATGCCTTCTTTCACAATTGACTACGTTATTGAATCTCCTTTTCCTTTGAAGTTGCATAATTTGAGTAACAATATTAAAATTGCTTCGTTTCCTATTTCTTTAAACAGATGCTGCTGCTGAATTCCTTTCTTTTTCGTTTCCACTTTGTAAAGGTTGCGCATTGTGTCCATTCAGCTGTTAGAAATTCAAAGCAATGCATTGCGCGGATCGAAGCGGTGTTCATTAGTACTTCCCTACATAGACCAGCGATAGGTATAACCAACAATAACATTTCAAGGATTTAGAATAAATCTGTTTTAAATAATAGACGGGTTACATTTGTTTCGGGGAAATATGTTTGTCTAATTGTATCGTTTCCCAACCGTTACATATGCCAACACGCTTTGTTTTTTGAAACCGTAAATATTTGATAGAAATAATCTAACCTTACCTACAGGTTACACGAGTACTGAAATAAATCCTGAAATATTTAGTTACAGAAAAAATGGGTTGGCAAATGAAACGGTTGCGAACCGACACATTCTGGCAAACATATTTCGGCCAAACGGCAGACTTCCATTTCTATTGCTAGGTGCATAATAGAATAAAAAGAATAATAGAATGAAAAAACATATTTTATTTCAACGTTTGGTTCCAAAGTCCGTAATGTGATAAATATAAGATTACGCAACTTAAAATTGCTAACAATATGAAAACTTATCTTATAACAATTCCGATTCCTTCCAATTTCTTCATTTCTCTGTCTTGATCTTTTTGTATCTATGTAATGTGGTTTTATTTCGTTGCAAATAAATGTCTATTTATCTTTATCTTCATCTTCTTGTTGTTATGCTATATTTAAATTGTTTTGCATTCTGTCTCCTTGTACTAGTGTTAAATCAATGATTTTACTCTTTATTTTACACTTCAATGGAAACTATGTCACAAGAGAGCAGAATGATAATATATTTACGGGGAGTTAGGTGTACTCCGGAGCAAAGCAACTACCTACCTTTATATCTAAGTACGATGACAATAATTGATAGATCAATCAGTGAAGACGACTTTATTTTGCCACCGCATGACACATACTGTTTTTCACTTCTCCTATGGGGAAAATGCGAAATGTGTCGTAACTATTAACTTGAGTGAGTATACGAAAACTATCTTAAAGAAGCTAAATTGATTAGCCATACAAAATATAGAGTAAAAATTGACTTTTTAATCGAATATCATCCATGTAAACTCATCGTTAAAAGTTAAACTTCTACCACATAATATATTCCAGCCCCAGATAAAACTTTTGCATCCGCCATCGAGATAATCTAAATTTGTAACACCCGCTATCTCAGCATTGCAGTCTGTCTGACCTAGATCAGCCTTTATATAGACTCCGATTGTTGGAGAATCTATAGATGTGGGTAGGGATGGCAGTCAGTCCGGGTTTTGTCAGAATGTACTTTTATTTCCGGGGCCGTCAGGATATTTACGTGTCCGGGAAGAAGAATGTAACGAATCAGTCTATTTCGTTGGAAGTTTTGATTGTTTCCAAACCTAGGCCAGTAAAGCAGATAGGCTGACTGTGTACGCCATTAAAATGTGTTTTTCGCTTTGAAGCAACAATTTAAATTTGCTGGTTAATATTTAATGCGTCGCGTTCAAGAACGAGATGTTTAAGAGAATTGCCTAGGGTGACGGTACCAATGTTGGACACTTTTAGCTAAAGGCACGAATAATGGACACTGAACTCTTCATTCAATGACCACAAGGCTTCTGTATCATAAGAATCAAGTGTTCATCATTGGTCCTTGTTCATTACTTGTTCAATCACCCTACCTGCTTTCGTCAGCTCCACGTTAAAGTCACGAATCACCTTTTTAATGACAGTCATTCAGTAATCGATTATTGATGGAACAAGAACCAAATGGGAACGAATGGACACATATGATTCTGGATTTCCGAACACATACTATAAAACTTGATTATCGGTGTTCCCAATTTTGTTATACGGTCCACCATATAAAAAAAATGTGAACACCCTAAAATCTCGAATTATTTAATTCCGAATTTGTAATTTACAAAATTTTGCAATTCCGAACTTTGTCGGATATTTCTGTCCGTTTTTGATCATGATGCGTGTTAAACATTATACAACATTATAACAGACGCTTATTTGAAACAAAAATTCTTAGATAATTGCGGACAGATAAATTTCGGAATAGGTAATGACATGTATGTTCGGGATTCGGAATTGCAAAATTCGTTTTTCCGCTTTGTCGGGATTGTAATATTATTATACAGAAAAATATTTTTCGGTATTTTAATAAGTCGGAAATGTGATAACAAGGTATTTAAAAAAAAATGTGATTGTGATGCTTCGTGAAACTATAATTCGGAATATCGATGATTCTGAGATTTCAAATTCGGAAAACATATTTCGAGAGTATGTAGTGTACCCAAAAAAAAAGCCAATAGACTATGGACCTATTACGAATGCATATTTTACTCGTCGACTTTTTAATTGTCAGTTATAAAAACAAGGAAAATTCTACTTTTATCTCCTTTGCCGTGCGTATTTATTTCAATGGCCATATAATGTACATTTTTTTTAAAAGCGGCGCCTAATGTGGTTCATATCCTTGGTTTTAATTAATCGGAAGATACTTTTAGTGAACAGCCCTGGATTCAAACTTTAAATTGGTCTATCTTAAGCATCTGGAACTTCAACGATTTAACTTTTGGATAAACATTAACAAATACCGCAGCTTTGCGTGATCTTATTCTCGTTACCGTGGAGTTAGTAACCAAGGAGGAAAAGTTGTGCTTTATTTGTGTTACGGAGTTGGATAGGAGGGAAATAGATTGTGTTATCGTTATTAAATGTACTTTGAATGGAAATGTAAATTTAATTCTCATTCCCTTTTTGCGTTCATAAACTGGATATAAAGATAAAAATGCGTTGAGAATTGTGTGCCCAAAAGTTAAATCTATGTCTTTCTTTATTCTTTACATATAATAAAAAGAAGTTGCTTCCGCTGTCCAAGAGGAACGTTTATATGTATAATAAATTCTGGATTGTGTACGGGCAGGTCGCTAGAATGTATATAAAAACGAATTCCTGTTACCCTCTTGGTCACGCCATAACTCAAGAATAGCTCAACCTTAATTAAATTTATTTTTTGTTGTGTTTGTAATTATCAAAACGAGGGTCGTATTGCAAAAACCATTCACCCGGCGCCGGGCACGGACAGCTAGTTTACAAATGCTTAGTATTGAGTTGATAGAGTTTGATTGTGGCTCGATGCGATATTTTTCCAACCGCTAGCCTTTTGTTTCAAGTTGAGTCGATTCTCAATGATCGACCCGCCAATCGTCAGATTAGTTTGAAATTTCGCATACTGAAAAGCGATGTCATTACAATGATTAAATATAGGTACCATCGAACTGTTATAAAGTTGGCTACAAAAGGTGGCTATAGGAACTCTTTTATGCCTAAAAGTAGGTCCGACGAGTTTGAACTCGTCTGATTTGATTATTAATAGTTTGATGGTCTCTATAGTTTTATTAATCTATGAAGTCATAACCTACTTACTACTTAATTTTCCCAACAGTGCTAAGCCGATAAGAAGTTAATCCTGAGATATTGCACAACGTTGAAGTTTCTGAGTATTAATAATGATGACAGCAGTTACAAATAAGTTTACCTAGGAGCAATGTTTAGATAAACTTTTCTTTAAAAAAAACCGGACAAGTGCGAAACGGACCCGCCCACCGAGGGTTCCGCACGGGTTCCTTGCATAAAGACCCTCTTTTTTTGTGATTTACATTTCAGATTTTTCCGTAATCTTGTAGTAAAAGGCGGTGTTACTTACCAAATTTCATAGTTCTAGGTCAACGGGAAGTACCCTATACATTTTGATTCCGTCGAGTGTCAAAATACACGTTTTTTTGCGGCATAAACGATATTTTTTTCATAGCTTCAAGGGACTGTAGATTGAAGTATAATGGTTTTAATTTCAACATGATACCTCCACGCGTTCCCGAGATAGAGGGTCTTGACAGAGAGACGGACAACAAAGTGATCCTATAAGGGTTCCGTTTTTTTCCTTTAGAGGTACGGATCCCTAAAAAGGATCCGAATGAACCTATCCGTTTCGGAGCTACAATGGCATAAATAGACACAATAATACACAGATACTCCTTTTCCTGGTCCGTATTTTTAACCGACTTCAAAAAAAGGAGGAGGTTATACGTTCCACTGTATGTATTTTTTTTTTTTTTTTTTTTGTGTATGTTCACCGATTACTCCGTCAATTGTGGTCCGATTTTGAAAATTCTTTTTTGATTTGATAGGGTATACTTCCGAGGTGGTCCCATTGCCACCAAATCGGAATCTGATGAGGGGATCAGTGAGGAATTGAGAGAACTCCTCAAATATTGTAGGCAAACATAGAGCGATTTTAGTATTTTTAGTAACAAGTCTAGCATTTGCATTCAGAAAGTATCACTTGGTGAAGTGGACCTGATGATGAAGACCACAGATGGCCACCGGAACTCCTCAACGGTACCTATTTCAAGGGTGGCGATAACGATAAGATATGTCGATTAAGATAGTTGAGCGACTACAACGAAGAATATTTACTTGTTGAAATATGACTGTAACTTTCCAGTGGCGTTGCTTGCGGCGAGCTCGAAATTTTCTATAGTTTCTCATTTATTGAAAAGTGGAACTACATAACAGCATAAATAGGATCACTAAAAAGTATTAAATAAAATAAATGTTTAAAAAAACAAAAAACCGCCTTCAAAAATGCAAAAAATAACTTCTTATAAAATGATAGGTACCTATAGGTAGGTCAGTCCAACTGAAGTCGGCTTTTGGTTTAAAATAATGTGGGACGCCGACTTCAGTTGGACTGACCTACCTATAGGTACCTATCATTTTATAAGAAGTTATTTTTTGCATTTTTGAAGGCGGTTTTTTGTTTTTTTAAACATTTTTGATAGTGCCGTCCGCGCTGAAATAAAACATAGCCTTAGTTACTCCGGAATAATTTAGTATTCTAATGGTGAAATAATATAGTCGATCCAGTGGTAATTTATTCATTACAAACGTACAAAAGTACAAATAATTCCTATTTATAATATTGGTACAGACAAGATTCCCTAAATTACATTACCAACAATTTGCAGGTATATTAAAATAAACACAGGAAATACACGTCAATATATCCAAACATTGCGCAAGCAAATATGAAGCAGTAAATTATATTTCTGACCTCGCTCTAAATCTAAGTAAACAAATATGAAAATCGAGAGCGCAGACGAACATCATAAACCACCAGAAAAGGTGTACCAATTTATCATTTACGTGGAATATTTTTTTCTTTGCCGTTATGAAAATAATCTTAAGAAACGAAATAAGCTAACGTGAAAATTGTACTGTCGAGACATTGACAATAAATGACAGCAGCGGGGCCAGACAAGTTGCCATCGAATACAAACGCTAGCGTTTGGTGATCACTGTCGATTTGCGTTGTCATAGAAAAATTTATGGAATTGGGATAGACAAAAAAATAACTCACGGTTTTTACATTCTGAATCGAGAGAATATGTAATTTGAAGAGACCAATTTCATTAATTTTGTGTTTGACCCAGTAGTTTTGTTTTAATGTCTTTATCTATTTAGCTTTTTATGGCCGACATTAAAAATTTTTTTTTTTTTTTTACGTACAAATGTCAAGACATTTTATTACAATTTGAATATTATTATTTTAAATTTGGGATGGCAGTTTCTATTTAATTACGACAATTAAATGATATGTAATGATGAAAATGATTGCAAAAGCGTATTTAAACATACTATTTCAAGCTGTCTAACCCGTAAGATACCTATACACTTTGAAACTGCATCCTGTAACACAGGGTTTCCTAGCTCAGAATGCAGGGTCGTGATATATCCACTGTAATGTTTTATATTCAATAACCTTTTTTTTCATTTTTTTCATTTCACACCTCGGAGGGCTTCAAGCCGAAAACGAAAGTCAAACAAAGGTTAAATATACTTTTGTCGAAATATCCGAAATAGATAAATAGTGCAGAATATGTAATAATGTATATAAAATTGTCACCCGCCACTTGTGAAAGTGTGGACTGGTCATTTTACTATTAAACCAGCATCGAAGAAGTGTCAAAGTACGATATCTCTAATTTAGAAATGGTGGCCAAGTTCAAACAATACGAAAAATATGTCAAAGCCATTATGATTTTATTCAGTAGAACCGAGGCCTTGGAAATTACCGTCCACCATTTGCCTCGGCATTATGCTAAGTGGGACCTATTTTGTTTCCGTTCAACGTGATTACGTAAATATTGTGTTTCCTTTGAGTTATGTTTTTTTATTTATTAAAAAAAAACATTGAAATAAACACCTTATAAACCTTACTTATGGGTTTGTGCGAGTATAGAACGCTCTAACTAAATATACTAATAACTAATATATATATATATATAGTCTAACAATTACAACACAAGAACAAGTTCACTTCTACTCAAAAAAATATAAAAATATACTTATATTGAGAAATAAATACATAGAAAACATCTAAGACTCAGAAACAAATACTCGTGCTAGTCACACAAATATTTGCCCATACCGGGAATAAAACCCGGGATCGCTGACTTCAGAGGCAGGGTCACTCAGAACTAGGCCAAACATGCCGTCCAAAAATACCATAGATTGTTCTAGAGTCAATTATTTTTATTTGTCTTTTATTTTTGATTCTCAAGACATTTTCTGTTTGCCCGTCTTATTACCCTATCTCGTTAAGTTTACGGCCAGTTTTACGTGAAGCAATAATTATTAACGGCCAATCAAAGAATTTCCTTTAATTACAGCTTTTATTTTATTTATTTTTTCTAATTACCTTTGCTATTTTGCCGTTTATCAAATTTGTAATGAGCACTATTACAACATAAGTAATTTGTTTCAATTCGTTGCTAAATAGGAATTGGTGCAAAAATCAAAATAAACCGGGCATGCCCCAGTTTGGGGACCGCGCAAACGATAAATAGGATTAAAAATAATACTTTTAAAAAGCACAAGTATGACCTAGTTTCCCAGTTAATAATATTTATCTAAAATTATTTTTAGTAAACATGTGAGTAGTTGGCTGTTAGTCAAAAACCTATGAAGTCTCCTTAGTCTTAATAGTTTTAACCATGCAAGTCTAAAATGTTCCGTTTTGCTACAAATTTTATTCTTAAAATTGTGTGGGAAATTTGATTCGTACAACGAACTACGGAAAATTCCTAAGAAAAAAATATGCGTGATCATGTCTCAACTCCATACAAACACACTCGTGTATTTACTGGCACATTTCTACATTATATATGCGGGTACACGTATATTATCCAATACATCTAACATTATCCGGGAGCGATAAAAAATGTTATACATTTTTAATGTTACCGCCCTCGGGTCCATACAAACGACTGAGAAGGAAAAAAATACGGTAATTTATATTATGAGCGCGTTTTATCTTTATTTTTCTAACGCCGAAGGGCCAATGAGCATTTGTAGCTTCCCTTTAATGAAAGGGCGGAATAATTAAGTTAAGTTATTTAATGTAAATTACAAAATGTTTAAACATGAATTTACTTTTACTTTGCTTAGAGTGTTCAAATAATTTTATTATTAATTTCAGAGGAAATGTAGGTAGGTAAGTATATATTATATATATTATTATTATTTTATGTCTATGAGAAGGCACGCAAGCACGCACGCCAGTTGGTAAGTGGGATCTAATACCCATTAGGCATTTGAAATCTCAATCTACAATCCTAAGACCTCAAATGCGTTGCCAACCCTGAGGACTGAGATGGAATGCCCCTATGCTAGTCATTTCACCGGTTGTCTTATCCCCAAACCGGAACACAGCAATGCGAACACTGCTGCTTGGCGGTGGGTTAATGGATGAGATGGTGGTAGACGGAAACATTTTACAACAGAAATCAGAAAATCATTACTTTTATTTTATTTGGATGAATAAAGGAATGCTGAAGTGATTTAGTCATGTAGAGAGAATAGATGAACTGAGATCAACAAAACAAATAGGTATGTGAGGCAAGAGTAAATGGGAATTTTGAAAGGGGAAGCCCAAGGCGAACGTTTTTTATTAACAGGTTCCCTGTCCCGAACCAATGTGCAGCGTGCTTTCGACACGTCCCCATAGTAATAATAAAATGTAATATAGTATTCTTTCGTACAAGACACGTCTGGGCCTTCAAGTATGTTATGATACTTCGTGTCATAGTAATTGATAGATAAAACTGCATACATTTTCATGGAAAATTATGTACGAGATTCAAAACAATTTCGTCGAAACAATGCTAGCGGTCGACTATTTAATATTGAGTTACATAGGCTATAGGTATTTGGTTAACTAGGCTGATGGAGTCACAGGAATCAGGTAGTCTAATAGTAAATGCCAACCCACCTGCCGCGATAATGCAAGGAAAGCTCCGGCCATGAGTCACCGTCTGCAGCATACATATGTGTATATATTTAAAGATAAAGAAACTTGTATTTATCTCCGGGCATGAGGCACATGTGCCTCGTGGGACCTGGAACCTGTTAAGAAAGGATAGGTCAGGAGTAGGCTTAACCCACGCACGTGTATGAAGAGGCTTATTGTATTGTATAGAGTGAGGAGGAAGCGAGATAATTTTGTCCGGATCGTAGTAAGTGGAAGGAACTCGTCTCTGCCTACACCTACAGGAGAAAGGGGTGATTATATGTATGTATTTAATATGATTTTTTTTCAGATTACTTTTGTGTTTCATAAAGAGTAGGTACGAAATGCTGGATTAAATATCAATATCAGGGGACAATGTCACACCAATTGCCCTAGTCCCAAACTAAGCTCTAGGCTTGTACTATGGGTACTAGACAACGATATAAATACTTATATAGAGAAATGTATACTTAAATACATAGAAAACATCCATGACTGAGGAACAAATATTCGCGTTCATCACACAATCATCACCCAGGACCGCTAGATTCGTAGGCAGGGTCACTACCAACTAGGCCAGCGCGTCGTCGATTAGTTACAATCTGAATGGAAAATAAGTTAACCAAGTTAGATCAGATAAAACCAAAGTATGAAAATGTATTTGTTAACATAGATTATGAGGTGTATTATAAGAAGAATGTATCCTTGATTTTTCACGCTTGGCTTACGAATAACTCGGGTCATACAGCATGCATAAATCACTACCATCATAAGTCCCTCGCCACGTCGATCTATAAATGTTCGCGCTAAATTCAAAAATAGATTTCGATGTGACTTTTACTATCATTTAGAACATATCTCGAGGAAGGTGTGGTTAAAAATGGTGTTAGCAACTTTTGCAGGGTGGATTACTACCACCATCTTATTCTTTAACCTACGGCCAAGCAACAGTGTTCTCGTTGTTATGTTCCGGTGTGGGACCGGTGAAATTACTACCATAGAGGCATTTCATCTTAGTGTCCAGGATTGGCAACGCATTTGGAGTCATGGGATTACAGTCAGACCTCACTTACCATCAATTGGTCTGTATGCTCGTATGCCTTCTGCTTGCAATAGTTCAAAGAAGAAGGGTGTAACGCTAACATTAACATTTCATCATATAATAAAAACAAAATACGTGTGGCAAAGATTCACCTATTGACCTTTGATTTCCCACTCTGTTGAATGGTCCATATATCCAGATAACGTCACTTTTGTTTCTATCGTGTTACTTAAATATTAATGCAATAATACGAAGGGTCTTTGTTGTCATAGTAATTCTGCGAAAAAGGGAAAATGTTGCGCCAATTGTAGGGGTCGGGTTATTTTTGTGACGCGAAACCTTTTCGAGTTCGATTTATTATATAATCATTCGTTCGTAAGGGGTTCGCGCTTATCATATTTTGGGAGAAAACAAACAAATGTCAAGGGTAAAAGGGGTTGATATAATTTGTTCTAAACATAGGTATAGGAATAGGTTTTGGATTTGTAAGTTACTGAAGATAATCTTGTTTTAAGGATACAGCTGTATGGATATTTATTAGCAATAATTGCCTGTTAATCTAATTTGGTATAATAGAATGAGACTCACGTACTAAGAGCGCACCCAAGATGCAAACGCTGCTAATCTGTTTTAACCTGACTGCCAAATGGAACGTACGTTTGTTCCTTTGTGGCACTCTAGAAACTATACGCGAGGACCGAATCTTGACTATGAGGAAGATCGGTTTATTATAACATAAAGCGCCAACGACCCGATACTCGGGTCCACTGTTTGCAGTAGATTTTTACAACATTGAAGAAAAATGCTGCTACGAGATTCAGCGTAGCACTCGTAGCATTGCTGGCACTGAATGTGTTAATACAGGCCTACATTTTGTGAGCCTAAAGATATGGCAGTAATCCAAATTCAATACGGTGGCAACCAGATGCCATATTGTAAAAAAGAAAAAAAAACTCGACGAATTATGACAAAAGGGGTGATTTTTATGTTTCACTAATCTTTTTTTATTTAGAAATTATAACGATATAAAGTTGAATCACAACGCTCAAGTTTTTCAAGGTTTCATTTTTGTTAGTGTTCTATCGATTCATAATATTGTATGGAGTTGACACAAGCGTTCGACATCAGCTTGTGTCGAATTAAGAAAACCGCTGACTTAGCGTTGTTCATGTTGACTACTCTCTGTGCACTTTGAAGTAGGTATACAAGGGACAAGTATATAGGTAGGTGTAGGTTATTATTACTACGTTATGAAACTCGGATACATAACGACATAAACTTCATATCGAAATAATAACGTTACACGTACGTCGCCTCTTTTACTGCACTTAACTTTGCTGATTCGTACAATCCTGCGGTTCCATATAATTGTGTGCTTTAAGTTACAATATTTTTTCAGTTTAAAATGTCTGTTTTAATCCACATCTTTTTTCCATCAGGATCCGGATTCATGCGTCTCTTCGGCTCACACTTGGCTTCGCGAGGCTCAAGTCTCAACACCTTCTTCAGATTGATTCGGCCTCGTGGGGTCGCTCTTGAGTTCCGTGAGATACTCAAGCGCGTGAATACGCCGTTCATGTTCGCTGTGAAGATACCTGGGGATGTTACTGCTGCTGAGGTTAGTAATAATTTAAGACACCAGAGACATCGTTTTCAAATCATGGTCGTCTTTAGGCTGCGGCTCCACTGAGGCGGAGCGGAGCTGTGCCAATATTAACCAATAGAAGGCGCATGCGGTCACGTCGAGCGCGCCTTGCGCACATTAGTTTAGATTCTATTGGTTATTATTAGCACAGCTTCGCTCCACTCCGCCTCAGTGGAGCCACAGCCTTATTGCGGTAGATAAAGCATGCGTCACTCTCGCACTTTCAAATATCTCAGATAGGGACGGATGTTTTATTCACGTTTATCCACATCGATAAACACGACCATAATATGCTTGAAGCTTTAATACCCCTTAGAGTGTGCGAGGAAAAATCCACCAATAGGAGAGCAGCGCTGAGCAAGGCGAGGATATTTAACTTGGCAATTGGTGCAATTTTTGCTCTCGCGCACCACTCCGCTACCTCACACGGCTCTGGTGGATATTCAACCTAAAAGGCCGGTAACGGACCAATAACACTGTTTTATTTGCTGTTGTTCATGGGCACCTGTGATTACTCTCCTTAAAGAACTATGTTATGTTCTTCTACAAGTACCTGACGTAATTGGCAAAATCTGACTGGATGTCGGCCAGTTAAGTGGCTAGTGTAGCCACCGAGTACTGCAAAATAGGTAACGTAGAAGGGGCACACCGTTTGGACGCATAGCAACTAGCCGGAAAAGGCATAAAACAGGGATTCAAGGAGATATAGGGAATAGGCTTTAGTGCCCCAAAGGAACTCTCACATAGACTACAAGAAAAAAGCCCAGTCCTTGAAAGGAAATCGCTGGAGCTGAGGATGGAATAAATAATTCCGAACCAAATGTGATCATGAACAGCCAGAAATATCTAGTAGACCACAGATAACTCATGAGTTGATGACGTAGTCACATAAATGATCACATAATTGATTGCCGACGTGTAAAAAAGCCCTCATGTGGCCAATTTACTGAATAGATATTTTGAATTTTGAATTTTGAATTTTGAATTTTGATGAGTTCCTGGTGCATGAGTAGAGATTGTAATGGCACCACTTCTATCATTATGAGAATGCGGTCAAACAATAATTATAGTCACTTATCATTTTGTCTGTCATGATACCATGGAACTTGAAGATTTCCCTAATATTAAGGTTATTAGTAATGGATTTTCGACGTCCCACTTTCACAGTTCCGTGATTCTTTCAATATCTTTGATATTTCAAGCGGATGAGCCGGTATAACGGATATTACAAAAAGTGTTGTATTTATTGCTTTTTCTGAAGAAAAGAGTTATATCCCTAACATGAAAAAATACATTAATGTTGGTCAAAAGATTCCAATTTGAAATGCGATTGTCATTTTCCGTTTCTAAAAGTGTTTAGCTCGTTTTCTTAAAAGTATCCATATTATTAAGTGTGATAAGTATGAAGCCACTTGGATATTTTCCGTGTACCTAATTATTCAGTTTTATTTCTCCGTATAAGTATGTTTACCGCTATTAAATACCAAGAGTCATCTACATTTAAAACAGGTAGGTCCAAAACCAAAGTCTAGTGGCCTTTTTATTTCTTACATCATTTCTTACCAAACCCACGTTTCCGTTTTGAATATTTAAAAAGTTCACGAAGTCAATCGAACTTTACGATTTTCCTCAAGTGATTTATCAACATTAAGTAAGTATATTTCAAATGAGGGAGCTGTTCAAATATAGAAATAATCCACGATAATTGGTTGCCCCTTGGAAGTACAACCGGGGAGTTATGAAGCCTTCAACTTCGAAGTTAGCCACGATTTAGCGGAGTTCTTGCAAGATTTTATCTACACCACCACAGCCACTTGAAAAGAGAATTTAAGTGGTTTTAATTATAAATTATATTTTAGTCCAGCATCTTCGGTCTCACTCATGGTCAAATGCTATTAGTCAGACGTATAACATTGATTTTATTTCTAATTAATAAGGATGTATAGGAAACTTCAAAGGCAAAAGGGTTTATTTACAGTTCACTTACCATCATGACTGTGAGCATTTAGAAACCCCAAGCACTTTCTTAGAGCTATCGCAGGCGCGATGACCTGGACGTTGGCCTTCTACGTTCCATAAACAACAAACTCCTACTTGTTAAATTTGAACCTGCTCATTCGATAAATATTTCTCAATGTAATTATACAGTGTGTGACATCCATAAGAACATAAATTTTAAGTACCGATAGCTTTAAGTGTTGTGAACCTTTTACAGAAGGAGTTGAGTTAATAGCTCCAATCAATTTAGTGTAATTCATTTTTAAAAGGTCCATCGAGCAGCAATGTACAACTCAATATTGAGTTGACAATAACTTCGTCAATAAATCAATGAACAGAAAGTGCTTACGTAGACGACATGGTTATTTGAATACATTGCGTGCCGAATTAATTTGTATGAAAAAAATAATGTTTTCTTTTGTTAACTTAATGTACCAATTTACGTTAATTAGGGTCTTATCTAACTGCCCTTAAAATATATGTTCGTATGGATGTCACACACTGTATATACGCAATCGATTTATACTCACGTTAACACCATGTTTAATTAAATTATCGTTTCCATTAATATCAACGCTTACGTGATTTACCTACAGTTTAAAGCGATGCTTTCTGGTAATTATGATAAATCAGTTGCCATTTAAACAGCGTGTTATGAATGTAATGAATTATAATTAAAATAATTATGTCCTATGGGAAGCTTACAATTGTAATTATAAACAAATATCATAATAACAACCTCACTGAAAACAGTTTTCGAGTCTAGTCTTACAGAACATATTTTAATAAAATCTGTCAGTTTGTTTTTTTTTAATTAAAAAAAAAAAACCTAAAAGAGGCGTCAGGATTACATGCACACATAAAAAAATGTACCCACGTTAGTTTGTAGGTATCTGTGGTTCATTATGACCCTTGTTTTATTTCGTTTTTTCAAACGTATTAATTTCACGGAATCGCTATTTTTGTTTTCGTGTTTTGTTTTCAGGTATCTTAAATATTAATTACGTAGGTAAAGTTTGGTAAGACATGTGATTACAAACAAAATCTGAAATCCTGTGTCTAGAAAAGCCTGTCGATGAAATGAAAATTCTTCAAAGACTGAAAATAAATAAATAAATAAATATCAGGGCACAATATCACACAAATTGACCTAGTTCGAATTAAAGCTCTAGACTTGTACTATGAGTTCGAGACAACGATAAACTTACTTCTATATAATTAAATATAATTATAGTTAAATTCATAGAAAATATTCAAGACTCAGAAACAAATAATACTTGCGCTTATCACAAAAATTATCTGCCCTCCCTGGATTTGAATACAGGAAGCTAGTTTCGTATGATTCATCTCGTTAATGATTTTGATTTGATTAAAGCATATGCGGCTTGAAATTATTTCTGTAGCACAAAGCTTTCATTGAGAGACTATTAGAAACTCTACTTCTGCAAACGCTGTATGAGGTCTATTATATCTCAAAACTAACTACTTGTATTCCATTTATCAACTTGTAACATTCATAAAACACCAATTCAGTTTCAGTAATAATTTATTCAAATTCAAAAGCTACACCATAGGGGACATCGTTGATGTACGAAAACATATCGAGTCTTTTATGTGGTCGTCTTGCACTGTCTTACACATAAGTAGGTGTGTTTTTTTTGTTCTTCCTTCCCTCTATCTCTCCGGTCAGATTTTTGGAATGTTTTCTTGCTGAATTATATATAATATATTAAAATTATATTATTAGTTTTATATAGGTAATGCTAGACTAAGTAGTAACCATTTGTTTAAAAAATGACTGACTGCTTAGTTTCTTGCAGCATTTCTTCCCAGCAGTGGTCTCCTTTTGGGAAGCGCTGGTAGATTCTTGACGTGTAAAATTGCCCGTGCATGTTTTTATCACCAAAAAGCCGCGAATTTCTAGCCACAAACAACATTTGCTGTTTTCCTATGGTAAAACTACGTTACCTAATACTATTTACCTACTTTCCGTAACAACGTTCCGCTTAAACTAATCCAACCTTTTTGGCCGAAGCTCAATACCTTCGCCAAACATAGTTAAGAGTCTGGCAAATATTAAGGTCTGACTATTTATTTACATTCCCTAACAAATCTCTTGTTACCGGCTCGTCCGAATTCGGACCCCTTTACCTTCTATTGTTTACTATGCAGAGGACATGACATGAATCCCATCGTGGTGATGCTTCTAGAAAGTAAAGCAAAACAACTACGCGACTAAGGATTCATTCGGTCAGTGTATGAACCTTGTATAGCGTAAGTAAAGACATCGATAAAATTTATACAGCGATTGGAATCAGTGCCCCCGTGTCTGTTAGTCGTAAAATTTCCTAGCACGTTATCTTATCGCTATCGTAAAGGTGAAATATACCTAAAAAATATGTATGGAAGCGTGAGTTTTAAAAATAAAGTAAAGAAATTAATTTTTTTTTTTTTTTTCTAATAGATGTCATTGGAACTCGTGATGTATGATGAGTATTGAGGCTTACGTTATGCTTTACACTTTAGGCCTGAAGCTACAAAAGTAGGTTGTTTGCATCTCTGGGTGTGACTTTTGTATGGGCTATATATAAATTACGCGATAGAAAGGGAAGCACAGAGTAAGCACCTTCAACCTAAGTATCTAAACGCTTGATTCCTTCCCTTTCTCTACATATAGATTTAGTCTCGAAAGGCGAGTGACAGGGATGGAGCTAACGTAATTTTGAACGGTGATTTTCAAAATAGTAGGGCCCATATTTTGTTGAAAAGAGCAGCTTCTGTATCTGTACTATTATATTATAAAATATGCTTCGTCTGGTCGGTGGTGCGTAGCGTTATACCGACGAGAAATTTCCCAAACTGTGAAAGTTTCATATAATAAATTCGGTAAGTTCTAAGAATATTCTTAATTTTTTATTTGCAAAGCTAACATTTGTGAGAGAGAGAAATTCTAGTGGTGCACATTATTATTGAAGAGCAAGTGGTAAAGCGTATTAAGTACTCGGAACTTGAGGAAGCAAGCGCTAGCCTGTAGGACCACTTCCCTGTCATTAAGATGTGCGCGCGTATGAAAAAATTAAGTCTTAAGCAATGGTCTATCTAATAGTCAAGTCTTAAAGTAAACTATTCTAGTAAAATAAGTCATTATTTTGGTAGAATAGAGGTCCTGTTTTGCATTTTGAACATATAATTATCTTTCATATATTATATTTTTTAAAGCACAAGTATTTACTGATCAGTATTAATTTTTTTTTAAAAATCTAGCGTATTTTGTCCGGAAACACGAGCGAGGTTATTTATTTTATAAACCGAAACAAACCGTCAATGAAAGCGACAAGGTGTATTTTCAAAGGGAGCTGTGCAATTATATTATTATTGTAAACAATTTGCGCCCTTGGCAATTTGAAGTTGAAGCGATGTTTACTTCAGGTAACATTTAGGTATGATACAGCAATAAACGGAAAAATATTGGTATTCATATTTATTAAGAATATTAAAGAATTTCGTAGCCTATACTGCATATTTTATACTATACTGCATTTGCTGAGGTATTTAACTAAGTGTCAACAAATCAAACCACGTGACTTTGTTGAGCAGCCAATCAAAACTTATTTTCTCGAACTTTGACGTAACAGTGTTCTGTTTCCTTGGTCTGACAAACTTTACCACGTGGTCCTTCTGTTAACATATAGTTAAGAGCCTAAAAATAATATAAATTTTAATAGCGCGGGGCTTTTTTCATGTAGGATATTCAATCATTCGACCATAACGTCTTCTGGTCGAACCACTGATTACTCATATTATAAATACGAAAGTTTGTGTAGGTGTGTTAGTTTGTTACTCCATCACGCTGCAACGGTTGGACGGATTTGGATGAAATTTAGAATGGAGATAGCTTATTCAATGGATTAACACAAAGGCCTTTTAACTTAATAAATTAAAATTTTCCGATGGAATAGCGATAATCGAAATCTACGCGGTCGAAGTAGAGTTGACATAAATAAACGTAGCATCTACATTTCCCCCCTTAAATTCCTACAAAAGCGAGTCGATCAAATCATATTAGAGCGTGCAGTCGCGTCAATATCTCTGCAATTGATAAATTTATCAGCGTCAATTCAGAAATCATATTGCAGTGACTTTGAAAACCTTACTAAAATCAACTTTAGTATAATTTGCTTCATTTTATAGCAGAAACATGTTGTACTCGTGATCATCAATTATATTTTATTATAATTCAAATTAGAAACAAACGAACTTATTAACTGTGTGAGGGTGTTGGTCCAAGACTTCCTTTTAATTCTTGACTTGTAGTAACTCGTGGTTTGATGGCGACGCGATGCGTGTACTTCTAAAAAATATTGCCCAAATACTCACTTTATTCCTAAGTGTTTAAATGGCAATAAGATGCTAAAAAAATCTCTGGAGTGTTTTTAGGGAAGACGCCGTAGACAAAATGTAACGTAACCTCCTTCCGTCTCCAAGCTCAGGCTGAAAACAAAATTTAATAGAAGTGTTTCAGCAGTTTTGCCGTGCTGGCGTAACAAACTCATTTATCCAAATATAATTAATATTAGAAGGCTCTAAGAGCACACATTAACCAAAATGAAGTAATCCCCTTTTACAATTGTAACGTCTAAGATCACCCTTCTATGTGTATTGACGAGACGTTGTTATGAAACACTATAGCCCCAACAAAGGGCTGTCTTGAGACAAGAGGGCTCTAGTACGCTGGGACAAAGGGGTACGTGAAAGGCATGTCCAAGACCCATTTCTACATAAAAGGCTAGGACAAACAACCTAGCAATGTTTAAATAAGATTCAAGCACCATTGGAATACAAAAAATACTGGGAACACGTTTTTATCTTGTAAATTTCAACCTTTTGGTAACAAATGAAACTGAAGGCTTTAACTATTAGAAATAGGTTGCGATGTACGAGCATACATTCATAATCAACAAGCATATTTGACACAATTTTTTGACTCTGTCTTGCATTTGAAAATAGACTAGGACAGAGCCAGCTTTAAATGCCAGATAGATTTATTTGTCGATTGTGAAACAGGCCCTTGGACTCAGGAAAATAATATTTGTGCTAATCACACAAAAACTGTTTCGAAGATCGAACCAGGTCCACTTTAACAACAACAACATAATGCTTGACTTGGTCAGTTTGGTGAAATCAAGTTACCTTTGCAAGTTATTTTTAACTCTTCAAAAGTAAACAAATTATATAAAACTAAAGATTAAAGTCATTTTAGTTCCACCCTGTCGCATCTACTTTAAGAAATATTTCGACCGCAGAACCGACTAACCCGTTTTAACTGTAGATTAACCCTTTTCAAATTCTTAAGCCAGAAAGCGTCTAGCAAAAGACGGGCTTTGGCTCGGTGGTGCGTAATAATCCCCGCTTTCTGGAGCTCTGTGGACCCAATGTAAGTAGTTTAGCACTGTTCTGTCTTAGTGCAAAGAGAACAGTAGCTTGTCTTGAAATGTGCGAGAAATTAGAATTTAATGACAGAATATTAACACCTATCTTATCCATTAACCTACCGCCAAACAGCAGTGTTCGCACTGTTGTGTTCCGGTTTGGGGATAAGACAGCCGGTGTAATGACTAGCATAGAGGCGTTCCATCTTAGTCCTCAGGGTTGGCAACGCATTTGCAGTCTTAGTCTTGTAGTCTTGTGAATGCGAATGTCTATGGGTCACAGTTTCCGCTTACCATCAGGTGGCCTGTGTGCTCGTTTGCCTTCTCTATGTCATAAAAAAAGGAAAAAAAAAAATAGTAAAATATTTTGAAAGAGGCCAAGCGACTGTTTTCGTAAATTGACGCAAAGTTAAATACCAAAATATTGGCATCCAAAAGATCGTTGATCGCCTTTATTAACTGGAAATAAAGTTGGTGCCAATAATTGGTAGAGTCCCAGCAATAGGGCAGTTTTCCATATGGCAATCATTAAGATTAATGTTCTTAATTATTCCCATATGAAAATGAAGATTAATTGTTGGTATTTCTTATTAGACAAATTAGAGAAAATTTGGTCAAATCTGTCCATCTCGGGTATTTTTAAAAACGGCGTTCGGTCGGTCGAACCAGTGAACGAGTGAACGCGGAGAACCGGCGAGTTTAAGTAGTCTCGTCAGAGCGTACAAAGCACATTTTAGCGCGTGCATTCTCAATTAGGCAGCAAGGCTTTTCTTGCGACCAACCGAACACCGTTTTTAAGAGAATGACACCCCTGTTCTCAAGTGACGTGCTATATTATATATTTATGAAGACAGAAAAAATATAGATTTATTTAGTTATCTCGTTAATCAGTACAAAGTTAGATCCAATTTATTTTCGCCTGATTAATGCAAATAACATTCTATGATGATTCTTTAATCACCAACTAATGATTAATATCACACCTTGAGTATAAAACAAAACCCTGGTCTCATTATATAAGGCGCAGGTGAGCAAACTAGAAGGTGCCAGAGATCTAATTAACTGGTACAACGCCAGCTTGAGCACATGTAATATGTATGGGCCATATTGATCTATGTGTCGAGCACTTAAGATCCGTTGTTGGTTTAGGGTGGGGATATCGTGTGAATTAGGGGACGTGTTGTGGTGATTGAGGATGTGGGTGTTAATTTTGGTTCTATAAAAGAGGTTATTATATAAAACTGGCCGTTGTCCGCGATTTCGTCTGCGAAAAAGTCCTTTATCGCTTCGCGGTAAATAGTATCTCCTTCCTCGAGGTTCCAGCTGTCTCCACACCAAATTTCATCGAGATCGGTTGTGGTTTAACCGTGAAAACTTACCATGACCATGTTGTATTAAAAGACTGACGCGCTCACGATAGAAACGAGGGACTTAAATAGATTTTGATAGCGGTTTTAGGTGCCATTATTTTTGACTTAAATTCTTCAAGGAAAGTCAAATAATAATAGTTTACTTTTGCAAACCCAAGGCAGGTCACTTGTTTTTTAGTTAATCATGTTTTTTGACCGATTGGTTTTTGGGTAAAGTTTATGAGTATAATTTATTATGTGGATGTTTTTACTATGTATGGGATAAAAAGTATAAGCTTTCAGAAGGTTATTACGACAGAGGCATTTAAAAAATGAATGATGTTTATGTCTCGTGTTATTTATTTAATGCTTAACGAACTCCCCAAAAAATCAAATACCCTTTATTTTTTGTAAACGGTTAATTTTTTCATATGACTATATGATTCCTACCCATATAACGATCAAATTTATAACTTACACACGTCATTTCTCGTTTCATTGAAGCGTTGTATGAAATTTTTCAATATACGAAGCGATTTGCGCACTGGCCCGATGCAATATCGGGGGGTACAGCGCAGCAATATCGAGCGCTATTGTGGAAACGGCTTATAGACAGTGAATGCGACGTTTATAATGAACGGTGTCATAATGTACGGTGCCATAATGAATGATTTTATGTTTACATTGCTAATACAAAAGTGTTTGCTTAAGTTGTGTTTAGTGAAAGAAATATTTTACATTGTGTGCAAGAGCAGCGAACTACTTTTTTAAAACAATTTTGGAACGAGAATTGTTATGAATATTTAGAACGATTTAATCATGTATCCCAAACAAATAAAAAGATTGATTTTGTTTGATGTGTGGACTGAATGACCCGATTACAATATTACAAAAACAAAGGATAAAATAGTTATAAAAAGACGTTGTTGTTAATGTTATCTTTTATCGCGGGTGGGCTAATTGAGTTAATTGTTGAGCCAATTTTGGCCAATCAATCTTAATTCTGATTCAGTAAGTTCTTGTCGCGAATTCTCTACGATGACTGGCGAAACCCCCGGGGTTTACGTACCTCAGTTTGAGAATCCAGGTTCTGGTCACGTCTGTTCAAAGGTTTTGAGCTCTGAACTGTATTGTCTTAAAAGTTATACCTATAGCGCTTTCCGTCCACTTATTTTCTGCAAAAATCGATTAAAGAAACAAAATTCATTTTAATAAGTTACGTAAGAAAGTCACAGTTTATCTGATTTACACCGATGCACTACCTTTCCATTCGAAGTTTCGATTATTCACACGATCATATTTTCCCAAAACGTACGAACGGAAAGATTAACTAATAAATACTTGAAACATAGTGCTCGGAAACTTGGCTTTTACTAGTAAAGTCGGTGAAAAGAGCAAGTCTAAGTTTAGATCGAATGGCGTTTCAATCCCAACGATATTTGTTTCTGAATGAATGGTAAAATAATTTACAAGTGCACAGTTATAGTGTTTTTAACCCACGTAAGGGCGTTATTAACATGAGTGTAAATAGTAGATATATTACGCTATAAAGTCCTATAAGCAATCAGAACGAGCAAGAGAACTTAATAAATATTGTTCATTTAATTCATCGAATTTTCCCTAAGTAACATATAGCACGTAATACCTTCTTTCTTTTTCTTCTGTTGAGTCACGCCTCTATTTTCATCACCATTAAGTCAGGTAAAAATAAGCACCTTCCCCAAAGTTCGCCACAAGAAATGCTCCTGTGCAAAATAAAAATGTTGAATGTATCAACAATGCGGCATAAAATTCCTAAAATAAAAAATATATAAAAGACGCTAGAAAACATACACAAAATATTATTGATTGTACGTTACTGTTAGCAGAAATAACATTTTGAAAAGTTACACCTCCCCTGTTCCTCAGATGTCGTAACTTTACAATAATACGCTCTCCGCTCGATATTTGCCCCAAGTTTTCACTCGGTTGCTCTTCGTAAATCTTTAGTTTACTCAAAGTATTGTTCCCCGGGTTGCATAAGTAACGTGCGAACGCTTCGCATTTTAACATAGCACTCGCTTGGCTACTTCCATGTTTGTTCCGTTCCAACAAAATGCTTTTAGGGATCCGATACGGATTTTATGGGTTTGTTCAAGGTTGGGTGGAGAATGGTAAAGGATGACGGCAATTATATAACTGACTATAAACATGGCAAAATTATTGATAATTATTGTTTGAATGGTTCAAAAGTTTGGAATGATGATAATAGATACTAAAGCTGGCCATTCACGAACGCTCCAACAAGCCGAATAGAGCAGCGCTGCGCGAAAATTGATCCGTGAATATCAAAACTGTAGCGTTTAAAAGTACTTGGCGCGGTCCGTTTGTAACGAGGTGTATCTACCTTTTCTTTTATATCTCACCTCGTTCAGTTAAAATGATTCTGGCATTCACCTATATGGCTATTTTTAATCAAAATTCTAAATTTGAGTTCATTCAAAATCTATGTTCGCCTGGACACAACGACTGATCAGTTGCTCACGAGTTTCCAAGCTATGAACAAGTTATTATCATAATTAAAATGCTATAGATCAAGTCAATTACTTACATAAATATTAAAAAAGTGAAGTAAACTATATAAAGTTCCTTCATCTGAATAACCCTGTTAACCCTGTTTATGGCACTTATTGTGCCTTATTTTTTATTATAATAACTAGAGGCCTTTTTTAATAAATAACCCTGCCCTGGACTCCTGGTGTTCCTTATTACCATCCCCGTTCCTGTACCTGATCCAGGATTCCGCGACATTACCTGATCCGGCATCCTGTGACATTGGCGCCCAACGTTCCCGAACCCCACCCAGATCCACCACCAGCGACGCCGAAACCGAACCGATTTTTTTTTTAAATAATTTTATACTCCTATTGTAATAGTTAGATATAATTATTTTATTTTATTTTCAAAATTCAAATTGGTTATAGTCAACCGATCCAAATTTCGATCATCCCTCTCGGCCTAACTATTTTTATTTAATAATATTTATTTTAAAATATTTTACCACTCCCTAACCACCCCAGGTATATTAATTACAATAATAATTAATTTTAATTAAGTTCTATTACATTATTAGTAATCGCGTTATAGGGCCAACACTGATAAGTACACTTACAATAAAATATTAAACACACTTTATCACAGACAATAACACATACAAGATTTCTTCGGAAATCTAAACATTTCCTCATCTCAACCTGAAGTGTTTTTAAAACTCCTCGGAGTCACTGACGGAAGAGTCTGGAAATAAATACGGGCAGTGCTGTTGGGGAATACCCTCAGTGTATCCCATTTCTTTCACCCGACATTTAAAACTTACCTTCCAAATTATATTTAAAACCAAAATAATCACAAATATATATATAAAATTTAATAAGAACAATAATATCACTATTATAACTTATTTAAACATTAAAACCACTAAATCCACTATATCACTTTTACTATTTAACAACTTTTACCACTTCCCAACAATCTAATAGTGATTTTATAATGAATCCAATTCTACTAAATAAGCCTGAACTCATCTATGAGCTCAAACTTCGTGGAGTCCACTATCCAAATACAGCACAAGCCGATGATTTGCGACAATTGCTCACTCCTCTGATCAATACGAGTAATTCTTGTTCAGATCAAGCGAGTCCATATCCCATTGAGCAAGACTTCGAGGACATCAAGAAATGCCTCACTCTTGTCACTTCTCGCATTCTCCTATCCGTGACTAGCACAGCTCATAACGATAAAATACAAACGTATTTGAAACATTTAACAGCCAGAATTAATCGTTTGCAAATAAATACGGAACATTCTTCCGAAATTTTATTGACATACAAAGACATTTGTGAGCAGTTGATAGAATGTCAAAGAAAAATAAATTTTTCACAAACGTCAACCACCACATCGACTTACGAATCTGCGACCTCTTTACTTACTCCGCCTACAGATTTCGACCTACTCGCGCATAAATTAACTAACCTAGCCGAAAATAAACCAACCGATTTAAAAAGGTTTAATTTCAAAGGAGACGGCTGTCCACACGATTTTATACGGAGAGTGGAAGAGTTCGCAATCGCTCGTAATATAGACCACAAACGATTACATAATTATTTATATGATTTATTATCGGGCACAGCTTTAGATTGGTATAGAGCCAAAAAATTAAACCTGACAGATTGGCAAAGTTTTAAAAAACAATTTCTTGAAGATTTTGAACTCCATGACCATGACTATAATCTTTTGCAAACAATAAACTCTCGAAAACAAAATAATAAAGAGAGAGTCATAATGTATTTCTCCTCCATGGAAGCACTCTTTTCAAAATTACATGAACCATTATCAGAAACAACAAAAATAACAATTTTACGTAGAAATATCAACCCGATTTATAGTTCCAAATTATTACCCACTGATTTAATATCAGTTGACCAATTATTTAAATCTTGCAAATGGTACGAAAGTTGCAATCCCACACTTACTTACCATAGTCATGTCAATGACCAACAATCATTCAGAACAATTAACAACCCAAGAAGCCATACACATTCCAGTATGCCCCAGATTCCCCCATTCCCATATACATCAACGGTTAATGCCGAAACTCCTTCCCAAAATCCAACGATTCGTTACACCTGTCCACGTTGTCGGACAAACGCTCATTTGTTGGAAAATTGTACTAATAAAAATATAGTTTGTTTTCGCTGTGGTAAACAAAATGTAACTTATTCCAAATGTACCAACTGTCATAAACATTTAAAAAAACGAGTAAAGGAGAAAAATAACATTAATAAAACTAATACTACAGAATGGAATCAATGGTTAGACACAATTAAAATATTTTTCACATCTTATAAATCGACATCAATACTCTTTACCAAAAATCCTAATGACGAACGTCCCTATGTTAACATACAGTCCAAAAACTTAATTCTATGTGGCCTGCTAGATAGTGGTAGCGCTATAACTATTCTAGGCAACAATTGCCATAAAGAATTAATACCCCACGGTTTCAGTCTCAACACAAAATATACAATTACAGGATCGGTAGCAAATGGACAACCAATACGCTCCATTGGTACCATTGAAATACCAATACTCTTCAAAGAAAAGGTAGCTATTATTACCGCTCATGTTATACCCTCTATTAATCAACCCTTGATTTTAGGAATCGACTTTTGGAAAATGTTCAGTCTAGCCCCAGATATTCTTCAGACGTTAACGTCTTTTTCAAATAAACATATCAATACTTTAGTCATAGATACCCCCTCTAAGCAAGTCACACATTATAACACACTTACAGACACTCAACGTCTAATTTCGGATACTATTATCCAACAATTTAAAAATATTTCAACGGAATCCCAACCATTAGGAAAAACACATTTAATAGAACACCATATCGATACTGGCGAACACCAGCCGATCAGACAACGCTGCTACCGTCTTTCACCAGAAAAACAAAAAGCTTTATGCAACGAAGTTGATGTTATGCTAAAGCTTAATGTAATTCAACCCTGTGAAAGCCCATGGCTAAACCCCGTATTAATAACTCCTAAAAAAGATGGCACATGGCGCTTTTGCATAGATAGTCGCAAATTAAATTCAATAACGCGTAAAGATGCCTACAAGCTTCCTTTCATTTCAGATATTATTGACAAACTCAAAAATGCCAAATTCCTATCATCAATTGATATAGCAAAGGCTTTTTGGGAAATACCTTTACGTCCATCAGATAGACCTAAGACTGCCTTCTATGTACCCGGTCGTGGTATGTTCATGTTTCGTGTAATGCCTTTTGGCCTCACAAACGCCCCCGCAACCCAACAACGCTTCATGGACACTCTTTTTCCTTCTGAAAACCTAGATAACTCCGTATTTACTTACCTCGATGATATAATTATCATTAGTAACACTTTCGATGAACATATTGCATTATTAAACAAGGTTCAACAAAAGCTCGCTCAAGCAAATATTACAGTTAACTTCCCCAAATGTTCATTCTTTAAGAAAGAGTTAAAATACTTAGGCTATATAGTTAATGAATTTGGCTTACAAACTGACCCTGATAAGGTTAAAGCCATCCTCGATATTCCCATTCCCACTAATCCCCGAGAAGTAAAAAAATTTTTAGGAACAGCAAGCTGGTACAGACGATTTATCCCTGAATTTAGTACAAAAGTCGCACCCCTCACTAAACTCACATCCACTTCTAAGAAAGCTCCCCCATTCAAATGGACTACAGAATCTGATAAAGCTTTCAAAACCATTAAAGAGGCTCTTGTGACCACTCCCATACTTACATGCCCAGACTTCACCAAGCCTTTCGCAGTCCATTGTGACGCTTCCAGTTACGGAATCGGTGCTATGTTGACCCAGGAAATTAATGGCGTTGAAAAACCCATAGCTTACATGAGCAAATCCCTAACTGGTCCACAAAAAAATTATTCAATCACCGAAAGAGAACTATTAAGCGTAATATTATCCCTAGAGCATTGGCGCTGTTACCTAGATAACGGCCAAAAATTCACCATTTATACAGACCATTCAGCATTACAATGGTTCCTCCATCTCGACAATCCTAGTGGACGTCTAGCTCGTTGGAGCATCCGTCTCTCAGCATTCAACTTTGAAATTAAACATAAACGCGGCAAAGATCATTTAATCCCAGACGCTTTGTCACGTTCTCTACCTATTAGTATTATTAATTACAACAGTTCCCATACAAGTGATGACTGGTATAATAATATTTACTCCAAGTGTAGCACTAACCCGAATACTACTCCAGATTACATTATAAATAATAATAAACTTTATAGATATTCACGAGCAACTTCATTACTCCACTCCGATTATAATTGGAAAGAAGTAATACCGCAGGAATATAGAATCCCTCTCATCATAGAAAACCATTCTATCCCTACTTGCGCACATTTTGGAATTTTTAAAACATACCAAAGACTAAAATTAAAATATTATTGGCCTGGTATGTACAAAGATGTTTCTAATTTTGTTGCAAAATGCGAAACTTGTTTAGCATACAAACACCAAAATCAACTCAAGATTGGTCTCATGGGGAAACCAAAACAATGTGTCCGTCCATTTCAATGCATATCGATAGATTTAATTGGTCCCTTACCCACAACCCTAAAACATAACAAATATATTTTTGTAGTTACATGTTGTTTTACAAAGTACTGCCTTCTTTTTGCAATCAAACGTGCAACCTCCTCCGTTATAGTACATATTTTAGAAAACTTAGTTTTTCTCGTCTACGGTATACCACAAACTGTCATTCTTGATAATGGTCCACAGTTCACAAGTCAAGAAACGACTGACTTATTACGTTATTATCAAATACCCAAAGTTCAGTATATTCCATTATATTGCCCTCAAGTTAATCCCGTAGAAAGATATAACAAAGTTATAATCACAGCTGTGTCTTCTTTCATAGAAGATGACCACAGGACATGGGATATTAATTTACACAAAATACAGTTCGCAATGAATACAGCAGTAAATGAAACCACCAAATATACTCCAGCATTCCTTGTATTCGGCCGCGAATTAGTCACATGTGGATCGGTGTACAACACTACTGACCTCACAGATGACATTATCTTCGCACCAAGAGACGAATACGCAGAAAATTTAGGACTTCTTCACCCAATTTTCTCCGAAGTGCAAACTCGTCTTTGGAAAGCACACCAAATTAACACATCTTCTTACAATAAACATCACCAATATTACGAATTTAAAGAAGGAGATATCGTCTGGAAACACAATTATTCACTAAGCAATGCAAATAAATATTATTCCGCAAAACTTGCCCCAAAGTTTATAAAATGTAAAATAACTAAACAAATAACACCACTTATATATGACTTATCAGATATGTCCAACAAACCTTTAGGACGTTGGCATATTAGGGATCTAAAACCATTTCCTAAAATACATAACTAACATTATCTTTTTACCCAACACACGGATATAACTCGTTATTTTTCTCCTATATCTTATCTCGTTTCTTAATTAATTTTGTACATATATATAAATACTTAATAATAATATCGTAAATTTAATTTTAAAATATTAAGATCATAACTCGCCTCATTAGTACTTTTTGCATAATAATCACATTCAATTACAAATTCTTCAACTTATAACATTATATTTTATATAACATAATACCATAATATGTTATAATATAATTAAACATTATTTTCATAGTTCTCTAACTATACAACGTTCTATTTCTCAATTGTGTTATGTAGTAATTCTACAACACGTCTTATCAAATATACTTCGATTATAATATACATGAAGTATGTATTAACATGTAGTACTCCTACATATTAATCTGTATATATGTTTTAGGTTAAGCATTCATCATTTAATTAATATACCAGCGGGTGGTTACTGTAACAAGCCTTAATACCAACTGGGAACGACTTTACGAGTATCTTCTTTATAACCAAAGTCAATACTCTAATGAAAGATATTTTGGTTATACTTACGTATTATGGTTAACCAAAACAATGAAAGATTGATGTATAAATGATAGATGTATGTGTGAACTAGTTTCGTTTCCCGTGTAAATACTCATCCCATTTCAAAATGATCATTCCTCATCTTACATTAATATTTAGGAAAAATCCATCAAGACTAATAATAGTCCCTCAGGATTTTCCCTTCCAGGGCAGCCCCGGTATTGTAACGAGGTGTATCTACCTTTTCTTTTATATCTCACCTCGTTCAGTTAAAATGATTCTGGCATTCACCTATATGGCTATTTTTAATCAAAATTCTAAATTTGAGTTCATTCAAAATCTATGTTCGCCTGGACACAACGACTGATCAGTTGCTCACGAGTTTCCAAGCTATGAACAAGTTATTATCATAATTAAAATGCTATAGATCAAGTCAATTACTTACATAAATATTAAAAAAGTGAAGTAAACTATATAAAGTTCCTTCATCTGAATAACCCTGTTAACCCTGTTTATGGCACTTATTGTGCCTTATTTTTTATTATAATAACTAGAGGCCTTTTTTAATAAATAACCCTGCCCTGGACTCCTGGTGTTCCTTATTACCATCCCCGTTCCTGTACCTGATCCAGGATTCCGCGACATTACCTGATCCGGCATCCTGTGACACGTTGATTTCCAAATGGACGACGCGCTAACGCGCAATCCGAGTGGAACTATCGTGAATGTCGAAATTCAACGTTGGAACACGCCACGCCTCCCTGCCAAGCCAAATGGCATCATCGTGAATGCGTTTTCTGGCTACCACTTTCCAATAAGTCTGCTCCGTGATGTCGCACCGTTGAGGCGTGGCGTGGCGTGCCCGTGAATGAGGTCAAAATATTACGCCTATTCAGTTATAAACAATCCATCTGTCACCGAGACAAACGACGCGTCCGTGAATTACCCATGTTAACACTGAGAGTTTGGAGCTATGGAGACTATTTTTATTCTTACCATTACCTTCGTTGTTGAAAAGCCTCCACGCAGGAAATGGGTATTCACCAAAGATCAAAATTAATCAGTGGCAATATTTACGGGAGATATTATATAAGTCTATGTCAATCATCTTGAAGTATGACTTTATTTTAACATGACCTACAGTTGTGGTAGAAGTCAGCCTCACTAAGAGGATTCTATCCATTCTGCAATATCCACATTTAGTCTGTAATAATACATTAGATTTAGACTCAAGTTAGGTTGGAATTTTAACTCTCTAAATGTTCAATATCATCTTGAATATTTAATTACCTAGTAAGATTAAGATTAATATTAAGTTGATTGCAAAACGATAGCTTTTTTTTGTTTACGTCTTACACGATTATTTTTAAAAAAATCATGAAAGAATTTAAAATATCCTAGAGCCTTATTCTACGTTAGTTTTTACACCTATTGGTATCGTATTGTTTTTACCTCGGCCGCTTTTACTGTCAAATAAAAAAGAGCTATCACAACGTTGACAATAGGGGAAAAGACAATGTATAATTCGATTAATAGTAATGTACCATATACTTGATCAAAGTTCCAGAATGGTCTGAATGGTTGTTTTTTCGCGTCTGTAAAGTTTCTTTACGCCTCATTAATTAGATTCTACTTCGACATAGTTCTCATGGGACTAATGTTCGTGAAGCTCTTGCTTTAATATTATTCAAGGATCAATATTGAAACACAAGAACGAGGTCGTGTACAACAGCTTGTATTCAAGCTGTCCTCGAAGTTAAATGTAGTGTGAACTCTTTGTCGTTAGGTGTAAGTTGTGTCGGAGATAAAATGTACCATTAGCACTTAATTTTCTTAAATTCTGTCTGCTTACCTCATATTTCTTTGTTAGCTTAAGTACCTATGATAATATGATTCATATTCGTTTTGTTTAAAATTTAGCGTTATGATCCCTGTATGGACATTGCCATAAAAGTAAAATAATATTTTTTCAAAATGCTCATTGTTTCTCTAACTATACAGAAAAAAAATAGGTCATATAGGTACCTCATTCAGTTACATCGGAATTTCCAGATAAATATACATTGTTTCAACCTATCATTCTTCCACAGGGCTTGGAGATAAAAGGCCAAATGGTATTCTGTCCGGAATCCGACTCCTTGCTGTTTGTTGGCTCCCCGTTCTTGGACGGCCTCGAAGGCCTCACTGGCCGCGGCCTCTTCATCTCTGACATACCACTGCACGATGCCACGAGAGATGTCATACTGGTTGGAGAACAGGCTAGAGCACAGGTACGTTACTCAGACGCCAATTCGACAAGATGAATTGGTGTAATTTGGTGTAGTAGGAGCCTTATTTCTTTTACCGTAATAAAATAGTAAATTAATAGGTTTTAAATACTCTTGAAGTTCTGAGTTTTTTAAATAGTGCTAGTCTACTCTTGACAAAACCCTTGCAGCTTTCTGGAGGCTTGTGTGCTCATGTGCATTATCTTTGCTATAAGAAATCGTACGGTGTGTCCTTGCTAGATACGTTACTAAATTTTGCTATGGCGAACATAAATAGTAATCAGAAGCCATGATAAGCCTTGTTACTGTGTCGTAAGTCATGCTTTTTGCAAATTATCTCTTCGTTTCAAAAAAACGATGCTGTCGAAGATCAAATAGGATAGGTAGTAAAAAGAGATGGGCAGTGGGTCATGTTTTTTGGCTCTCTATCTGACTAAGAAGACTTCTTAATCGATTGCGGGCTTTGTGAGGAAACTGGTAATGATCCAAATTCTGTATAATATAATCACAAAGCTCAATGTCTATGTTATCATAGTTAGTAAACAGTTTGAAGGTTTTATTAATAAATAAATTAAAGTCACGAAGAAATAAACTTGTTGCAGTTCATCCAAACAGACTTAATTTAGTTGGATATTGCAATGCTGCGCGAATGGGTACTCGCTTGGAAAATTTCAATGACATCGAAGAAGCACCTGGGAAATAATATTTTCAGTCTAATGAGACCTGAGAAAAGTTCAAGATATTATTGAGAAGTTTCCCCTTAAACCTAGTTCGATTTTATAATTATTGGAACATGGAGTTGATTTAGGGAGTGAGAAAAGTTATAGTCCGGAGTTATGTTTTTTTTTCGGCAGAAACGCGGTTTATACACCGGTTCAGAATCCTCTTAAACATGGGTAAAATAACCATAGTTATAACAAGTACCTACCTTTTACCTAGGCCTAGGTAGCAAAAGCTGAGGTGTGTTACGAAATGCCTTCTAAACATGAAATTGGAGCTTGAACTTCAGAGATCTTGAGAAATAATGTTTTCCAGGATTTTTTCGCGCTTTAAAACCGGTTTAAGACGTTCCAATGCTGTGCCCGAATTTCAGTTTTAACCTATTTTCTCGGCTGAAGACGGTTAATGAAGTGTTTTTCGTGTCTACTTGTTGATCCGAAGTCGAGGACACTCGATGTCCATATCATGCCAAACAGTCGATGGAAGTTTATAAAGAGGGTCCCCTTGAAGCGAAAGCTAATAAATAATAGAAAGAATGCCCATTCTTTTGTTTGGCTATTATATCTTGCTATTTTATCTTTGCTGTTTTGCTGTTTAGCAATAGTTTTCTTTTTATCACATAATATCAGAGTACATAAGGCAAAATAAGGAAAGACGTCTTTTTTGTTTGTTTTTGTTACGTACAGAAGTGACACTAAAGTATTTTCTATTTTTCAGGTTTATACCTAACGTTGTTTAATAATATTGTTTACTCAGTTTTAAAAACCTAACTACAAGTATATTTACAGGATGGGCTCCGAAGAAGAATGGATAAATTGAAGAACAGAATAGAAGAAGCAAGTAAGGCCGTGGATAAAGAGAGAGAAAAGAACGTTAGTCTTCTGCATCTGATATTTCCGCCACACATTGCGAAAAGATTGTGGTTAGGTGAGTCGACTTTAATTCTTAATCCGAGATAAAATCGTCAATAAAGAAGAATCCTTTATGTCGAGTTTTGTGTCCATTCGACTCCTAAATTTCCATGATTTTCATTGTACTTCTTTAAAAAAGAAACTGCTTGCAAAATAGTAACATATAAAACCATCTGCAAACGTTTTACATTTCGAGCCATTGTTAGAAGTTTGTCTTCAGATCAGACATTACTAATCTGGATAGCTCACGCCTTAGACTTTGAGTTTTTAATATAAAATCATGGATTGGGTTCGCAATAACTCTGTTAGAGTCTTATTAAATTACAGAATAGTCCGAACTTGTTAGTTGTCTGAATGTGGTAACACTTCCGACATGCAAACGAATGGTTCAGAGCTGAAGACTCATGAATGGCTAGCAAATTTCAATAAAAGGCTAAATCACCGTAATACAATCTTTTAAATACAGAAATTGGTTCTGTTGTTTAGCCTTAGGCTGTGACAGATAAACAAACACATAACACTCCTTTTTTTATCACTATAATTTTCATTCAAGGATAAAAAATGCCTGCTATTTATTTGGAATTCGCTTTGAAAACTATATTACGAATTGATCGAATTAATTCCGCCTTACCCTTCTGTCGCCGAGGGACTAGACGTGTAGTAAGGCTTATTTTATCGTTTCCATCAAGTTTCATGGGACGCTTTGTCTGTACCTTTCATCATGACAACTATTTAGGCGTGAACCATGGGCTAATGTTTATGGGTTGCCAAAACCTTCATTGGCCAATCAAGAGCATAGATAGTAATCTGCATGCGATCCTGTTAGAAAACCTTAAGGCAACCCGTCTCTGGATGCTCTCCTACTTCATATTAGACGAGGCCCGCTTGAAAGAAAGCTTGCTATTTCTTTCAAGCGATTGCTTCGTAAGCATTTGCTGGAACAAGATGTTGCGTAGAATTTATTTATGTATTAATTTATATTTTTATCTTTATTTATGTATAATCATTACTTAATTAATTATGAACATTTATTGATTTGATAGTAGGCACTTTTTGTGTACAGTATTATTATTATGTAAATATGTTATTTGTATGGTTTTCGTTAGTAAATTTTTTGTCCTTTTTTGTTGGTATTTTTTTTGCTGTATGGTAGTCAAAAAGGATTTGAATTCAGGACTACTTTGTGTATTATTAAGGGTTAAAATTAAAAGAAAAGGTTCGTTTGATATTTTCAACACAAAATGGAAATAGGTTCCTAAATATCTATACTAAAACATTTACTGCACCGCTTCATGCCGTAGATTTCAAATCGCTTAACGACTAGTGGCTGTTATCGCGTTTTCACTTGAAAGTAATAAAGATTGATCAGTGTTTAGCGTTTTAGAAAATGAATCGAAAATATTATCAAGAATCTTAGTTTATTTATAACTACGAACAGTTAATAAGAAATTGCTATTTCAAACGTTGGATGAACACCCATAGCGAACATTCATCGGAACAGTGGCACTTCAAAATAGTAGATTATTAACCGAGGGGATAAAGCACTGTTTTATGTCACGGGCGCGATATTCTATCCTGAGCAAACGAGGGAGGTCCTACGAGTTGATTTCTGACCGAAGCGAGGGAATTAAAACGAGCTCGCCCAAGACGAAAACAGCTTTTGTCTCAAAGAAGAATATCCTACTTTTCTCACCTTTTGCGAGACAAGCAAGGCTACTTGTTAGAAACAACGACAAATATCAAATATCAATCTTTGAACTTCAACCTCCGGCTAACTATTACTGCATCGTTTTGCAACACTCGCGGCTTTTCTTTTTATTTTGTTTGTTTTGCGTATATGGCTAGCAGTGGCCAGTTTAATTTTCAAATAAGTTCCATAGACACCTACAGCAAAGGTTTCTATTCAATTTTTCATACGAATTCAAATTTCATTATTTCCCGCTGGGTTATAATATTGTACTGAATCTCATTATAACCCGCTGGTTAGCCGATGGTTATATTGACTTGCTTTAACTGAGGTTTGCATGATGTACAATTTGGGCAATTTCGAGCCTGTGGTGTAAAAACTAATTTATAATGTCCTTATATTAATGTTTTTTTTAATTTAATGTCACTGTTGGATTTAACGTGCGCTGTATTGGCAAATTGAAAATATTGTCGTTCCACCTGCCACCACATCCAACTCTAGCCTAACCTGGGTTATAAACAGGTGTGTTCTAAAGTTTCAGATTGAGTCATAAAGTTTACTGCCGCGGGCGCGGCCTGGGTAGGATCATAATTAAGTTAATGCCTTTTTATGATAACTCGTTCTAATTAATATAATGAGAGCACGTAGTAAAACGACGATTTTGCGGCAGGAACTAAGGCGTTACGTGTACTTTTAGAAGCAGATACACAATGATATTGTTATCATTTGACTAGAGACGTTATTTTAATTTTAATGGGTCATCTTCTTTGATTAGGTAATTAACCATCGTGGTCCTTGGGGAAGGCTTATAATCCCAGTATTAGACGTCTTTCTGATGATGATGATGATGATATAGGGGTCGAGCTTTTGGTGCCGATGACGTCAAAATTACGAAATTTGGCACACAGTGTGCTTTAGCATGTGTTTTGGTATTAAATTATAGAAATAAATAAATTATATAAAATAAAAAACATGATCGGTATCGATGAACTGAAAAAAAAAAGAGTTTATGCAGAACATTCAAACTGACTTTATCATCGGTACCAAAAGTTCAACCCCTAATGATGATGATGATGATGATGATGATGATGATGATGATGATGATTATTATTATGATGGTGATGATGAAAATGATAATGGTGATGGTGGTGATGATGATGATGATGATGGTCGGCGTATTTGATCCCTATATTAATCAAGATAATAATATAAAGCACCTATTCCTGTAATACGGTAAGTCGCATTACGTCTGATGGTATTTTCCTAAGCCGTAGTGAAGCTTTTAATAATGACGAGTAGCTTCTAACTGGGTCGGGACGCCCTTTCACCCCTTCATAATAAACCCGGCTAAGGACATTTGATCCGGACTCAATACTGGGAATAGAACAGAAATAGTTCACTTTTATTGACTTTTCTTTTGTCTGAACTTTCTATTTGGAAAGTTGGTGTAAATTTTAGTTTGTTTTTCAATTATTATTTTTTGTCTGAACTTTCTATTTGGAAAGTTGGTGAAAATTGTAGTTTGTTTTCCAATTTATCTTTGAGTTGTGGCATCGTAGCACCGGAACAAATTGACTGATTGTATAAGTACCTGACTAATACGGTTTAATCTATATACAGGGTGTTTGAAAAATGAATTGCTGTTCGTTAGTCTCACTAAAACTCGAGAACGGCTGAACCGATTTGGCTGATTCCTTTTCGGTTGTATTCGTTATTGTCAGGGCAAGGTTTGTATGAAAGAAAAAAAAACCACCGGGAATGTCGGAAATTTGCAGCGGGCGAAGCCGCTGGCGGGTCACTAGTATTTGATAAAAATTGCTTTAATTAGGTCGAAGTTTAGAAAGTCAAAAATCAATTTTTCAAATCGGTCGAAAATTGACGGAGATATCGGAGAAAATAAATAAAAAACCGGGCAAGAGCATGTCGGACCATGCTCAGTGTGGGATTCCGAAGCCGGTACTGCAAACAAATTAGACTTCGAGACAAACTCAACTGTGCGGTTGGAAGTCTGTTATCCCCATACATCGACATAGGTCGCGGTCAGTTTACCAACACCGCAAATAAGTTTTCGGTAGGTATAAACATTTAAACCGTTTGTAGCTCAAGAACCAATGAAGTCTACTAAGTCTTAATAGCTTTTCTATAAAATTCATTATATGTGCTTTCATTTAAGATATTTTTCAGATTTTTAGTATTTGTAGTTTTGGCTGTAGGGTTGGGGGGCGGGGGGGGGGAGGCTCTAATATTTCATAAACGGATCCCATAGTATTTCTTTTTTTAAAAACCCGTGGTATTTTTTGTAACACCTATCCAACGACATGGCGTAAACGTGAAAAAAAATACATCCCCACGTTACGTGTAGTCCGCTACAGGTAACGTGGTAAAAAGACCTTTTTTTAAATTAACGATTTAAGTACTGGACTGAATTTTTTCAACCGACCTATTCGCCATATACTACTTAGCATATTTAATATGATATAAAATACTTTTTATCGAATAAACAGCCTGGTGCAAATCGTTTGTATTAGGATCTCCTATTATACAAAATACAAAATATTTTTCTTGGGAGATTCCACTATTTAGTTTAGCTAGGCAAGTCAAAACTGTTATACAGCGTTAATTAAAACAGATAAACCTATTCCCGCTCACACTTTACGCTAGCTAGCGTTTTTAAATCAAATGTATGTAATTGTATAATGCAAAAGCAGTTTTATTAAGCTGTGTTTGTATAGCCTGAAGGTATGGTGAGTTGAAACGAATTAAAATATAAGTTTAGTGTCTAAGGTTCAAATGAATATAATACTTCTTAATAATCTTGTAAATATATAAAGACTTTTAGATTACATTTGGAATTATTTAATAAGTTTTAGTGCGAACTCTTGTCGGGTAATTTTAATTTACAAAGTTTTCAATAGCATTCTGATTTGAATTAAATAAGAGCGAGGCAGTAATAGCAATCGTACTTAATTGTTTTAATTCATAATGGTTTCTTTGTAGCATATTCGAGCGTTGTATAATATTGTATTTATTTTTATTTTTATATATAGACTTATCTATTTATTTGTTTGGTAAGCGTTTATTTGTAACATTTTCTACCTTTTTTGTAATCACATGTTCAATGAAATTTTTAAAAACTACTATAGATACTTGTTTTGTAAAATATTTCAATTTATCCATACCAAGGTTATCTGGAAGTTTTTGTTTGTATTATTAATTATATTATAATTGTACTATTGCTGTGTAATGTTTTTTTGTTTGGAGTACAGAACAGTGTTTAGTATTGTATTAGGGTTTCGTATCAAAATTTTAACCATATTATTGATTAAAAAAAAATCTAAATTCGACTCTATTCGTTCGATGTTCACTTTTGCCGAGAAGTATTAATTAATATTATGGCCGCTTAACTAAAAAGTATTCGATATTTTTCAAATTAAGTTCGCAAATTTGAAACTTAACATTTATTTCATATGGTATAAGTTCGCCTGTGTATGTTTTCTATATTGATGTAAACATATCTTGTAATTGTTTATGTGCAATTAAGAATTTACATACATACAAACATTAAAACCAAATTTCATGCAATAAGGTACTCAATGCTCCTTATTGTGTCTGTCAATGTGTGTGTCAATGCCATTTTGAGCCAGTTTATGCATGAATATTATTAGGGATTGTGTGTCTAACCCGACGTTTAGTGATGAATTAATTATAAATCAACATACCACACTATCGAGGAAAAAAAAGGTCGTTTTCTTGATTATTTTAATACAACGTGAGCCCGTTATTAATGATCGTAATTACATACCGTATAATCCGTCACAGCATTCTGGCAACACGTGTGTTCCCCAGACGCCAATTAAGTTTACTTCCTCCATAATTTAATAATATTAACTAACATAAATTGATTCCGTAAGTTACCGTGAGAGTTTGTATAAGATGTCCCGGTGGGATAAACTTTCGTATCTGGTTTATTATAGGTAAGCTAGGGAAGTTCAATTTTAGAAGTTAATTTTTGACATGAAGGGCTGTCTAAACTTCATACAAATGACAATCTTAATTAATTGGATAATAATAAGCACTAGAGACATGAGGACGTCCGTGCTTTGAGAGGTTGATGAGATGAATGTAGAGGGAGCGAAATTTGTATGTTTAGACCAGAGCACCTGTCGTTCCATAGTCTCTGCCTACCTCATTGGGATACAGGCATGAAGGTATGTATACGTATGTATGTATGTGGGGATAATCAGACTAAAAATGACCTAATCCCAAACTAGGCTAGATTACGTAGTTGTTTATATACGCCTTAAAGGCAAATGCCCAGAAATAGGCGCCCCGCGTAGCGGGGACCCGTCGATTTAGAGGAAAAACGTAGGTTACGTCAATGTTTACCTCAATCATAAATTATACAACTGTACTTAATGAATTTTCATTTTTTAACATACCAAAACATACGGACAGGGGATAACTTTTAAGGCCCAGCCACACCAGGTTAGGCTTGTACTACAGGTACTAGACAACGACATCAATATTTCATCATAAAAATCTTTGCCCAAACCGGGAATCGAACCTGGTACCGCTAGCTTCGTATGCAGGCACTATTCCAGGCTAACGCGTCGTCAAAATAATGAAACTAATTTATTTATAGAATAAAAGAAACATATTGGGTATTGTCGCAACGGAGCAATGTCAATCTATAGTGGCATCAAATCACTAACACAAACCACATAGATCATGAGTTTCCTTGTTTTTGACTCCTTTATCTAATATTATTATGCATAACAAATTCTGGCGGCCAACGCATATAAGCGTTTTGACTTTCACCCAATGAGTTGAGCGCACGGGGGCTCTATTCCACTGCATTAAACGATATCGATAGGTATTGAGAACCATATAGTGGAACGTCAACGTTGCCACTGAAAACAATAAGACAACTTGTCAAAGCACAGCTGCCTCGTAGCAGTATTCAAGTGACCTTGGGAAATACCTGGCAAAAGAGACGACAGGGAATGTGTCAAATTAAATTCTGCTTTGTTTCTAGGTGAGAAAATAGAAGCGAAGAGCCACGATGACGTCACGATGCTCTTCAGCGATATTGTCGGCTTTACTTCTATCTGCGCCACCGCAACGCCGATGATGGTCATCGACATGCTCGAGGATCTATACACCGTGTTTGACGTGTTCTGTGAGGAACTGGATGTGTACAAGGTAAGAGATAGATTTTCATCAGATTGGCACTTTTCTGTTCAAGGACATTTTGTTGCCAGTATAAAATATAAACGCGTACGCCCTTGCCGTGAATAAACGTGGGACGGTTTTGATAATTTACTAAGAAACATTTCACAAAGAATCATTTTGCAAAACCCTTTTTTCCCGACACTGTAAATATTTCAAGATTCAATAAAACTAAATCTAACTTAAAATATCGACGGTTCTGTGACTCAATCTCGTATGTTGAATATTGTCCAGTATAAACTGACACGCACTAAGTATGCACTCGCGTACTTAAGGAGTGTCGTAAAGATTGTCCTGAAATCCTTAAAGTACTTGCTGTTTTGGATAGTGTAGAGTAGAAGTGATTGGATACCGGATAAAACATCTGTTACTTTTTGACCTAAAGTGACGATAAAACGATCATAAATCATAATACGCGTCAGTTAAATTGGTAAACTTCTTCTTATTCTCTTCTAGTAAAATCCATTGCTTCCCCTGGTACAGGTCTAAAGATTAATTTAATATTACTAACAAGTATGGCCAGCAGTGTAAAGGTCCGTTGCGTCCGTACCGTTCCGTTAGGTACCGTGAGCAGAAACACCGAAAACTACCTTTCAAAAATTAAGTATTTAGTGAACGCTTACAGTTAAACCTTATATGTTGCTTTTTTATGCTTTTTAGTACGTATGAACAATTTAGACCGTAACTTAAGAAATAATGTAGTGCACTTAGTCGTTCTACTTTTTTTTGGTTAAAAATGATTAAAGATATATTCTAGGTTTTTAATTTTTTGTTGTTTACGTTGTACAGTCGAGTTCATAAATATTGTGTACACTTAAGTACCTTGTCCTTTTAATGTCATAGTTAATGCCATATAGGAATTTTCACATGGTAAAAGTGACAAGGTACAAAAGTGTACACATATTTATAAACTCGACTGTACACGTAACTCTAGTAAAAAACTTTAAGAGCAAGATATATCCGAACAAAATCTCCTTCAGTCTTTCAGTCTCACTAAAATGGCAACCTGAGTCTAAGTGGATATATACCGTTCGCAAGGCGCTGGTATTCTAGCTGACTAAGCGAGATGCAACGAGCCAGAAAATTGCTAGTATGCACTTCTCGCTACGAATCGTGTGGGTTATCGTTGCATATATTATCACTGTTTGCAATAATGTATGCAGGGTTTGGGAGTATGTACAAGCTAAGAATTTCGCAATGCATCTTGCATTTTCAATGCTGCGTGATTCTGCAATGGCATACTAATGTAAAATTTACATGTAGTTTGAGATGAAATTTATCTTTTCAACTAAGTACAAGATAAGACTTAGACGGTTGTACCCTTTTTCTAATCGTTGATGTGTCTTTAATTTGATTTTTCTTGTTTCCTATTGCAATTCATAAAATTATTTCTTAACAGTTCAATTATTAAGTACCCATACAGTTTGTTTGAAACTGGAACTATGAAAGTAGTTGTTTACAAGCTATATTGTTAAACGTCCTCTTATTTTGAACTTGTACTGGTTTGTTTAGACTTTTTTGTCTTTATGCACCTATGTAACAATAAACGGTTTTGAATAAAGGTTTGATAAATTATTTTTTAATACTATTAGTAAAATAACCTTGAATCTTGCGCAGGTGGAAACAATAGGCGACGCGTATTGCGTCGCAAGCGGGCTGCACAAGAAGATCGATTCGCATGCGCCCCAGATCGCGTGGATGGCCATGCGTATGGTTGAAACTTGCGCGCAGCACTTTACACACGAAGGACACCCTATTAAGGTCATATACTTAAGGCAATAGGTACATTAAAAGCATGTTAACCATGTGTACGAGCTTGTTCATCAAAAACCTGTTGAGAATGCCAGTCATCTTCATCGTCGAGTAATTCTTACGATTCGTCAAAAGAATTGCTGTCCTTGTGAAAAACGAGTTCATCGGTAATCATATTCATCATGCTATAAGTCAACTTTTTATTTATAAATTACTTCGATTCTACCACAGTAAAGCTGGGGAAGGTCATTAGTCCGTAATGAAAGTAAACTATACTTATTACCTTCGTACTACTAACCAGCTGATCGCAGAATTCGCATTTTTGTATATTCCGACATTCCATATTACACTACAACGTTGGCAAAGCATTCTCAACCTTAATTATTGCTAATGTCCCTTAACTTGAGAGCCCACACCCCGTCACGTGGCATGTGTTTGCCTTTGTCAGTCTTAAAAATAAACCACGTTATCAATTACATATGTAGCACCACATAACAAAATTAATACAACGCAATTTATGACGCAAATTACGAGTATATTTGTATTAACAGTAGTTACATTCTCGTGAACATTGAACCTTATACTTATTTTTTCTTACAGATGCGTATAGGCCTCCACACTGGCACCGTGCTTGCTGGCGTGGTCGGTCGTACCATGCTCAAGTACTGTCTCTTCGGCCACAACGTCACGCTCGCAAACAAGTTCGAGTCCGGTTCGGAGCCTCTCAAGATCAACGTCAGTCCTACCACTTATGAGTAAGTAAATGACAGGATCCTAGAAATAGTTCAGAAGGAGGAGTTGGAGTTGCAAAAGACCTGGTCCAAACACCAACCAAAAATTGCAGCCACAATAAAGTTTATTCGGTAACCTAACGCAAACGCGTTCTTTTTTAATAATAATATTCAATTTACTGAAAACGCACGATTCGTCAATTTTTTATTTCAAACCAAAACAAGTAATGACTAAATGAAAATATTCGAAGTGATCTTTTGGCAAACGAAAAAAAACCCAAATCATAATTGTCGAATAATATTTGTCCAACCAAAATTCGGTCAAACATTTGTCGGCGTTCAGATAAGGTAACCACTTTAATCAGGTCTTTCCGCACAGCGGCCATATAACCCGCTTATCTATCGCCAAACAGCAGTGTTTGTTCCAGAGTGGTAAAATTACCTATCATTGAAGGATCCAATCCGATTCCTTAGAGCGGTGAAATAATAATAAAAAGCAATGAAATAATTTTACCTCTTTCCCGGTGTAGAAATGGGATGTTTCTTAAGTTAATTACGCGGTCTCTTTATTACTTAACAGTAATAGTAAAAGTTGCTGCGGTCGCCCTCACCATGATCTAGTACTGTCTTCTCGGCCACAACGTTATGCTCGCTATTGAGTTCGAGTCTGTGACCCTAGACAAGATCCGTGGTGATATCGTTACCGTTATCTAAGCTATAAGCTGCCAGATAGTCGTGTCAAGCGCTTATGTCAGTTCCATGCAATATGACGGTTTTGTGAAAATCGTTTTTGATACATCAACTCTCAAGATCAACGTCAGTCCCACCACTTGTGAGAAGTTTTTTAATGGCACTGTCGAATAGAATACTAAAATTTATTTCAGGCGACGAGGTCCATAATTTCCAATTCCTTATAGAGTTTTTTTCACAAAAGTTATGAATGATTATTTCTGTTAAATGAGTTAAAAAGGGAATAAATTCGGTCCAGATTCAAAGAAATAAATTTATTTCTATTTTAAAATGGAAAGGTATTCTGAGTAAGGACTCACCAAGTGGTAGTCGTACGCTTTCGATTTCGAGTTGCGTCCAGGTAGCACTTGGGTTTTGAACTGTGCAATGAAGTGCAAGGAGCAAAGCGCACAACGCAGCTGAGTGCACTTGGGTCCTCGGAACGGTGAGTTACAAGCTCTTGGGCAGAGAGCAGGTTGCCATCTATGTCGATTGGATTTCCTTGCCATTGCACATTCCTATGCACTGCTATTAAATTTTGAATATGACGATCGACATCCGATTGATTGAATTTTGGTGGCTTATGGGTATCTAAGTATACAATTTAAATAGGCTGGTTTCCTGGGTTTTAATGTAATGAGTGTGTATGTATATGATGAAACAAATCTTTTGTTAACGGGTCAGAGAGATGTGACTTGAATAACATGCAAAAAAATGAATTTAGAAATGGAATGATTTTTACATGGCAGTATTTCGAAAGTATAAGTAACTTGTTAAGGAATAAATCACGCCAATTTCTTTTGATATCATTTTTTTTCGAATTAATATCATCGGTACCGATAGATCAAATCCAATCCAATTCAAAAATGTGCATCCACTCGTAAGTAACAAAGTTTAATAAATAAACGTATCGTATTCCGTACCTAAATTGCGTATCACTGCCAATCGACTAACTCGAAAGTTCAATCCAACTCCGACATACTTTGACTCGTTATCCCCTTTATTAGTTTCTTCAAAGCGTTCCACAGAAGAATCAATTCCGTGGAATAACGAAACTTTACTCGCAGGTGGCTAATAAAATTCCCGGGATTCGAGATGGAGGCGCGGGAACGCTCGTGCCTTCCCAACTCATTCCCCAAGGATATTCCTGGCACGTGTCATTTTCTACACAAGTACACGCATCGAGGAACGGACCCAAACGCACCTCAGGTATGCACTGGCTTATTACTTTTGTGTTGTGTATGTGTATAAACAGTACAGTTGGTGGGAACGTGAAATTAGGAGGAAATTATGTGAACGGAGGAACTTAAAGAAAAAGTATTTGAATGAACTACTGCTACGTTGACATTCATTTACATTTGTTGAATTGCCTATCTGTCACTAAAGTTTCGGATTTAAATTGAATCGTTGCTCCTAGATTTTTTATAATTCTTGCTTAGAGATTGTGCTACATTTCTATACCAAAATGCACTTATATACATTCAAAGCATATTCTTGTTTTATCTTCTCTCTTCTTAATTTTTGTCTTAATTAAAGTTAATAGAATCTGCTTTAAACTTCAGTTACTGTTCTTATAGTGTTAACTTAAATTATATAGCAAAGCTGGCAACAGATTCGAAAGAAAATCAGAACAATTCAAATCGTCAAAGTTTTTCGCCACTATTGTTCGCTTAATGTTCCTAACCTAAATCATCTCCAAATTTCGTATTCCAAAAAAACCGGGAGTTGCTCCCTTGAGGTCCACAGTTTAAATCATTCTATATAAGTTTGAAAGTGGAGTAATTTATTGTATTTGACAGGTTAAACATATAGAAGACGCATTGAAAGAATATGGAATAGGACCGACGAAGGCTGACGTAACTGAAGAACCTACTTAGTTGAAGTAATAGTCTTAAGAATAATATTAAGGAGCAAAAATTGTAACGAATTTCTTTTGCTGTAGGTGAAATTGTTTTGCTACTATCAATAAAGATAAATCTTCTTAAGGCTGCCGGTGTAGGGAATATGGTTTTCTACCTTCACGAATGCACCATAGAAAATAGAATAATTATTTAAACCACTTTTAGCATTGTTGTTGTAGGTTCTGAATTCTTTTTAATGCGGCAGTTTTAAATATTTACGATAGCTAAATGTAAAATATGAATCTATAGGTAATGTGTGTTTGTTTGAGAAGATAGCTGGTAGAGTGAGGTTTAGATTAGGAATTAAAAAATGAGAAGTTGGCTGCTATCTAAGACCCCTTTTGAAACACCGGTACCGCGGCCCTTGACGCACTAGCGGTTAACTACAACCGCATACGCGGTTACCCGCTAGTGCGTAACGGGTCTTACTTTAACTTTTAACTTAGAAAACGACCGCAAAATTGTGCTTCTTGCTCCAGAACTGAAGTTAAAGTAAGACGGCAATCGATTTCTGCAATTATTACTGCTTGTGTAATTTGCGTTTAAGTTTGAGACGGGTTTTTCAAGAAACGTACCTACTATTAATTTTGATCGCCGCCAACTGATATTATTTTTCGTGAAAATTATACTTTTAGTTCGTAGTATGTTTCTGTAAATAATGCCATAATTATAAGCACTGCAGAAAAGAAAAAATAGAAATTCGCTAACGCCCATAGGACGGGATACTTGAAGAGTGAAAAACAATTCTCATTAGCATTGATCATTTATAAAAGAAACATCTTTCAGTTGCGTAATATTATTATTATTTAAATATTGCAAGACTTCACCTTAAAGATTACATTCGCATGAAAACAACGTGATACCTACGTAGGCAGTTCGGATAAAGTATTCGAGACTTCCAACATTTTCGATATTATTCAGTCCAATGTAATTGATTCAATTTGCAAATCAAACGTTCCAATTCTCTGTTTAAAAATACATTTATGTTGTTTTGTTTATCAGTATCGCTTTCATAATTATGGAACAATTCAAATATTGTTTTATTTGTTATAGATAAAAATATCTGTAGGTATTTCTGTAAAACTCAATTGATTTTTTATCATTATCTAAACGACATACGAGTAATCAGTACAAAGACAATGCATTATGCTTCAAATATCTATAATTATCAATACCTACATTATGTCACGCTACGTATACCATACCTGCATACAAAAATGCAATGATTCAATGATAGTGTTGGTTATCATTTGCGTAAATATGGCCTGTTAAAAAGCATAAAGCTTTTGACTATATTACTTTATGTTAGAGTGTAAATGTAAAAGGTCGTGTAAAACTAAAAAATAAGAAGCTTTTGAATAAGACTTAAATAATTAAAACCCTTTAGAATCTTGTGTAATTCCTAGCTTATAGGCATTGTGTAATAGATTGTACAATCTTTTTATAAACGTACCAAAACGTGTAAAAAATATTGTATGTATATTTCGAAATATAGTGATCTATGTGAAGCTTTACATTCTTGTTATTTTATAAATGTACATAAAATGAAATCTGGGATATTACGACTTACATAGTTTTAATGCGATTCATCGTAGTACCTATTAATGTAGCTTAGGTTGAAAATGTTATAAAATTTACCCCTTTAGTTTAACAAAACAAAGTAAGTTAATAAATATATAAAGCAAAATTAACCATTTTGTCATAATCTCAATTCACATAATATTTTATTCGTTTATTTTTTCTGTGCTTGTATTATTTTAACTTGTTATAGGGTAAAGCCACTAGTGGGCAGCCAGAGACCTGTAGTCAGCCTCTGCCTATGCTTTGTATGAGTGGGAAAAGTACGAAAGATATATTTTCCACTCTTCGCTCTCATATAAGGATGACTACTGGTCTCTGGCTGACAATGCATTTACCCTACAACTAAGACAAAAAGGGTATACAAATACATGCATACATACAAGTCCTTAATGAAAGCCGTTTTTGTCCAGTCCTTGTATTTAATGAATACTGACGCGTGGTTAATTGCCACCTTTATCTCAAAAGACTTTTGACCCTTTTTAAAGCTTTAAGTAATTGGGTTTGTTTCAAAATTTATAGTCTTCAGGCTAATTCCGTCGTTTTTAAACATAGGGGTAAATTTTAAACATATTTAAAATAAAGTTAAAATTAAATGTAAAATTAAGAAGCTTTTATTTAAATTTTCTTATTGTAAAACTAAAATATTTACGTCAACTATTGTCATAAAAGTTTTGTTACAAACAAAATGTAGGGATCCTAGTGTAAAAGGTTATAATATAATATAAGTCGACTTAAATCGTTTTAAAAAGGGTATAAATACATTAACGGAGTCAACTAGACTTACACCCTTTTTCACTTGATCTTCAGGAGAGTTATATCCTTTTTCACCAGGACCCCAGTTCAACAGTAGAAATTACTATCGATCAGTTTTCGTTTTTTTTATGTACCATCGTTTTTTTTTAACTATTTTATATATTTGTAAGTGCTACGTAATAAATAGAAGTAAAATCTTCGTAAGGTTTTTGTAGTTATCTATGAAAAAGCGTAATTTCTAAAGTAGTTAATATGCTTTCAGCATAACCTTGTATACTCACGTAGGTAAAAATTCATAAAATTCGCATAATTAGAATTAGTAAGTAGTTTTTCTCGTGTCTAATCGCTTTTTTTTTAAATTATACGTTAATATAAAAATGAGTTAGTCCAGTCATTAATAAGTGTAAGAAAAAAATAAATTAAAATCAAGATGAAGGTTCTGTTATACCGCTTTTATTAGAAAGAGCACATTCGAGTTATACAAGTTTTATTGTAAACGAGACCTTAAAGATTCATGCATTGAATTCCTTCTACTTTGAATTTTAAGTTGCAGTTACGTCTTTTTGATGTACGAAGGCAGATATTCAAATGAAGAAAGTGACTCCAGTGAACTTCATCAAAGTTAAAGGCAGGAAAGTTGGAAAGTAATTGAGTCCCCCATTGACTCGTAATTTTGACGGCTCGCTTTGAAATAAGCGTTTTTTTTTCTTTCTTTCTATGAACCATTTGATTGTCAGTGTCTATTAAATACAATACAATTAAAATTTCCTAATTATTGTTAAATCAATCTTATGTAAAAAAAAATAGTTTTTGTTTCAGGTTTGAATTACCTAGTTAGCTTAATAACGAATATTAATGAGTTTCTTTTTCTATCAAGTTATGATAACATGTTTAACTTGAAGAAAGAATAAAAAACATGCTCATTTGCATCATTAACTGGTTTTAAGTTAAAAAATACCTAGACATATTCGGTTTTCGAACAATGTTTTCTTCTAAGTAAGACAAATTATCTGTGAAACTGGTTAAAACTTAAAAGGTTTATGGTTTAAAATTAATAATAATGTTGATTCTTGTGCTTCTTTTTTAAGATGTTATGGTAAGTATAGTTAACTTATTAATATTACATTCCATGATACTCCTTTGACATTTTGCTGTGTTGTGATAGCATATGCCTGTTTTTAGAATAAGATTCAAAGCTATGTTTTAAAGCATTTACAGCACATATCGCTTAGGTAAGATCTCATCTAGTCATTACAAGTAAGACCCAATAGACCTAATACCATTATAAATAAGACCTAATATTAGTAATTTTAAAATAGATTTTTCCTTATTTAGCTTAATTAAGAAGGTACATATTTTATGAGTACAAATAGAACGCTGTATTTTTTGTGGAGAAATCTCGTTCTGGGACAATTTCTAGTTTTCAAGTCACTATGCAGTATAAAGATCAAGTTAATTAAATTAAAAAAGTGGCTAATTTACTTAATAACATTAGCTGAAAAATACTAAAAACAGAAAAAAATACATTTCCATTTTAAAAATTATTAAGTTTATAATTAATTCATAGAGCCTAGTCATTTACAATAAAAATAGAGTAGGACATTCTGTTAGTATCATATAACTAGATTTAAAGTATTAGCGACATTGGTTGCGTTATTTGTTTTTTATTTAGCACAATTAATAATATGGCTTATTAGTGTCACTATGTAATAAGGGCTTTTATAAGTTATAATGTGCTTAAAACTTGCTAATTAAACAATGTTATATGTGAACTGTATATAATGTACACAGCATTGCTTCGAATATCGCTTTAAGATTGTAAATTTCGAAAAAAAAACTGTTTATTCCTTCGGAAAGCATTCGTACTTGTATGAATGGTTTTAGAGATCAAAAAATTTACAAAAGGTCGTAATTTTTTACCCCAAAAGTTGTCCAAAGTGGTGTAAGTACGTAGTAAGTACATTAAAAAGATTTAAGTCTAATCCATGTTGACTTCCTATTTTAAATGCCTTGATGTGTACTAACTATTGTAACCCCCTTACTAATAAACGTTGAGTTAGGGTCGTGTAGCTAAACCATGCTTTGGCTTTATCTGTCAAATTCAAATGTCAAAATGACAGATAAGGACAAAGCATGGTTTAACTACACCATGGTAACTCAACGTTTATTAGTAAGGGGGCAAGAAAATAAGTCTCAAGGTACTAACACAATGTTTTTTGAAATACTTTTTTCCTGGAGCCGCAAATAATTTAATTTTAATTAATATGTACGTAATACCGTAATACAAGCAAAATTCACTTCCATTTTGCACTGCGTCTAAACCGAAAAAAAACTTACCAAAAATAATATTTTATAGCCTTTTGTTTTTGGTTTTTCCACATTCAGTTAAGAAAACAATACATTGTATTTTGAACAACGCTTTCGCTTTTCACATTTCACACCTGTCTGACGTATCATGCCAAACGCATTGTGAACGCCGTTTTTATTATTGTAATCGTTTCATATTTATTCGTATTTAGGTACTCGACAATCAACTCGAACTTTAAGCCCGATTTACATTGGGCAAAGGCAGTGGACAGTGGACAGTGGACTGTGGACAGTGGACAGTTGACTGTGGTCAGTGGACAGCGGACAATGGACAGGGGACAGTGGATAGCGGACAGCGGACAGCGGACTGCAAACAGCGGACAGTGGACAGTGTGCAGTGGACAGTGGACAGTGCACAGTGGACAGTGGACAGTGCACAGTGGACAGTGGACAGTGGACAGTAGACAGTGGACAGTGGACAGTGGACAGTGGACACTGGACACTGGACACTGGACAGTTGACACTGGACAGTTGACGCTGGACAGTGGACAGTGGACAGTTGACAGTGGACAGTGGACAGTGGACAGTGGACAGTGGACAGTGGACAGTGGACAGTGGACAGTGCGCAGTACAGTAGTGTGAACCGATCGGACAGTAGCGAGTCAAATTGCCTTGCCACTGGACCCAAATACAATCGCTTTCTATTTTTTCACTCCACTGTCCTTGGCACTGCCCTTGAACAAAGTAAATCGGGTTTGAGTCCTTGTAATTCCTGTATATATTGCGTGGACTTGATGTCTTTAGGGTTGGGCCCTGACGGCCTTACTTGCATTTAGCCTTGGCATTCAAAACGTCTCAGTAGTACACTGACCAAGTACTTAGGTATGCAAAATGACTTGTTTATGTAATTTGGTCTATTTATTTGTCTAATCCCATGATTACAACATTTTCTATGTCTCAGAAATACTTAGCAAAACGTCTAGATCGTGAAATGCGCAAGTAGGCAGATTGTCTTAAGAATTGTATTAAGGACTATGTAATCAAAAGATCTTGTTTGTTTATTGTCTTAGTTATAAAATGAGCATGTGGATGAAACGTCACAAATGCTGAACGACTGCGTTGTTTGAAAAACGAGCAACTGCAAATGGCTCAGGCCTGAGATATGCGTTAACATTGGAAGTACTATGGAGGTGATAGTAAAATGTACCTATTGTCATTAATACAACCAGGACAAATTGCTACTTACGTAATTTTTTATACATTCGATTTAACTACATAGTGGACGCATAGTGCATATTGGACGTGAAGATTATCCAGACCATTCACCTATTAAAACATTATGACATTAAGTCGTTTTACAGCTAAGTCATTCAGTCTACTAGGTATGCGTAGGTCTTATAGCAATTTTTAGCCCTTTACAGACCAAGACATTTTTCTACCCGGACAAATATACAACTACGGTGCTCTGCTGCCAAGGCTAAATGCAAGTAAGGCCTTCAGGACCCAACCCTATTAGAACACCCAAATTAAAAACAATGGGACTGTATGTCAAATTGCGTGCAACCCGCTAGTATAAAATATACTACCAGTTTCTTAATAGTTCTTGGGAATCTTCGCTTTTCTATGAAACACGAGTGACAAAATACACAGTCCGTTGCGAGGGCAAGTGTGATAGAGATACCCAGCCGAACGCCATTAAGAGACCACATACGATTCAGTCGGTAACGTTCGGCGATCTGTGGCTGCGTGTATATCACGTGTCGTACTTATTTAGGTGTCAGAAGGTGACGGATGCCTTATCTAACCGTTGTCACGTGACAAACGCAGCCACGTTAGGGCCTATTTGGATGTATTCAACCTGACCATAATCAACTTCAGACTGTCAAACGTGATAACGGGATTAGACCCCAAAATACTCGATGGGTTAATTTTTCAAACATGACACCTTTATCGCATGTTTTTGATTGAATCTTTGAAACCGTACGTTCTGTAGCGATGATTTTTGATTAAACAGTTGGTATTTATAACTTCTTTATCCTGGTAAACCATTATTGTAATAAACGTCGTGGTTTTAAAATAAACAGCAATTATATTAATTTGACGCTGCCTCAAGGCCAAACTATCTCCATCTGACGTTCCTCACTCGGAAGTACATAAAGCTATCCCGTTTCATTCTTGCGCCCTCTTAAGAATCTGGGAGTACTGTATTTTGGATCTTGTGTTTTTCGGATTCGGCTCGGAGGCAGTGCATTAATGCACTAAAACAATGCAATTTAGATGGTAAATATTTATTGTAGGCACTTATATCTCTGATCCTGCCTTCAAGTAATTAAATGTACTCACATTAGGCCACAAGACGCATGAGTGTCGTCTTTTAATAATTGCCTAAGATAATGGCCTTCTATTATGTATTAAATGTATGTGATAGTCAATCTTATACTATATTATAGACATGTATTGAGCCTATCTGTCACTATGAATGTAAGCTGTTTGTATCACGCTGTTATAAATTCGTTGGATAAGTCCTTTCCGTCGAAGCGAATGCACTATTAGTGAAAATCTTAAAAAAATAAAACGTTTCTTTTGTACAATGTTGTTTTATTATCATCAGTTCATTCCTTAAATTTTAATTCTATCCAGTAAAACGTAATTGCATACGACGTAATGTTATAGTTTTATTTTTAACGAATAAAAGCCCGACTTCATATTTTATAGAAAATAGACGGTCTTTTACAAAAAATATATTAAAGAATGTACTTAGTTGAACCAATCACAATGTTGAAATATTTGATTGACTCATGTTTCCATTCTATAAAACTATACCTACTTACGAGTAAGGTTCTCAAATGTGTTATATAGTTGACTACAAAGAGATGTACCTATCCAGTTTTGGACCTTATTACAATGGCATTAGGATAAATCCCTTGGTAGTCGACTGTACATGTTGTACCGTAATTATTTGCAAAGCGATTTGCATAATAAACTTAGCTTCACCAGGAAGAAACAAATAATAACGAAAAGTTTAAAAAAAACATGATTACGGGTAACTAAAAGTTCTTTTTTCTACGGAAACGTTCTTAGAAGTCAAACTACCTCCGTCCTCTTTAATATCAAACATTTTATCTCAAAAAGAACAACTTAATAAAACATCGCCAAATTTTCGTGTAACAAACTAAGTTTTGTGCTTTTATAGATACAAAAAATAATATCGGAACGAGTAAACTTCTTAACATGGTCGCAAAAATAAATCTCGGAACTTTTTGGTACATGAATCGGTTCTCAGTAAATATGACAAGCGCCTGTTTAGCAGAAGCGGGGGCGGGAAGCGATAAGCGGGAGCAAACTAACGCTTAGAAATGTATGAAATATGCCACCAATCGGCGATACGGTGATGTTTTACCGTCGCTTATGTCCTGGCCAGAGGTAACCGTTTTGTCGAATTTTAGTTCATCAATCGTTTTGCGGAACCCATGATGTTTTCAGGATATCTTAAATATTAATTACGTAAGTTAGATTAGGTTAGGTTAGGTTAAACTGAGAATATAAAAAATAAGTGATAAGAAATGCCTTTCGATGAAATGAAAATTCTACATAACGATAGTTGAGAGGTATTTCGATAAATAGCGACATGTTCCAAAAATTAACAAGTCTTGACCTACAAACCTGTATCATAGTTTTTGACGGTTTTTATTAGCCTAAGCTGCTATAGTCTTAAAATATATTAGTATCCCACTTAAGTACTCAGCAGGCGTATAAACATTCATCACCCAATAAGACCGAAGCTATTTTTACGCCCGTAAACCCAGCTTTAAGCCCATTTACGCCTCATTCGGTATACACAAGCATTCGCATTCAGAGAACGTTTAATAACTCTTAAAGGACGTATTATATCGTAAATTCAGCGAATATGCACTTAAAATAAACATATGAGCCGCAAGTTTATTGCTTGAGAGGGTTATTGAATTTGTGAGACGTATATTGGCTTGATATTAAATTGTTTACGTCTTGGAATTAGGGACGTTAATGCTACAATCGTTAACGTCTTGTTTTTATTTGGCAGAGAGGTTTTAAATAGCACAGTCAGCTTAAGTATAGGTACAAAACTTAAATAAATGACCTCTTGCATGTAGTTGTAACACATCTGTATAGACCGTTCAAAGTATTTTTTTTTTAAATTTGACGTAAATTTCGTTTTAGTGTTGTATACAACTACTCATACGTAAGCTACAAAAAGAGGTCCTTTACTTAAGTTTTTTCCTAAAGTTGCTGTGACGGTTCTCTGCCTTTTGGCAGAAATACGTTTGGCCGAATGTAACGTTTCTCAACCGTTTCATTTCCCAACCTGCTTTTATATCTGTAAATCTAAATATTTAATATTTTTTATAATACTAACCTAACCTAACCTATAGGGTTCTACGCGATGGTACTGAAAAGTCCTGAAATATTTACAGTTACAGAAAAAAAAGTGGGTTGGCAAATGATACAGTTGGGAAACGATACATTCGGCAAAACATATTTCTGCCAAAAGGCGGGATACCAGCTCTGACTTTAACATTGAAGTGGAAGAAACAAACAATACCTTGTAAGGAAAATATCTCGAGAAAAACTGAAGAACTTTTTCCTTCCATCGATTAAGTAAAGTTTTGTAAGTTAACAAAAAAAGGTATTGGCCATTTTACGAAGGTTTAAGAGAGTTACTAATAAAACATCTATTACAGACTCTCCACGACTAGATACAGCTATTACCTTTATAACAATATTGCTGTAATTTCACTTGTTTGACAAAAGAGTCTTTCTTGCAGACAAACTGTTATACTTTTATCAGTTTTCCAAGGCAGTTTTTCTCTACTCAAGGCGGTAAAAACGATATCGTATTTGACCTGTTATGGTATTATTTCGTCGGCTTAGTGCAAGAAGTCATTAAAGGCATAAAGTTACTAAGTACAGGTACAAACACAGGCGGATTCGCCACGACTTACTCTTTCTAACGCACTGACCCATTTCTTTTTACGTTTAGTAATTTCGATGTTACAGCAATGACATTAAGTCATTAATTTCAATTTTTGCTTTATTGATTTGACGGAAATGGTTTATGACCATTAGTTACTTTAATCAAAACATCTTTTTTTATTTTTACACATTTTATTACGTTTGAATATTCACTAATGTTACTTATTAACTTTAAAAAATAAAATAATATGAATATCGCTCTGAAAGTATTTGAGCTAGAATTCATTATATGCATATAGTTACTTTTAGCAAACAGTAAAACGAAAAAAAATGTTATTATAACGCTTTAATGATTTTTAACAAAATAAGCATTGGATGCATATTACTACTTTTACTTAAGTATAAAATAACTAAAGTACATTATACAGTTTAAAAAAAATAGGAAACAGCATTAATGGCAGCCAGAATGATTGTTTAAAGTAATCAATGATAGTTATCGATTTTAGTTGTGTCCAAAGATACGTAATTCAAGTGATTAAATTATGGTTAATGACTTTTGACAAATAAGTTGTTTCAATTTGAACACCTTTAGTGAAATTATTCTTGCTCTGATAAGTTCATATTTCAACTCTTTTATGCCTACCTACGAGTACGTCTTGCTCTCGCGGTAACCCGCCACTCGTTCGGTCATCGCGATCGAAGTCATACCGTTGCAGCTGCGACCAGGGATGGACGTTATGCGAGATGGTAGTGACTTCTTACAAAATGAAGCGAAATAATATTAACATTAACGCAGGACGAGGATCTTTGATGCTAGAAAAGATTCTAAATAAAGCGAATGAAGAGCGTTTGTACCTATTGTCATTAAATTATAATAAGATACGTTCAAATTGCTTATGCTGTTAAGTTATAGTGTAGGTAAGTAAGTACTTAGTTAAGTATTTCATTTGCAAAAGACTGATTTTACACGATGGGCGAGATTTTGTATAGGTACCTAGGTTTTGTTTTGACCATCACCTGAGGCGAATAGTGTTTATTTATATCTCATAATAAAGATCACAAATGCGGATTTAGTTACTTAAAAAATATGTCCTCTAAATGTCGTCTCCCTACACGTGCACATTCATCAAAACGGAGCCTCGCGTTTTGTACCACTCGCAGCATATTCTGCGTAATGTTGTTGATTTCGATAGCAATATTTTTTTGGAAATCACCTATATTTAGACCGTGGGTTGTTATTAAAAGCTCTGGTTTTGAGATACCCCCGTCGAAACAAATCCATAGGGGTCAAATCGGGCAATCTCAGCGGCCACGGATTTCTCCAAAGCGGTTTATCAATTTTCGAGGGAAATGTTCGCGAAGCACGTTCATCGACACTGTGGCCATGTGTGGTGTAGCACCATCCTGCTGAAGCCAGGCGTGTGATGAATAGGACGGATGTGCAAGCAATTTAGGCAAAAATTAATCAGCTATCATTTTCCTATAGTTTTCACTACCTATTTACATTTTACTGCCAGGCATTTTCAAAAAAATAACCCCCAATAATTCTATTCAAAGATGAGGTAGACCAAACAGTAACTGTTAGACAATGCCTGCCTGGTCTTTGGTGTTTTAACCGTGGATTAGACGATCGCGGGCCCCAGTAGCGACAATTTTGTTTCACTACATGCTTGTTGACATGAGTACTCATGTGAAAATGGGCCTTGTCACTACAAAAAATGCAATTTATGGTACGAAATCTGTGCAACATTGTGTCACAAAAAACTTTGTGTTTGGTTAAATCACTTTCATTAATTTCTTGAACCAGTTGAATCCTATAGAGATGAAACTTCAATTATTTTTTCAATATTTCATGCACTGAGAACTTTAGGAGTCTTAAAGAGAGCTGCTCTCTTCCGCACTGAAAGTCGTGGATTTTCCTGTAAACTCCGTTGCACACTCAATATGTGTTCCGGCGTCCGTGTGTGCTGGGGCCTGATCTCGGTATATTATGTGCCGAAGAAGTTTCTCGGAACCTTTGCACCCATCACCGAAACAATTTTACACTCGGCCCGTCTCTTAACGAAATTATATAGCGTGCAAACGCTTCAACTGCATAAGAATGACGGCATTCTGACCATTGAAACAAGATGAAAATAAAATTCGCAATATTGAACCGTGTAATCCCGCCAAATGTCAAAACCCATTTTTTTTTAATTATAAAAATGACTTATGAAAATATAAAAATCTGCCACCGGCCACCCTGTATAAAATGTATTTTACTTTTGATCTTAATGGGTGACAATCAGAATGCTGATTTGAAACTACAGTCTTTGTAGGATATTAAAAATGGCTTAGAGTCACCTAGACACATTCAAGCACAGAAAGATACGCCGCCAGTCCTTCTTACGAATATTAAAGAAGTAGAACAGTTTACGGTTTGCTGAAAATGTGCAATGAAAAAATAATACCCGCGGAACTTCACCACTGGTACCGGAACTTGCCAGCCAAAGAGTGTCGTGATTATAATAATAATAATAATTTATTTTTATTTCGAATGTCATGGATTCATATTTGTTAGTAAGTACACAAATTCTTATAAACTACTTGTTAAAACATAAGAGCAAATTAAAATAAAATAAAATAAACTACCTACTTAATAAGCTATATTGCTGCTTACATGTAACTGTCTACAGTGGCCCATGTAAGGGCAATCCAGCCTATCCGCCACAACAGCCACGATGCTATTGCCGCTGCCACGCACTCTGCTTAGCATGGACGCGCACCGCTTGCGCAGAGTGGTGTAGAAGCAGTCGGAGCGCGCCTCCGCGAACATGCCAGATGCACTGCAGGAGCGCGGCAGCCGCAACAGCACCCTAAACGCATTGTTATACTGGACTCGAAGGGCATTAAACGACTTGCGAGTATAATGCGCCCACAGGCTGCACGTATAAAACGACGTACAAAATGCCTTAAACAGGGTGATTTTAACTGATTTTGAGCAGACTGATTTTGTCCCTGAAGATATGTCTTCTAACTCAGAAGACGTAGAGTAAAAAAGATGGACGTCAAGGGTTTTTTTTTACTCTTTTTCGTACCTACTGTAATAGTTCAATCAAAAGCTGATGTCTTTATTAAAAAATTTAGAAGTTTTCACGTTTTACCTATACTAATAGTACTTGCTGTTGTCTGGAATTATTATAATATTAAGTTCGTCTATCAACAATGAATATTTCATTATTATGTTAGTTTGAAGTTAAAAATAACGTCATTACGAGAATTTTGTGTTATTTTTGTGGTCTTGCAGACTTTATAATCTGTGAAGTAGAATTAAATAAATCTGTTTATTCGTTGTTGATTAATAAGTAATATTTATAATGCTTCTAAGTTAATAATTACGACTGATTAAACCAATTTTGTTATAGAAAACTATATTTCCCGATTTATTTGTAATGAAAATAAAAAATAACTAATTGTAAGTTCCCTTAAGAGCGAGAAAGACCAAAAGTCACTAACTACATATTTAGGCTTTTAAAAAAGTTATTTGACTTTATTGTACAAAGTTTTTAATTGGATTTAATAGTAAATACATTTAGCTAACCATTGATGTTTAATTTTTAAATCTAGAACCGAACCTATTACAATTATGGTCATTTGACTGTGTCAAAACTTTGAGCCCGTTTTTCTCCGACTTGACTTTTTGTTAGTTAATGACTTCTTGCACTAAGCCGACGATTTTTAAATGGTCCGCTATTACTGTCAAATAAATAAGAGCTATCAAAACGTTGACAACACGATAATAGGTCAAAGACGATACGGTTTTTACCGCCTAAAATCTCAGAGCTAGGGTGGATGTGACGGACTCCAGAGCAGAAGGCTCAGACTACTGTCTAAGAAACCAACGGGATGCCGTCTCCGTCGTGTTGGGGCGCCACTGGATCACTTCGTAGTACTCGACGATGACGCCCTGACGGTGTTCTCGGCTATTGGGTGCCTCCGCTGGTCTGAGGCATCCTCAGTCAAATGGCCCGTTAGAGAAAGCACAAGGTTCCCCGACCCTTGCGCTCGGGCAGCTCTATGGCGGAGGGAGCAGGTGCGCGTAGCGCCGCCGCGCTCTCCCTGCTTTCTTCTTCGGAGCGGAGCAGCGTCAGGGTCCTCCTCACGCGCTCGCTCAGCGGCTTCCTTTTGACCGATTACGGATTCACAAAAGTAAGCCATATTGTCCCACCACCTTTCGCTGCTAAGCATGGCGTGGATAATGGTTGGCAGCGACAGGTCGCTGTCGCAACCGTTTGTCGTTGTTGCGCCCAGGCCGGGCACTCCTCGATTGTGTGACGCGCCATGTCAATCGGCGCGTCACAGTGTTGACATGCGGGAGTGGTCTCTCAGTCGGCTTTTTGATTAAGGTACTAAGCGAAACAGCCATGGTCGGTAAGGACCTAAATGTGACCTGTTAATCTAAATGTCATAACGCCATGACGTCTCGCAACCCATTGATCTAAATGGAGCCGTATTGCTTCCACGGTAAGAAGGCCAGCCGTATGCGTGTATAACTCTTCGGCCCATCTGCGGTGGTGCACCACTTCGTGGGCGAGCATTCTCACTCGGTTGACCTCCTCCTCGTCAGGTAAACGAACCTAACCTAACCTTCCTATTATTAGTATTACGATGTAATTTCTATTGGAAATTTTGTATTACTTAATTCGTATTACTGAAAATTTGTACTTCAGTAAATAAAAAAAATAAAAATGAAAATTTGGAATCAGCGTCCAGCGTCCTCTTTCGTATCGTCATGGAGTACTAAATGTAAGTATATGCTACTGGCTGAAAACCAGCGCTGTAGGTGTCCAGCACCTCAGAATAATGGCCGGTTTACACGTTGACCCATCATGGGCCAGCCTACGGACGGAGCAATGCGTAAGAGTGAGATAGAAGAATGTGTTGCTCGCTCTAAGGTGTAAATGCGTCCCTTACGTTAGCCCATAATGGGCCATCGAGTAGAAGGGTCATGATGCCGAGGACGGGTTGTCTGCATTAATTATTTTAGTTATAATGTGTTTTAGCTCATAATCATCGCAAATCATAACTGTTTTTTTTAAGACTGATATTTTTATAAATCAAACCTAACCTAACCTAGCCTTGTCTACACATTAGATATTTCACAAATTCTGAAAAGTTTATAGTTACAGCGATATAAAAAGTTATGACTATCAATAATTATGTCAACAATATCATTATGACCATTAAAATTATGGGAAACAAAGGGCTCGGCGAGGACACACTCCGTGCTGTTTCTGTTACATTGTTTGTTTTGTTCTATTTGTCTGTCTTCTGTTTAGTAAATAAATGTCTTTATTTCTCTCTTTGTTCTTTATATGCAAAATTATGCATTTAAATATACTTAAGTCTGTATTTAGGAGTTCGTGTCACGGATATATTCCGCTAAAGTACAGTACACGTTTTAGATAAGTAAAGGCTATTTGAAAACGTGGTGTTTGTTTGAACTATGCGTCCTAGAGGCTGTTACATACATAATTATTTTTGAAGAAATTGTATGTATGATTTTTTTTACCAGCAGCCGACCAGCGCAGGAAGTTTGGCTTATGTAGGACTGAACGAAGCGTAGGCTTATTCCCCATTTATTGATAGAGCCTTGTGCCAGATTTTTATTTCTCAAAGGAGTAAATAGAAATTTAACTCATCGCCTAAAGGTAACGACGAGGAAGAGGTAAGATCAGATGTGTACTCTCAGCCCAATGGAACCTTGACACACCATAGATAGAACGGTGTCACAGTGACATTATGAAACAATTTGTTTGACACTTCTTACGACTTCAATCATAACGTCACTGTGGCACAGTTTATTTATATAAACTGAAATTTCAGGGTATAAATGAATGCACTGCATTTAGATATAAGGTTAAAGTACAAATAATTTAAAACATTCAATACCTACTTACGTCTATAAGTCTTTAGATAAATAAACAATAACCTACTGCGTAACGATTTCTCAAATTAATTATCGTTTTCCTGCTCATCTGTTAAAGCCAAACACCGGAAATTGGAAACACATACTCAAATCTAAAATATACCGTTAAATGTAACGTTTTTAGCAATAAAACGAACGCGAAATTAGCGAAGCGGTAACCGAAACCGCCTAGAGCCAAGATTTATTTAGTAAATTGTTTGTTTACGTTCGTTTTTATTTTTACCATCAAATATTATGAACTCAAGACAAACATGCGGTTAGCGTCATGATATAGTAAACATAGTCTTATATTATAAATATCTGAGTATTATAAGAGTGAACGGTAAAGTGACTTTAAAATAGTTCGGTCAAGGACTTTTAATGATGAGCCAAAAAAAAAACTACTTAGCGTAAAGCGGAGTCGAATTTCTGACCATCTGCTGCTGTCCTTCTGTCCAAACGTAAGTCACGGGTTTTTATCTCATAAACGGAATTATTTTTTACATTGTTATTAATTTATTAAGTGTACTACGTAGGCATTATAACTAGAAGCTAAAGCGATAAACAGATTCGTAAAACGGGTCACGCTCTTGCAATCTCTTCAATTCCAGGAATAGACCCGGACCTTGAAATTTTTATATTTTATGTCATGCGTTCAAATTCATCTATATATACACTCAGGAGCAAAAATAACGGGTCAGAGTGCGTTTTTCATACTAAAGAGGCTATTTCGAAGCCTTGGTTCCTCGCCTGAGAATGCTTTTAGTGAAATCTGATGATGAATACCCCGAGTATCGATACAGGACTTCCAGAGTGCCTATGATACCCAACTGAATGAATCTGCGGTTAACGCCGGAATTGTGCATGTTCAGAAAAACATCTAAAATGGCAAAAAAATGTAAGGAAATCCAAGTGCTGACCTAAACTCTCCCGCTGTGGTGTTAACTGGTTGTGCAATCAGTTAGATATCTTAAGAATTTTTGACCTCCTCTATTGAACCTCGCAGTATCCACCATTAAAACTCACTCAAAACAACCCCTGGCGAGGAACCAAGGCTTCGAAATAGTCTCGTTTGTATGAAAAACGCACTCTGACCCGGTATTTTTACTCCTGAGTGTAAATATAAATATAAATAATTTCTGAACGACTGCATCAAATTGTATAGTTCTTTGTTATTATATGAATAATACACCGGGAAAGTCGGAAATTTGCAGCAAAACGGAACCGCTGGCGCTGGTTTTAATTATTTTTAGGGGTATGATTACACTTAAAATAGAAGCATAAACATTTTTTCTTACCCTTACATTAGCCATTCTCTAACAATAAACCGCGAGGGTTAAAATTGCCGTCAGTGTCTAACACTTAAAGTCCGCGAGAATTTCTATTGTGGTCATTGTCTAAAAAGTAAAGTCCACGAGTGTTTTAATTATGCCCATCGTCTAACAATTAAAGCTAGCGAGTATTTTAATTGTGGTCATTGTCTTATAATTCCGTGAGAGTTGAAAATCAATTATATTACAATACAGCTCTAAAAAGAACCTTTGGGTTTGTACTTCGCTGTCGATTGCTAAGAGAAGAATTCCGATAAAATCGATAATGTAAAATAAATACAAAGCAGTGCTCTCTCTCTACAAGCCAAAAACAAATATCTGACCCTTAGGCAGTCAGATATTTGTTTCATCAAACATGTAAATTATGCAAATATCATAAATAAGAATAATTTTAAAGATCCCTTATCTAGAAAGCCATGGCTGATAATTTACAGATATTGTACGTACCTTACCCTATTTTATGGGCGTCCTCCGCAATTCAAATTGAGAATGGTTACTTTATCACTGTCTAAAGGGACCCTAATGAGGCCCGTACATCAACGGTTCTGGTTTATATGCTATAAGCAATTTTGAGCCTGTGTAGAACCCTATCGCAGAAAGTCAATTATTAATTCCGGCTTAATTTCCTTCGCGTAACTTGACGTGGTCGATATGACAGGGGTCCTTGGTGGTTAAAATTGTGTTGATAGTAGCTATACATTTGCTCTGCTTATTGTAAAATAACTTGTATAATTCTTCAAGGCCTAGCAAGTTTTAGGAAGTATCCTTCGTAAACTTTTAGATAATTTTACGAGGCAGGCAGCTGGTGTAAGACCTATATATTTTTTCTGACTTAATAACAACCATAATCTTGACCCTATAAGCTCCTTGCCAAGCCCCTTGTACAAAAAATATACATTATACAACCATTGGAATAAAGATCCATTGCAATGGAGATAAAATGATTTTTCCTTGGTTTTTAAGACTGGCAATTGAATTAGAAGAATTGACTTTATGGTATCCACAGTTGCCACAGAAGAATCTTTTAAAGATGACACAACAAACAGCTAGGTAAGGATAAAAAACTGGTCAAGTGCGAGTCGCACAGCGAGAGCTCCTTACCACCGCAAAGTAGGTAATACAATATCTTTATTTACTACGTAAAATTACAAATTTAATTAATACACTTAAAATATAATAAAATATAAATTAAAAAATATACCTAATTAGGTATATTCCGATATGAATTCGACTTCGAAACAAATAATAGCGTGCCCAACTCGCACTCGATGTTTTTAGGGTTGGCTACCCAAAGGACCCTATTACTAAGACTCCACTGTCCGTCTGTCCGTCTGTCGGTCACCAGGCTGTATCTCATAAACGTGACAGTTAGACAGTTGAAATTTTCACGGAAGATGTATTTCTGTTGCCGCTATAACAACAAAAACTAAAAACAGAATAAATTAAATATTTAAGGGGTACCATACAACAAACGGGTTATTTGCCGTTTTTTGCGAATGTAAACATAATGGTACGGAACCCTTCGTGCGCGAGTCCGACTCGCACTTGGCCTGTTTTATATTATTTTTGGTTTTTCTTCAAGGCGTGTACTATAATCATAGCAAGACTCTTACCGACTACGATTACGAATTTTGACCGACTTACGATACATAAAAAAAAGTTGGGAATGAAAATGGCTTGTATGGAAAACCTTTTCATTATTTCACTTTTTTTAATTCTTTGTATTTTGTTAGTGAATCCGCCGTAATAACACTAATAACGCACATTCTGAAAATAAATCAACCCGCTATCCCTCTAGTCCCAGTAGTTCGGTTGATTAGTCCGGGGCCGAACTACTGCCACACTTTTCTTCCCATTAGTTCGGTTATGACGTCAAACCGAACTACTGAGAATTAAAACGCCTCAAAAGTACGGTTAAGGATGCACACCCATACACAGCACAGCTAAATAAAAAATCAAAGAGACATTTATTTCATTCCTTTTTTTAATAAAAAAAAAAAGGTTAAGTAACTTCTTCGTATTAGATCGCTCACGCTTTAAAGGTTGAAACGGTTCTCTGCCTTTTGGTCGAAATACGTTTGGTCGAATGTATCGTTTCACAACTTTTTCATTTGCCAACCCGTATTATGCTAAATAATGTCAGCAGGCGGGCCTCGCCCACAGCTGTAGAAGCTTAAAACAACATGTTTATTTTATGGGTGGGTCCCGCCTGCGTTGACTATAAAATAAAGCCTAAACGTTGCAGTGCTGACATTATTTAGCATAATACGTTGCTTGTTTTTTGCTTTTCCGTCAAGAAAACGTTTTTGCAGTCGGGTTTTTGCTTTTTTTATTATTATTTTAATTTTGACTTTTTAGTTAATTTTTAATATTAATAAGTACGAGCAAGTGCACGAAAAAGTTCAACTTGGAGCAGAAGGAATGGTATCTATGCCTTACAATCGTTCATTCTGTACCGACACTAATATATTTATATTCCCAAAAAAAAACGGGACGTTTTCCCGGGATTAAATATAGCCTATGACACTCTCGCTGCGAAGACAAATCCAATGATACCTCATTTGTCAAAATCGTCCAAGCCGTTTTTACTGTAGCGGGGAACATAGAACTGGACATACATACATGACTGTGAAAAACATAACCCTCCTTTTGGGCTCCGCCGCAGTCGGGTAAAATAATCCGATAATGGTAATTTTATAGCTACATCACAATTCAAATAGTTAAGTTTGTAATTACAATCTAAATTGCAGTTTATAAACTAACCACGACCTATGTCGATGTATATTGTAGGTAGGTACAATATTTTTTCAATGGCAAGTTCAGTTTGTCCCTCAATCCAGAATACAGATTTGTTGGCGTATCCGATTCGCACTTGGCCGGATTTTTTAATAATAAAAGTTGTTTGCACATCATTAACCGAACTACACACCACTTCCCAATAGTCCGGTTTGACGTCATAACCGAACTAATGGGAAGAAAAGTGTGGCAGTAGTTCGGCCCCGGACTAATCAACCGAACTACTGGGACTAGAGGCCGCTATCTAGGTTCAAAATATACAGTTCTTTGAAGTTAGAACGGACGGACGGACAGCGGAGGCATATTAAAAATCTCTCTGAACTCCTATCGGATACGGAACCCTAAAAAAAGCAACGTTACATACTGAGTCAACAGTGTATTGGTCTACTCGTGAAAAAGCAATTTTATAACACAACTGAAATCAAATATTTTGATATTAAAATATGTAGCAGAAACCCGAAAACATAACTGATTACGGATAGCTTCCCCCATCATTAATTAGGGGTAAACTGACTTATCATGTAATTCTCTTGTGCCGTGTACCCCCCCGGGTAAAGGCACGTAACGACGAAAATCGTATATTAATTAGACTGAACTTCAGATTTAGCGTGTTCTGATACGAAGATTGATTACACGTTATATTGTAATATTGTAAATCAGAAAATAGGAAAATACCCAAACTGGTAGTAAACAAACATTTACAAATATAAATATCGAGAGAGAATCTCACTCAAATTGGCCCAGTCCCAAACTAAGCTCTAGGCTTGTATGCACTATGGGTACTAGACAACGATATAAATACTTATATCTTTTTCTTCTTAATGTGCCTCTCCGACTAGCGAAGGTTGGCAGTCAGCTCTGAAAACTTTTCTCTGTCTCTCGCGAGGCGAAACAGATGGGCAGCACTCGTGACACCAGTCCACTCACGGAGATTCCTCAGCCATGACTTCTTCCGGCGGCCTACATGTCTTTTGCCAGCGACCTTTCCCATCATTATCAGGTGTAAGAGGTTGTATCTATCATGCCGTAGTAAATACTTATATAGGACTCGGAAAGAAATAGTAGGCTTATTACTAGGCTATCGCGTCGTCAAATCTGTTATGTTTTGGTTTTTGTTTTTAGTTTATTATGTTTGCGCAATAAAGTGTGTTTACATTTTCATACATACATACTTATGCCCTGCCGCGCCGGAACATAAGCAGCAGATTAAAGGATAAGATGGTGGCAGCGGTCCGAACGGACCCTGCACAAGGACTTTTAAAAACGCCGCTCGGTCGGACGAACGAGTAAACGAGTGAATGCGCCACACCGGCAAGTTTAAGTAGTCCCGTCAGAGCGTACAAAACATATTTTAGCGCGTGCATTCTCAATAAGGCAGCAGTGCTTCTGTCGAAAAGATCGAACGTTGCTGCCTAATTAAGAATGCAAGTCAGTTAAACACTAAAAAAATTAGAGTGAGACTATCTCTTGTCAAACATTTTAGATATGTAGGTAAATAACCTACATAGCACAAACAATCACGTTTCTTTCTCATAGGATACCATTACCATTAGTAGATACCATTTTTCCTACTTGCTTCGATTCAGACAAACTTCCCTTGCTTCCTCTACACTCATAAACAACAAGGTAGGTACACTCACCCAATAAAAATGTTGAGCATTTTTTTTACGTCAAAGTGAAGGCACGCGAGCACTCAGGCTACCCGATGTTAAGTGGAATCTGAGACCCATTTGAAATCTCAACACTACAATTTTCAAAACTGCAATTCTATGACTTCAAATGCGTCGCCAACCCTGAGGACTAAGATGAAATGCCTCTATGCTAGTAGTTTCACCGGTTGTCATATCCCCACACCAGAACACAGCAATGCGAACACTGCTGCTTGTAGGTTAATATAAGATATCAAATCAAATCAAATAAAAAAAAAAAAATGCTGTAGGTATACTGTTTATTAAGTGGTAGTAAACATTATTATAAACGTCCAGTGTATTCAGCCTGCAAATATTAATAAAATGTCAAAGATATAAATATAAAATTGTAATATAATAAAAATAAAATTCAACTGTAATCCATAAACTAAATTAAAACATACTTGTACTAAAATTAAGATATACTTACAACCTTGTCATTGTGAATGTCATTGTCATTGTCATGTGTCTCATTTGATCTTCTGTTTGAAGTTTACTATGAAAACGCACTAAAGTGCTTAACATTCTCGTTTTGGCACTGTACAAGTAGATATTTGTGTAAGTACATACATTGTTTTCTCTTAAACAGTTGACGAGTTCACGCATTCGCAATTGAAATAATAATATTATTGTACCAAAATAAGACAAGGTATTTATATCAATTGTTTCAGTGTTGCAACAAAGTTGTTGTTTTTCAATTACGTTTATAGCACAGGGAACATTTCTGTCTTGTCTTTCGTGTAATGGAATAAGTGATGAATGTTTTAACGAATAAAATGTTTACATTTTGCCATTTTTGAGACATTGTAAAGAAAACTGTATATTTGACTGTAACAAAACAAATCCTGAAAGGAATCTTTGTAAATGTTCTTTTTACATTTTGAACTTTTGTCTTAATATTTATGCATGCTCATTATTTCAATAGCTAAATACAGAATGAATGATATTTCGTAAATAAATTTATTTTGTTAATCAAGAATAGTTTGCAATTTATATTTATTGCCGAATGAAGTGGTTTTAATGATAGGAAAACCGTTAATTTTTATTTTGAAGGAACCTATTAAAAACATTAAAACTTTTAAAATTAATTATGTATTACGGTACAGATTATTTTTATTAAAGAAGTACTTATTTCTACTTATTATCACTTTAAGGTAATGTTTATAGAGTTATCTAGACATTCATCACGTAGATAACACTATTCGAGATCAATTTGCTTTACAGATTTAGAACCAGATAGATCCAGATAAATCCAGCTCCTACTCGACGACTTAAACTTGGTATTGGCTCAATTCACCCGAGAATTCAAAGCAAGGCACTGAACATAAAGTTCGTTATTTACTCTTCAAGTTTATTCAAGGAAATATAACGAGATATCAAAGAAACTTGTGAGCTCACAAATCTAAAATCCTTAAGTCGATACAGAATTAGCAATTCGTATTTCTAAAGCTTCGGATTATAGCGATTATAGCTTGATGGGATTATTTGTTAAATACACAGTTTGAATTGGGAATATTATAAAATTTATATTTGGGTGCACGGTAGTGAACAACCAAGTACTTAGCGACATTTACGATGAGACGTTTAGACCGATCTTATTTGAGAGAACCGTCATTTTTCTCTTTACTGTATAATTCTTCGACGATGTGTATTAACCAGCAAGAGTTACGTGTAAATACACAAAGATGGAAATCATAAAATCTGAAAAATATCTTAAATGGATACACACATAAACTTAAAAGGCATACTATGACGTTTACACTTGATTCGTTCCTGAGATACAGGCGGCTAAATCATCTAAGATAGCACAAAATAACTATAAATAGATAATTGGTAGATACTTCTTGTTTTTTTGAGAGTTATTTGTGTTTGTAGTATTAAACGGCTTTTGGAACCCTAAACTGAGCATAGTCTGACATACTCTTGCCCAATTTTGAAGTTAGCGAAGGCGATTCAAAGCGAACAGAATTGCGAAGCAATCCGATCCGGTGATACGCGATTTCAATGCGAAGCGGTGCGACGCGGCCTACGTGCGCGCGAATCGCCACGCCGTAGGACTACCTAACTCCGCCGCCGACAATCGACGCCGCGTCGCTTCGCGCGAAAAATATCATACCGTTTGATCGCGTTCGCTTCTTTTCGCGTCGTTCCGCCCGCACCCCGCCCCTGTATTGGTCATTGTAGGCCACTTCAATATCTGTCAACTGTTTGTTTCTTTCGCGCCGTGTCGCTCCTCGTCGCATTCGCGTGGAATTCGCTCACCTAGGACGCCGCCTGAAAAAACTCATTATTTTACTGACAGCAATCACAATCTCCACAATGCACTAAAAACGCAAAATTATACGTTTATAAAGCCAAAATTAGGTTCAGCGTATGAATAATGGAAAAATTCAAAGCAAAGGCTTTTTCTTTCCAGTTTTTGTAGGCAGGACAAACAATAATAAAAAAGAAGGAAAGCGGAAAATGGGTGGCAAAATACGAGAGCTGAAATGTTCATTATGTGTCAATGCGGTGTGTAAGGTTCTTATAATGTAATAAGGTAAGGTTTAGCCGCAGTATTTTTTTGCAGCAGAATTAGTTAGAAACATTACAATTGTTTTTTAAGAGAGGCAGCTGAGCTGGCAGCGTTAGCTTTTGTATGAGGTACATTTAATAACAATGTTTACATTTCTCAAAGACTAATTTCTTTTCAATGGTGATGATACTCTTATGGAAATATTGAGGGTTTAAGTCGCATAATTATCAAGAATGATTATTCTTGTTGCTAAAATAATGTTACAAATAAGTTTTTTATTTTAATAATACGGCTTAACCTAACGTTCACCTTTTTTAACTTTTTTGTACAGCTGACCTGTCAAAATAGATTTAATGCAAAATAGATGATTATGTTTAACATTACATAAGAAACATAAATAACTATGCAAAACTAGGAGACCTAGGGTAAAGTCACCAGTGGTCAGCCAGAAACCTGTGTAGTCGGCCTCTGCCTATACTTTGTATGAGTGGGAAGAGTACGAAAGATATATATAGGTACTGGTGACTCTACCTTACTAGATATTATATCAAATTGTTGGTGGTGTAATAAACATAACTATTTAGCTAAATTGACTAAGAACCCGCTTAATTTCCCGTCGAGTAGTTTCTGCGCCTTTGTTTTTGGGACGGGCCAAGGGCGGATTCATGATTTCATTCGGATTTGGGCCATGACCTAAAAATCCAGGTCTTCTCAGACAATATCGTTCATTTGTTTCTTTATTTCCAGTTAGCTTAGGTCTAAATGTCGAATGCGCAAGCAGAACCTGGGAGCCTTGCCAACAACAGTGTGGTGGGGGAAACGCTGGGTTTAATTGGGTGTTCTTGCCTCACCAACCCAGAGCGGAGGTCCCACAAAACCACCTTGCACATTTCCTTCCCTTCCCTTCACATTTTGATACGAACCACCCATCCTAAGAGGTCTAACACCCACCTCCCTTCCCAGATCCACCACTGTGGGTACATATTCCCAACCTTCGTTTAAATATTATCGGTCACAGCATAAATAACAAAATTTTATCACATAAAAACATTCCCTCTTAAAATGGGCTGAGAAATATTAAGTGCATATTTTCCGTGTCAAGTAAAATTAAGTCACGCTTTGTAATTTTCTCATTTCGGAGTGGACTCGCAAATCTGGAGACTGCTGATCTGATTAACGTGGACGTGTTTTTAACGTGGTGACTTTGTCAACGTCAAAAAATACAGAATTCGCTAACACAGTATTCCAATGTGAACTTTGAGTAACCTTTAGAGGCCTTACATTAATTTGATGAAAATTATAATATTTTTGTTGAACGTTACTCGATGGTTACGGCTGTTGTCAATTTTGGGTTTGCTGAAGTAAATACCGTTAAGTGGTTAAAAGTAAACACATGAAATCTTCTGTAAATTGATGATTTTCTTACGCAAACAGCTTAGTAGTATTTTTACCAGGCTGTCAAAAGAGCAAAATTATAGATTGTGTTGACCTCTCCCGATATTGACACCTATTTGTAGTTACCCATTACAGACGAGCGGCGCGGGTATTGGTCCTTTAAAGTTCTGTACATTAAAAGTCAAAATAAATTGAAATAAACCAACATTTCAGCCTATGATGTGTTAATCAGAGGGCGAAGAGAACAAATATTGCTTACGTTTCTGTTTTCTATCGACTCGAAATGTATGGATTTGACATAAGCTGAAGTGATCTGTCGTCAGCTTACGTCCATCCTATACATTTTTACCCGACGGCGGCCAAGCTCTAAAGAAGTGTTACGTGTTTAACATGTTGTATGTATGTACAGACACCCAATGAAAAGGTTGAGCATGTTTAGAACCTTGTCATTTTGACTTTCATTGTTATTGCCATACTTGTCATTTGATGTTCAGTTTGAAGTTTATAGTGACAAAGCATTAAAGTGCCTCACATTTTCGTCGAGGTACTTTACGTATGTCCGTTCCTATGTCCTATGTCGTAACTACTGTAACGTTGCACGTACATGCTTATTTAGACGATAAATATATTTAGTTAATTTACTTTAAAAAGGAAATATTTTCAAATAAAAATTATACAAATAAAGATTCTATTAAGTTCCTAACTCATCAAATATATAAAAACTAATAATGAAATAATAATATAAATAACTATGTTAAAATAATAAATATTAATTATAATATTTAATCATCTACGTAGTCAGCGTTCTACACTTCACTCGTCGCTTTTTGAAAATGTCGGGTAGCGCTCGCGCCGCCAGCGACAATTCCCTTTCAAACGCCAGCGACCGCACTTATATGTCGGAGCGTTCACGGCTCAGTTTCGTGTCCTCTTACGCGCCGCCATAATAATTTACATATGTACATAATTATCATAAAAATAATTATCGATACCAACTGCGCGGCGTTACAACAATAAAATTACGTCCAACGTATTTGGTCTCACATAAGTGATTTGTGAAGTGACATCTCGGACCCCGATAAGGGGTGTCACTTTTACCCTACAAATCTGGGAACTACACAAGGCACCAACCAACTTCAGCCGGCGCTTCCCGGTCCGGGTGCATTCCCCACTACCGCTGCATCTCCCACTACTGCTGCTTTCCCGAAGACCTAGCAGCCTCAACCACCTTGCAGGGGAGTACCGTCCTACGACGGCAGAACCAGACCTAGGCTTTTAAAACCCTCACGACCCAAAAGAATAAATATAATATATGTTGATGACTCGGTTGTTTCTTTTAATAAACATTCCACGTCAAATGGTTCCGAACGTCACACTGGCGCCCTCTACGTGGTCTTAAGGTTCTGGTTTTGCTTCGTAGAAGTAGTTGTGTGTTTAGTGCTTTATTTTATTTTATTTTTGTGAAACGTTAATTTTTGTTTTTTTATTTTTTTGGTTGCTCGTAGCTAAAGTGTACACCTCTTTATATGATGTCTTTGTATTTCTTGTGAATGTCTACCTTTCCATTAGATATTCCGTAAAGAAATATTTAATTTCTTTATAAACAATTTTTTAGAAACACTCTGTATGTGTAAACTGCATCATGGGCAGTTTTATTCTAAGTTGTCGCGGCGTTGTAGTCTGACGATTTACTTTTAACATATTTTATTTTGCTTAACAGATTGTAATAAATATTGTTAGGCTCACAAGGGTGTACGCATTAGTTGCATTTTTTTTTAATGCTTTGTTTTTTTTGGTTTTTATTATTTCTGTGTAGTTTTTTTTTTTTTTTTTTTTTTAATTTGTAATTGCCAACCATAACGTTGATTTTATTTGCTTGCTATTGTAACAGAACGGAATAACTTTAAACCTTGTTCAACACTTCCTTGTTGTGGTGCGTTAAATTGTTAAGATTATTTTTAAATTATTGAACTTTAGTGTTTCTATATATTTACAATGGCATACCGCGTTAAGTTTTTAACGTTACAAAAAGCGGAATTAGAGTACGAGGTGCTTATTAGAGGCGCAATTCCAGCTACCACTGTCACGGAATTGCGTAAACAGATCTCGAAGTTAGGACCTCAATTTCCTTCGGAGGACATTCTAGAAAGCCCTCTAACAATAGTTGAAGATCTGAAAGGGGTTAGTGACGTCATCACTAAATCCAACTCTGTTCTTGATTCACAACCAGATAAAAACGATTTATTACGTCTTCAAAATTATATTCATCACCTTTACCACCGACTTAATCGGATAGTGGTTGATGATGCGACTAAACGTGCACATGAGACTTGCATAGATGGCTTCAAAGAGTTATTTCAAAAATATAATGCCGTTAAAGACAATGCTGTGGATCCATTACTTCCTTCGGCCCTTAGCACGCCTTTGGACCAGCCAGCTTGTCCACCGTTAAGCATTAATGTTTCGTGCGACCGTAGCATAGCCGGTGAGCTCACCAAATTAAGGTTCGACGGGAAGTCTTGCGCGCGATCATTTATTCAGCGCATGACGGAATTTAGAGTAGCCAGGAATATCTCCTCATCAAAGCTACTGTCATATGGTACCGAAATATTTACTGGTGACGCATTGCACTGGTTCCGTAGTATACAGGATCGAGTGTCTGATTGGGATGAGCTTGTTAGTCTTCTTAAGAAGGATTTTGATCAGGCAGATTACGACTACAGGTTGCTCTCGGAAATACGATCCAGGACTCAAGGTGAATCGGAGAACATAACAATTTACTTATCAATTATGTCCGGTTTATTTTCCCGTCTTACGAAGGACCTGGCAAATGATGATAAGCTAGAGATACTTTTACATAATATCAGGCCTTGTTACGCAAGCACCCTAGCCTCGGTTTCAGAAATTACCGACATCGATACCTTGAGAACCCTGTGCCGTAATTACGAGAATATTCAAACACGACTTTCTGGTTTTCGTGAGCCTCCCAAGAGGACATCAGACACCATGGCACCAGAATTTGTGTATAGTGGTCATTCATCACAGAAATCTTTTAATAATGACAATCAAAATTCTTGGCAAAATACATCTAATCAAAATTATAATAGAAACAAAACTTATCCTAATAATTACAATAAATTTAATCAAAATAAAATACAAACCAACAAGAACTATTCAAATAATAATAATAAATATGTACATGCAATGCAAACCTCTGCCACCAAAACATTTTATTGTCCTCGGTGTCGTGATAACACCCACAACTTGCGTCAGTGCAGTGCAAATAAGGACAAGATTGTGTGTTTTGTTTGTGGACATGAGGGTGTTAAAACACCAAATTGCCCAAACTGCAATAAAAATAAGCCGGGCCCTTCAAAAAACTAGTTACCTCGCGGAATAGTGAACCACCCAATCTTCAAAGTAAATTTGACAGTAAAGATTGGGCTAATTGGCTTAAAACGATTACCTTTTATTTCAATTCTTACAAAATTAACACTATTCTGCGTAACCAGTCCTTTGAGGACCCTAGGCCTTATGCTAAAATAAAAGTACATAATTTGGAATTATTTGGACTTTTGGATTCGGGCTCAGCAGTTTCAATTGTAGGCAACACTATTTATCAAAAATTAGAAAAGCAGGGTTCAGTGATCCATAAGGACCATATTATTACTGTCACAGCTGCAGGGGGTCAATTGATGAATAGCATAGGCTACGTGAATTTACCGATCCAATTTGAAAACAGTTTCCATTTGATTAAAACTTTTGTAGTGCCTGACATCAATGTTGATCTCATATTAGGTATCGACTTCTGGCACAAGTTCGAAATTTTTCCCAAACACCTGAACAGCGTGACATTTTCTAAATCTTTAGTTGAAAATGCTAGCCTTGAGTCAACTCCGTCTCACATTCAGGCCTACGACCGGCTGTCCTCGTCTGAAAAGTCATTGGCTGACAACGTTATTTCTCAATTTAATGATATCTCTGCCGAAACCAAAGGTTTAGGGGAGACAAAGTTAATCATTCACCGTATTGATACTGGGGATGCGCAGCCAATCCGACAATGTTATTATCGGATGTCTCCGGAGAGACAACGCATTTTAGTCGAACAAGTAGACGAAATGTTAGGTCTCGATGTTGTCGAGCCATGTATGAGCGCTTGGTCTTCGCCAGTCCTCATAGTTACCAAAAAGAATGGCCAGCCCCGTTTTTGCCTTGACAGTCGTAAACTGAATTCGGTGACAAAACGCGACGCGTACAATTTGCCTTACGTGTCAGAAATATTGGACAATCTGCGTGATGCGCGCTACCTTTCCAGCATTGACTTGTCCAAAGCGTTTTGGCAAATCCCTATAGCACCCGAAGATCGGGACAAGACGGCGTTCTATGTCCCAGGTCGTGGCACCTTCCGTTTCACACGTACTGCATTTGGACTTACGAATGCACCTGCAACTCAACAGAGACTGGTCGATATGCTTTTCAGGGAATTTGACCTTAAAGTCTTCGCCTACCTCGACGACATAATTGTCGTGTCGAACGACTTCAATTCCCATGTCGCCCTCTTGCTTCGTGTGTTGGAGAAGTTAAAGCAGGCCAACCTCACTATAAACCCCGAAAAATGTAAGTTTTTTCGAAGTCAGCTTAAGTATCTGGGCTATGTTGTTGACAGTTGTGGACTACGTACCGATCCAGAGAAAGTGGAAGCTATCCTTAATTACCCGACACCTTCTTGTCGGAAGGACATAAAGCGCTTTCTCGGGACCGCTACCTGGTACCGTCGTTTTGTCCCCAACTTCAGCACTATAGCAGGCCCTCTTAATAAGCTGACTTCAAATAAAAAGGGGGGACCACCTTTTTTCTGGTCTACTGAAGCTGACACTGCTTTTCAAAGGCTCAAGGAATGCTTGATTTCTGCTCCCGTTCTTTCCTGCCCTGACTACGACAAGCCTTTTGAGGTGCATACTGACGCCAGCAACTACGGTCTGGGGGCTATGCTTACCCAGATCGTGGATGGTAAGGAGCACCCAATTGCTTATATGAGCAAGTCGTTGTCAGCTGCAGAGAAGAACTACAGCATTACCGAACGCGAAACTTTGGCAGTTGTCATTGCTTTGGAGCACTGGAGGTGTTACTTAGAGAACGGAAAACCGTTCACTGTCTATACAGACCACAGCGCTTTAAAGTGGTTCCTTTCTCTAAGTAACCCAACTGGTAGATTGGCACGCTGGGGTGTACGTCTGTCTGCTTTTCACTTTGACCTGAAACATAGACGCGGCGTTGATAACGTCATCCCAGATGCCCTTTCAAGAGCTGTACCTGCTTGCGCAATCAGTACTTCAGGTTTCGTCGCTAAAACTACTGATTCGTGGTATAAGAATATTTACAACTCTTGCCTTACAAAACCTCAAAATTTTTCGAATTTCACTATACGAAACGACTCCTTGTTCAGGCTGACCAGGAACAAACAAGGTTTGTTTGAATTGGATTCCGAATTTTCCTGGAAGGAGGTTGTTCCGTCTGAGTTACGCGAGCAGGTTATTCGGGAAAATCACTCTGTGCCTACAGCAGGTCACCTTGGTGTTTTCAAAACGTACCATCGTTTGGCACTACTTTATTACTGGCCAGGCATGCATCGAGACGTAGTGGACTTTGTGGGCTCTTGTGACAAGTGTCTAGCGTACAAATCCCAAAATCACCAAATTTTAGGAGAAATGGGTCGACCGAAACAGTGCTCTAGACCTTTTCAAGCTATTTCAGTCGACTTAATGGGCCCTCTGCCTGTCACTCGTAAACAAAACGCCTACATCATAGTTGTTACCTGTTGTTTTTCGAAATTTTGCCTCATTGCCCCTTTGCGAGCGGCAACTGCTATTGCTGTCTGTAAGTTTTTAGAAGAGTCGGTGTTTTTAATACATGGTTCCCCTCAAACAATATTCTTAGATAACGGTAGTCAATTCACCAGTAAAATCACAGGTTCTCTATTTAAAGAATTTGACATACCAAATATATATTTTTCCCCAAAATTCACGCCACAAGTCAACAGTGTCGAACGTTATAACCGAACTATAGTCACCTGTTTGTCAACATTTGTAGAGGATGACCACCGCACGTGGGATACCTTCATACCCAAGGTACAATTCGCCATAAACAATTCGGTGAATGAGGCGACTGGTTTCACTCCTTCATTTTTGGTTTTCGGCAGAGAAATAGCAATTTGTGGCACTCACTATTTGGATAATGATCTAGGTGATGAGATGATTTTCCTTCCCCGTGATGTTTACGCTGAGAACCGAGGTGGTTTATCTAAGATATTTGACAAGGTTCAAACTAAACTCTGGCACGCGCACGTTAAGAATTCTTCGCATTATAACCTGCGGCGAAAACCCTCTGAGTTTAACATTGGGGACACCGTAATGAAACGTACGTATGTCCTGAGCGAAAAGGACAAGTATTTCAGTAAAAAACTTGCGCCAAAATTCATAAAATGTCGAGTAATAGACAAAAAGTCACCCTTGGTGTATGTCTTAGAGGACATGTCAGGGAAAAATCTAGGAACTTGGCACATAAAAGATCTTAAATTAATAGGTCTTAATACCTAAACTTTGAAAACCTTTTTTTTCTTTCCTTTTGAAGTCGGTTAAAAAAAAAAAAACCATGTTAGTTGCATTACTCATTTCTATGCAGTCATATTTATCCAACTTGTACTGTAATTGTGCGTATGGGTAAACATTGTCAAATCTTTACCTTAATAAATGTTAGGTTGCGTTACTGGCCCTCTAATTAGGTCATTATAGCTTGTTTGAATGAGGAAGAATGAAAGATTGTATTTATGAAAGTGAAATACGGACATAAAACTTAAGTGCGGATTTTATTTTGTTTAGGTACTAATAAAATCCTTTTGTGACGCGCGGAGTAATGTAACGTTGCACGTACATGCTTATTTAGACGATAAATATATTTAGTTAATTTACTTTAAAAAGGAAATATTTTCAAATAAAAATTATACAAATAAAGATTCTATTAAGTTCCTAACTCATCAAATATATAAAAACTAATAATGAAATAATAATATAAATAACTATGTTAAAATAATAAATATTAATTATAATATTTAATCATCTACGTAGTCAGCGTTCTACACTTCACTCGTCGCTTTTTGAAAATGTCGGGTAGCGCTCGCGCCGCCAGCGACAATTCCCTTTCAAACGCCAGCGACCGCACTTATATGTCGGAGCGTTCACGGCTCAGTTTCGTGTCCTCTTACGCGCCGCCATAATAATTTACATATGTACATAATTATCATAAAAATAATTATCGATACCAACTGCGCGGCGTTACAACAATAAAATTACGTCCAACGTATTTGGTCTCACATAAGTGATTTGTGAAGTGACATCTCGGACCCCGATAAGGGGTGTCACTTTTACCCTACAAATCTGGGAACTACACAAGGCACCAACCAACTTCAGCCGGCGCTTCCCGGTCCGGGTGCATTCCCCACTACCGCTGCATCTCCCACTACTGCTGCTTTCCCGAAGACCTAGCAGCCTCAACCACCTTGCAGGGGAGTACCGTCCTACGACGGCAGAACCAGACCTAGGCTTTTAAAACCCTCACGACCCAAAAGAATAAATATAATATATGTTGATGACTCGGTTGTTTCTTTTAATAAACATTCCACGTCAAATGGTTCCGAACGTCACACTACTCAACGGGTCAGCCGATTTTAAGTCATTAATACGAGTATATAAGAAAACTAAAGATCGTAAGTACTATTGTCTAGTTCTACTATCCGACTTCTTTTACACAAGATAATTTAAAAAATAATACGTTTGATATGAAATACTACTAGTTACATTGGTAACCTGCAGTGGGGTAACCTAATGCAATACTGTTTGTACTAGTGAAAAAATAAATAAAACACTCAATCTCAATCTTTTATTGTTCATATTCAATTCATACTGCAACATTATTAGGGCCGGCCAATAACGTCACGGTACTGCAAAATTACACCGGCGTCCGTTATGTTGCAGTACTGTGCTTTGATTGGCCAATCACGAAGCGTAGTATTTTTATTTTTCTTATGCCCTGGATATACAGCAGCAAGTTTAAGTAGATTTTTGACAGATGACGCGACGCTGCTACGTTCCGAAACGCCATAGATTGGCAATCTTGTATCGGATCGAGTCTCCTTAAACAAGGACACATACTCTGGGTCTGGTGGCCTGAGTTCTTTTCTTTCTTTTATCTTTATCTTTATCTGAGTGCTTGCGTGCCTTCTCATTGCCTTATATATATATATATATTTTTTTACCAAAACGTCATATTTAAAAGTCGTTTATCTCTCCTCCCTCGGAAAATGTATAATTTTCCATGATAAAAACCTTATGTTAAGCTATCTTGATACCAAATTTTATTGATTTCGGTTCAGCGGTTTGGCTGTCTAAGCGTAACAAACAGACAGAATTACTCTCAAATTACTAATATGAGTAAGTAGACGACGCCCGCAACTTCGTACGCGTAGAATAAGTTTCATGCTACTCCCCCATTTCAACCCGTTAGGGGGTGAATTTTGAAAAATCCTTTCTTAGTGCTCATTCGTCAGTGATACTGCAATAACGCCTAAGTGACAAATTCTATAAGTTGCAAAATGTACCTAATTGACTTGCATGCTAAGGTGTATTTTGCATCTTCTTCTTTTTTTTAGTTACGCGGTATTGCAATATCACCGGCGATATCATAAAAGGAACCCCTGTACCAAATTTCAAGTTTCTAGGTACAGTACTTTCGGCTGTGCTTTGATATCTAAGTCAGTCAGGTTTGCCTTTTATATAAATAGTTAAGTATGGATTCCATTTTTTTATCGTTCTTTCGAATTGCCAGGGTCAGTGATTTTTTTGTAACACACTGTACAATAAATAAAAATAATAACTCGTACTAAGTGTTTTACTTACAGTACAGCACTTAAACGGCATCAAATTCTTTATTAAGTTATCCTACTTGTAAAACACTAGCTTGGGAAATTAAATATCAGCTAAGAGCAAAGATAGCACTCAGACGAATGTTAATATCTGAGGTAAGTACCAAGTCCGTCTGCAATGCAGTGTTTGCTTCCATCTATATTTCAGGGAGCAGACGGACAAGCAGTTTTGTTGTTTAAGTTGGTATTAAAATATACAGAGATCAGCTGTGGCCATAAAAACTAATTGCTTGCATAAAAAATGTAAGACTAAAGAATTTACTGAAGATTAGGGCTGTCCCAAAGCTGGTCTATTATTTTCGTATATTTTTTTTCTTTCATTTCATATAGAATTGGTTTCCTTCGACCTTTTTCGACGCTTTTCTTTGCAACTGGTTACCCACATTTTAAAACAAATCAAATATGTTTTAGATTATTCTATAATATTATAATACCATTTAATTGTATGTATTTTTAATTATGTAGGTGTGTTTAAAATCCGCAATCAGTACTAGTATGACAATTAATTTATCATCCAAATTTCATTACCTTCTGAATTACTCCTTACATTGCGTACTTACCTACCTACTTAAAGTAATGAGGATTGTTTTTAAATTATAATAGTAATAATATAGTTGCCGTAGTAATGTATAAAGTATTTACCATCATGGGTCTGGTTCGGGGGTGGAATTGTTATTTCTGCCTTCGGATTGAACCCTACCTTAAGTAATTACACCTACTCACTGTTAAACATTATTTTCTCTGTAAGCGAATTATGTAATTCTTTTGAGAAAAATAAATATTTTAACCGTTTTCTGACCTTATTTTTTTTTAAAGTAATGACCTTATCCAATTTTAGTATAATGGTTTGGTCTTACAGCTAGTGGCTACCTATATTGGTTAATGTTAATGCAAAGTGTTTTGAGTGTGTAAGTAATTCGTGTGTACGGTACACATGTTGTGCCAAAAATATTAGAAAATAGAATTATATTAAATCTATTACTTAAATAATGTTGCGTAACTTTTTTTTTAAATTCTTTATTGTTATTGTCATTGTCTTGTATTTATACGTAAAATCATATACCTAGCACTTGAAAAAAGGCGACAAATCCTTAAATAACACGAAGAAAATACCTTTTTCAAACTTAAATATATTTATGTAAAACGTAAATACTATGCTGCCGGCCCTGAATCGCAACAATCCTTTTAAGAAAATAACTTAAATTGCTGAAAACAACTAAAAGCCAGATAAAGTTACCACTTAAATAATGAAATTACTAAGAGTACCTACCTCTTTTTCGAATTGAAAATACTAAAACCTTGCCTTTACAATATGACAGCATTAAAAAGCTTTGCGAGTAGTTTATTTGCCGTCTATTATTCCGTTAAAAATCAAACAGTAATTATTGACTCGGGATCCCTTTGAAACGCATAAACTTTTTACGCATTATTAATCTTTTCGCATAACATTTTAGTCTGACATTTCAGAATTTAATAAACGTTTATTGTGTAGATTACTTAGGTTAGGTTACGGTAGGTTAGATTTTTAAAATAATATAAAACTATTTCTATTGTAAAAAACCGTTTTAGGTCAAACGAATTTATGCGTAAAGATACGTTATGCGTAAAAAAATTAGGCCATCCAATAGAGAACCGATTTACACACGTGTTAATGTTTTACCAGTTTCCAAGTCAGTCCAATATTCGTCTACTTATTTTTCAAATTCATTTTTACTGGTGGATAATACCTGCTTGTGGTCTTGCATGCAACTGGGACGAACTATTTAGAACTGTATTGGAAATGTTATTGGGGTTAAAGCCGGAATTCGACTGCGGCGCGCGGTGGAGCAAGAAATTCGTATCGCATCACAATGTAGGTAGATATTCCTAAATGTGGGTAGGTAGGCAACCGGCCAGGGTATCATTCCACTTTGTATTATCCAATCTTACTTCGGTATCGTAATCATATCGCATCTTATTTACTTGGTAGTAGTGCCAACAATGTGATCACGATATTGAAACGTGATAGTCTGAACCAAAGTGGAATAAGAAACAAAGATAAAGAAGTGATATACTCGTACATATTCCATATTAAAGGCTTAATAAAGGTCATCATAGATCAAGATAGAAGGGAAACGCAGAAGTGATGGATCAGAAATAAGAGTTACATGAGTTAAATAATAGTACATTATGATACAAGTGTGCTAAGTTGACCATTGTATACAAGGCGCTATTGTGTGGGCACGAGCAAAAGCGAGACACAGGCACACGTTTTACATACGACGTTTTTCAACACACTTGCGAAAAAAAAACAAGACTTCATTTAGTCAAATTTTAATTAATTATTCTTCATTTTCTTTACTTAAAGAAGACATTTTCGTTAATATTAAACTTCACAATAATTAATCCAAACTATCTTCGTCACAGCCGTCAATTATTTACGAAAAATGGCGGCTGGCGCGTTGTTTTTTTTTCTTGTCGCGATACCGATGCACGCGCAAGGCTAAGGCGCGAACGAGATCGGCCAACAGCCAAATTTAAAATGTAATAATTCATGTTTAAAATACAAATTACAGTAAAATTTAAATGATTTTAATGAAATTGAGTTATTTTTTAGTAATAAAGCTGATTTCACCAATTTATTGAAATAAATATGTAGATAATGTTATTTGCCGCATAAAAACTGTTTGTTGCTAAGAAAAAAAAGGTATAACCCGACTAAATTATATCGCTTCTTCTTCGTACTTACAACTTGGTACTAGGCTACAAATGTAAATTGTTTGGGTTAATAAACTAAAGGCACTTGTGCGTAATATACTGAAAAAGCACGCGTGTTTAATATCTAGGTTTATGAGCCAAAAATCGGTGGAATAAAAAGGTCGTTTTGAGCAAGTGTGTTGAAAAAATAAATCCGTCCTGTCGTTAGAAGATTCAAGGAAATGACAATGGATAGAGAGAAGTGAAGACATTTTTTTTAAACGCTTTATAAGCAAGAGCCTTAGAAAAAGAAGTATAAAGGCAGTTCTAAACTGAGGCAGGCTGCACACGTACTTCTACAAAAATAATGTGGAATGTAACGACTTCTTTTAATTATATATTTTTTAACCTGATGTATTTTAAGCTAATTTTAATAATTTTAAATTCTATTTTTATAATTTTAGATTTTATATGTCATTTATTGCGTACCTAATTATGAGTCTCAGCTACTTGATTTTTTTTAAATGAAATTGCAGCCCCAATCTCACCTTGGGTATACTTGTATGGATATTGGCAGACATATGCCAATAGAAATGCGTTGGAAGACAGCCAAGAATAAAAAATAAAAATTATTAAAGACGCGATATTTCTTGATCTATATTTAGATTTTTCTAGATAATTGGAAAGTAATTAATTTATGTCGAACACTTTCAATCAATATTCATGGCCGCTATAGAAAAAAAACGAAAATTTCCTTTTTTTTTGTTAAATAGACAAAAAAATATATAATTTAAGTAATATTACTTTGGAATCATCTTGATTAATCCATTTTCTTTCATGTATTTACATATAAAATCCACCTATTTTTGTTCCAGCATTATTTTTCTAGCGATTATTCGACAGGATTTTTTTAAATTGTTAAGAAACTCAATTTATACTAGTATTGTATTACAAGGAATGAACCTTAACTTTGAAAGCCTACAGAAATGTATGTTTCATTCGCTGCGTGGAACTTGGCAGGTTTATTTAACACTTCATTATAAGTAAGACTCATAACTCTTATTATTCCTTAGTACTTCCATTGATTTTAATGTCTCTCCTTTCCATGAAACGACGTCAAAGACTTTAGTTTTTTAGAAAATACCATAAATCTTATTTGATACTCTACTTATTTTAAGACTTTAAAAATCTTAGCGTTGAATTAAAAGTGTACTTATACAGTAACGGTGCTATAAAAGTATACATTTTTCATTTCAAAGCTTAGATTCTGTTAAAGATAAGGCCGAGTTACTAATGAAATGGTGGTGCTGATACCGTGTTAAAAGAGTTTTTATGAAACTGGAGGCGTTTTAAGTAATAGGTTTTTTAACAGCTACACTAATGCTATAAAAGTGGAATAAGTTTAATTTACCCCTTTTTTCAGATCCAACCGTTTACTTACATATATAACGATTTATTAATATATGAAAAAACCCATAAACCGACACCTTAAGCAGCCCCTTTTTTTGGGGAGCTGAAAAATGAAAATATTGGTTTTTAAATACAAGTATTTTTTATAGCAAAGAGAAGTCACATAGGCCACCTGATGGTAGGTGGGATCTAAGACTCATATACATTTACAATCTCAAGACTACAATCACGAGATTGCAAAAAAAGCGTTACCAACCCTGAGAACTAAGGCGGAATCCTAGTAATGTCACCGGTTGTCTTATTCAGACCGGAACACACAATGCAAACACTGTTGCTTGTTGGCGGTAGGATTAAGGATAAGATGATGGAAGAAATCCAGATGGACCTGGACAATATCCTACCACCACTAAAGCTTTTGTAGTTTTCGGAAAACAGGTACCACTTAAGCTAGTAACCAAAGCCTCGCCGTAAGGGTTCCTTATTAACATTTCGATATGGAACCCTAAAAACAATTAGGTTAAGAGCCTCTAATAAACACGATTGATGGAACATAAAACGAATAAAGCACCCCTAAAATCTCAAACCAACTTAATTAAGGAACCGTGTCTACGTCATTCAGCGTCTTCGCCATTTTATTTGGCAGGAGACACCCGCCTAAAATCGATAGTAAGGTATTCACTATCTATCACAAAGACTTCAGTGACTTCCTTATTTTCTGACTTATTGTGCATATGCTGTTAACTGTGCCAGGGTTGCTGCTTTTTCAACACGTTTAAAATAATATTGCTTTTGAAATGTTGCCGTATTTTTTTTAATTCGTCCGCCATTACTGTCAAGTAAATAACAGGCGTTACGTAGACGATACGATAACACGCCAAATACAATATTGTTTTATCGTGTTGAATAGAGAAGGGGTAACTACGAGATGGCAATGCAGTTCATTTTACGGCGAGCGTAAAGGGCAGAGCTGTAGCTGTTATATAGCTCTGTCCTTTTCCCTCAAAGTAAAGTGAACTGCATAGCTTCGTTATAATAACCCCCCAGTAATGAGTTGGGAGTTTTGGTAAGTTGATATTAGAGTCGGCAAGAAAAAAATGTTGTACGCACATTGGTATATATTAAAGGAGAGGCTAGTCTTGGTTGAAATAAGATTTTCGATCTAGGTTAACAAGGATAGGTTTGTTAATAATTATGTGTATGGATATAATTAAATCTAAAAACATGTTGTTGAGTAACGAGTACCCCGAATAAATAAATCATCTACACTAATATTATAAATGTTAAATGATTGTGTTTGTGTGTGTATGTTTGTTATTTCTTCACTCTAAAACGATTAGTCAGATTTAGTCGAAATTTGGAATGGAGGGAGCTGAAGGTATTCAGAGTCTATTAAGGATTCAGGATTTATCATTATTACCGTAAGCCGTACGGCGCAGATCTCGCTAACTATCGCATAAACCAACTATGGTTTAAATAGTGGTTTAAACTGAATACCTGCTACATTTATTACTTCACGTTAACTTCACTTTTGCTAGCATTATGTGAACTATAGGTAAATAAATCTCTTCTTTCTAAGGCTACCAAATAGTTAGCAACGATATTTGTATCCCCAAAACAGTTCCGTTACTTTGTTGTTTACAGTTCTTGTGCGGTATAGATCGAAAGCGCCGAATATATGTAACTATGCTCAAACGAATCGCTCGACAAATCAGTGGATTGCAAAACGCAGTTCACACCATTTATAACAACCCAACCCGTATATAAACTGGGAAAAAATAATCTGAGGCCTCGATTTGAATGGGATTTATTGCAATTGCAAGCTTGATGTTGGTAGCAAAGGTTTCGCTCTAATTCCTCACACTATTTTGTAATTTTTAGTATTTGTTTGTGTATCAAACGGGATTAAATATTTTTTTGTAAGATCACGTAGGTTTTAACCGTTTAAATATCACATTAAAAGTTCAAAAACATTACTTCTTTTTAGGGTTGCGTAAAAGAGACTGCATTATTTTTTCCGGAAATCCAAACACTGCGATTTTCCGTGTAAACCATCATAGTCGCAGATACTCGAAGCTTTACAAAAAATAAATAGCCGTGTGTACATAGTAGTTGTACACAAGGATACTACACAAAGACAAGTAAATCAAGTCTGGCTCTTCAGAAACTGGAGTTAGGTGCCTACGCAGGCGGCGCGGACGCAGCCACGACTGATTCACCGTCAATCAGCGTTATCAGCGTTATAATTATCACGCCCCACCACTTAAAAGTAACCTCTCCTCCACTGAATAAAATATTGGTCGCTTCCAGACGAGCCTTAAAAGCCAGATACATCAACTAATACTTAGACTTAGATACATAAACTAAGGTTGAGTCACTAATGAACTGTTGTTACTCAGCTTTGGTTGAAATTTCTAATATAATAACTATTGTATTCCTTTTATGTCAACTAAGAGAAAGGCTCATTTTTTTGTGTACTTGCATAGAAGTGAATTTACAAGGATTTAATGTTTTCTGCAGATGTACAAAGCTGAAGCTGATGTAGAAGGAGTGATTGTCCCAAGATTTTTTTAAATTTTGAATTAATTTATTTTAAAGATAGTGTGGTACATTATTCGCACTCAATTTCACATTCTGCACGCACCTAACCACCAATTGACACTTATACCTACTTAGTGTTCTTCAGTCAAATAAATACGTAGTCCCCAGGTATATAACCGCACACAATTTTTTGAGCAATTCTATTTGACGAAATTAGAGTATGATAGGCCTATTGTTGACGAGAAATAATTCCTTAAAAAATTGCCCGTGTAATTAAACCTCAGGTGAGTTTTTTTTATCCTCATTTTAAAGCGTCTAATAAAAACTTTTCAGTCTAGTTTTTTTTTTATTGTTGGATGTTCTACTGGTCTGTTTGTACTGTGGCATAAGTCCATTACACACGCGATCAAGCTTCTTTTGTCCTCTTCTTTATGGTTTCTATCAATTCTCCCTTTCACCGGTTAGGGCGTGGAGGTTTTTTATGGGACACTTTATGTGAGTTTTTGCGGTGTTAAGGCGATCGCGTTACAATTGGACGCTGTAAGGAAGTTGGTGTTATTGGTTCTTGATTTGACAGATGTTGTCGTTATGTTCGGGATTTTTTGTGGTATTAGACGATCCGGAAATATATTTAATATGTAGAAATTGAAAAATAAGGAATTAATTTCTGAAATTACAATTCGTTTCGTCTCCGTTTATATTCCAAGAAAGTTATTTAACGCAATTCATTATTTTCAATTATGGAGGTAATATTAATTTTAAACCGACGCTTTTATTCATTTTGCGACTCGCTCTCGTTATACAATTGAATTATATTAAACAACAAAACAATAAACATTAATTAACATATAAAAAGAGACAATCTCACTCAAATTAACTCCGTCCTAAATGAAGCTATAGGCTTGTACTACTGAGTATGTACTAGACAACGATTAAAGAACTGATGCAGAGAAATACATACTAAAATACATTAAAAACACACAAGCCTCTAGAACAAACACTTGGGCTCAACAAGAATCAAACCTGGGATCGGTATTCTTCGTATGCACGTACTACCAACTATGGTCATAAGCATACATCGGGGTTTTCGGTGCGGGAACGTTTGACATTAGTCAAAGGTTAGGTATTGACTTGAAAAACAGAATGTACTCTAGTAGGTTTCTACGTCATGAATAATTAATTGAATAACATAAAACAATAAGTAATCATAGATATAGGTACTATAAAGTCAGTATCAACCTCTTCAAACTGTTCCAAATATAGAAAAAATATTAATAGTTTATTTTGAAAATCGAGCCACCTGCTACATTTACTGCAAGTAATTAATTAATGTTATTTTTTTTCATTATCTCATAAGTTTTGGTAGTAAAGCTAAAGTATCTCCTACATGAGTTAAAATAAAATTGTATCATAGTCATTCATTCATTAGGCATAATATGATTTTTCTCAGACTGTCCTATCTGTTTATCTCTACTCTTTCTCAAATCATTCCCGCACCGAAAACCCCGATGTATGGTCATAAGGCTCAGACAAACTAAATTTGTTCGTGCTTAATCACCACACAAATTCGGCGGGGCGAAGTGGAAAACTATAGGGTTAAGATTCTAGGCGGTAAGAACCATATCGTCTTTTACTTGGCAACGTCACACGTCAACGTCATTGTCAACGTTTTGACAGCTCTTATTTACTAGACAGTAATGGCGGCCGAGTTAAAAAACAATACCATAACAGCAGGCTTATTGCCTAACGCACTCGCAATCGCAATCGATGTCTTTCGCCTTCGGCTTGTCAATATGAAAACGATGACACAAATGTACAAGGTCAAGAGACAACGATGTACATACCTACTTATTTAGAGAAATAAATACTTACATAGAAAACCTCCATGATTTAGAAATAAATACGCACGCTCATCACACAAGTACGTATTTGGCCATACTGGGAATTGAACCCGTTGTCTCTTGTGTTCAGTTCTAAATAAGTAATATTACTAGCGCTAGTCTACTAGTGAGCGAGTATACTCACCCCATATTAGCGACGCATAAGAGTCCTGTGGGCCTAGTAAGGCTGCGCCTACATCGCGTGTCAAATGTGGATAAAGGATCCGTTACTCTCGTACTTATTTAAAATTGTCAAACGGTTTTTTTATGGCATAGAGAAGGCCAACGAGCACACAGGCCACCTGATGATAAGTGGAAACTGTGACCAATAGACATTCGCATTCACAAGACTGCAAGCCTAAGACTGCAAATGCGGTGCCAACCCTTAGGACTAAGATGGAATGCCTCTATGCTAGTCATTACACCGGCTGTCTTATCCCCAAACCGGAACATAACAATGCGAACACTGCTGTTTGGTGGTAGGTTAATGGATAAGATGGTGGTAGCGATCCGGGCGGACCCTGCACAAGATCCTACCACCCGCACAGGTAGGTGACGGATACCTTATCCAATCTTTGTCACGCGATAAACGCAGCCATGTTAGGGCCTCTGTGCTGCTAGACAAGTTGCTTACCGCTAATGTAAACGATTTTAGAAAACTCAAAATTTATGGAATTGACGCAGGCGCTCGACACGATTGAGTGACAGCTTACGTCAATCTTATACAATTCACGATGGCGCGTTACGCGTTACGGCGCTAGCATAGAGGTAGGAAAGCATAGAGGTAGGTGAGCATAAAAACAGGTAATAGAATAGTACTCTTCGCACCTGTTACTAATGCCCTTCGTTAAAAAGAGACGTCTATATATGACCTATTTCGACAGTGTATCACTTTTTAGGTTTGTAAGAGTGTGTCACTCTGCATTAGTTTGCAGTCAGTTAAACAATTTCAATATTAAATAGTTCAAATTAGATTAGATTAAGTTATGACTAACGTCGGGCGACCCGCGGCGCACACGTGTTTTTTTTAATCATTGTAAGTCATTCACTCTTTAGCAATTACTTCCCATTCAGAAACTCTACGCCTACTTAACTTTTTATTCACATTTACTTTACAATCATCCAAAAACCCCGGCTTCTTTGTACAAGTCAGTGCACGAAAAAATGGCCTCGTTTCTCCTGCCACGCCTATCATTTGTGAGCGCACAAAGCCCTTAGAAACAATGGCGTGCATTAGCACCCTTATAGCGTGTTTTGTTGGCACTCACTGTAATTGTGGATGAATACTTATTATGATTGGTTGGTTTAGAGGCGTTTTTATTGAATTTTTTCATTGAGACGAAACGTTTTACGATCGTTGTATATTTTTATTTGACAACCAGCATCTGCTTATATAGGTCATATTAACTAGTCTAACTAGAGATGTTGTTGCCTACTCCTGACTCCATCATCAGGTTAGATCTTAAACACCATAGGGTTATGGTGAGCCATAGGGTTATAGGTTATGGTGAGCTCTTTTCCGCAACTCGACGACTTAAATGTGCGCCTATTTTGCGAAGGGGGTCGGTGGCCCCAGTTCCACCAGGAAGCCTAGCAGACCCTTGATGTTACCGACGACTTCTGGTAACGACCTCGGCTCTAGTTTGAAATGTCGCACCATAAAGTTAACATTCTACTTATTCAAAATTGAGAATTCGCATGGAATTATATAATTGCATTTCTCGTCAAAATATTATGGTATCGTAAAAGTGATCAGGAAAAGTGAAATTTAAATTTAAATCGGTCAATAAATACGGATGACAAGCATTTTAAACTGATAATTACACAGCAATCGGAGAGTGGGATCTGCACTGTGACGTCATATAACAGGTCGGCCATATAAACTCCATGCTAGCTTTTTTTTTCTTTTTGTATCTATTCAGCTTTTATTTAAGCTGTGAAAAAAGTCATGCATGAATATGCATGACCTATTGTTGACTAATTGATTTACTAAACCTGGTTCAATATTTACTTCCTACATTGACACATTTATACTTACTGAGTTGACAAACAACAAGGAACCAGTTTTTTAATCGAATTACACTGTAACACTTACTAATGCTAATACCAGTCGAACGACACCTCGTTAGTCGATGTTAAACCATCCGTTTACCCTCTACGACAAGACAAAAACATACATATATCATACATATCCTCAATACTATAATCTCAAGACTGCAATCCTAATACTCCAAAAGCGATCAAACCTGAGGATTAAGATGGTACGTCTCGCGGCACCAGAACACAACCAGCGGTAGTTAAAGTAACAATTTCACCATACGATGTTAAATTTAATCAATGTTAATCGACTGTTACTTCATATATTTTGACAGCTGTTAACACAGTAATCGTCTGTTAAGTTGTTAACATCGTTTGGTGAAATTGGTACTAATCATCATCATTATCATCATCATCATCATCATCAGCCCGGGGGCGTCCACTGCTGGACAAAGGCCTCCCCCAAAGAGCGCCACAAGTCACGGTCTTGATAGTCTTGGTACTAATGGATAAAAGATAACTTGACCTTTTTATATTAAGAAGTGGTAGGGTCGTGCATGGTACTACCACCACTCAATGCATACAGGTCAAAACATAACCCCCCTTTGATAGTCGGGTAATAACTTCAGCAGTCGTGTACCTTAATCATTAAAATTTTGTGAAATTTACTAGTTTGCTATATTTTATCAAAACTATTTCTAAATTTCAAATGTAAACACATTTAAGCTTAAAGCACAGAAATGCCAATGTTAACTTACGCTACCAAGCGTTATTGACAAGGTTTTTGGTGTAGATCTGAGCTTTAGAAGCGCTTCGGTTGCAATTTGATGAATAAACACCTAACTTTTCAGCTGCATACAAAACCAGTTTAGTAGAATTTAATTTATTTTATATAAAACTTTTTTAATATGTTAATGCCGTACTAATAAGCAAAATTGTGGGTGTTCTACTACTAAGTAAATTAATTAGGTACGCTATTAATTGCAAGTATCTTGCATTTACGTTTATTGGTGGTACCTCTATATCAATTTACTAGCTTCTGCCAGAGACTTTGTACGCGTAGAATTAGTATTTTTGACATCCCACGGGAACCGCTCATTTTTTCGGGATAAAAAATAGCATATAATACTCAAGAATAATGTAGCATTCTAATAGTGTAGGAATTTTAGAAATCGGTCTAATAGTTTTTAGTTTCTTCGTTACAAACATAAAATACAAAAATACTTATCTTTCCTCTTTTATTTAAATATTAGTTTAGATTCAGTCAGTCACGTTTTAAATTTGTAGGAAAAAATATGTAAATTTTTTTTCAAACTTCGCTTACAACTCTTAGTAATGTAAAAAATGAAAATGTCTAGTTTTAAGGTGGGACAACATTTAGAAGTTGCACAAATTGACCACTTATGCTTTAACGGACTTCCAATGTTTATTATTTTTTCCAAAAACTTACTTATGTCAAACTGTAGTGGACGCCTATAGTAAAAGGGTCGAATGTCTTCCCACGAACGGCGGAACCTCTTGTCAATCTCACATTCAAAAACTGAAGTATCTTTTTGCTAGGTTGGGTGTACCAAATGCTGTAGTTTCTGACAACGATGCGAGAATTAGAACTGGAGAATTCGATATGTTTTGTCGAATAAATGGTATTGAACATCTCACTTCGTCTATATACCACCCAGCGAGTAATGGCCAGGCCGAAAATTCTGTTTGACCACCATGTTATCCCTTAACCTACCGCCAAACAGCGGTTCCGGTTTGGGGATAAGACAGCCGGTGTAATGACTAGCATAGAGGCATTCCATCTTAGTCGTCAGGGTTGGCAACGCATTTGCAGTCTTAGGCTTGCAGACTTGTGAATGCGAATGTCTATGGGTCACAGTTTCCACTTACCATCAGGTGGCCTGTGTGCTCGTTTGCCTTCTCTATGCCATAAAAATAATAACGTTAAAAGCGTATTATCAATAGCGACAATTCTAGGAAAAATATAAGTTAAAGTCTTTTAGAATACTTGTTTTAATATCGCAACGCAGTGCACTGTTCGACGCCTGCCAAGCTGATGTATGGCCGGGAGCTGCGATGCCAATTAGATTTAGCCTGCCCTAAGAAATGATGTTATATTGAATCAACCGAATGCAATAAAAATAAATGTAGGTCATTTCATATTGGCGATAAAGTAAAATTATTAAGAAGTTAGGGTCTAGATTGTATATAGTCAAAATACGTGACAGTAAACAACTCTTAAAAAGAAAATCAGCTGATAAGACATTGCACCATACAACCCATGCCAGGTTCTCTACCGTGTTTACTTACCATCACCGCCTGAATCGGACCCCGACCCCGTAATGGGCGTCCCTCAGACACCCGTTGTAGTTGACCAGCAGCAAAGACGAGTTTGTCGATGCTCAGACTGGTGAGGAGGAGAGTGCAGCGAGGGTGACAGATGAGGATGAGTGACTAGTCGCTGGGGGGCACAGCTCGAGAAAGCGAGACTCCGTCTTGGTCTGCTGCTGACCCTCCACAGCGATCGCCGTCTGACATCATACGACCTAGACTTAAGAAAGTTTGTCATGAAGTATAAGTAATTGGAATTGATTGTCGCCAGGTTCCAAAAATAAGGTGAAAGGGATGATATGTGGGTAGCCTCACATTTATAACCCGAATAACGGGTACTGGGATCTACGCTTCGAGTCATTCATTACAGTGACGGCCGGTAGCGATCTAGTCTTTCAATTACGCACACCTCACAAACACTAATGATATCGACCATCATCGGAGAATTGGGATTATTCATATTTTTACAATTAGGTACTCTAATTCGAAAACCATTTCGAGGAATAAGGTTTTAAAGCCGTTCTGCATTATTAAGTTTTTGAAATAATTATCTATTTCGGATATTCCGACAAAAGTATATTTAACCTTTGTTTGACTTTCGTTTTCGGCTTGAAGCCCTCCTAGGTGTATCTTACGCTTGTAATAATATGTTTTAATGCACTAATACTATCACTTTTTATCATTAGGTATAATTTAATTGTATGTTATTTACTAGAAAATTCCATTCCAAATTTAAAATAATCATGTCATCCATAAAATGTGTGCTAGATAAATGAAGATATTAAAACAAAACTATTGGGTCAAATACAAAATTAACGAAATTGGTCTCTTAAAATTACCTATTCTTTTGAATTAGACTGTAAAAATCGTGACATTTTTTTGGTCAATGCTTATTTCATAATCATGAAAATTGACTCAAAAACTGGTCAAAGTGTGCAGCCCCATAATACCGACTAATTTTATCATAATATTGATTACTGGTCTTTTAGGTATAAAACCGGGCAAGAGCATGTCGGACCATGCTCAGTGTAGGGCTCCGAAGCCGCTAAGTACTACAAACATAACAACAACAAGTAATAACTAATTTTCTATTTAAAGTCATCTGGTGCCGTTTAAAAATTTTAATAGGTATAAACACTTGAATCGCCTGTATCTCAAAAACCAATGATTTCTACTTAGTCGTGATATTTTGTCTATAAAGGACGATGGGTTAAAATGTCCCCACCCACCAACAGTGATGAAACATGTGCCAGTTTATAGATCTTGCAAATATGATGTATTTTTTCTATGGCGACGATCACCATATGTATGGGGTTTTCTTGAAAAATCATAATCTTATCGTATGGAACTATGAAATTTATGGCCTTGCCTGGCCCTTTGTTTTCATTAAAAAAATCCCATTGATCTTGCTACGAAGATTTATAAGATTTATAAGAAGTATTTTGTCTTTTATTGGGTCCTAATGAACATATAGACCTGCAGCCCGTTATTGTTGGAGGGGGGGGACGGGGTCCATACAAAATTGCCCATGCGCTTTCATTGAAGATATTTTTCAGATTTTTAGTATTTCTAGTTTTGGCGGTATACACTTGACTTTAGAAAAAAATACCGGTTTAATGCTTAATATTTCATAAACTCATCCCTTAATCGAAATATGTTGACACAAACCCAAAATATTTTGAAAGACCTATCTAACGTCACCCCAAACTAAAATAATAAAAAATATTTTTTATTAAACCACTTTGTTCGCGTGTCTAATATGTATGTTCATGCCAAATTACGGCTTTCTAGTAGTCTCCGAGCTAGGCTGCGGACGGACCTAGTTTGACTACGGAACCCTAAAAAAGGAGCAAGAATGCGAGCAAATTCATTATAAAATTCCAATGTTTGAAAAATAAGACACTAGTTGTTATACAGGGTGAAAAAAAAAATTGGCTTGTCTCACCCGCGAATCGAACCAGCAAAATAAATAAATAAATAACGCTCGCTATTTTATGTCACTTATCGATGCAGTCAATGTTAATGATAAATTTTCTTCAAGATACATTAGGTCCGACACACGTCTGTTGTACACCTCAACACTTTGCAGAACGAAACACGATACACGAAATGAATTTCAAACTCGTGTATCTGGAACGAGGCGTCTCATTCGAACAACTTATCAGTTAAGTTATTACAGAATATTTTATTTTTATTTTGAAGTCTCAATATCTTGGTAGCTACCTAACCATTATCTTTCATTACGCGTCCTTCGTATTCAAATTGATGATAAAATAAAATGTACCTACTCATGTTAGATGCCATGATCTTTTTTTTTCTAAGGCCAAAATGTTCATCAAAGAGATGTTTTTTTTTCGATGGGTGAGTCAAGCAACTTTTAGAAAATCTTTGTATGTAGTTTGGTTTCTTTTTAATAAGAAAATAATGTTTTCTTGAAGTAAAATGCTCTCACCTAAAGATTTAAGATAGTTCCTATCCAGGGCCCATAGTTTTTATCCACTCTGTATATACAGTTTTTAAATAAAATACGAGCACATTTACACGCTGTATAAGTAAAGCCGCGGCAGTTACGAGTAGATTCAGATAATGATGATATAATATAAGTAGTTCCTTAATAACGATATTTCATACCGGAGTTTGAAAAAGGAACGCGGTTATTACCTCTAAAATTTCTCTGAGTGCGCCGTTAGAACATTTATCTATATTTTGAGCCATGAAGAAAATATATCGAACGTTACTCAGAAAATCAGTGAAATCTTCTTGTCAACCGAGAGACAGACAGTTCAATCGGCGTGATTCCTTTCAGCCAAAGGCTCCGGAAAATATCACGGAAAGAAATTACTTAGTGTTCCATCAGAAACGTAATATTTTTGTTTTTCTGTAATCAAACGATGTTGCCAGTTGCGCCTAAAGAGTGCCAGCTTTAGTGTTGAAATTTAAACTTTATGACGTTACGTTAATAGAACGAAACGAGACTTTAATTGGCAGTGAAAGAAAGATAATTCTAGATTTACTGCTAATAACTTGTATTTTAATTGTGTCATAACTCACTCATACCTACTTACTAAAACCAAAATTATCTTTTTCGTACAAGTGACCTTAAATTTAGTCGTTAACTGTTAGTTTAATCTTGATTTGAGACTAATACTAGATTAATCTGATGTCTGCAATGACTGACCACTAAACTAAAATTACGAGAAAAACCGAGGTGACATTATGTTAATTCAATACTTTTGAAAAATAACAGTAAAATAAACACCGGTCACAAATAATTACGAATGATTACAATGCACACTAGCCTACTGTAGGTTTGGTAAAACTAGGGATAGCGATCGTGTCCGGGGTTCATGTAGATCAGGTATTCGTTTCCGTTTTACATGGACGCGTGTTTATAACCCGGTTCAAACGTGTACGTAGTACCCGGGTACCGCAGGAGGTATCACACGTGTGTCGGGAGCTCGAGTTAAAACTCCACGCTGGTACGATGAGAGTAAATCTACAGAGATAACAGATTAATAGTTTAAAGATTAGATCCGTTTAAGCTTTGGTTTTGACTTTTAACGTCAATTCACAGAATGTATTTTTATTTGAGGGGGATGAGATCTGAACTGGTTTTCCGTATTTGGCATCATTAATAATTGACACTGGATATGGGCAGACAGGACTCGAAAGTAATAAAAAATATACAATGTAATGGATATTGACGGCCAACGTTGTTATGTCATTTAGTATAGCTAGTTTGACAAATTGAGTTCCTTATAACTGGAAAAGTCTCAAGCGTAAAATATTTGTATCATAATGTGATGTATCACAGGTATTCATTTTTTATATTACTCATTATATTTTCAAGTTGGTTTTTGGAGAAACGATCGCTTGAACACAACAACAAGTAGCGGGTATGGTAATAACAGGGCCGGGAGGGGTGGGGCTGGGGGTTTGCTAAGAATATCCAACAGGGAGTCGACTACCACCATCGACAAGAAAGTGTTGTACCTTGGAAAACTGGTAATCTAGTGAAATTTTCAGTAGTCCCATGATTAGCACAAAACCGATCGTCGCGGAGAACTTTGGGGAAGACATGTCCAGGAGTAGGTCTTTCAGTTGAAATGATGATACTCACGGTGGACGATATTAGTTTATAATCGCTTTAGTATCTTGTCGTTATACCTTCAGATATAAACTGACATTTGAAATTGGCAACGGGGTTAAAACTACAAAGTACTTAGGTGATCACTTACATCACGTTACTGTAAAAGCCTATTAATGAAATCGACGCGTCCTTGTAGTTCCAAGTGTTATATAAAAGTCGTAACGTTTTAAATGACGTAATGTGATCAAAGTGAGGAAAAAGTTTCAATTTTATCCGTCCGTAAATAGGGCCTCAATTGCTTTGCTATCAGTTTGTACTTACGGTTTGTTTGTTTTTAGTAATTTTCTGTTTTCCAACTTCATAAGAAACCGCAGTGAGAATAAATGCAGTCGTGATTTATTCTCTGTTTTCAATTATATTTTTCTTGTGTTTGCTGTACAGTCTTTTGCATTTGCAGAATAACTAGTTTTTTAGATTTTCGTAACAGATACTAAAAAGGAGAACCTTTGTATGACTTTGTTGTCAATTTGATTTTGTATGATATTTCTTTGCATTGATAAGCACACGTGCGACCTGACGGTTAGTGGACTTTGTAGCCTCCACAGACATCGCAATCTCAAGATTGGAATCGTACGATTTTATCTTATGACAATCTCAAGACAAAAGCGTTGCTAACCCTGAAAGCGTAGATGAAATCCCTCAATGTGAGTCATTTCACATGTGTCTTACTCGCGGATCTACCGCAATACAACCAGGTTAAAGTATAACATGTTGGTAGCCGGACCGAACATGCACAAGGTTTATTCTATTGTGTAAAACCATATTGTCTTTGACGTGTTCTCGTATTTTTTTCAACTCGGCCGCCATTATTGTTCAGTATAAGGCCGTTTGTCCACCGCACGCCGTCAACGACACGACAACGATACCGAATTTTTTCTGGCCGAGATCAAAATGTCGTGAAGGCGATCGATTGTCCACCGCGACGATATCGGTGGTTCAGTCAGTTTGTTGTTGTCAGAATCCAGCGCGATGTGACGTCACGACGCAGCAGTGGGTGCACAAGTTGAAACGTGTTTTGTATTGCCGGTACATCGGCCTGTCACAATCTTGGGCCGAGTTCTAGCGGTAGTGACGATCTTTTCCAAAAATAGGCGGCCGGCGGCGGTTGACAGACGTAGTATGTTTTTTCCAGTAGAATAGAGGCTCAGATAGCGTTTTGTAAAAGTTTAACCGTTATATTATCCGTATCACAGTGGACTGTACAGCATGTGTCCCGTCAAACCGACGCAGTTTATTCCTCGGCCGCCTTTGATCTCGGCCGTACTCTGCCCATGACGTCCATAATAACATGCTTTTAAACAACAGACACAAGTCACGAGATACGAGCATATCACAAACTTAACGAAGTAAAAATGAAATGTTAACTGGATTTACTGTCATTTAGGTTGACAGGACAATCATCTTTTTGAATTGACCATTCCTAAGTTGGAGTAATAGTATATAAAATGAATTTAGTCGAAAACGTAATTGTGCTTGAGAATATTTATAGCCAAATTTATTTTTATAAAACATTAATTAAGCCACGATGGAATTTTGTTCATTATGCAAATTTAAATGAGCGTATAAAGTGATTGTAATATGAATTAATTAATTCAGATTAAGAATAAAAGTTTATGCAGCTTCGTCGTGCCGATTTTATGTAGATAGGACATAAGTATTTACTATTGGTAATTTTTTTGAGTGTAGGTAAAATACAAATGGACATATTTTTTTCGACTTATTCATATTTCATTAAAATAATAGCTTCAGCCCTCGACTCCGTCCGCGTAGATTTCGATTACCGTTATTACCTGAGGTTTTTTAAATTTTCCGGGGTGAAAAAAACCTATGTAATCCAGGGTATAATCTACATTTAAAATTTCATCCAAATCCGTCTAACCATTGCAGCGTGAAGGAGTAACATAACACTCGAATTTTCGCATTTATAATATTAGTAGGATTCATAGATTGTTTATTTTTATTTATTTTAATGAGTCCCACTGCTGGGCATAGGCCTGTCCTGGAATCCCATTACAATTTCCAAGTTTACCCATCATTTCAAATTATATAATTAAAGTGATACAAAGCAGCTCCTCCGTAGCAACATCCTGTTTGTATAGGATGACATTTTCATTTGGAACTACCTAATCATTACTGAGTTTGATAATCTTTGATCGGGATTGGGGAAAATTCCGTTTCAAAAGACCCAAATACCGCAGTCAGGTTCAAAGTAAAAGCAAAATATATCCTAAGACGAAATAACTTAACGGCAACTTCGATCTATGGCAAATGTCACTTTTTGCATCTGTAAATAAGGTTGCATATGCAATAAAGTTTGGTAAAAGTTGCAATTCTGTTTCTCAAGAAGATTATTTGGGTGCTGGGAATTCGTGTATTTTAACTATTAAATGTTGCCGTGCTTTAGAAAGATGTTATAGCTCTAATTAGTAATTTGTCCGAGTTTCAATTTATGCAGCTCCCTGTTATTAGATAATGAATGTATAAGGTTAAAAAAATACTCGTGCAATGCAAGTACGTTTTACTTTTGTTTAACTTGGTTTCTTTCTGTTCATGGGATACATTTTTTAAAGTGGTTAGTTTCAACTGGAGGTGGAAATGGAACATGCTGTAGATCAGGGTATCTCAATCTTTTAGGCTCACCCCTACTAAATTCCCCAGATGACTGTGAACCTCTTGAAAAATCAAAGTATTTATTTTAAAAAAACTGGCCTTGCGAGCGGCCTCGCGCACGAAGGGTTCCGTGCCATTATCTATTTTATTTTTAATTTAATTATTCATTTTGAAAGTGAACATACAACTAAATATTCTGTGAATATTTCAACTGTTTAACTATCACGGTTCATGAGATACAGCCCGATGACGGACAGACAGACAGACGGAGTGCAGAGTCATAGTAATAGTAATGGGTCCCGTTTTTACCCTTTGGGTACGGAACCCAAATAATGTCTTGTTTTATATTATCCTAGTAATTTTATAATGTTTATTTAAATCACTTAACTTTTCTGTCGTGCTTAAGGCGCATTTTCATCACCACAAAATAATTCAGGAAAGAAAGACATTCTTTAAGTTATATTTTCGTATACTCGTAGTTATAAAATATTATTAGTTTTAAAAGCAAAAACTCTATAGAATCAAGCTAAGAGTTATTTCTAGTACAATCCTGATTTTTTTATATCGTTTAATTTTACCGCAGGTTTTTTTATCGTTTCTCAAATTTAAAAAATTCTAACAATAGGTCTTAAACTCTCCAAGTACAAAAGATATGTACTATCTAGAATGCGAAGCCGTCGCGCTCTTTATCGCAAAAAACGTAAAGCTTAAAGGAAGAATATCAGACCATTCAAAAACACCACCCTGTTAACACAAAGAACAAATACGAGTTGTGTATTTACTTGAATATCACAACAATGTACGTTTTTGCAGTAATTTAACTATATACCTGGGATGTTCTGATAAGTAATATTCAAGTAAGTATAAGGGTTGATATCCTCCTACGCTGAGATCGGCAGCTGACGTCGGTTGAGCGTACGAATATACAACCAAGCAGCGACGCTGACGTCCGCGGCAGATTTGCTGTATATTCATACGCTTGACTGATGTCAGCGTAGGAAGAAATCAAACCGAAGAATATAATTCTTGCTCTATTTATTTTACTAACAATAAGTAGTATTTATATAACCGTGTGGTTGCCGGGGTAGAATAGTGCCACTCCATGGTTTCTCGTGGATGTCGTAAGAGGCGACTAAGGGAATATAGGCTTGTAATACTGTTAGCCGATGGGCTTGTAACCTGTCACTAATACGGTAGCATAGAGGCATTCCATCTTATTCCTCAGGGTTGGCAACGCATTTGCAGTCTTATGCTAATGTCTATGGGTCACAGTTTCCACTTACCATCAGGTGGCCTGTGTGCTCGGTTGCCTTGTCTACGCCATAAAAAAAAAGTAAACATCTTAGCCTATTTGTGATAAATGTGGTTACAGAATTATCAACAAGTTTTTAAAGTTGTAGGTAATTCTGTCTGTTTACCCCACTCTCGGATTTTTCACACTGTTTTCATATCCGAGGACACCTTAGCCTAAGTGGAAGTGACCGTGCCTAGAAAGCTAGCGGTCCCAGGTTCAAATTCCGGTAAGGGTAGATATATGTGTGATGAGGGCAAGTATTTGTTTCTGAGCTTGGATGTTTTCTATGTATTTCTCTAAATTACTTAGGCCTGTATTAATAAACTGGTCTCAACTCTAATGCTCGTCTCGAGATGCGTCAAAAATGACGGTGGTCTATGGTTTTTGACGTGTCTTGTGACGGGCCTCACAGTCAAGATGAGTTTATTGATACGGCCGTTAGTTTATCGTTGTCTAGTGCCTACTTATATAATACATAAAAGCCTAGAGCCTATTTTGGGCTTAGGTCAAATTGTATGAGATTGCTTTTTTTTTTTGATGCTTGCTTGACTTTGGGCTTTTGTTTTGCTTTGCTCAGTCAAAGTCAAAGTCAAAATATTAATTTCACTTGATTTTAGGTAGAATTAGATCATTGAAGAAAGATTAGGCAAGTATCACTAAAATCTACCATATAAGGCATGCGAAATTTAAACATAAACTTAAGTCTACTAACTATAGCTCATAATTATAAAACTCCTGTAAACAACAAAAGCACTTTTCAACTAGCCACTTTTTTAAATTTAATTTAAACTAACGAAAAGTTAAATCTTTTAGGGTGTCCGGCAGTTTATTATAAATCTTTATACACATCACGTAACTATTTTTGGATACAAGTGATAGGTTTCATAATGGCACGAATAATTTATTTCTATATTGTGCTTTAGCCCACCTTGCTTTAAAATCGTAATCACAATGTTGACGTTATTACAGCTCTTATTATAAAATTAGTAGAAGCTGCCATTATGTTTACAATTTCTACAGAATATTCAACAGAATTAAATAACTCTACCTTGTTTCTTAAGCTTCTGTTGTTACTTCTCTTGTGACGTCACAAACGACTTCGGATCATAACAATGGCGGCACGTGAATTACGTTAACGTTCACGTTAAGTAAATTTGAACAGTGACGTGCGGCTTTCTTAGCGTTGCGTGTCTCGCTTAGAATATTAATGAGATAGGAACAGATTTAAGGTGAACGTTCTTAAAGACAGGGCTTTATCGGTTTTAAACCTGAAGACTCGATATAAGAGTTGCTTTTCGTAGGGATAACGAATTGTTGTAACAATTTATCTACTTTAGCATTCGTATGTTTGTATGTAACGTTAAGTATTTATTGTATATAATTGTCTTAAAAGGGCATGGGTGAAAGTGCTGTCATTTGTAAAATACATTTTATTTTTAAGTGAGCGGTCATTCGTAAAATGACATATTATTTAAATAGTAAGTACTTATCATAGATTTATTCAAAATAAATAAATTTTGTTACACAATTTAAAGTGAATCGGAGCCGCGATATTAAAATATTGATACCTGAAGGCACTATTAGTATGTACCAAGAATTTAAATCTTTTGTCTCAGCTCCGATATTATTAAACACTTTAAAGGACAAATATTCCTGTGTTTTAAGAGGTTTTTAAACCAGTATCAGAAAACCTGGTGGCTGCATAAAGTAATAATAACATTTAAGATCAGGAGACTTACCATAACGTGGCTATACAACTTTATTTACGGCGAGAGAACAAGACAGAGCTGTGTAACTGTTATAGTTCTATCTCTTACACTCATCCTTAACTGAATTGCGTAGCCATGTCATAGTAGCTCCCCAGTCACGAGTCAAGAGGTGAATTGTGAGGATTCTATAGCAATTTAATGAGCGAGCAAAGCGAGGTCGTTAAGTCAACTAAGATGGCATTTGTATGTTTGCTTGACGATAGCGTAAGTATTTTCTTTCTTTCTCTCTACAATTTGGTAAAAGATTCGAGTTTTTGCCAACAGGAACTTTTTAAAAGGTGTTTAGAAAAAAAACATGTTGCTACAAACACTAAGATTAATCTCACAATATGTTGTCGTGTAACTGTGCAAAAAAAAAAACAAATTAAGTCAAAAAGTACTAAACTACCCGCCCATGTCACAATCGACAAGTAAATCATAATAAATAAGTCAGTTGTTTTTGGGACCACTAGAAACGGTAACGTTTATTGATTCACATTTGTATTGAGATTCATAATTAAACAGTCATATTTTTCAAAATTCCGGTTAGACACGGTTAAAAAAAAAAAAAAACATTATAATTAGGGGTTAAGAGGTACCAATCGAGATATTTTTTATTAATAAACGTTGCATTACGTGTTCGGAGCCCCATTCCCCATACAGAAAAAAATGGCTCCTTTGACATATAAATTTAGCCCTTTCTCGGTCTTACACTTGAATATAGACAAGGAGAAAGCCAACGATAAATGGCAGATAAATTTTCGGTTGTTTTAGTTTATTTTATATCTTGAATTCAGCAATCTCTTTACAATCCGTTGTGTCTATTCAAGCCGTTTACATAGAGAGAGATGCTTAGGGTCGGTCTCTTAGAGTTACCAGTTCATAAAAAAATAATGCAGCCATTCCTTAATAAGGCAGACATTAATTGATAAAAACTTAACAGTTAAGTAAATATTTTAATAATCTAACAATATAAAGCTCTCACGGGTTTCAGAAGCGCGTCTTAATGTAAGGAATTAATTGTTGCTTATAGAAATAAATAAATAAAAAATATACATACATGTGAATCAAGACCATAAATCCAATTGGGCGATAAAAATAGGTGATTTCCATGGCTAAACTACAAATTAATCTTAGCAAATCAGAATACATCAAGATTTCAGTGGCGTGGCGTGCTTTCCTCAATTTGTAAGCCGTATCCACGGTGCTATCACACTAATGACGTGGGCTTATCTTTTTAATTCCGAAAAGCCTTTTGGGACCTGTTTGTTTGTACAGTGATTTGTGTATTTATAAGTTGTTTGTTAGTTTTATTATATTGACGACGCGATTGGCTTTGTTTTGAACCCTGTTTAAGAGTGAAGTGAAAGCCTGAATGGTGAATATTTGGGGGATGAACTCTAGTATTTGTTCCTGAGTCGTTGATTTCTTAGTATTACAATTTGTTTTTCTCTAAATAATTATGTTTATCGTTGTTTAGAATCTTTAGTACAAGTTAAGGGCTTAGTGACTTGGTCAATTTGAGTGAGATTGCCCTTGATTTTTGTTTGTTATTATTTTATTTTGACCACGCGGTTGTTCTTTCGCTTAGGAGTCAGGTGGTCCTTGTTTCGGGTGCTTTTGATTTGGCCCTTATGCAGTACATCGCGAATCTGATCATCGTACGTTTGTCTAGGACATCCCCTACCGACATCACTCTCTCTCGCTCGCCATATCTCTTTCGTAACTCTTTCATCCATCCTTTCTAAATGATCAAAACATCTTAGCATACTCTTGTCGATTTTAGTCACTACATCTTTCAATCCACATCGTTCTGGGATCTCGCTATTCCTTACTAATATAATGGAATCAAAATAAAATTAAAATGAGGTCTAATGATGTCCATACACAACAAAATGTATTCGTGAACCACCGAAAGACTGAATACTACTAATATCGAAACGTAACTATAGTGTTCATTTACTCGTATCCATGTAGATAAATACATTCGACATTCAGCTTTTAGAATAGCCCCCATTAACATCGTTTCAATTTATCTATGTAGACAAATACATTTGACATTCAGCTTTTAGAATAGCCCCCATTAACACCGTTTCAATTAATCCATGTAGATAAATACATTCGACATTCAGCTTTTAGAATAGCCCCATTAACAACGTTTCAATTTATCCATGTAGATAAATACATTCGACATTCAGCTTTTAGAATAGCCCCAATAACATAGTTTCAATTTATCCATGTAGATAAATACATTCGACATTCAGCTTTTAGAAAAGCCCCCATTAACATGGTTTCAATTTATCCATGTAGATAAATACATTCAACATTCAGCTTTTAGAATAGCCCCCATTAACATCGTTTCAATTTATCCATGTAGATAAATACATTCGACATTCAGCTTTTAGAATAGCCCCCATTAACATCGTTTCAATTAATCCATGTAGATAAATACATTTGACATTCAGCAAATTCAAATTCAAATCATTTATTCTGTAAGTAGGCCCTGTAGGCACTTTTACAAGTCTGAGTCTACCAGCGCTTCCAAAGAGACCACAGAGAGCTTTTAGAATAGCCCCCATTAACATGGTTTCAATTTATCCATGTAGATAAATACATTCGACATTCAGCTTTTAGAATAGCCCCCATTAACATCGTTTCAATTTACAGCCAGCGAGGGGTTATTCTGTGACTATATTAATGCAAAATAACGAGCGGTTCCTAGCGTATAAAGTCGCGTTTATAAATGCGACCTTTATATAATGGACGACCCGTATAAGCTGTAGTTTTAACTGGCTATCAATAGCACCATGTACGCAGATAGATGCAGACTGCTAAGTCATAGTTCGAACGACATTTTGAGTAGTGATACGTCTGATAAGTTATGGTGAATGCTACGTCATATTAACGTTTGATATGGCGGAGAGAGACATAACATACAGACCTGACATATAAATAGCGATCTATTTCGTACTCTGTATGATGATCTTGCATTTTATTATTACTAATTTATAAACCTAAAATGCATTATGGAAATACACCTCACAAATCATAACACAAAATGTCACATACGCCGTCCCATTTCAAAGTAAACAGGAAACGGATATGGGGAAACAAGTTACACGACAGCAAACGTAGTTTTCTAACTGCCGGGGCTAGCGGAATAACAGACGGGGCCACGTTCATTAACAAACGCCGCAGATTAAATTAATGGTTCAGATAGGCCATCAATTTAATATACGAGCGCTGTTTGATAAGTCCTTTTCAAAGGCTATTTGTAAAAGGTTTTTTTGGTAAATAGCATTAACACTGGCAGGCACAATCTTTTAAATGAAGACTGGCAAAAAATCAGTAAAAAATAAAACAAGAAATTGTCATTTTCACCATTGCTTGAATGTGATCACTTCTAAATTTTTCACACCAATGGAAAAATCGGAATTTCGGGCCGTCATAAAACATTTGTTTTGAAGGGTTTCAGTGCTGCTACAATAAAAACTGAACTTGATTCTGTTCATGGTACAAACGCACCAACGTTGCAGACTGTTTATAACTGGTTAAATGATTTTAAACGTGGTTGGTCAAGTACATTTGATGCTCCTCGCTCTGGTCGCCCAATCAAAGTCACTACTGAGGATGTTGTTGAAGAATATTGTACTCGACGACCGCCGAGTGAAGGTGCGCTAAATAGCTAAGAACGTAGGCATCAGCTCCACTGCACGAAGATTTGGCTATGACAAAGCTGTCTGCACGATGGGTGCCACGTTTGTTGACGATCGAACAAAAACGCGAACGAAAGCGAATTTCAAAGCTGTGTTTGGATATGATGAAGCGTAATCGTCGGATTTTTTCGGCTCGATTTATCACTGTGGACTCCGTGTGATTCCTACTTATCCCCAAATTTGAAAAGATGGCTTGGAGGACATTTTTTTTGACAAATTAGTACTCGACAAATCGTATTTTTTGGAGGGGATAAAAAAGTGATAATTTAAAACAAGAAAGAGACGGGCATCTCAGCAAAGATCAGTTTACTTAGGATTGCATTCTTAAGATTGCAGCTATTAAATTACAAATGCCTGTGAGCCTCAGATCCCATCAGGTGGTTAGTGTGCTTATCTAAGTAATTCTCTCGTTTAAAAAATGCAGCAATTTTAATTTTGAATTGCATCCAATTAGGCTATATAGAAAATCGCACCTAAACTTCTCATAATGAAACAAACAAGAAGCTCAAGCGAATGCACTTCTGTGCCTTGGTATCTAAATGTAAGTAAACGCAATGGCTTATGAACTTTGCTCTCCAAATATTATTGTATGATATTCTGAAACATACACAAGTTAAAATTGAGTAAGAGCGATGGCTTTCCTTTCTAAATATTATTTTTGATGTGATTCATAAACATAGATGAGTATTTAGTAAGCTATCTTGACTCATAAAAACATCTGCAACGCATTGAATTTTACGATACGATACAGCCACCTAAACTAGAATATTAACTGAATATGAGCTACCGTTAAGCTAACAATATCATAACAGTATTGTTTAAAACAAACTAAAATGGAGGCCAACCTACTCCACGACGTTTGGAGGCAAAACAAATGCATGAAATCGCTTTCATCTCTTCGCACGCCTTATACATCTCTATACATTTGTTTTTCCCGCTTACGGCTTAAAGTTTTAAGTTGAGGCAAAAGGCTTTTCTACTTTGTATTCACACCTATTGCTTTCGTATTACCAACGTTATAACAGCTCTTATTACAGGACAGTAATTGCAGCCGAGTCGAAAATAATACAAACACAATATAAAAAAAGTATATTTGGAATAAGAGCCCAGTTTGTTTTAGGTTCAGTATTCTCTAATTTAAAACATCTGAAAGCCTATATTTATAAATGTCAAACTCGATTCTAGTCAAAAAAAATCGTAGCGTTAAACATTAAGAGATCACTGATTGTTCCCAACACTCAATAATAAGAACTTTCAAAACGTCAAAAATATTATAACGCACGATATTGAACCAAAAGGAGGTTATCAAAAGTGGGATAGAGGCCGCACCCTATTTCAGTACCCGACCTACTGACAGATGACAGCTGACAATTAGTTTAACATTAACGCGGACTTGACAGATGCCCGTCGATAACCCCATTTGCTTGTGTTTACCTAGTAAACATTATTAAATACTCTTGTCCTCGCGTGTGATATCTCGTTTGATGGACTTGTTTCTTTAATAAGTCCACGGTGATTGTTTCAAACTTGGTATTAGCGAATTACACCTTGAACAAGGAGTTAAAGCCATTGAGCACTGGGCTTCGATGTATTTTCTTTTTTCTTTTTTATGTCATAGAGAAGGAAACCGAGCACACAGGCCACCTGATGGTAAGTGGAAACTGTGACCCATAGACATTAGCATAAGACTGCAAATGCGTTGCCAACCCTGAGGACTAAGATGGAATGCCTCTATGCTAGTCATTACACCGGCTGTCTTATCCCCAAACCGGAACACAACAATGCGAACACTGCTGTTTGGCGGTAGGTTAATGGATAAGATGGTGGTAGCGATCCGGACGGACCCTGCACAGGGTCCTACCACCTGGAAAATAAGTCTCTCATGAAATAAGTCTCTCTCTCTGTCTTTATTTAAGAGCCGTGCTCTTGTCGGTGGAGTAATCGCTAACCGGTACGGACCTCCGTCAACTGCTTGACTTTCTGGTACGACCCAACTAACCTTCTTATTTAAGTGCTCAAAGTAATTTCTTCTTAATCTTCCTCTGCCTCTCTTTCCTTCTATTATCTAAATTCCTCCAATCTTTCTCTACTTCTTTGTACCAGTGTCCACGTTTTACTGGCTTATAAGGCTATGCTCCAGTTGTACGATTTCATGAAATGCTTTTTAGTGCGTATGTATGAGCTTGGTAGACATGGTCTTTCTTGTTCAAACTTTTTATAAATACCCTGTCTGCCAAGCTTATCGACGCCTCCGGGGATCCCAGAGCTGGCACTTACCTCTGCCAAAGGATAGGTTTAACTATCCAGAGAGATAATGCAGCCAGCATCATGGGTACAATGCCGCGAACAGATTTATTAGAGGGGGTATTCTTTTTTTAATTCTAGTTTTAAGTAGATAAATAGGTTACAATACTTTTTATTTATTCTAATTATTACTGTACAGTGTATACATATAGTGTATTTTTTACCTATTAGATTAAAAATCATTTTTGTTAGTGTTAGTTTTTATTTTTAATCTGCAAATGACATAAATATCCGTTTGTAAATTTATAATAGTTGAGTTTTACTAGTCAAAATATTTTATTTGGCGTTCCAGTCTGCAAAAATCTGCTCTATGTGAAAGTGTCGCCTCATTTTCCAGCATAGGTAAGAATTTTACTCGAGAATTCTGCATATTAAATTAATATGTGTTTGCATATAAAATGACTGCAGTTAGTAAAATAATTAGCGACTTCATAATTATCTACGGAATGATGATGTTATTTTATAAAGCAGATATTTTTTTGCATGTTTTTTTAATGAATGCGTTTTTACTAGACTATCGATAGCGTAATTATTAAAGTATTATACATTCATATTTGAAATACTGCATACTTTTTCTGTTCTTAAAATGTAAAATAAAAAAAAAACGTTTAAAAAAAAAAAGCTATTACAATACTTGAAATAACTTTACCTTTACAAAGAAATAAAACCTTTGACGTTAAACATGAAAGAGGGAAGCACTTAACTCTTCGAACCATATTAAAGTTCATAACGGGTTTTGCGGAAAGTTTCCGATAATCTCAACAGAACGCTATCGATATCCCTATAATGAGTCATACGGACTTTCTAATTACAGGTTACCGGGAATTGGTTACAACATTTTGTTTTAAAACACCTGCCAAGTTTCATTGCTGTTAAAGAACTTATCCCATTCCCGGCAAGGAAGCGATTAGCTATCGACTATTTTCTCGCTCATGAAACGAACAAAAGATATAATTATATAGATCCCGTGTCAATAAACGAACCACGTGTTATAAGTTGTTCACATGATTGCCGGCGAGAACTCTATCCAGTCGAAACAAAAATTATAGATCCCGTGTCAATAAAAGAACCACGCATTATAAATTGTTCACAAAATTGCCGGCGAGAACTCTATTTAGTCGAAACAAAAATTATAGATCCCGTGTCAATAAAGGAACCACGTGTTATAAGTTGTTCACAAGATTGGCGGCGAAAACTCTATTCAGTCGAAACAAAAATTATAGATCCCGTGTCAATAAAGGAACCACGTGTTATAAGTTGTTCACAAGATTGCCGGCGAGAACTCTATTTAGTCGAAACAAAAATTATAGATCCCGTGTCAATAAAGGAACCACGTGTTATAAGTTGTTCACAAGATTGGCGGCGAAAACTCTATTCAGTCGAAACAAAAATTATACATCCCGTGTCAATAAAGGAACCACGTGTTATACCTAAGTTGTTCACAAGATTGGCGGGGAGAACTCTATTCAGTCGAAACAAAAATTATAGATCCCGTGTCAATAAAGGAACCACGTGTTATAAGTTGTTCACAAGATTGGCGGCGAAAACTCTATTCAGTCGAAACAAAAATTATAGATCCCGTGTCAATAAAGGAACCACGTGTTATAAGTTGTTCACAAGATTGGCGGCGAAAACTCTATTCAGTCGAAACAAAAATTATACATCCCGTGTCAATAAAGGAACCACGTGTTATAAGTTGTTCACAAGATTGGCGGCGAAAACTCTATTCAGTCGAAACAAAAATTATACATCTCGTGTCAATAAAGGAACCACGTGTTATAAGTTGTTCACAAGATTGGCGGCGAAAACTCTATTCAGTCGAAACAAAAATTATACATCCCGTGTCAATAAAGGAACCACGTGTTATAAGTTGTTCACAAGATTGGCGGCGAAAACTCTATTCAGTCGAAACAAAAATTATACATCCCGTGTCAATAAAGGAACCGCGTGTTATAAGTTGTTCACATGATTGCTGTCGAGAACTCTATCCAGTCGAAACAAAAATTATAGATCCCGTGTCAATAAAGGAACCGCGTGTTATAAGTTGTTCACAAGATTGGCGGGGAGAACTCAATCCAGTCGAAACAAAAATTATACATCCCGTGTCAATAAAATAGAGGACATGACGTGTTGAAAATCCTTATAAATACATTACCAACAAATAAAATTAAAAACTAAATGCAAAATTCTTATTTAATGAAGGTTCACACTTTATTCAGTTACAATTTTACACTTGCTTTTAGAATTTAGTAAACGATTGACAACTATAGTTGCTTCGTTAATACGTCGTACACATAACTAAAGTTTTTCGAACCACATGATGAGTCATGTGTTATTATACTTAAATGTAGTACTTAGGTATTTTATTCGTTAAAAGGAACCAGCTAGCGAGTAGAGCCGGCAATGAACTATTAATAATGCCTCTATTGACACGGGATCTATATTATTTATATAGTTTATATAGTTAAGAAGGTACATGGTTTAAAGAAATCCTAAAAAAAAATGATGTTAAAATTCTTTAAAGTGATTACATGGAATGATAAAAAACACAATAAATTGGACATGAACACGGGAATAATAATACATGTCACATAGTTAATATGAATTAAATTAAAACAATAAAACCAATTAAAGGTCAACTGGCAGAAAATACCATTAGGCATTAACATTTGGTACTCAATTTTTTTTTGTGCAAACAAGATTAAATAAATAAATAAACATATAACAAAATAGGTCCTAAACAAAGAATATTTCAAATTGTCGAGTTCATCAACTTATAAAATAAATTTTATATTTTTAAGAAAAAAAGGGAGTCGAAGTGTTTGTTGAAAATAAAAATCGTGGTTAATATCAAGTGATTTAAATTTACGTATAAAAAGGCGGATAAGACTGCGTTCAATTAAGATTTTAATTTAGATTTGTTCAATCGCTACAAACAGTCCTATGTGGAAAATGTAATTTACCTCTGAAATATTTCGACACTATAAAACGCATACGTTAAATCTTTAAAAGCAATAGGCGTATTATTTTCAAGTTTTCGACTTAAAATGTCAAACACATACAACAAATGAAATGGCGGTCGGAAATTGAATGCAGCAAACTTTGGCTTCGTTCACGAGCTCACAGCAACTCCGTGTTGATGCAGTCCCGCGAAATTAATCGAGTTTAAATCTGTTCAACTAATGCAGATATATGTAAAGAACGTTTGATTTTAAAATCACATGATGAAAAAAGCACATGGGGCCCTAGCTAAAATTCATTACACTAACTAGCGTTTCTATTCGTTTCGTTTAAACCAATCACGTCACGTGATCTACCAGTGACGCAATTGGTTTAAAAACGTAACGAATAGAAACGATAGTTAGTGTAATCCAACTTGGCTAGAGCCTCTGTTATTTTAGTAGTCGTTCTCTGGAGCTTTCACTGTATCGATACAAACAAAAGCACTAATGTTAATATCTTTATTCCTTCTCTTAATGAAAAACCCAACTAATTTAATACTTCACTAACGAAATACTCGTATATTCATTATTTGTTTCCGCCTTTTTTTTGATTTGTTCTACAGGTTTATTAAAAAGTCAGTTTTTTTCCACCATGGGCAAGTCCACAAAACCATTTAGTTTTGTTAATTTTTGTAGGATGCCACTGTACTGATCCAAAAGATATAAAAACTAGCAGATATTATAGCAGATCTATAACATTTGAATACTAAAATTTCAAGGAACCCACTTCGTCATATTCTTCGGTTTTACGATACTGAGGCACCGCTGTGTGGCAAGTGAAGCGCGAAACTGTGTTTTCATAATAACCGTTTAATTTGCCATAATAACAACCCCCAGGAAATTCTGAGGGGGCAGTGGTTACTTTGAGCTGGAGCGTTAAATTAAAAATTAACATCTAGATTGCTCGGGAGATTAAAGGCTTAAAATTGAATTGTTCACAGAAAATCTCGTAGAAGACAGGAATACTACAATTTCTTCAATGAGTAGTAAAATGAAGTATAAAACAATAACTGAAAATTAGAACTACATTTAAAAAAAACTAAATCTAAGACTAAAGATTAAAAAATAAACTAAAACATTAAATCTAAGAATGGCCCATTCGGCATTGTACCAAAGATGCTGGCAGCATTTCCTAGTTGAATAGCTAAACTAATTTGGTGAGCCAGGAACTTGCCAGCTTCAATAGCTAGAAATCTGTTCTATTTAATTGATATTTGCATTAAAAAATAACCGCATTTTTTAAAGCCTTTCATTTCAAAATTTCAATCATTTTTCATTCAATTTCTTAGTGAATATAATTTGCAAGTTCGGACACGTTGATGACCTATTTGAAAACCTGACATACTTGATAATAAATATTTATATGTTCAAAAGAAAATGCATTGCTATGCATAAACCCGGTAACTCCAATTAAGAGCAGTCCCATAAACGGGATTGGGTTCAAGTTGCATCGCGGGCAATGCATTTTTTAGTTATTTGTCTACATTTACATGCACGGAGTTTTTATATGCAGACTGTGTTAACGCACGTTTCTGACTAAACTTAGGTATTGCAGTCATTTAAAAGCACATGATAGAGCAGCCCAATTTGGTTAGTTGGAGCCTCTAAACAGTCACTGTATCGGAAAATGGCAAAGGTATTATTATTAAAAAAAAAAAAGATGTTTATTCAGAAAGTAGGCCGCACGGGCCGTACTTTTACACGTCAAAATCTACCAGCGCTTCGCAAGAGACCACTGCTGAGAAGAAACGCCGCAAGAAACTCAACAGTCAGTCGTTTTTTAAAATACTACTTATGATATTATACAATTATAAAGCTTAACCTAGCATGATATAAAACAATGAATTTAACATAAAATAAAAATAAAAATAAATAAACATTCAAGCGTAGCTTGAGCAGGAAAATGTGTCAAATAAATAAATAAATGTGTATTGTATTATTATTTGTATGTCTTTACCATTCACGGGACTATAGGAGTCCTGGACCTTTGGAAGGCCCTTTATACAAGGTTAATTTAGTGATGGGACACCCACCGACGATTGTCCCTGAGCTCACACTATAAAAATCCTCCAACGGACGACCACCAGTTAGTGTAAGACTATTTAAGAAGGATGTACAGATGATATGGATTGGTGAACTAGGCTATTGATGAAACTATGGCGCCTGCTTGGCATATTGTATTATTATCATCGCACACTCGAAATTGATAAAGAAAGGACATGTTGCGAAAAAAAGACCCTGAGAAATGGTGCCAATAACCGAGTAATTCATAGTAAATAAATAGTATCTTATCAGTAAACATGATGAGATTCCGATCAATATTTCCAACAAAATTCTCAATTAAAGTTCGAAACTAAATCGATGTTTCCAGAACTCTCTTCACTGTGATTGTTTGAGTGGAAAGTTCTACGCTAGCGAATAACATGCAGTTAACTGGAAAAGAGAACAGTATGTACAACAGATAACCAATCACTTGATAATAAAATAAAATAAGATGATGTAAATAATGTTCGTTTTCATTATTCCACTTCTGATAAAGTTTTTTTGAATGAGAACTTAAGTACCGGTGAGTTTTGTAACATAACTACATTATCCGATACTCATACGGTGAAGAAAAAGCATCGTGAGGAAACCTGCACATTTGAGCAGCTGAAAGGTGTGTGAGACACAAAAGATTCTGGGGTCGAAGTGTGTCCGAAAGGCCATCTGTAAGTTAAGGTAAGATAAAGGTTCTTTAGAAAAAAAAATGCCTTGTTTGGTAATTTAATTTTAGGTTCTATGTATCTGAATTTGAATATTAATAGCGGACGTTAGTGTATCAAAACAATCTATCCGATTCAAGGGTTAAATAAAAAAAAAAAAATATGACAAAATAATGAAGTCATTACGTCAATAGTCATAAACCCACCGTTTGATAGCATATCCATGTGATTATGTCGTTCGAACCTAAAATGCTAAATAAATAAAAAATGAAGTCCTGGTCAAAATGCAAACGCTTCTAACGTTTCTGTGTTCTATCGGCAGAATGCCGAATGTTTGGAATTGATACAAGCGATCGACGCGATCTGCCAACAGCATACGTCAATTCTATAAATGCTACCGATGTTTTAAAATAGTTAACTGAGCGTTATTCATCTTGACAAGGCCCTCTGTGCTCTTCCTTCGTAAATCGTCCAGTCAAGCAGTTTACGCTTGTAGAAAATAATTTTACATTTAAATGACTATGTTATCTATGGATGTTTCTTTTATCGCCAACACTCATTTCATATAATGTTTCACGTCGCCGAATTTTCATTTCATCAAAAGCTTAATTCTGCTGTTACCTTATTGTTTTTAGGTTATCTTAGGAATGGGTTACGTACGGTAGGTTAGGTTACACCTGTGACTATCAAATAATTATAACTCATGCTCTTGTAAATGCCTGTCGATGAATAAAAGGCATCCCATTTCTATGTAACTATTTAAACTATTGTATTCTAACTAAATTGTACCTCCTCCTGTATTCCTCCGTTCACTGGAAAGTACCGTGCGTGCGTGCCGTGTATAAAGTGCCAGAATGTTTTGGGTTTAATTTTGCTAACGCTACAATTAGGGTATTTGTGTCAAGAACGGCATCGTTTCGGTGGCTCGGCTTGCTAGTTGGATAGGTTATCCTAATTTTCATGGTTTTTGTACGTGACTGGAGTCGAGCTACAATTGGACATATTTACTTTCCTTTTTAGGGCACTATTTACAAGTTTCCAGGGTCTATCTAGGTAGATTTATTGAACGCAACGTAAGAAATGAAATATTGTTTAATTATAAATATATATACCATAGTAAATCACTTATTTGATCTGTATCCAGACCACTCATGGCTTAACATTTGTTTTGTATACTTCGTATAGTAAGTACGAGTAATATAGGAAAGTTTAGACCTTATTTAAGTAATTACCTGAAACGTTATTTTAAAAAACGGCTGTTTGTTTTCTGAAAAAAAACCTTGTTCAGTACATTGGCTAGATGAGGGGCTCTTTTACACGTCAGTATAATATTATGGAGTCGGTTTTAAACATGTGCGACAGACGTGCGACAGACCTCTGTTGACCAAGACGCCAAAGGTTCAAATCTATAGTTCAACGTAGTGCAATTCTCAAATAAGAAACGAAGCAGACCTTTGAACCGCAAATCTTACAATTACTGCTGCTTACAAGGGCAATATCCGTAAAATTCACTCGTGCGTAAAATTCCTTTTCCTAATCCCCAGGCACTACGTCACATTTTACTCCAGACCAAATCCATTAAATTTAGTTAGGAAGAACATAAAGTGTCTGTGCTGCCGAGGAATCCTTGGGGCATACTTGAATAAGCTTAGGATAAAACTGATACTACTTCAATATTGCTCTTCAAGGTAAAATAACACGCACGTCTTTCTTTTACATTATCAAAGCGGATGATTCTAGAAACATAATATATACATGAAAGTTATTTGAAAGGGTTTTCAAGCCTATTCTCAAAGTTACCTGCCCGCAGGTTATATTTGACGTTGATCCAGGTTACGGCGGCTCGAATAAGGCTGCTTGTCCAATAGAGCGGAGCAAAGCAGCGGAGCGTTGAACGAGAAAAAGATCCACCAATAGGAATAGTTTATTTTTCTAGCTTCACTCAGCGCAGCTCTCCTATTGGTGGATTTTTTCCTGGCTCACCGCTCCGCTGCCTCACTCCGACTCCGCGTCAGTGGACAGGCAGCCTTATGGTGCTCCCAACCCTAGCTGTTATAAATGTTATAACGTTATAAAAATCTATGTTATAACATTTTATAACAGATTATTACAAAAGTTAAACATTGTTATCATGTTATATAACGTTATACAACTTTTTAAATGTTATATAACAAATTACAAAACGGTACCAATTTTTTCATAAATTTTTAACAGTGTGGGAGCGATTGAAACATCTAACAAGTTGTAACAAAATGTTATGTGTTATTGGATGTTATCGTGTTTTATAACGTTAAATAACATTTATAACAGCTACTGTGGGAGCACTTTTAGGTTGCCTTTCAACCAGAGCTCTGCGAGGCAGCTAAGCGATATTGCAAGGATAAATCCACCAATAGGATCATTTTGTATTACTAGTCTCACTATCCTATTGGTGGATTTTTCCTCGCACACCACTTAGCTGCCTCGTACAGCTCTGGTGCAAAAACAGCCTTATAGCGAGATGGTAAGACAAAGCTATGGAAAGGGTTATTTATGCGCTGGCTACTTTTAGTGGTAGAACCTTGGCATCGTCTGTCTGGATAGATACCACCATCTTATCCGTTACTTACAAGCAGCAATGTTCGCATTTATGTTCCGGTAAAGGCAATACGTCTTAGTCCTTAAAATGGCGGCCTTGGATTTGCAGTGTTAAGTATGTAGTCTTGAGAATGCAAATTTTAATGGATCTCAAATCTCACTTATTATCAGGTGGCATATATGCTCGTTTGCCTTTAACATGGCTTAAGAAAACCTTAAAGAATTTAAATTGGTAAAAAAGCAAATTTGTCGACATAGTTTAAAGAAACAACATAATTGGTATGACTGACTGCTGAGTTTCTTGCGGCGTTTCTTCTCAGCAGTGGTCTCCTCTTGGGAAGCACTGGTAGATTCTTGACGTGTAAAAGTGCCCGTGCGGCCTACTTACTGGATAAATTAATTTTATCTTTTCTCTTATCTTTTGAAATAGACAACTAAGAAAGCTAGCTGTTAATATTCACCTTTGGAGCGATAACCATTAGAACAGATGAGTCCTACAGTTACTGTAGTACATTGTCTCTTATACGCAGCTGCACATTTTTGTACCTTGTCGCTTAAATGCCTTTGACAGATTAGTATGGCATTTCAAATATGACGTTAAAATGACAAAGCACTAAACTATGCAATAAGTAGTTGCACACATCGAGCGTACAAGTAGAAACCGTGCATCGGAAAATGAAGTTATGAGCACCATATGAATAGCGGCAGCAACAATGGAGTAGCGACAATGGATGGAGCAACGGACTGACAGACACTGCTGACATTGATGTTTCTAATGTTAAAATGTATCGCTGTTAACACTGGTATACAGCATTTCTTCAATCTTTTCTATCACTTAAGTAACCAGAATGCCATAAGTATAAGCTGTGTAAGTAATTTATTTATTTTATAAGCTAATTAGAGAAAACAAAGGTGACCTTGATGGCAAAGAGAGATACGCACAAAAATAATGTAATCACGAAATGGTTCTAACTCAGCGTAATGCTGGCATTGTTTTTCCGTTGGTACCACCAAGTGAAACCACGAGCTCTAATCTATTAAAGCACAAACCATCCTGTTTATGCATAGATCGACCTATATGTATATTAAACATTCTTTAAGATTTTTTATTTCTCTGACTGTATAATTCCATAAATGGCGTGTTACTTGTAGGTACATTACCTTGAGCTAAAGCAAAGCTAAACTGATAAATGTGTAGAATAAAGGTAAAGCTATACAACCAATTTCATTAGAAAAATAAAAATACAAAAGCGAAACAATAAACCAGAAAACACTTTGAGGCATTGAAATTGGCTGTCTAACAATACAATTGCGTTGTGTTGACATTTTACTTTGAAATTAAAATCCCAGGAATATTTTCCGCTATACATTTGTGTTTATTCGTTATTGCAAAGTAAATAAATAGGTATTTCTAGCTTACTAAAACGGGTTACTTTCTATGCCAATTCATACACATTCATACATTACATTCGCCTTTGTATATATTTTTTAAAACTATTTGCTAATGGCGTAAATAAAATGTCTTTTGGGTGAAAATATTTTAATAAGTAGTTATCAGATTTTCATTAATTTTAACAATTTAAACTAATATTAAACATGAAATAATAAATGGTTTAATTCAAATAGAACCGTTTTAATACAAAAAAATACTATTTTTTAAGAGAGACTTTAAAAAGACGTGACGTGAAGCGTAAGCTTTTTCATGATAATTTAACGACATTATATTCTAATATTCTTAGTCTTATACGATTTATTAGATTTCAAGATATGAATTCTGAAAACAAATGCCATAACTCAATTCCACGATTTTATTTATGTGACAAAAGAAGATTCTTTCATATAAGAACTGTCTACGTGATATTTCATGAATATGTTACGACACGCTGTACCAAAAACACTACATTAAATCAGTCCACATTTTATTGCTCCCGATATTTTCCTTGATGTAATAAGTTTTCCCCAGCAAATCGCTATTGTTGGTAGACAGGTGGGTACAAAATGGTGGACGCGGGAGAAAAATGAACAAGCGAGCGATAATTTGCATTCTCGAACGTGGAGCTTGGAACTGAATAATGGAACACGCCGTGTTTAGAGTTCACAGGGCGAAATAGGGCTTGTTTGGTGCCACGGTTTTTGGAACATGGCTATTTCACGTTGTTTTATGAATTAGAAAAAACTTGAAAATCTTCGAGGCAATACAACTACAAATACAATACTTACAATCGGATCAACCGGTTTGGATGTTTGTTGAAGGCTTATTTTATCAGGTTGGTTCTACTGATGGTTACATGGGAATTGGTTGGGATTTTTAAGAGATATTTCTTCTGAAAGGCGTCACCATTAAATCGAAGGATTTTATCTATTTCATAGTTATATCTCATGGTCTATAAACTTATTTATTTATTTGCCAACTAGCAATAGTTCATTTGAATTTGAACAGAACTATTGCCGGCGCTTAACGTGACATACCATTTAGGCCTGGTTACGGAAAGCACAATAATAGTAGATTACGTGACTGTTGCGTAATGCCAATTACGCCGTGTTGCGTACAATACTTTATCTACACATATATTATAAGTACTCTATGACGGGTTCAAAAGCCGAAAGGCAAATGACCAGCATTACCTGTGGTAGTAGGTGACAGCGATGGCAGCTGTAACGTAATGAAATTACGTTATCGAATATTGTAAAGTAATGAGATCCATATTTGGAAAATCTAACAAAATTAACAGCTGTTATCGCTGTCACCTTCTAACACAGGTAACGCTGGTTAGTGCCTACGGGCTTTGAACGCATTATAGAAGATTTATGATATGTATGTAGATAAACGTTTTTGTAATATTTATCACATCAGAAGGACAAGCGTTGTACTGTAATAGAAGGAAGGAAGAAAAAGTGGCCAGTAATTAAAACTAAATATAAAACCTTATATTCCAAAACAAAATTAAATTTACATTTTACGTTAAATATGTATATCTTTTTGGTTTCAATTAACCTACAACAACCGACAAAACGATGTATGTCTTTTTTCGTCTTTGATTTTGTTCAGAATTGACATGGAATTTCATAGAAGTATAATCATGTTTAGCTGATATTCTCATCAATCTAACGAAAAAACAACCTTACTAATAAAACTGACGAGAGACATACATGAGACCATGTGGTTGTTTTTCCCGTCTTTACGGTTAAACCCCTCTACCAATCTACGTAAATTATATAGATACCCAAGACCGTTATAGAATACTTCATCCCGGGAAATCCAAGAGTTCCCGAGGGAGTAGCGTACGAATACGAGTAGCGCGCGAACGAATAAGTACCTACTTACGAATATAGTTGCGGGAAAAACCTTACAAGGAATATGTATCCTCTGAACTGTCCGCCTCCGATTTGATATATGTTACATAGTAGTCTGTGTTTGTTATTTTAGACTACACTCTAACATTATAACATATATTTCGTACCTTTCCTTGTTAGAATAAAATTGCTTCTCTTATAAGCTCCATTTATTAGTAAATCGAGGTACGAAAGATGAATGCATTTTTATACGAATAATAGAAACAGCTGCGTCACCCTTGGGCTGTTTTATCTATACATGAAAACGTAATAATATTTAAGTGCTTTCATTTCGGATTGAAAAATCTTACATACATTTCTACCTAAAATTAAAAACCAAGTATTCAGTTTCATTTCGGTCCATCGCTTTTAATAAGTAATGACGACTCGTAGGCGTAGATAAAATGACGAAAAAAGATAATGGAAAGTTTGCTACGCGGAATTTGTCAGTTACGGTAACCGTTCTATGTTCTCGAGGCGCCACTGGTCAGCCGGTTTTTGCTTATCAATGATGAATAATACCAGAGGATTAGAAACAGAAGTAGATTATTTTTTGCCTACTGAATGATGTCATGATCTGACCAAAGCCTTTCTCATTCGATATCTTTATTAGACGTGTGAGGCTCTATACATTATTATATGAAACAATGGTAACCGGGCGATCTGTAAAGTTTATTCAATTGCAATTTAAAAAAAATGAAATAAACCGAAACTAATGGTCCCGCGTTCAACTCCAGGTACGGGCAAATATTTGTATGATGAGCGCGAGTATTTGTTTCTGAGCCCCCTTAAGCATTAGCCATGACATTCTCCTGCGTTGCGATAAACCACGTGGTCAAACTGTCATCCCATATATTTTGACTGATAGAAAAGCAAAACGTTAGCAGCGTTTGCATGTTGGCCACGCTATCGCTAGCGAGTCGAATGCTCTGACACTTACTCTATAACAATACTGTGAGGAATAGAGCATTCGACTCGCTACGAGTACGAGTGAGTACGGTAATTGTAACTCATGGTAAGGAGTCAGAGCTGTCTTATTAGCGTTTGGCTGGCTGACGCTACCACAGCTGATAGTTTATAAATCCTCTGTCATGTTTCATGGCAAAATGAAGAATGGTGATCATTTTTAAGAAATCGATATTAATTTATAGTACTTCTTTTTAATAGGTTTCGGCTAAATATAGCTACACTGTGTTAATTTTTTCGCGTAAAATATAATTAGGTATATTTAGGTCAGATTTTTTTGGGTGTGTTGGTCCATAGACTTCAAAGATAAGGGAAGAGGGAACGGTATTTTTTTGTTAATTATTGGCTATAAATCAAAATAAAAGTCACGCAAATTAAAAAATATTTTAGACAGAACCTTGACCCCTTTAAAAATAATTAATATAAAAACATGTTTTTTTTACTAAAATCAGACGCGGGCAATCAAGTTTTACAATAATACTAATTTTAAGTTAATAGCTTCTATAGTTGCAGAAAAAAACTGCGGTGACATACATTCAGACAGTCTCCCCATAAGGGATCCTTTTTTACCATACCGAACCCTAAAACCGACGACTTGTATACACACGTATGAATATCGAAGCAAAAGCAATTTAACTAGGCCAGACTACGTTTTATGAAGACAGTTTGATTACAATTTAATCTTTTCACCAAGATTTATGTCCATAAAAGGGCTATATCAGAATATTATGTGAGAATCAAATTACTGTACCCTTTAAATCCATATGTGGACCAACAAATGAAAATTTACCTTAAAATGGCTGGTGGTTACGCGGTTTTGATCGTCGCTATTATAGCACCTTTAATTAATTTAGATATATTATTTTATAAAAGTACTCAGCTCCGTAGCCAACCTAACACGATCTGTATTAGTTTGTTATGGTCTTGGCGCATACTTAATGATTTAATGAGCAAAGACTGAGAGCACAGAACAGCGTAAACGCCAGGCACTATAAGGTCGTTTTTGATTTGACCGGCCACATAATAATAAATAACTTGTAAATTTACGGCCGCAGCCGTTTTAAGCACGGTACTTACTGTTAAAATGGCTGCTATGTAAATGCTTGGTTAATATTATAAATAAGCCAGAAGGTTCAAAGGCAAGTTTATGGGCATTGGCAGAGACTACTAGAATTTTATTCAAATTAATATTTGAAGAGGGATTTTTTTCAACGTTTAATTTTGGAGTGTTGATTATCTTCAGCAATTCGCACTCGTGACTTCGTCAAAGTATTGGGAGCTTACTTACGTCGTCGCTGTGTATTCTCGTAGGGATAAGGAAGAGTAAGGGTTTTTGCCTATAAAAGTCCTAAGAAGTTGATGGGTCTTCGTTTTGCCCACGACCAAGCAGCAAGTTCGTATTGGAAATGTTTACAAACTATTTCTACGTCTAATGACTCCCAATCTGGCTAAAATAATTATTATGTCGTTGTAGTGAATATGTCAATTTTGTCTTATTTTTAAATTTGCAAGGGGACCTACCTACCATTACTGGTTTTGCTGCTCACTGGTCACTAACTTTAATTAAATACTTATTTTAATAAAAAAATATATTTGTCACCAACTATAGTAATAGAATAAAAAAGACACTATCAAATATTATGACAGACATAAGTAATTATTTACAGTTAAAAATTAAAATTTTATTATGAAGAAGATATAAAAACATCAAAAACATTTTTAAAATCACAAACTAAGCATCAGCAGCGTGGCAAGGGCGCGCCATCTTCGAATTTTGGCTAGTGGTCTGAATTTAAATCGTGTCCCACGAATGCACATGGTTGTGGCGCGGAAATGATTATAATATTAATGCGTGATCTTAACCATTCCATTACTAAGCTTAAAGATCTGTCCCCTCGATCAGTAATTGCTTCTGCGAGGTGTTTGACAAATGCAAACATCTGTGGTGCGAAGACTCCGTCTACTAAAGCTATAAGGGAAGTAAAGTTGCGTGACGCATTTCAATAGAATAAGAATATTTTCTTTGTTCTTTTTATTTTCAGCAGATTTTAGCATGGAAGTGACAGGGCGAGAAACATTAGAGGGAGCGTCAGTGTCTACAACACGGATATATCAAATAACGCCTCCCTCTGAGCATTCCATACATCACGACAAGATAAGTCTCCGCGTAACCCGCAAAGTCCTTCAGAGATGATGGGTTGTTTAATTACGTTTCCTCAAGCATGTTGACTAAAATAAATCTCTAATTTCATTATGACCACACGTTATTAAACTGCCAGTGTTGTAACAAAGAGCATGACCAACATTGAATTCACTACTATCGCAACCATCGCATGGTTTGGGCATAGAAATTGATGTTCGGTGATAGCGTATTGCTAAAGCATGCCTGAACTTCAATGGGGACAAGTCAAAGTGGTCTTTTATGGTCGGAATGACAGAGAGCCAGTTGGATGATTTTGTTTTCATCTTTGTAGAAATTGATCGTTCAATTGCTCGCTTTTTAGGGGTCGAAAGTTTGGCCAGGATGGTTTCCATAAGTTTGTCATCAAGGATATCCTTCTATTTAAGGCATTATTGGCGTGCGTCTTTTAGAAGTTATTATGTTGAGCGAGGTATATGTTTTTTTGTTCAATTAAAGCAATTGACAGCCATTTTCTGTATTTTCAAAGGGTAAATGGGTCATCTTGGAAGGATCTAGAAGTAATTATTTATGTTGTTGATGTATGCAATATTTTTATGTATTACGTTAAAACGCTATAGTGTTTACTCTTAAGTCAAATTGAATTAATAAAAAATACGTAAATAAATAAACAACATACCGAGAGTAATTAAGACACCATAAAATGGGTTCTTTAGAACCCATGCGCGCACAATCCAAAACCTTATAAATATTAATTAACTTCCTTAACTCTCCCGCTCTCGAATAAATACAAAAATACACGCTCCACTGAGTTGTTTTTAAAGATATCATATTTATAAACAAATTATTCCTTAGTTAAATGAGTTGCAGTTGCCAATTCAATTTGAAACTTGATCGCATCACAACGGCACATCCTCAAACAAATCTCATTTAAATTAAAAAAGTTCGTTCCGGGTTTTACACACAGACCCACGGACGATACAACAGTAGCTGCTAATAAAATTAACTTTGAATTTAAGTAGTGACACTGCCTACGAAGCTAGATGCCCCGGGCAGATATTTGTGTGATGACCGCGTGTTCCAAAGTCTTGGTTGTTATCTATGTATTAAATATGTACTTTCTCTATACGAGTACAAGTATGCTTATCGTTATCTAGTACCCAAAGTACCGGTCTAGAGCTTAGTTTAGGACTAAATCAATCTTTTTTTTTTATATATATATCAGTGGGAGGCAAACGAGCATGTAGGTTACCTGATGGGAAGTAAACACCACCGCCCATAAACACCAACAGCTCAAGAAGAGTTGTCGGTGCGTTGCCGGCCAATCTGTGAGAGATTGTTCTCTGATATTTATTAAACCAGCCAACCAAGACCCAAATCATTCTAACAGCTTTTTTTCCCACAAGCTATACGATTTTTTCGATTCTGACATTTAACGAAATAACTAAGACCAAAACGTTTATTGCATTTATTACGAAAATGCGAAATTAGTGAAATTTCAGTTTTTAAATCGCTTTGCGGTATTGGGCTCCCCAAATTGAGTAACAATGTTTAGCCGTTTCAGGGCACATCAGCCAGTAACCGCATTCACCACAAATTTATGTGAAAACTGGCTCTCCGATACCTGCTGGCGATTAATTCCGTTAAATTGACCGATTTATTTGTGTTAAATTTATTAGATTAGCATGAAATTGTAATAAATGAGGCAGAGGCAGTCAAAACTTTGTGAGATAGCTAAGTACATGTGGTTTTTTAAATTTGTTTGTAGGTAAAAAAATATTCTTTGATATTTAATATTTATTCAAGCTTACTTTGATACAAGGTTGATTAATTTGAGATTTTCATCAGAAATGTAATTTAAAAAGTCAATTCTGAAATACTTTTCGTTATTGAAATAGGCTGAAATATAAATAAAAATACATATTAAAATGACTGACTTGTTTCTTTGGTTTTGATAATCAGATGATGACTGCACATTTTTGTAAAGGCGGCAAAAAAAACTTGTGTCAAAATAGCAAACTTTAACAGAAACTTACACACCAACACAGCACCAAACAATGTGTAACTCTCTGAATTTAAGTTGATAATTTATAAAACATAGAGAATCATAAAGAATTCGGCCACGTCTCGGGCTATCTTTTGTTTTGGTATATTTTCAATAACCTGGTTATTTTTATGGCTTCACAGAGCCGGCCTGAATATAAACAAAGGAAAAAAGGTTCCTTGGTTGGTACCCTTTAATACCCTTTTGTGGTTATAATGACATTTAAATATCAAACTGACGCAAAAATTCTAAGTGTCATTTAATTTTGGGAACTTGTTAGAAATGCTTCGAGCTAACGCACGTGTTTCTATTTAGGTAGTCCTCAAGCTTTTTTTAATAAAAAAGCTCAAAAATGTCTACTTATTGAAACTGAATATCGTGCGGAATGTTGGATTTTTCGCACTAGTGTCTTACAATTTTTCTATTTTTTTACCAATAACTGTTCTAATTGCACTGTGAATAATTATCAGACTAAGAAATAAGTAAAATTTACGCTTTTAATTACCTTCATATTTTTGTTTCGTTGTCGGGCTCGGGCCAAGACACCTGGGACTCCTGTAAGATGATATACTCCGGACTTGCGTCAAAATGTACTATTTATCTACGCAAACCTTTTACCTGGTCAATGCATTCATTTCTATAATAAATTACCCTAGTTTTAAATTTAGTCTTTCCAGCACTTAAAAATTACTTGAAAAAGTTGTTAAAGTTTAAAGCGTGTTATAGGGTCGAGGATTATCAATTTATATTATAAAAATGCATGGCCTAAACCCGAAACTTAGTCAATAATAATTTGTTCAAATGCAATAATACTTTATCTTGTCTAGGAGACACTGTTGATTTAGGAAATATATTGAATCTTTTATTCGGTCGTCTTGCACCGTCTTATATACACAAGTAGGTGTCTTATTTATTTTTTCTCTCCCTCTATCACCCCCCAAAAAAAATCGCATGTTTTCCTGCTGAACTACGCATGTTATTTGATATTATATTTCATTTAATATTTATAGCTTTATATAATGCTTAGACTAAGTAGTACGTACCATTGTAATATGAAATATGTTTAAAAAATGACTGACTGCTGAGTTTCTTGCGGCGTTTCTTCTCAGCAGGGGAGCTCTTGGGAAGCACTGGTAAATACATGACGTGTAAAAGTGCCCGTGCGGCCATTTACTGAATAAATGATTTTTATCTTTATCTTTATCTTTTTTTACCTTTTCTCCTCGCGTGTGATATCTATGGTCTTTTTTCGGTAGTTAAGTCCATGGGAGAGTCTTAAAAAGTTAAAATAACTCTTCATATAAGCTCTTGAGCAATTTTTTTTTAATTCCTTTATAGTACTTAGAGGGTTTAGTCACTTTTCAGTACTTTGGAGGTCAATTTCTCCCAACAGGTTGAGGGCAGAAAAAATAATACGTGTCTGTTATTTTGGACTCCTCTCTAACATTATATATAAAAAAAAAAAAAACGGAGCGTGATTGTTGGGTACCTTTCCTTGTTAAAAACAACGTAAAAAAAGGGTTAGAAACATACGTGTACCGACGAGAAAATCAAATTGTGTCAAATTGTGCAGAAAACTCTCAAAGCTTTCAAAGGTTTCCAAAAATATTTGCAATAATTTATTCTGAGAATGTTTTGCAACTTGCATATTGCTACGTGCCATTCCTACCATTTTATACGGTATTAAAAAAATCTAGAAACGACGTTAAACTTAGCAGATAGCTCAACTGGGATCTCTTTGGTCCAGCCACGCGTCGAATTTATGATCCTCCGTAGTAGAAAATATGTCCGTAATATTTTACTGTGGACAACATTAGGTACAGGCCCCTGAGAACGCTAAGCGGAATTAATTTATTAGGTACTTACTTTGAAAGTTACTGGGGTTAATTATTAGTAAGGTGAATGCATACTTTAAATAAGAACTGCTATTTTATGTTAAAAACGGGTACACGTAAAAAAGTTTTTTTTGCGTTTTATCTATCAATGATAAGACAGTGGCCTTGGGGGAGACCTATGTCCACGAGACAATGGTTACCATTTGTAAGGCCTTACCATATTGTTTTGTTTTTTTTTCCTTCTATGCGCGTACACCAACTACTAGTCTTAATGATCAATCATGGAAATTAGTTACTATCTAATACAATCTGACTTTGATGTTGATTAGCACTTAAACTTAATTACATCTTCATTTATTATTTATCTGATGAAATGACTAAGTAGATTTCCTGATTAAACCATTCCCTGATGATGGAATATTTAACATGCTGCCATGAATCAATTAGTGTAATGACAAAAGCGTCACCAATGATCGAGGGTCCGAATCATGTTAATCAGCCACCTGGCACGAGGGACCGTGATCGGCATAATGACTGGAAATTGAATTTTGGATTACTGGAGTCGATGATTGTGGAATATTTTTTTGTCTAGAATTCGTTCAAAGCTACTTCGCAGTTCAACAGTATTAATATAATAGCTTCATGTTATAAAAATGAGCTGTCGTTTTAGGAAGCTATAAAAAAAAAAGTCTTAGTGGTGCCATTGTTATCTATTTCAGCGAAGGTTCAACTTGCTATACGCCTTTGGCGTAAGCTTTAAAATTAAATAAAACAATCTAAAAAAAAACATTTAACTGAATCAAACTATATAGAAAAATACATTATATTGTAAATAGTCCTTTCCTAATTACTAATCCCTCGGTCGTACACAGATTCGTACTTGACTGGTCTTTCAATACAAGACGTAGAATAAGAATAACTTTACCAACTGCTCTTTAATTGCACCCTTTACACACATAACACCACAAAGGCTAAGAAATCTATGAATTCGTAGAAGCTCTACTAACTTCCCGCACTTTCAAGCAAACTGTGCACCTGACACGTACTGCGCATTTTGTAGTATGCGCAGCGGGGTAGCGCATACCTTTCTGTGCCTCAGAATTCATGAGACTCGGATGATTTCTTTTGTCTGCAATTCTTTTCATATAGTTTCTGGCATTGTGGGCTTAAAAGTGTTTTAAATGTTACATAATAAGATGGAGAGGTTAATATATTTCATATAAAAAAATGAAATATGCGACAACTCTAACATAATTAAAAACGGGCACATTCTGTTAATACTTCAATTATTGTCTGGCCCTGAATGAATAAATTTACTAGGGACACTGACAAAAGCATCGTAATTCAATTATCGTTTTGCATTTTCACGCCCGATTTATTTATATGTCTGTGTTTAAGCAGTATTACGAGATAAATTTATATTTAAATAAAGGCCTCTGACATTCGATTTTAATTAGAGAGATAAACTCAGTTAATCAAATTATGATGTAAATATTTTACTTACGTAAAAGACACATGTATTGTAATGTATTGTTCTTTCTAACACCCCATTGTGAGACAGACGTGAAGGTATATATGTGTATTATTACGAATTTAGGCAAAATAACATAACAATACAACTTCTCTTAACTGCTCAGTGCTCATACACGACTGTTTATTTGCAAATTTTCATTTAAATAATTGTGTTATCAACAGACAATAATTACTCTAACTCTGTTTGTCTATACTCCGATCCTTCTGAACCACTGGCCCAAAGTATCAAATGAATGAGGGTAAGCTTATCTGAGCGCTTGAAAGAGTAACAAAATTATCTATTCACTGTAATCGTCCGGAATAGTTTAGTTATCCCATTCGGGTCCAATGTCTGGGCTTACTGAGAAATAACCAAAATATTCTAACTTTAAATAAAAGTAACATTAATCTTAATATACTAGAGGACGCCCGCGACTTCGTACTCCCCCTATTTTAACCTCTAAGGAGAAGGATTTCATTGCAATGCATCCCTAGTCCTCATAAGGAACCTAAGCGCCAGGAATCTCTAGACCCAGCGGTTTTGGCTTTGCGTTGATATGTCAGTCAGTTTATTCTTTTATATTTAGATATATTTATACAATACTTTTTCAAGGCTATATTCAACTATGTAAAAACATGTTGCCTCTAGCATTGTTTTTAACTCAGCCGATAAATATTGCTGGGGACTGTACGAGCACGCTCTACACACATTAACATTAATCTGACTGTATGCTATCCACGTGTCATCAAGTTTCTGAAACACATTCTATTACAACTTAGACAGTCTAGTATTTTACTTAAAGGTGAAGATACATTGAACCTTTATAGGATGCCACAAAATAGTGATACTTAGCTAGTGTTTCACATCGGTATGGAAAAAGTAAGACTCGCACTTGACTGATTTTTCTTTTTACATAAAAAAATTAAAGCCCTGTATAAATAAATGTATACCTCTAGTTAATATAACTATATATAATTCTCCATAGCAAGTTTCGTCAAAAGATTATGTAAATTGACTGGCGAGTGGTTTATTTAATATTCCGCAAGCCGGCCAGCCATGCATTTGCAAATAACGACTACATAAATTATGCTTAGAAGATTGGGTTGTGGTCATAAAATGACTAGTAGACGAGAGTTAGGTATTTTACAATATTTGCAAGCCTTAGCAAAATTGGTAAACCGGTCAAGTGTGAATCAGAACCGCGCACTAAGGGGTCTATACTACATACATTAACACAATTATTACAATCACTAATCAAATGATTCAGTGGGTCTGGTCGCGTTGTTGCTGTGGATAAAAGATCCGTCACTTTCTAACAAATAATGTAAGTGCGAGAGTGACGGATACTTTATTTACAGCGATAAACGCGACCACAATAAGCAGAATAGCTGAAAACAATAGATACCAGAGCAATTACGTGAGTCGTTTAGAATGTCAAAACGTAGGCGCTCGACACGACCGTCTGACAGCCTACGTCAATCCTATAATTTTTTTATCTATTTATGAATAGTAACCTATAAATGACCTTTGGACTTTTACTCCTGATATTAAAGGGAGTATTTTAAAACGGATAGATTCTAGAACAATGCATAGAAGTTCCATTCAACACTTATCTTACCGAGGATACAAAAGACCATTCTATTTTCCGTCATAAAGCGACGGAACCCGTGGCTTAATGAGTCTGCCATTATTTCACACTGCCCTTTTATTTATTTTTTAAACGCGGTTTTATGGTAAAGGGTGTAACTGAAGAGTAATGTTTATCGTTTTGCGCATTTAACTCACACGCGAAAAGTAATTATGTAACGTTAACGAGAATGCGTATGGAGCATTGTGCCAAAACACATATTTAACTTATTTTGGTCAAATGAAAAATAAAATCAGCATATTTTAGGCACCCCTTCGCTATTGTCAATAAGAATTATTTAAGGGCGAGTGGTTTGATCACTGAACAAATGGTTAAAACTCAGAAATCGAATTAAAAATGTGAAACATTTGGATCAGATTTCACAAATGGTTACGAGTTTTAACTACTGATCAAATAATAGGTTTTATATTTTATGAAAACTTTTTATAAAAAAAGGCTACTTTTGAATAGTACAGAATTCGTGACTAAAACTTTCTACAATAATGTACTAAGTATGTACCTATAAGTAAGTAAGTACTATTAATCCTCCAGTCTCATGTCCGGTTATTTATACGATTGTCTAGCCTTTTCTCTGTGTTTTTCTTTGCTTAACAATACAGTTCTTTGGGAAATAAGTATCCAATGGGATAATTCAGGTTGTGGACTATATGGTTGCTAAAATGGTTTGCATCATATTTACGGAAAAGGCAGTTTTCAGTCGTGGTCAAACGACACAAATTGAGAAATTTCAAGGCTCTTTCAGGTGTGCCGCAGGGTTGTCAGTGGGTCCTTTGCTGTTTAGCGTATTTATCAATGACATCCTATCTTGCTTCCTAAATTCCATTCCCTATTTGTTTGCTGATGATCTATTTGCAAAAGTGATCCAAACCCCTGGAGATATTGATCTCTAGTATAGCAGGATCTAAACAGCTTAATGTAGTGCTGCGCCGATAATACGATGGACTAATATAATGTTCCCACATCAAGTTCACGTAAGTCATTCCTCCTGACTATACTACGATCCTAAATGGTAAGAATCACAAACTTAAGCTAATTTTACTTTTAAGATAACAAACAAAACCGCTTCAGACATATTTGCGTTCACTAAAACTAATGCAGCTGTAGAACGTATTTCATCGTACTAAAGCTACTTTATTTCACTGCATTGTTATTTTATCCATTGGGATTGCAGTAAGCTTTTGCATCCCCTCTTGCATTGTGAAATCTAGACACACGGCAGTGTGCCAGTCAAGTTCGCAAAGCAAACGCGCGACGCACCGCCAGGTGTTTATTTACACGAACCATCAAGCATGTTTCGACCTTCTCATAACTCAAAATCTGTTACAACTACAAATTATAATTTTACGTAACCTATAAATACAAAAACCTTAAATATAATTCATAAAAGGCTGCTAAAATCCCTTAAATAAGCGCAGCATAAAGGTGACGTCTTTATTTTTTTCAAAGAAAATTTGTTATTTTCATGAATTTATAACTTGGCCAGTTTGTTATCTTTATAAATTCAGCCGAATATGACAGGTGAATGAGTAATTTGCAATGTAATTTCAAATTATTTTTTTGTTGTAAAAACTGGCCAGGTTGTAAATTCAATATCAAAGTTTCCTTTAAATTTAATATAAGGACGTTAATTTTAAGTGCTAAGCAACTAGGCATCCGTTTAGATCTCATTTATTTTACCAGCGACACCATCAACCGTTGACGTCTTTCATCAGAACTTGGCCCTTTTTTCACATTTATGTTTTAGTTGGGATAATCTTTTTCTTGAGTTATGCATTTTTCTACTCCGTCAGCTTGTTACGCTATTTCTTAATGGGTGTCGACCGTATTAGAGCGAAGAAAACTTTTCTGTTTATTCCGCGCCAGCTTTGCATTAGTTTTGTTTTTTTTTGCGCTCGGTTTACCTGGATTAATAAGTTGGACATTGTTGTTTGTTAAGCTATTGCGGAAAGCTACTGAGTAAAAATTAATGTATTTGAGTTTTTATTTATTTAAACCTTACCAATAGGGGTCAAACTTTTGGTGCCGATGACGTGAAAATTCCGAAATTTTGCACATAAGGTACAGCTCAACTTAGCAGGTGCCTGAAGGTATTAAAAATAGTGAATAATTTGAAATACACTCAGGAGCAAATATACCGGGTCAGATTGCGTTTTTCATACAAGCGAGATTATTTCGAAGCCATGGTTCCTCGCCAGGGGTTGTTTTGAATGAGGTTTAATGGTAGATACTCCAAGGTTCAAAAGAGGAGGTCAAACTTTATTAAGATACATAACTGATCGCACAATCAGTTAACAAAACAGCGGGAGAGTTTGAGTCAGCACTTGGATTTCCTTACATTTTATTGCCATTTTAGATGTTTTTCTGCACATGCACTATTCCGGCGTTAACCGCAGATTCATTCAGTTGGGTATCCTAGGCACTCTGGAAGTCCTGTATCGATGCTCGAGGTATTCATCATCAGATTTCACTAAAAGCATTCCCTGGCGAGGAACCAAGGCTTCGAAATAGCCGCTTTAGTATGAAAAACGCACTCTGACCCGGTATTTTTGCTCCTGAGTGTAGAAAGCGGTAAAATTATCAGACCAAACAACTTAATCGCAATCAAAGTACGGATCATCAGCAAAAACATATTTTTCTGATTTTATTACCATAAATGGAACAATTACTGAGTATTAATTTTTTAATGTCAATTAAACATAAGAACAGTTGCTTTTAATGATAATGTTACTCCAACATTTTTGGTTCAGACTGCCAATCGCAATGCAAGTGTCGTTGAACTCAGAAAGCCACCTAGACCAAATTTCAACTTTTATTATAGGCATTTATTTTTAATTATCTTATACCAAAAGTAACACCCCTGGTTATCAAGATTTAGAGACAGACTAATCGGATAACACAATTTTAACAAACGACATTTCGTTAGATTTATCTATTCACCTTGAGTGTCGCTTGGTAACTCAAGATAAAAGCCAAATTAAAATTAAGATATTAAAAATGTATACATGGTACATGCGAGTTCTTTTTAATTTAAAGCTCGCTTTTGCATAACTTTTAAGCCAGAAAGGAGACGGACGAAGTGCTGCAGAGATTCTACAAAGCCAGCAAAAAAAAGTTAATTTAAATTCGATTTAAAAGAAGAATTATGACGATACTGAGAACACTTTTGACGACGAAGTTTTATTAATAACAATCCTAGTTTCAGAGAAAAAATCAAAATGTGTCTTATCCCCGTAATACAGAAAAGGAAACATAGGTAAACTAAATAATTCACAAAGTAACCGCATTATTTATAATCTGTTTCCATTCTCGTTACACGCACAACGCACAATCAAATGTTGAACATTCAATTCTGAACACACAACATTGAATTTTATTGCAATTACACACAAAACACAATTGCGGGAACATGGAAAGAACATGATAACTAGTCATTTTGAAATAAAATTCGGCTTTTAACCTCAAAATAAACAGTTCACCATTAACAAAAATCTCAATTTTGTAAGAAGGTCCCAAACTATTGGTCACAGAGCAATCTTAAAGTAAGAGGCTGTTTTACAATCTCCCATGGACGTGCAAAGGAAATGCACCTGCATATCCTCTGGTATTTTCCAATTTTTCATATGAGTATGTTATTTTCTGAAAATATATTAGAATTTAGATTACCGTAAAATGACAGCAAGGAGAAATCACCTGATATTTTGTGCCGCATCGGAATCTTTCCAATCAGAAAGTAGTTTATTTTCCTAGCGGCTGGCTGTTCTCAATGTCATTCTGATTTAAGAGTTGAAGAAAATAAATAATTTTAAAATTTAAGTCACAGTAAATTATCTACAAATTTTCAATCTTTTTTACAAAGCGAATAAATAATATAAGGAAGCATCTCACACACGCTGTTTAAATAATAAAGCGCCACAAATCAAAAATAAATGTGGTTTGATTTAAAACTTAAAGTAAATAGCATTCCGATTTTAAATGCAACACAAATAAATGTTGTTTTGTGTCGCTGTCTGTAGTATGCAACGACTAATTGAACTTGCCCTAAACTACGCTCTACGCTTGGAGTCTTACTATGGATACTAGGTAACTATTAACATATTAATATAGAGCAATACATAATTGGGATTGTTCATATTTATACAATTATACTAATTCGAAATTCATTTCGAGGAATAGGGTTTTAAAGCCGTTATGCATTATTAAGTTTTCAAAATATTTATTTATTTCGGATATTTCGACAAAACTATATTTAACCTTAATTTGACTTTCGTTTTCGGCTTGAAGCCTTCCTAGGTGTATCTTATACGCTTGAAATAGTATGTTTTAAAACACTATTACAATCGCTTTTTATGATTACATATCATTCAAAATAATCATGTCCATAAAATGTCTGCTAAATAAAAAAAGATATTAAAACAAAACTATTGGGTCCAATATAAAATTAATGAAATTGGTCTCTTAAAATGACCTGTTCTTTCGAATTGGAATGTAAAACCGTGAGTTATTTTTATTGGTCCATCCCAATTGAATTCATAGAAGATATCAAATAATTAAGAACAAAATACCTCATCCCACGAACACGTGTAACTAGTTATGAGAAATGAAATAAATATTATATAGAAATGAAAGTAGAAAATAAATACAGTATTTGTTAAGGCTTTAAGAGACAATGCATCCACGCTACTAATCCATATTTAACATTAAAAATGGTAAAGTAAATGTGTTTGTCTGTTTGTTACATTTTCACAGTTAAACCCTAAACATTCTTTAATGAAATTAGTATGGAGATAGAAGCTTAGGGAAAAATATAGAGTATATATTTTTTGTGCAACAAATTTTGACAGTTCCCATGGCAATACCAATAATTGACTTCTAACAGTTAGTCCTTTAATAAATACCGGATCCATAAATACTGGTCCGTTAATACGTTTCAGCCATAACAAAATCTATATCACGCTCGTCAAAACGGCAACTCATATTTCCAACATTTCCCGTAAACCGTTATGAAAAATGTTTCTAAAAACGTATACATTATACGTTATGATAAATTAAATTTCATTTCCGGACCTTTTTTCGTCTCGCTTTGGCGGTATGGAATAATAAATGCAAGGAAACAAATGTTTGCATGATATTTTAATCTGTTTCGCAAGAACGAGTGGTGTTTTCATAAAAAATGCTATATTTTTTTATTTTATTAAGAGCGTACGTTTTTTGATAATTCTAAAAGGGGCAACAGCGGAGCAATTACATGATAAATTTCCGGGTGGGACCTTGTGCAGGGTCCGTCCGGATCGCTACCACCATCTTATCCATTAACCTACCGCCAAACAGCAGTGTTCGCATTGTTGTGCTCCTGTTTGGGGATAAGATAGCCGGTGTAATGACTAGCATAGAGGCATTCCATCTTAGTCCTCAGTATTGGCAACGCATTTGCAGTCTTAGGCTTGCAGTCTTGTGAATGTGAATGTCTACGGGTCACAGTTTCCACTTACCATCAGGTGGCCTGTGTGCTCGTTTGCTTTTAATATCACGTAAAAAAAAATGACGGCCGCGAGCTCTAGAATTGTCTACTCGATTAAATTTACATTTAACATGTTATAAAATTTTATATAACCCGGCTGGCATTACTGTCAATTGAATAAGAGACACATGTCAAAGCAATTATATTTTAACGAGTAGAATACAGCACTACCTAGTTGAAGAAAATGTCATGCGTTTGATCATCATTTTTAAATCGTACCGACATAAGTGCACCAGGTACTAAAGAAAAATGATGTTTTCGGTCATTTTATATTATACTTTCACATAATTATATTATTTATATTAAAAAGTGTATTTTAAAAACCTCATTCTATACATTTCGCACTCGTTCTTATAATTTAATTCACACTCTGTCCCCACTTAGCAATCGCCGGCCACAAAGTGAGACCGTTCACACATTTTTATATTTTAAAGCTCGAAGATAATTACTTTTTGAACTTCAAAAGGCGGGCAACACATGAATAATGCAACAGACTGTCCCTGTGCACGTCTACCGGGAGATTTATCTTTATATTTGGTAGGGACTGATTTTTCAAAAAATGCTGACTTTTGATCGCATGCATTAAGTATGGGAAAGTATTCATAGTCACATAGGTAACACGTGCCTTTCAGGTATTTTTGTCAAACAAATCACGCTTTTACTGGTCTCCCGTTTTTGATAGGGTCATAATTGGACGAACAAATTTTAGCCAAGTGAATCAAGTCACAAATAAAAAAAACCCTCGTTAATATAACTTACATAAACTTATTGCTTAGGTATTCTTTCAACAAACTAATATAGTTTTTTTGTGTCTTAATTATACCACTAAAACAGCAAAATAATAACCAGTACATATGTCTAAAGCCTAAGTAAGTATAATGAAAAACACCGTAAATTTAAATATCTTCGATTGAACCATATAGTGTCAAGATTGATATTAAAGTATTATTCTCCCAGCAGACGTACAGGGCTGTTTACACACGCCTGCGTGTGTTACTTGGACTTCATTATTTTGTCGTATATTAAGTTTGCACTGCTGAGGGCAGGCCTGACGTTAACTAGGCCATGACAGAACTTTACTTAAGGCATAGAGTTTCTGTAACATCTTAATTAAATAACAACAAAAAGCAAGCTTCAAAAATCTGACTGTTGATGATAAAAACTTGAAATCGTGAAAAATCCTAAATAATCGCTTAAAATGAAAAATGATTAAAGAAACCTAAACATTTTAAATACCTATTAGATAATACCCCATTTGTCATAGTGCGACGACTATTTTTTTTTTTTGTTCACAATGGCGTCTATTTGCCGCCATATTGATTTTTAATTACTGTCATATCCTTAGTGACACTTACAAGATTAGGACTCATCAAAATCGGTCCATGCGTTTAGTTTCTCGAGCGCCGCAAAGTAACAAACATGCATATTATTATATAGGGTGATAAACAAATTACCCTTCTTCGGCAGTCGGTCGAAAATTGGGCCAGGGAGACGAAACCATTAGTGAGCAAGGACCAATGATAGACCCTTGATTCTTATTTTACAGAAGATAAGAGTAAAGGGCCAGATGGGCCGACGACCTGAAAAAAGTGGCTGGTGGTGACTGGATGGCGAAAACGGGAGATCGGGCCTTGTGGCGAACCCTGGGGGAGGCTTACGTCCAGCAGTGGACTGCAATAGGCTGAAATGATGAAGGGTAAAGGGGGCAATTTATCACTGTATGGAATTTTAAACAATCTACGTCACGTGCGTCACGTCATTCAGCATTCACAATATCTAGGTAAAATATTAAAACAATGCTTTTAAAAATTCAAAGACTTCTGTTCAATGTCAGTTTACATACACATGCGTTGGATCTTTCGAAAATATCGTAATTTCAATTCTTTGCGGGTGGTAGGACCTTGTGCAGTCCGCATTGTTGTGTTCCGGTTTGGGGATAAGTCAGCCGGTGTAATGACTAGCGTAGAGGCATTCCATCTTAATCCTCAGGGTTGGCAATGCATTTGCAGTCTTAGGCTTGCAGTCTTGTGAATGCGAATGTTTTTGGGTCACAGTTTCCACTTACCGTCAGGTGGCCTGTGTGCTCGTTTGCCCTCTCAATGCCATAAAAAAAAATACAAACTGTGAAAATCTGCCAAGTTGTAGTTATTTTAAAAACTCCCAGTAAAGATATGAAATCCTATAGTTTTTACTTATAGAGCTATCTCTATCCTTTTCACCGACTGGAACGTCACAGGTTTGGTCTCTGATCAATATCTCACACCTCATTGAGTTGACCAACTGCACCTTCGTTACCTTCCTCGTTAGTTTCTCTAATGATGTCATGTAGCTGGAAGTATGCCCGAGTTAGGAATCAGGCCAACGACTAGGGCGGCCACATTTGATGATCTTCCAATCATGGCGAGAGCATATTATATTTTTGAACTATTCAATTATCGACAGAGTTAAAGAAACTACTAAGTGTAAAATGCTATTACACCATTAAAGAATATTTAGAAGATAAGATAGTTCTATAAACACTCTAATTTAATGTAGGTCCTACCTACTAGTTTCTAATTTTATGTATAAGCTTTTATATAAAGTATTGTTGTATTGTTAAAAAGCAAGCCCCTCACTAGTTAAGTATAGTTTAGTTTGTAAGTTTCTGTGCCCTACCAGGGTCCATAAAGATCTCCTACCTTATAAGTAGTTATAAGATACCCAACACCTGTATTATTATGTGTAACTTATGGAAGCAATATAAAGAATTGAGAATTGAGAATTGAGTCTAAAGAACTACTGAATGTGAAATGTGTAATAAAAAAGGATTATTGAAATTCAACTAAGGAAAATAAATCAATTACGAGTATACATACAGGGTGTCCCAGAAACCAACGTCAACTGATAGAGCGAGCGGCTGATAGAGCAGTTAAAAGGCTATCGATTTAACCCCTATGTATGTTCAGCGATTATTACCAGTTTCGGAGATATTGATCATTATAATCTGAATTTATGTAACTTTCCCTCATGCCCATGTTACGAAAAATCATTTATTTCATGTTTTATTTCATATTTTTTACAGTGGTATCTTACATAAGTTACGAATCATTACGAATCAGTGAACTTTTTTAAGTAATCAACCAAAGTTTGTTTCTCCATACTAGGTGTCGCAGTGTTTGCTTTTCACTTTGTATGGATAAAATTACTTTATGTGATAAAAAAAACTGAAAACAAACCTACAAATAGGTTTAAAAACTTTGCTGTTTCTTGACGATTCTAATTATGTAAGATACTGAAAAACTTATAAAATAAAACATGAAATTAATTATTTTTCGTAACGTGGTCATATGGGACAATGTAGTGATCTACATGTTCAAATACATAACGGCGCGCTTTATTTTGATTGTTGATTTTTAAATTAATTGGGTGTTCGTTAATAATGTTGACATCAGGTCTACTTATTTTACGAGCGGGTAACCCCGAATCGAGTTGTAGGTGTCATGGCGGCGCGGGACGTCACTCGTTGACAGCGACCGGCCCGTTATGTCTGCTTGCAATCCCATTAGCTCTTAATCCAAATTTATTATTGACATCCGTGTGTATTTTTTAGTGTAAGTGAATTAATCAAGTACTTAAGTGGTCAGATTACATTATTAGACTTTTATTGTGAGAATACCTGCACAAGCACGCCCACAAGTGCCTAACGCAATTTCAAAATGTCGGAGTAGCCTTCAGACATGCTTGTTCAGCCTCCCGACCCGACATACATAACCTAAAACCAAAACAAAAACATCCTTACAGAAACCATCATTAACACATGCATAAAGAAAACCTAATACACGTCATTACTGAAGCAAGATAAGCAGAAAGACTAGGTTAATTAGTAAAGTCAAAGCGTTGTATTAGAGTTGCCACAGACGACCGCGGGTGGGGAAAACACGGTCATTAGCAAATGGAGCGCCGCCGCAAACTTGCCAACCCTACATTCAAGGATGTGGTGCCCCGGTTATACTGAATGTTTTTTTTTTTAAATGGCATAGGGAAAGTATTTTTATGACTTGATAAAAATTAAATCTCCACTCTTCGCAGAAACGCAATCAAATTTTAATCATTGTTTTATTAATGCGATGTAAATATATCTACTCGTGAACACTTAAGTGTTATAATAAACGTAAAAATCCATTATTTTATTTTATTTATAATTGTACGTTAACTTTTATGAAAAAAAAGTGAATGTTTTTTACGTGTCACAAAAACTTTTTACAGCCACTTGGCACTTTATTGGGCTTAAAACGCGATCGTGCTTACGACTAATCTCCTGAAAGGAAATATAATGCATTGCATTCATCTGCATAGTAAGCGACGTGCATTTAAATTACCACCCTCCACGAGAATGACTGATCGTTAAATCGGTGGCGTATTTAATTGCAGTATTTAGTTTGCAATTAAAACTAAAAACTGAATATAAAATGGGTATGTGATGTTATTAACTATTGATTGATTCATTACAATAAATTAAATTTTACACGTAATTTTAAAGTATGAACTGGCTTTGAAGAAGAAGAAGCCATAAGACACATAGATATACAAATAATTAAAGAAAACAGTGAAGGTAACAAGGGCAGCATTTAATGTGTGTCCTCACGGCGGTGATACGGACACTGGCTCAGGAAAATGCTGATGTGTCAGACACCTTCAGCACTGATTTTGAGCCAGTTGCTGTTGCAAAAAGGGTTCCCTTAAAGCATGAACGTATAGCTTCTATTATAAAACTGGATATTATCGGATAACTAGTTACTTAAGTCGTTCTCCTTCGAGCTCGCAGTTCCGAAAAAGCCCTGACAAATGAGGAACCTCCCCTTTTATAACTTCTGGCCTACCATAACTTACATTTCATCCTTCAATGTTGCTGGTGTGGAAAATTTAATAAATCTTGGTTGTAAAATTTGTTGATATCTAATAGTCAATAAATAAAACCAAATTGATTTGTCCATCAATCATTTATTAAACTTATAAATAGGACTAAGTTTGTAATGTATGTACATTTAGTTTAAAATAAATAACTTTGTTTTTAGCAACTGAACAACTGGCAACATTTCTCGATTTATTTCTGATTATTTAAAAATTCACTTAAAAAAAAGTCCAATTAATCGCTGCAAAAGCTTAAAAGATAAGTTTAACGAAAAATCATCACACTTCTTCCTGCGACATCGTCCGCATAGATTTTGTTTATCGTTGCTGCCTCGGCAACTTTGAGATTTTCCGGGATATTTTTTTTTGTGTTTTTCTGGGGTAGGTAGATAAGCTTCATCCATTTCAAATTCCATTTAAATTCGCCTGCCGTTGCAGTGTGAAGAAGTAACAAACAAACACACAAACTTTCACATTTATAATATTAGTAGCATACCTTTTACGAGTGACTCCGTCCGCGTAGAAGTTTTTTAAGACTATTCCCTGAGAAACCACCAAATTTTCTGTGATAAAAAGTTGTGCTATGTGCTATTCCAGACTATAATCCATATCTGTGCCAATTTCATCCACATTCGTTCAGCTGAGCTGGCGTGAATGAGTAACAAACATCCAAAGTTTCGCATTTATAATATTTTATTACTCAATACTCAATATATTTACTCATCATCATCATCATCATGTCAGCCGAAAGACGTCCACTGCTGGACAAAGGCCACCCCCAAGGCTCTCCACTCAGACCGGTCTTGTGCTTTTCGCATCCACCGCGGTCCCGCGATCCTGACGAGGTCGTCACTCCATCTTGTTGGAGGCCTACCTACAGCTCGTCTTCCGGTCCGTGGACGCCACTCCAGAACCTTCTGATCTCATCGGCCATCAGTCCTGCGAGTAATGTGCCCCGCCACTTCAGGTTAGCTATACTTCGGGCTATGTCGGTAACCTTAGTTCTACTGCGGATATCATCATTTCCGATTCTATCACGTAGAGAAACCCCGAGCATAGCCCTCTCCGTAGCCCGAGTGACTTTGAGCTTCCTTATGAGGCCAATTGTTAGCGCCCACGTCTCAGATCCGTAACTCATCACTGGCAACACACACTGGCAATATATTTACTGCATTCCACATTTTACAGATGTTAGTTATTGTAATCATAGATACAAGTGCATGATATATGTAGACCCTGTTGGGCACAGCAACAGTAGAAGAGAAAACAGCGAAGATTAGAGTATTAATACACACGCAATATTGTTAGTAAACTAGTCTCTATTAAAATTATATTTGTACTGTATCCTATCCCAGAGTCGATAAAGATTTCGCACAATTCAAGTTAATTTAAGTACTTTAAACGCATGTTTGATCGATGGATTAACGCTCCATCAGCGACTTTATAATTACTCTTTGGAATCAACTAGGGTCAAAAGGATATTGGTTTTACTTAAGAAACTTTCGAATTTTCGTCGCTCTATGGTTAAAATAAAGTCAATGCTAATTTGTTTTCAGGAATCTGTTTACAGACAGTCTTTGACCGCGGTTCTTTGTAACCAATGTTAGAGTTAATTCATGAATTTGCATTTCGCAACAGGTAGCACTTTTGGGTCGTCTGGATTTTCCGTTAGTTTGCGGTACAAAGGTGCGGTTTTTTTTATGCACGGTGAGTCTATAATTCTGCCGGTTGGTAAACTCAATCACGCAGTAAAATTGGATTTTATAATGAATAGGTTCTGCCTTTGTGCGCTTTAGATTTTGATTTTGGAACACCCATCAGGAAATTTATATTTTCCGGAATGAAAAGTAAGTTATGTTAATCTAAGGTATTATCTAAGTCCATTTTTAATTTCATCCAAATCCGCCCTGCCATAGCAGCATGAAGGAGTAGAGAGGACAAACTAACACACAAAAACTTTGTATTATGTATATTACTTAGGTTTTTTAAGTTAAGTAAGTATACAAAAATGATTTATACCAAAATGGACGCGCACACGTCTTAAAACAGTGAAAACTCTCTTACGGGTTCTCTTCTCAGTTATAAATATTGTGAACGCCGATGCAGTATAATTATACTTCTCTTGTTTTTATTTACTTTCATACATTACACACTGTAGCGCTTTACGCGGATGTCACTCGACTGACTAGGGCAAAGTCACCACTGGTCAGCCAGAGACCAGTAGTCAACCTGATATGAGTGCGAAGAGTGTAAAATATATATTTCGTACTCTTCCCACTCATACAAAGTAAAGGCAGAGGCCGACCACAGGTCTCTGGCTGACCACTGGTGACTTTACCCTATCTTGTATAAAAGAAAAGCTGTATTCTAGACGACATTTCTATTTTAATAGGGCTCACGTAATAATCAAATGGAAATGTTCGCTAGAATAAAGGCTTTTGTTTTATAGAAGATAGACTGAGGCACGGCATAAGCCTGGGTGGATGTTTGTGGAGCGGCTACTCTCAGTTACATAGGTAGCCTTAATGACGAGAAGATTCAATAACAAAAACAACTGTATGCTTAGTCAACTTCAAATCATATGAATATTCATTCAAAATGAGAAATTATAAAGGAAAGCTAAATATGGTTTTTAAATACCCCGGAAATGTTACCCCACTAGTCATAGTCGTCGACTTTTTTTTACATTAGGCGTGTTTTTGCAGCCATATTGAATTTTGATCACTGTCATATTAGGCAGCGTTGCGGGTGGTAGGACCTTGTGCAGGGTGACCTACTGCCAAACAGCAGTGTTCGCATTGTTGTGTTCCGGTTTGGGGATAAGACAGCTGATGTAATGACAAGCATAGAGGCATTCCATCTTAGTCCTCAGTGTTAGGCTTGCAGTCTTGTGAATGCGAATGTCTATGGGTCACAGTTTCCACTTACCATTCGCGTTCTCTAAGCTTTAAAAAAAAAGACAAATTCATTGACGTAATAATGTTTTTCCTTTTTCGGCGTTTCGAATAATGATTGTGATTCTCTAGAAATATTCATAATGTAAGATGTGCCACTTTTAAATATCGAGGTTATAGATAGGTCTATTACGTCTAGCTGTCACTGTTACTGGATGATCTTTGGACACCTAAACAGTAGTTTTACAGTTGTGTTTTTTATTAAGACTACAAATTGACCTGCTTAATAGAAGCAAAAATTCTAATTATGCATTGGCTTTACCGTCAAAAAATTCAAAAACACCTGAAATTTAAATTAGAAGCCACGGCATTATTATCCTTTTTATAAGCAACACTGCGCAAGATATAAAAAGGACACAATTTCAAAAACACTTTTTTATCGTTTATAACTTTATTGATAACCGCAGAAGGTTGAATTTGCCTTATATACCGAATTGCAAATGCGCCTTTTTTATTTAATAGGGCACAATAAAGAATTTACATAATAGAGACGAAAGCGATCCACTCCGCAATCATAAATATTCATGTCGCTAATTTCTGATTAGACCTTTATTCCTGGCTATTATTTCCATTATAAAGAGGTTATGGGCCCATTATTTTGTGGTTAAGCACGTGGGACATAAATAATTATATAAGTACTGTTGGTTTATTTATTGCATAAGGAAGAAAAACGAGCACACAACACACCCTACCACCATTACACCATCGTCCTATCAATCCGGTTCGAAGAACCAATTTGTAAATGATAATTGCGGGTACCTGGCAACCCTGGCAACCCGGGTTTTGATAAGGACGTAAGTAAAACATCTGTTGGAATTTTAGAGCCAAATACTTAGGGCGCGTGGACATGCGTACAACGTTAAACGTCTGAATGGCGATTGTCTTGACATTGAACGCTGCGTCACACACATGCACGCGTTCCTACAGGTAACTTTTATTCACACATACAGACAGCGAGAGTAAATCAGGAATGTATCTACACTTTTTAAAATTTATGAAATAATTACTTATTATAGTTATATTAACGTATTGTTTTCTTTTCAGGTGCGGTTCGGCGTGTCGTCTACATGCAGGGTGATAGGTGGTATTTCAATATACATAGCGCAGCTCATATTAATCCCAGAGATGTAACGTATTAACTTTGCATTGTATACCTGTCACTTACGACTGTTTTGTGAAGTATGTGGCAACTAAGATGGAATGCCTCTATGCTAGCAATGTTATCGGCTGACTGGCCTCCAGCATGGAATGGAACAGCGCTTGCATACACTGGGATGGTCGGCTGTTTAGAGGGTAAGATAGTAGCATAATCTGCGACGGACCTTTAAATATCGAAAAATCATTATTTTACAATAGTTCTAAAGCCGAAAAGTGTTATAAAGACTATTTCATATTTTGAAGAAAGAAACATAGGAATGGAACATCACTCTTCCGTCTGAACTGATACCGAGAGATTAAACTACATTACACTTAACCGTGGTCAAGAAGTGAACCTTCACATCAGCCCACATCGACCTACGTCAAAAGCCACTTTGCACAGTCATGTGCTAAGGTCATCCATATTTTCCAACCGTCTGCCATATATTCCATCTTAGGCATCTTAGGTGTGGGGCATTCCTTGCTGGTCCTCAGGGTTGGCAATTCGCAGTCTTAGGATCATAAGATTCTTGTTTTGAGAATGAAAACTATGGTCACCGAACCCACTTACCATCAGAGGCCCGTTTCAATGAGCTGCAAGTTACAAATTACAAGCAGAAGTCTGTTTCTAACTCCTTTTGTTAGAAAGAGGGTTCCGCTTGTAATTTGTAACTCGTAGTTTCGTGAAACGGGACACAAGTGGCCTGTATGCACGCTCCATACCATTAAAAATGATATCAGACCAGCACAGCCCTAATCGAGAATAAAACCCGGGACCGCTTTATAAGATGCTTTGTAAGTAGAGGCTGTATTTATCATCATCATCATGTCAGCCGAAAGACGTCCACTGCTGGACATAGGCCTCCCCCAAGGCTTTCCACTCAGACCGGTCTTGTGCTTTTCGCATCCATCGCGGTCCCGCGATCCTGACGATCCATCCATCCATCCATCCATCCATCATGATCCATCTTGTTGGAGGCCTACCTACAGCTCGTCTTCCGGTCCGCGGACGCCACTCCAGAACCTTCTGACCCCATCGGCCATCAGTCCTGCGAGCAATGTGCCCCGCCCACTGCCACTTCAGTTTAGCTATTCTTCGGGCTATATTGTACTCAGTAAAACAATATTGCTTTTGACATGTTATCGCTTTATTTTTAACTCAGCCGAGATAATCATAACATAATGTTTACAAAAGAACATGTCAACACTAATACGGTTCTTTCTTAATATTAACTAGACTTATCGCATCATGATTCCATCGTAAAATGCAAAGCACTGCAGCGACTGGTACAATGCATATTGCAGCAGACATGCTCTTAAGAGCTATTAGACCTATTAATGCGTATACCTTGTTGCATCTCAAGTGCACTTACTTACCTCTGTGTTTAGATAAGTAGGGTTTGATTTGGTTAGTCTGTGCTTTCATTTTAGATATTTACTAGCTCTTCATGGCTGCGTTCACGTAGAAGTTGGTAATTGCTTGTTGGTTGGTACTGTATGACCTTCTTCGGAGTTTAATTGGTCTTCGTATAAACACAGACAGAGTTAATTTCGTATGTATTATGTTAATAAGTATGGATTTAAAACAACAGTTGCTACATACTATTAATATATATATATATAACTACCTGTGTCTATTAAGAAGCTTTTAATCTGATTGCGCTTTAACATACTTTTAAAAGTGCTTTTGCTAGAAAAGCTGTCTTCGGAATTTTTTTTCTTAAAATTCGCGAAGTTAAATAACTAGATAACTTTACAATATGTCCAGGGCCCGCATTATGGTCGTCTTTATCATGATGGATAAAGCATCCGTCTCTCTCGCACTTGCATACTTGTCTGAAAGTGACAGATGCTTTATTCATATGATACGGCCGCTGGTTTTTACATACATGCTATAGTCAAGAGCAATTAAAACGGGTCACATTGTATAGAATTACCATAGAAAGTGACCCGATTTCATTACTTCTGAGTGTATAAATCCTATCTCATTCCCATAACTTCCCTCCTACTCGTTTTTCAACCGCTAAACTCCATCTGTCTTGACTTCTTAATTGTTCCAACCTTTGCGGGAACTTTTCCTTCTACATCTAAGAATCGCTAATCCTAACGTCAAGGTTGGTAATCCCTGAACAAAAGGAATAACAAACAATCGGTTTACATTTGTAATTATTGTGGATTGCTTGGTCTTTTAATTATTCAGTTGCTGCATTTGTCATTAATTATTTTGGAGGAATTTTTGGTGACGCAATATTCTGATCAGATCAAGTACAAACTTTTTTTCTTGCTAAACATGGTGTGTTTTATTTTATTCGCTTAATTTTATTCTAGTTTAAATGGTTATTTTGAACATAGACAAATAAAAAACAGTATTCATAAATTCTGAAATGATTTGTCGTGTTTAATACATTCTACTTTCACACCTCCTAAATCAAGTTCGAATTTCACGATTTTTTAATATGGTGTAGTTATTATAAATACCTAGGTCTTTACGTTTCTGTTTTTCAATTCAATTGTTTTTCATGATATCTACAACATATCCACAAATTGTAAAAATCGGACGAGGTTAAAGGGGAGAGAAACGTTTTCGCATTTTGTATACAGATTTTTAGCTTCACAGTCATATTAATGATTGGGCTAATCTTATGATCAAACTGTGATTTGGGACAACCTCAAGCCACATGTAAGGTGATATTGTTTTGAAAATTACATCGTCATTAAATCAGTATCTACCTTGCCTGGTTTACAAGCTTGATCGTTCCACGCTCATTTTAATGCAGGGGTGCTATTATTTTAACCAACAAGCTGTTTAATTCGCTGACAATTTTACCTGCAAACTAACCGTGTTTCACGCGCTCGGAAGTACTCCTATAATTACCTATAATTATGGTAGAACTGCATTATCGACGAAAACTGCGGCTAAATTAAAAATACAATGCCCTAAATATTTTATTATACTTTGATGGGATAACTTAGGGTCGCCGGTTATTATAACATTGATATATTTAAATATATTTAAAAGCGAGTTCTTTATGACAATTTATCTAGTAGCTATAGGCACTTTATCTTGTAGCTAGGGCTCACAGATCCAAATAAAAATACGTACATTATAATTTTTGTTTATTGTACTGACACTGTACATTTATTGAAGCTTAAAAAAGCCTTTCTAACTGAATTGTTATTTATTTCCTAATTTTTATGTGAGTATATGTTATTTATTAATTGCTTCTAAGTATTATATTAAGAAGTATATTTAATTTTTAAGGTTATATAATTCGCTGGTTGAATCAGTCCATATTGATGTAGGCAATAATTACTGAATTACAAATTTCATTTTAAGTTATGAATTATCAGTCTAGTTTGTCGTCGATAAAGTGGTTTTCAAGAGAATATCATTCCCGAAAGGCGAGAATAGAAATGTTAGAAAACAGCAAATAAAGCTTTCGCTGTGTAAATACGGGTTTGGGTGAAGAGCGCCTAAGTTTCAAGCAAGCACTAATACGCTGAACTATTTAGAGAGTCGCTCAATCCTTGTTAGTTAGCTTTTAGTTTTGGAGAAAGGTTGCGAACCGCTGATTTCACAGAATACCTTGATTCTCTTTTTTTTAAATTGATAATTACAATTTATATTTTCATGGCTCCGTACCAAATACTTAAAAACGAATTCTCATAAAATGCCTTTGTTGTTAGTCTGTTTGTCAGGACCTATTTTGTCTGGTTTGTTTGTTGGTTTTTTGGTTTTTAAAATGGATGACTTGTATGCTATTTGCGCAATTGACGTAAAACGGAAAGCAAAAGCCCCCTCTCCGCCCCTCTTTATTTCAGAAAATAATAAAGGTTACATAGATTCTTGAAAAGTTACACAGATTAGAAAATTACTGACCCTTATATACATATACATTGTAGTAAAAATAAAATAATTGCTAAAGCCCTTTTAAAAAAAATTCAAACTGTCTCAGAACAGCTTTGTATTAAATAAGTAGACATATCCCGTATGGGGGGCTTCTAAAAGGTGCATAATCATATCAAGCAGCAGTAGAACTTTAAATAGTTCCTAATATTTCATCCAAATAAGACGTAGGTGCGGAACCCTCGGCGCACGAGTCCGACTCGCACTTGACCCGGTATTATTTTTGTACAGGAATACTTCGGCAAATTATTTACGATAGCTCTGAAACTGACTAATTTTTCCCGGTAAGGATAAATAATGAATGAATTTTAGATGTTTTCTTTTTATATACGTATTTGGAAGGCCTAAAATGATCCCATATTATACAGATAAACTTTTGCCCTATCTCAAAAGGTTAACATGAGTCTAGATCTACAACATAGGTCTTCTGAGGATCTCCAATACGATGTAATGTGAAACAAATAAACATGAAACAGAGCACCAAGAGAGGAGAGGAATCAAAGTTGCGTTTCCGGCATTTTGTACATTCAATTAAATCACATACAAAAACTAGTGAAAAAAAATAGGAAAACATTTTTTTGTTGGTACAAAGAGGACCCGTCCCAAACCTTCTAAATTAAAAACACCCATTATCAGCACGCAATGTACAACAAAACGGCGTTTCTCACAGAATTAACCTGCTAACAACTCCTACATCCATAACACCACAACAACATTTCCACTTCAATACATTGACGACATAATTGCATGCTGTATAAGGTTTTAGTTTAACTACTGAAATATTGGAGTTCGTCCTTTTTGAACTAGAACTTTAAACGTGTTATTCATGCTTCTTACCCACGCAAAGGAAGAAAATACGCTTACCTGAGAACTGATAACGAGCGACAGAGGGCGTTTATTTTGGTAGATTTAACTGGTTGCTACTTTTTAGGGTTCCCTACAAAAAAAAACGGGACCCTTATAGGATCACTCGTGCGTCTGTCTGTCACAGCCAAATTGCTCGGAAACTACTGGATCGATTGAGTTGAAAGGTACACATATGTAAATTGATGACTCAAACACAGATGGGCAAAGTAAATATTTTACTGTTTAAATAAGTGTCAATTTCGGTCGATAACTTAAGAAATTATAAAAAAGTTTTGCAAAACTTACCGTCATATATCTACTGAAAGGGCTCATTATGAGGATCTTATATATTTTTTGTTATTATTGTAAAATAATAAGTTTTGATTTTATTCATGAATGAAAACGAAAATTTACCAATCCCCCCCTCCTAAACTTCGCAAAAAAATTTTGAAAAAAAACGCACAATTCATTACAAGTAGATTATATTACGAAAACCTATAAGAATTCTATGCAAAAAAACATATGTATGGAACCCTCGACAAGAGAGGTGAACTCGCACTTGGCCGGTTTTTTTTGTAGCATATGTGAGTGTCACACCGCTGGGCAAAAGCATGATCTCCATTTGGTGCCTCTTCCAGACAGTTTGCCATCTCCGTCTAGGCCTGTGGATCTACTTTAAAAATCAAAGTTCAAAATTACCTAAGCTCCATCACTTTCTCTCGGTTTAGGAAATTAAGAATGCCTAATTAAGAATGCACGCGCTAAAGTGTAGTATAAAAAAAAAATTCAAATTCAAATTGTTTATTGGTAATATATACATTACATGTCAGTTTACAATTGCTAATAAATAAAATATATTAAATTGTTTACGTAAACATTTCATTATGGTCGTAGAACGCCTGCTCGACAAGCCAATTTTTAAGCCTACATTTAAATAGTGGTGCGCTTTGCGTAGCGGTAATATTCCCCGGGAGGTGGTTGTACACCTTAGGACCCATGACGTGGATAAGCTTCCGGGATTTCGCCAGTTTGTGTGGAACGAGCGGCAGCTTTCCGGCGAGCGTGCCGCGGGTCATGTGCCTGCGCGGGGCGTCCATCCTAGGAGTTGTGTCTAGGTTTTCTCGTGTATGCACTGCCACGTGAAAAATCAAAAGTGAAGGCAGCGTCAAGATACCCAGTGACTGAAAGTGTGGTTTGGCAGTTTCAGTTTGTGGCACACGTGCTATAGCACGTACGGCGCGTTTTTGGAGACGAAAGGCCCTTGCCCAATCTGCAGCTCCCGCCCACAATTCGATGCCGTACTGCAGGTGTGCATGTACTGTTGCGAAATAGCACGCTCGGACCATGTCAGCAGGAACCATCCTCGCCAGACGTTTTAGGGCGAAGCAAGCCGTTGACAGTTTAGTGCACACCTTGTCTATGTGAAGTCTCCAAGTGAGGCCCCTATCCAGTTCGAAACCCAGGAAAGTTGAGCTCATCACTATCCTTCCTTATCCTATATTTCTATCCTTCGAAAATAATATTAATGTTTAATTATTTAGGACTATTTTGTAATTAGATATGTCCTCAGAATCACTCTCTACTTTAGCATTATTTCCTCAAGTTTAGATAGGAGTTACAGACAGGGAAACTGAAACACCCATCGTGACAAGTGCGAAAAAAGGTACGTCTTTCAGTTTCCCTTACTGTACCTACTTATTAATTTACTTTTACTTTAAAGGACTGAATAAAATACAAAATGATTATCCTGGATTCGTATAATTATAATTGACATAAACAGGACACCTTCCTTATTATGTCTGTAAACGAGGCTTAGAAATGTTTTCTAATTCCAACTCAGATTGTAATAAGAATTTAATCAGTGTTTTTTCCTTATACCATGTACTAAGAGCTCTATTCAAATTATATCGTACCTTCATGTGAATAAAAGCTTCTATACACATAGGCATAGAAATTGTATTCTTCGCGTAGAAAAATCAATTAGTAACTAAGATAAAATATCAAGAATTTAATTCAAACTATAGTTCAATTGCACGCCGTCATTTTTTACATGAAGCAATAAGGAAACGAAAACTCATTAGTAGGAGAAACACTAGCATGCTTTTTGTTTCAGCTATAAAATAATTTCACCTCCTCTTATTAAACTAGTGTAAAAGGGACGGATGATGTTGACCTGGCAATAAAGTTGCCTTGCTAGCTCCGCTTAGGCCGCAGCTGTTCTTGATATTTGTGGGTTTTGGCGCAAGGAACAGTAATTTCGAGAATATATTAGCGGTGTGCTGGTAATTAAAAAAATGAAACTAATTTCTGTGGAGTCCGTGTAGGTTTTACAAATTTGCTATAATGGACTTTTGTGAGGCCATATTCAACAGAGAAAAGTTTTTTTTTGTACTATCATTCAATGGAACCCTGACCTATCATAGAACGGAGTCACAGTGATAGTATAAAAACATTTGTTTGACACTACTTACTACTTGAATCATAACGTTACTGAGACACAGTTATATGGTGGGTCAGGGGCTGATAGTATGAGCAATATTTTAATTGCAAGGAGAACGCGAACGAGCACACAAGCCACCTAAGCCGAGGTTCTACACGATAAAACCACATTGCTTTTCACTTGTTCTCGTATTTTCTACGTTTTGATAGCACTTAATAATACTTGAAAGTAATGGCGGCCCAGTTAAAACCAATACCAAAACAGTTAAAAGACAATCGGGTTTTACCCAGAAGAATAGAGACGCTGAAGGTAAGCGGGATCTGAGATCCATAGACATTCGTATTCTCAAGGTTACAACCTCAAAAATGTAATCCTAAGATTAATAATAAAAAGAAAGCTTTAAAGAACCCAACTGTTGCTTAACCAGCTTTAAATCGTTATAAATCCTCAATATTCATTCATCATCATCATCATGTCAGCCGAAAGACGTCCACTGCTGGACATAGGCCTCCCCCAAGGCTTTCCACTCAGACCGGTCTTGTGCTTTTCGCATCCACCGCGGTCCCGCGATCCTGACGAGGTCGTCACTCCAATATTCATTAAAAATTAAAAATTATGATAGTTACCTATCGATGATTCCTTAATACTTACCTACCTATTCAATGATACCCCACTTGTCATAGTTCATCGAACTTTTTTTTTTACCACCATTTTGAATTTTGTTCACTGTCATATTTTTAGAGACAGCAAATCGATTGACATAAGAATCATCAATATCGGAACACGCGTATATTCTAGAGCGCCACACAGGAACAAACACACATACATACATATATAGGCTGATAAACAAATTACCCTCCTCCTTCGGCAGTCGATTTAAAAGCATTGCCAACATCAACCTCTATGATATATCATCGACTTTAAAGACCATAATTAGCTTTCAACTAGCAATATTGAACTTTAAACTAGGTCTTCTCAGGCAATTTTGAGGTGGCAATATATATAATCCCCAAACAATAGTACATTACTACAGAGGCCGGGACAAAAGGGGTTGCCGGCCGAAGTTATATGGATATAGGTCTGAGGCGCGCGCGGGGCTCGTCGCATCGTGCTAACCTCCTAATTACCTCTGCGCTCCTGGTACTTCAAATAAACATGCAAACACTTTGTTGGATGCACGACTTAGTAAATTAAAAAAAAAACAGCTATTTAGCCTTTTCATAAACACAGCCACCATGGCCAAATTAAAATTAAAAAAAATTACTTCCCGGCCTAGGCCTTCAATTTTGTATGAAATTACTTTACAGTTCTCTCGAATTGTTCCGCCCGCAACGTGATACTTTGAAGCCTAATAGTACATTGTATATTAAGGGCGGTAAGTAAGGAATTACGACCGAGGCTCTAGTAGAAGCCCGAAGTCGAAGACTGAGGGCTTTCTGAGTCGAGGTTCGTAATTCCCGTACCGCCCGTGAAACATACAATGTTTTTCATCACATTTGCGAGTAAATAAATGAAATTATAGGGCAGAAAAAACTTATTTATTAAAATTTATAACATGTAGCGAGATTGCAATGAAATTACTGTTTAGATAACATTTTAAAACAATTTTTCAATTTCGTGTAAACTCCTTGCTTGAACTTGCATGAACGGTGTGCTACGCTATAAATAAAAAAAAAAAAATCTTACCGACCTAGGTTTTCATGAAAAAAAAAAGGTCGAGGGTTTTATATGGGGCTTACGGCCCAGTTAACCTGTATGTTTAGATACTGTTTACGTGAAAGTGTGATGAAATTACTGTTTAGGTAACATTTTAAAACAATTTTTCAATTTCGTGTAAACTCCTTGCTTGAACTTGCATGAACGGGGTGCTGCGCTATAAATGAAAAAAAAAATTACTTACCGACCTAGGTTTTCATGAAAAAAAAAAGGTCGAGGGTTTTATATGGGGCTTACGGCCCAGTTAACCTGTATGTTTAGAAACTGTTTACGTGAAAGTGTGATGAAAAATAACTAACATAACGCCAACATTCCGTTGCATGTTTGAGAAAATTTAATGAATCATAATAGTTGGATAATACAAGCGTCACTTTCCACTTTACTACGTTCATGTGTCAACAAGAGCAACTCACAAACATATAAATCCTTCCACATGGGTGATTCATTACACTCCAATATTATCATACGTCAAATCCCAGGAACCGGGGGTTTCAAAATAAACAGAAGGGTGTAAAATACACAATATTGTGAAGATGAGACCGCTTTTCGTAATATAAATATTATTAGGCGTACTTCAATTTCGATGTTTTGTAGTTAACGGGTTTTAAGTCGCATCATTTGTTTTTTCTGGAGCTTATCATTTCTCAATGTAGACAAAATAATGTTATTTTAGACATTTGATTTGTAAAAAACAGCCAAATAAAACGGACAAGAGCTTGTCGGACCATGCTCAGTGTAAGATTCCGAAGCTGCTACTTAGAAACGCAAGAAACTCTAAAAAATAACAAGGATAACAGAAATCAACTTCTATTTTTTAGTTATTTGGTGATGTCTTGGATGATTCATATTGAATTTCAGGATAGCTTGCTTGTATATCCCTCAGAGCCTAATATTTAATATCAGATGGGTATATAATGCCTTCGTATGCAGAAAATGTTTGCCAACCCTAAATCTGCAGTTAAATATTACTACTGTTACCTTTTCAGTTGATTTACCCTAAGATTAAGACCCCCATTTGCACTATAAAGTATTCTGTAATTAAAAAGTACTAAGGTTTCATAGGGTTTCATCCTGTAATTATAACGAATTAATTTAAATTTAAATTTAAAAAACGCATTGTGAATATTTATTAGAATTATCTTAACACATATTCTAAGAAACTTGAGCCGCCTTTGCTAATAAAGGGTGTGTTAACGCTTGAGTGATTTGAAATAATTTATCTGCTGTATAAATTATACGCTTGTCTTAGTAAGGCATTATAACTTTTTGACGTCGAACCTACACAAATTGCTTTCACGTTTATAATTTAATAATTATGTTTTATAAGGTCTTAATATTAACGTGAGTGCTTTCAAATTTCTAGTATACTACGTAACTTATTAAGCCCTTCGCGCCGAGCAGGGCCTCTATGTTTACTGGGTAAAAACATAATTTGTCTTTGACATTTTACCGTATTTACCGTGATGTTTTTTTTAAAACTTTTAGTCATAACTTATTAAAATTTAACCTCTAGTTTATTGTACACAATCATGATACTTAAGTCAATAATTTAAAATCCCTGCCTCAAAGGACTTCATTATTACATTACTCACGATTTCATTATGAACACAGGGTGTAATGTAAAAACTGGGCCGAATTAGCCTGGGGTCCTGGCAAAACAGCACTTACTCGTATTATGCGTGCCGCAAACACAACCCAACCAGCTCTTATAGGTGACTTGTTACTGAACAGCGTGTGGGAACCTGCGAGGAAAGCGTTATTTTATGTTCGCATAGTACGAGAGGCGTTCAATAAATTCTCGGTATTGGTATCTTGCAAACCTTTTTAGTGAACTTCTTAATACTGGCCGCTAAGAGTCATTAATTCACAGTAAAAAAAAAGGAAATGTAAAGCCCACACGTTCTTATGTTTTTTCTGCTACTGCTGAACGAACGTGATCACCATGAGCGATTTTACAATGTTAATTAAATTGGAGCATCGAGCAGTGATAAAATTCTTGACTAAACAGAAAAAAAAACCAACGTCTATAAATGAAGACATGGATTTAGTTTACCGTGAGTCCGCTCCTTAATTATCTACTGTCCAAAAGTGGTCAAATGAATTTAAGCGTGGGAGGGAGAGCATAGAAGATGACCCTAGACCTGGTCGGCCTGTTGAAGCTACTTCACCAGAAAACATTCAAAAAGTGGAGAAAATTATACTGGAAGATGTTCGAGTGAAGGTTAGGTCTAAACAAAAAACAATATTCCTAAAATATTTTAATGAGGGGTTAAAAATCTTGTTGATAGATCTTATAAATGTATAAACATAGGGGAGGATATATATAGAAAAATAAAAATAAAACACTAATCGTATGTTTTTGTTTTACTTTTCATACCGAGAATTTATTGAACGCTCCTCGTAAATGCCTGCTCACCTGGCAAAAAACCGCACAAAAATATAGCCGAGAGAAACATTTCAAATATGATCGAGCAGCTGAGGACCTAAGGGCTTACTGTACTCCTCTAGTCATCTCCTGCGGTGGAACCCTTGGGATTGAAATAACAGCTTTTAAAAAAAACAAATCAAAATTAAATGAAAAATGGCAATTCACAAATAATCTATTAGCTTAAAGTAAAGGTGCAAATTTCAGACGTAAGAGATGTTTCCAACAGAGTAAGGAGAACAAGGAGACACATCAGAACATTCGAATGCGAAGATGGAGCCGGAATCCACTAATGACATTTCCAATCATATATTGATTTACCTGATATACTTAATTTTATTTGTTCAATTTCTCTGTGTCTTGTTCTTTTTGTATCTATGTGATGTAATTTTGTATTGTTGCGAATAAATATTTTGTCTTATTAAACAATACGATGTGTGATCGATCATACTCGTAAAATATCACTTTTTTTAATGTAATATATCTTGTAACACAAAATAAAGATAAATTACAAAAGGCGGACTACCAGTCACGGTTTCTCTACCAGTCAACGTTAAGGTAAAACAGAAAAAAAGTAGACAGGTGCAATAAAATAACAATATTTTCCCTCTAACTAAATTTGGAAAAAAAATGGTTTTGTAATGTACTTATCTATTGACGTGAAAATGAATCCAAAACGTTAGAAAATCCACGCAAATTGAGTTTTAAAACTTGATCGCAGCGAAGCTATTTGAATTCCAATCAGTTTTTAAGCAAATTATACGGTCTATCCACAATGAAGTCAAACACTCAGCGAATTGATTAAGTTTGGAGCACACTTGTTTCGTGAAACAAATACTTGGCTCGAATTGGGTCGTGTGTACACAGTGTCATCGAAATCGGCCAAGAGGCCAAACATGGCCAGGGCTCGGAAAATAATTGAACTTATCTTACTAAGAATGAAAGATGGAAATGTGACATCAATATTAACAGGAGAAATAAAATAGTTTGAGTAGGTACCCAAGTCTGACTAGAGTTGACTGGAAGGTATATTTATCACGAAAATAGGAAATTCGACTAAGAAAACCAGTAATAATATTTTTTCAGTAGAAAGTTTAAATAATAATACTTAAATTCTTGATACTTGCACATCGTGGTCTCAAAAACTAATCCTAATTGCAGGGCCTTTCGTAGATAAGCATGCCTAGAAGCAGAACTCATGCTTAATACCAACACCGTAAGACAAATTACCGTCTAAAGACGTTTCTTCATAGGGGTCAAAATAGTCGCACTTTCGATCTACTTAAGATATTTACTCACAAGTTTTCGTCCGATCGAATCATGAAAGGTGAAGAGTAGAACTTATCCCTCTTAGGAATCACTTCCAGTTAACATTCGAGCGATTCTGAAATATTGGAACATCAAAAATACATAACATATCAATAAATAACAGATTAATTCCATTCATAGAACTAATATTCATTCTATATTAACCTGTAGATTTATTAAATGTCACAAGAGACGCGAAAGGTATATCGATGGAAACTTTAGACGAGCGATTTCTATTTTAATCCGATATAAGAACCGACGGAATTATGACTAAGAGCACAGAGTCGAGGAACGAGCAGAAAACTTACAAGTTATCGGACACGGGCTGGCTGGGATAAAATAGATAGGATTTTCGATGCAAGGCTTTTCTAAGAAGAATTTTATTTATTATGCTGAAACTTGTTCTAGAAATATCTTTTTTACTTCGCCTATTAAATACTTTTCGGTTACAGAATATCATGTATGGTTTTTAACTTCTTGTTATTTAGTAGTTTTGAACTGTTCATTATTGATTAGTATACTAGAGTATACACGAAGAGGATAAAACACTGTTTTATATCACGGGCGCGATATTGAATACTAAATAAATGAGGGACTCCAGATTTTACTCCCGAGCGTAGCGAGGGTTTCATAAGTTCATTCCTGATTTCGCTTTCGTCACTCGTCATTTTTATTCAACTTCAACCTCCTGCTAATACTGCAGCGATTTGCAACACTCGCAGCTTTTCTTATATGGCTTATAGTGGCCATTTCGGTTTTAAAATAAGTTCTATAGAAACCAAGAGTTGCAAAGGTTTCTATGGAACAATTTTTCATACGAATTCAAATCTCATTATTAACCAGCGGGTTATAATGACTTACTTTAACTGAGGTTTGCATGAAATACAATTGGGCAATTTCGGGCATGTGGTGTGAAATGGCATTTTATTTTCCTCAGAAGTACCTAGAGATACTTTTCACTCACTCAGTATTATAGTAGATTGTTCAACAAGGGAATAAAACAAGCCATAATGACACGAGATGTTTAGCCACGCGAGCGAGCTTGCGAGTGAGGGTGGCTGTAGTTCGAGTGTCATTATGGTTGTTTAGTCTCGCGTTAAACACTCTACTTTTCACTTTGAATGCGAGGAAAAAAATGACGTTCTAAACAAAATTACCTACAACATTTACTATAAAAAAAATTCTAACAATATTCTGGAGTTAGGCGTTAATTCTTCTCCACTGGATGATGATGATGACATTTCTGGTCCGTAATTTCTAAAGTTGCACAATTAATTGGTGAAATTTTTTAACAACGTACGCTCAATACAAGTTCTGAACATCTATTCAAAATACAAATAGGAAAAAAAAGTTCCGCGGTTTATTTGTAAAGTGATGTTTTAAATGCTTGCATATTTAGCCAACAGATTCAAACTTGGAAACCATTTTAAAAGTAATTGAACCACGCATAATAAAAGAGTTCGGCCTTAATATGATTAAATAGATTCATATTCGTAATAATTAATCGTGTTTCACGTTTTATATTTAAAAACAGGATTTAATTTCGTGAAATACGAATTAAAATTCTTTTATTATGCGTGGTCCAATTACTTTTAAAATGGTTTCCAAGTTTGAATCTGTTGGCTAAATAAATATGCAAGCATTTAAAACATCACTTTACAAATAAACAGCGGAACTTTTTTTTCCTATTTGTATTTTGAATAGATGTTCATAACTTGTATTGAGCGTACGTTGTTAAAAAATTTCACCAATTAATTGTGCAACTTTAGAAATTACGGACCAGAAATGTCATCATCATCATCCAGTGAAGAAGAATTAACGCCAGAATGGAGAAGAAAGCAAAAAAGATGATACGAAATCTTTTGCCGCCAAAATCTAGTGGCATTTATTCAAAAACATACCAAACTTTTATTGATTGGAAATGTGGGACACATATAACATCATTAATGTTAGATTAACGATAGTAATAATAAGATACCTAATGGTTAGTTTTAATTGTTAGAAACTTTTTTATAGTAAATGTTGTAATTTTGTTTAGAACGTCATTTTTTTCCTCGCTCGCTCGCGTGGCTAAACATCTCGTGTCATTATGGCTTGTTTTAGTCCCTTGTTGAACAATCTACTATTTATTTTCAGCGATACAGCTTGAATTGCCGTTAATTGCAGAATTTTACTTTAAAATACTTATTCTTAGAGTGATGAACTGTTTTATATCGTGGCTATAAAATACACATCTTGACAAAATAGCTTTTATTATTTTTCATAGCGAAGAATAAGTGTCACTGTTAAGAGTGACTAAACTTTTCATACCGCGACTACACCACAAAACTTTCACCCATGCAATAATATTATTACACTCCTCAACAAACAAACAATAATTAAATTATTGGCTAGTTTGTGATATACTCAACTACGGTTCAAAAAGGGTTATATAACCTTATATCACAAATTAATTCTTTATGGACAACTCATTATAACTAAAACAATTGTTAATTTATTTTCAGAAACGGTGTCTAAGATCAAGGCGTAACAAAGTCTTACACGCGTATAGATTTTTCTCTTAAATCTAGTTACATACATATGTAAATCCAGTGGACGAGGTCCAAGAGAATGTGAAATATGCATATAATTGTGTGGAAAGGTCAGGGTGGTAATAAAACGAGCTGCAGAGTTCTGGCGCCGTTTGGTCCAAAACAAAAGAAGTGGATGGAATTCCTGGGCACCTTTAATACGTTGGAGAAAATATGATTCTCCTAGCCTGAGGAAGTAAGATGGCTAATAAAAAACGCCGCTAGAAAATACTCCAAAATGATACATGACTAGCTATTTACAGGTTGACTAAACATACAATGTAGTTTCCTTGTTGTTCCCCACGGGTCGGTCTCCTTTTTGGAAAAGTTCTGCATGCACCACTTGTTGTTGCAGGTTGCCTACGTTACCCCAAAAACCTGCTTTTGATTAACGCATAGAGAGTGAAAAGAAAGTCATAAGTTGTATTATTTTCTATATAACTTGAAGTTATTCTTTTATTTTAAGATTATTTTTTTCGAAACCAAAGTAAAAAGTAAAGTGCGTAACTCTGGACTAAAATACCATAATGACTAATTCCCGGTTCCAATACTCAAGAAACGAATATTTTTCCTTACACCCCGTTAAAATTTTGACACATTTTACGGCCCGTAAGGAAAACGACCACCTTTGGTTTGCTTGGGTGGGTAAACATCTCTTGTCATTACGGCCTATTTTATTCCTTTGATAAATAATTCACTATAAAGTCGCAACGTCATGCAATAACGTCATGTACACAAAATAAGGTGTAATTTTAGTGTTTACAATCTAATTAGGTGCGCCTCGATGCTAATTGACGTTGCGCGGTTGCGTCAATTTACCTACAGTGAATTACGTTAAGGCTGGAACGGAGCGAGTTAGCGGAGCGGTAAGCGAGAGAAAGACACGCCAATAGAAATACTTCATTCTCCTAGCTTCACTCAGCGCAGTTCTCCTATTGGTGGACTTTTTCCTGGCTCACCGCTCCGCTGCCTTGCTCCGCTCCAGTGGACAGACAGCCTAAGGGCAACTTCGTGGTTGAAATACTATACAGTCAAACTATAAGCTTTGTTCCAACCTATAATGCAAGCTAACGGCGCAATAGCAGAATAACAGCGAATAATCTCAAAAAATAATAATTCAGAGGACGTATCGTAAAAATGTATGCATCTTTCATACAACAGTATGCAGATTTACAGCTTGGAGTTTCTAAAGCAGTGAACACTATGCTATTCTAATATTACTTATTCTATTGTTACGTGCCTAAGCCCTTTGCTGACGCGTGGCCTTTGCCTGCATTGTCCCCTTTAAGACCAACGGTTATTAAATCTTGTGTAGTCCACAGAAGCAAACTATGTTTGGAGAATGGCGGATTTTGGGAGTGTTTGTTTTTTAGTTAAATACAAGCATTGTTATCAAGCAACGGACTTACTTATTTAGCTCTCTGTGATTTGTTTTGTTAAAACGGTTTTAGTTATTTAAGTGCACTGGCAACTGGGCATTTAATTTATTCTTTACTGTACAAAAACAAGTACAAATAGCCGGCATAATGGTAAAAGTTGGGGTTAGTTGTAGCTAAATACTTTTTTGTCACTCTATATTAATTTCAAACAAAGTTTTCGGATTAAAAAACGCTTAAGCTAATCACAAAAACTAAACTAGAACTAGAAAGTAGTATTTTTGATATAATTATTTTGGCCTATAAACGTTTGAAGTTCCTTATTATTAAATAATTTCCTTCACTATATTTTGCAATGTTATTTAGGATCAATTTTAGAACTACATGAAATCCTTAGACTCGCTTTTCGCTTAAAACTTAAATTTAAAACAAATTACACACTGACCCCGTATTTTTCTCAGTGAAATTAAATTGCTCTCGGTATATACACAAATGTTCGTGCATTCTTACATGCACACTTTATCACACTTTCATTAATTGTTGGGTCAAGGCCATGCTCATTAGATTTTTTTGTAAATGAATAACTTGCTGTTAAGGTAGTCCCACTTCTCAATTCATAAGAAGCTAAGACATTTTTCAAGCTCACCGCAAGCAATGCCGTCAGTCATAGACAAAGTGCATATACTGAAACCATTTAAATGTTCTTCGTCATAGTCGCTCAACCATCTTAATCGAGATATCTTATCGACACCCTTGACATAGGTACCGTTGAGGAGTTCCGATGGTCATCTTTAATCAGTTCCACTTCACCAAATCATATTGTTAGAAATTAAATGCAAATGCTGGACTTGTTACTGAAAATACCAAAATCGCGAATCGCTAATCGCTATGCCTATAATATTTGAGGAGTTCCCTCAATTCCTCAAGGATCCCCTCATAAGTCACTGACTCGGTGACAATGGGACTACCTCGGGAGTATACGTGATTTTTTGCCGTTTTTTGCTCGATATTAATAAGGGTAGCAGGTAGACACTTGAAATATTCACAGAATATTTAGTTGTATATTCACTTTAAAATAAGTAATTAAATTAAAATAAAATAAATATTTATGGGTTGCTCCAATACAACAAACGAGATTTTCTTTGCCGTTTTTGCTATAGTTTTATAGATAATGGTACGGAACCCTTCGTGCGCCAGCCGACTCGCACTTGGCCGGCTTTTTTATTTACGAGTATACTATGACTTTTGTGTTGCAGATGTTTATAGTCAAAGATGGCTGTATTTCATTGGATAAATAACTTTTTAAAACAGTTTTCAGTAAGTAATAGTCTCGTAGTAAGTGAATTATTTTGCTACAATTACACTTTAATTAAACTTAAGGCGAGTTCTTTGTTGAAATACAAAGCCAAAATGAAACGTGCCTCTGGAAATATTTCATAATCGCATTATGAAAATACCTACTTAGTTTTAATCACTTTCATTGGCTGTTCATTATTCAGTCACAAATATATATTTTTATACGTTTTCGTACTATTAACTGACCGGTTGTTTAATACCGATAAATTTTGTTTTGTTCTCATTGTTTTATAAGAAACCTATTTTCTCATTTACTGAACGAATGTGCCATTAGTAGTTATTTATTCATACCGTATCGACGTTAGGCCAGCCTGAGCCATATAAACAAAGAGTAAAGTCCTGTTGTCCTCGCGGGCCTAAATTATATTGTGGGTAGACAATAAAATCGCTACGTGCTCCGAAAAGAAACGCATCTCGGAATGTTATTTACTTAATCTACGTCCGAGGTATTTTTTGAGATAAGTAAGGATTTCTGAGTGGATACTGATTTGATTTATAATGAAATCTTTTCAAATATTAAAATATGATGCTTTGAAATATTCTTTGCCAAATTACGTCCCTCGTTGAGCGCCGTTTCAACAAGTAGGTATTGCTCGGATTATTTTTATTGGACTAGATGGATAAAGTACTTTAGTGGTGGACTATGTACCTACTGAATGCTCTCGTCGTGGTTGATTCACTTTGAATGCTTAATAACTAACATTAATGATGATAATAGAGTTTTTCTGGGGTTTATATAACTTCACCATCTTACTCAATAAGATTTTTTAATATACAGGTTTCTTCAAGATATTGTTCTGCCACGTTAGAGCATGGACTTATTTACTTAAGTTAGAAAAACTTATCGATACAATCAGCATCTTTTTTTTTAACAATCAGCATCAAAAATGTAACTACAAAGAAGGTACTCAAAAAGATCTAGAAACGCTCTCATTCTTAAAAATACCGCATTTCATATTTTTGAGCGCTTTGCCTGACGCAACATATTTGGTGCTATCTGTACATGGCGGCCACCGTCTCATACGGTTGTATAGTAGTACAAAACTATATGCAACCGGATGTTTTTTATTTATATAAATAAATAGTACCCTGCGGCTTATGTTTTTACGCAGAAATACCATCTCCTAGGTGAAATAGCCCTGTTTACGCTCTCCCATCAGGTTCAACACTTTGATGTGATTGAATCCTTATCAGGATCGCACTACCTATCGGATTTATGTTTTCTTTGAAGTAAATTGCCAAAGTCAATGTTTTATTTTCAGGTTCAATTTTGGGAAAAACGTTGATTTCATCGAACGCTTTTTTCTGTATTTTGTGTTTAATATTATTATACAAGACCTTTAAGAAAATGGAATGTTTTAACGCGTATATTTGATATCAAATTAATTACACATTCTGTTTTCCATTTTTGCTAGTGATGTTAAACGCCTTTTAGAAATAAATGAAAATGCGTACAGTAAAAAAAACACACAAGAAAAAGAAATAAAAAATCATACTGTGAACCTAGCAATAAAGTACTCTAAAACATTTGGTAAAATTGTACAGTTTCCTAAAAGAAACTTAAGATGCTTGGTGCTCCCTGATTTTCACAAAAGATTTTCGCAATATTGAGTTCTCGACACTAAATATGTTAAACAGGGTATTTGAATAATAAACACCCTCGATACCAATCCCTTATCGAATCGTTCAATCTTTTTATCAATCGAATAAACAACTGAACAAACAGCCAATTACGAAATTGACGCACAAAGGGAGCGAACTTAGTCGCTTTGACTAATTAAAAACGTTCACGTGATAATGCCACTGGATATTTTCGTTTGACCAAACGAAATTGATAGCAAAAGGTACCTTAAGCAATTAGATTACGGTGCTTGATTTGAGATTTCAAGGTATAAGAGAGGTTTTGAATAAAGGTAGAAAGAGGTTGTCTGTACACGATGGTGAGAGTTTTTGAAATTTTGAAATTTGGCAGTCAAACCTGTTTTTAAATCTTCTATTTACATGTAAAATATAACTTGGCATCCAAATTGTTCTCTTTATTTATTAGTCATTATGTAACTTCGGCTTACTCTCTGGCTGTTCGTTTAATAATATAAAGAAAAATAGTGCTTTGGAACTGTACTTACTTGACAAACCTGTAAAGTTTATAAATAAACCAGAAGTCAAATAAGTCCCACGTTGGGCGCCACCATGAGTTTGATGATTTACTTGAAAATCAAATGACATTATTCAGTTAAAAGCAAATAATGGTATATTTCGCAAAATAAAAACTTTAGGCATGCTGATTTAGAAAATAGCTCAATGTAAATTTAGACTTCGATATGGAATTCTCAAATGTAATACATGATTCCTAATTGTTCCTTTGTTATTAAAAATAAATATCTACTAACAAATATAAATCTATAAATGAATGATCATGCTTCTAACTGTTCAAGATAAATTCGGATAGGCCTCTGACTTCCGAATTGACAAATGCCATTTGATTACACGTCCCAGTGGCTACGGTGATAAACATCTGGGCCTGGCACTCGATCGGCTCGATTTAGAGAAAGGGACAAAAAATGCTTGACGGCTGCTTCCGATGGTGATAGATTGGGGCGATGAAAAATGGATGCATGTTATTTTGTTGCTGGGAAAATTGTAATAACCATGTATATTTATATGCAAGCGTAACTTTATCAGTATTTTTTATTGAGCTGGTTAAAATAAATAAATTGTAGTCGCGATCACGTTCAAATCATTTTTTGTGTAAGTTTTTGTTACACTTTACAAAATCTTATTATTTATAAAATCTAATTTAACTGCAATATTTGTAATAATCGATTTGACTTGTTATTTCACATAAACTATGCGTATTTTCGTGTATATTTCATAAAGCTTGATTTTGTTTATGTAACTATAAATGAATTTAAGGTTTAAATGATAAATTAAAATATTGATTGCGCGTGGTTTCATACAAATACCTTTAAATGATTACGATTATCAATACTGCTATAAATATAAATCTTATTATTCTACGATAAGCCATAATCATTTACTCTAAACAGTTTTCCCTCTCGGCATACTGCTACAGCCTTAAAATTCAATTTATAGATGTTTAGCTTCTGCCTCCGACTTAGCATGTAGAATTAGTTACTATTCGACCATTCCATGTGGGAGATATCAATTATTGTTATTCCCTCAGAGCCTTTCAAAATTTTCAGGATGAAAATAAGCCTATGTGCTAATTCAGGGTCTAAACTCTTTCCCGAATTTCATCCAAATCCATTGTAGCAGTTGCATTGCAGCTCAATGGAGTACCAAAATTCACATATACACTTTTGCATTTATAATGATAGTGAGATAATTTTCAGGTTTGATATTTTAGTTATCTTTACGAATCTAACTAAATCTAAATAGTATGTCACTTTTGTGACAACCGTTCTGTTTCTCATCTTTATAAAGATGATCCCGAAGTCCATTTGTGCTACGTACCCAGTCTAGTTTGATATATGAATTTCCTAAAATCTGTTTACAATGAACCAGCCTAACGAAGGCGTCAAAACTTTTGGGTGTCCATAAAAAGTTACGCCATGATTCTGTATTCTCGTTCCTCGCTCGAAGTTTGTTCACTTCAACGTCAAAAACAACAGTTGGAATGTTTTTGACGGAACATGAACAAACATGTTTTATTTTATTTTCAAAATTGAACCTTTGATGTTTTCGAAATTGAATTTTATTTTTTATTATTAGTTAAAAACCACAAATTCAGTAATTTTTATAGCTTTATCTTCAAAATGAGTCACATCCGTTTAATTTACTTCTGTGTTCATAAAAACAACAATTCTAATTTTAGAGTGTTTTAATAAACCGTACGCATTTAAGAAACAAACTATACTTTGTTATAGTTTCTTATTTTTCCAAGGCGTGGACATGTGTAAGGGTTAGGTGAAACATCTCTTTACAAGCGAATGTACTTTCAAGGTCAAAAATAAAATCCGCACAAAGTTGCAAAAATATGTTCACATAGACCTTGCCATAGTAATATGCTCTGTGTACATATTTTGAGACTTTGTGGTGTATTCATATTGGTGATCTTGACTGTACATGCAAAATTTAACCTAAAAACTGTACGAGCTACCCCACTGAGAGCATTCGCTTGAATATTTCAGTGGTGTGGACGATGTGCCGAGCGTTACAAAGCCTACACACCACTTGATGTTCTCGCTGAATGCTCATTACACACGAATGCTCTCAGTGGGGACGCTCTCCTTATACGAATAAATTTAACTTAATTTAAATTTAAATTGTCTAGTTAATGACGCCGCTAAAAACTCGGTGAGCTTCCACGCCTTTCCCTAAAACCCGAAACATCCTTTAACAAAATTGGAAACAAATGCCTCAATTCCCAAACATCTATTGTCAGCCGATACCTCAAATTCCCTGCTTAGTAAAATTTGTTACTCACAAATTTCCCCTCCACTAAGTTTGTCTTCCTTTGTCTCTGAGATGTAAGACGAGTAAGCGCTACTAAGCACTTCCAGAATTAGGCAGCCACGAGGTAATCTCTTCAATTACCGACAGATCGTTAAGTTCCGCGTCCTTATTCGGAATACGAAATGTTGATTTCTTTATAAGAATTAGGTTTTTGATAAGTTTTATAAAATTGGGAAGGAAGTCACGTCAAGAGTGTTTTATGTTAGTATTTATACCCATAGTTCAAGCCCAGAGCTTAGTTTGGGACTAGGTCGATTGGTGTAACATAGTCCCTTGATACCTACAGTCGGGGTCATAAATATGTATACACTTTAGTACCTTGTCTATTTAATGTCTTGTTTAAACTGCCATATACGAATTGTCTAAACGATTAAAATGACAAGGTACTAAAGTGTATACATATTTTTGAAATCGACTGTACAAAGTGTAAGAAAGTTATGCTTTAAAGTGTGGTATCATAGCCCTTTACACCCGAGCTGATACGATTGTGAGGGTTTTTTTTTATTGAATATGGACCTTGTAAACAAAAAACAAAAAACGAAAATTACAGTACAAAAAAAAGTTAAATTTGCGGGTGGTAGAACCTTGTGCAGGGTCCGTCGGGATCGCTACCACCATCTTATCCATTAACCTGCCGCCGAATAGCAGTGTTCGCATTGTTATGTTTCGGTTTGGGGATAATACAGCCGATGTAATGACTAGCATAGTGGCATTCCATGTTAGTCCTCAGGGTTGGCCACGCATTTGCAGTCTAGGGCCGTATTATTAAACTCATCTTGACTGTGAGGCCCGTCACAAGATACGTCAAAGTAAACGCCAAACCATAGAACACTGTCATTTTTGACGCGTATCGAGACGAGCATTAGACTTGAGATCAGTTTATTAATACGGGCTACGGGCCTTAGGCTTGCAGTCTTGTGAATGTGAATTTCTATGGGTCACAGTTTTAAATTTCATCAGGTGGCCTGTACACTCGTTTGAATTCTTTGTCATAAAAAAAATCATTGATGTACTTAAACAAACAAAATAGTTTTAGTTAATTTAATAGGTTTAATTTTGAACTTTACTTCACAATAGGCACGTGTGTAAAACGCTAGTCGACTTGTAAATAAAGCTATTTGGCGTTAACTTAGCCATTTGTAATTCAAATTACTTAGCAATCTTTGAGTGAAAATGAACTCGTTTCGACGCTAACGGTAGGTTTTAATTAAAGTGTTTCTGAATACAATTTAACAAATCTCTGATCTTTTTGCTTTGTGTTTTCTGCTTCTCAGACGTATTAATTACCTACCACTACCTTTTGCCTTCAACTCGTTTCGATTCGAAAATCGTTAATCGCCATCACCTTGGGGACTGTCCACTTATCGGGATAAAAAGTAGCCTGTATGCTACTCCAGACTATAATCTTTCTCTTACCCGTTTAGCGGGCCTATTATGGACGTGTTTATCGTTGAAAATAAAACAATCTGTCCCTTTCTTACCAGTATATAAGTACGAGAGCGTTGGATGCTTTATCCACCGCAATAAAGGCGATAGGGGCCCCGGTATGATCGTGATTTATAGTATTAGTAAGATTTAACATACAGTCATAACACGGGAATGTTAAGCCACTTGCTCCTGTTCGTAATTTAGCCGAGTAATACATACTAGATACACGAGTACAACCGACTAAACCAGATTTGCATTACACGGCCAAAATACGGAGAGTGGCGAGTGGCTCAACAATCCCACGTTGTGGCTGTACCTATAATTTGAAAGCAGTTTCTTCTTATATGTCTGAAGATCGGCAAATTTAAGAATGTAAACAACGCAAGCCTGATTTAGATCGCGTATAAACCGCTTCTATTTGACAAACACCCAGCTGAGGGGTTCCGAATCTGTTCTAACTGGATAGCTAACATTCGTTAAAAAGAAATATGAAATATCAGGGACAATCTCATACCAATTGACGTTCCCAAAGCTCAAGGCTTGCACCATGAGTTGGCTACGATAAATATAAATATGTTTGTTCCATTCGACGTCGAGACCCTTGGTCCGTGTGGTCCTAGCGCTCAAAGCCTCTTCAAAGAAATTTCGAAGAGGCTCATTGACGTCACGTGAGACCGAAGAGCTGGCAGTTTCATCGCTCAACGCATAAATTTAACTATCCAGCGAGGAAATGCTGCCAGCATCTTCGGGATAATGCCGCATGTTCCTTTTTTAGACATAGATATTTAGTTTTAAAATAGAATTAGATTTGAAAATGCAATTTTAGTTTTGATATCCTCATCCCATGTAATTTATTAAATAAAGACTTTGTTGTTCAATAGGTATATATATACAGTTATGTAAAAGTGTACATACTTAAAACGAGTAGAGACAACAAACAAGACTCAGGAAAGAATACTCGCGCTCATTATACAATTATCAGCCCTATATTAATTAGGTCCATCATATATTAATTTAATGTCAACGGTATTAAAACGTAGAGTCGGGTATTCAAATAATGCTTTTTGTTATATTTTTTATGCCACGGAGTGAAATGGGCACAACCACCTGTTGGGAAATGAGCTTTGAGGCCTATATAAAATCAATAGTATAAATAGTAACGCACGTAGTGAAAGGACTCATCAAATGCTGCGCTTCCGCACGTGAGTTAGGGAGCTGGTCGCACTGATTGAAGTCCACTTGTGTTGTCTCATGCTACCAATACAATGTTGCCGCAGCTGTGAGACTAGGCAAGTATCAACTTAAACGACTTAAATAACTTAAATGATTTTTGAACGCTAACGTAAATGATGTTCGAAAATTGTCAAAATGTATGGAATTGACTTTGGCGCTCGACGCGACCGTCTGACAGCTTACGTCAATGCTTTATATATTTGATGACTGGTGAATTATTTGACAGTTGTTTACTTTTTACTTAGTACTTTTAAAATAAATAAAATAAATATTCTGTACAGAAAACAGCACCGCGGCCATGTTCACAACATATCATCACATCATCTCGCGTCACAACACATACTGGGCCAGAACCTATTCATCCAGACACAGTGCTGGGCACACTAGTGTGTGCTCTGCTTTGTATATCTGCCAAGTTGTTATTATTTTTATTCTACATTTTTTTCTTTATTCAAGTGTGCTGTAAAACATTATTACTTTAGCTGTGTGTGCATTCTCTTTGAATAAATAGTTTTTCTTTATTTCTTTTAAAACACTAAATATATTAATAAGAACAAGAAAAGTGACACTCAAAAAAAAAAAGTGTCAAGTGTTAAAAAAAAATATCGTTGAAAAGCCCAGAGTTACAAGACTGCCAATATTATCCTCGACTCAGAATGAACTAGCTATCCTGTCCAAACGGAAATGTATGCGGGTGGTTCTTCAGGAAAACGATAGATTTGAATATTACACGCTCGGATCTCTCCTTTTTTGTTCCCCCATAAAGTTATGTACATATTTGTTTTGGTAACAAAATGCGTTAGCGTGCAATGGATTTATTATGTTTGCTGTAGCATGTTTGCAGATGGTGGAGGTATCATTTCAACTCAAACTTTGTTCGTAGTTTACAATGTTTGACCCTTAAAGGTTTGGGCACAACCAACTAGGCCAGCGCGTCGTCATTCTGCCGTAGCGACCCTGCCTACGAAGCTAGTGGTCCTGGGTTCAAATCCAAGAAGGATATTGGTGTCATGAGCGCAAATATTTGTTCCTGAGACATGGATGTTTTTAAAGATAACCAGCAATGCTAAAAATAATTAAAATAAGCTTGGTCCCATTGGTGATTTCTGAGAAAAAAATACTAAGTCAGACAGGCGAATTGATATAGTGAAACTGAAACTTTAACCTACGGAACCCTAAAAAGACAAAGAAACGTAATTCCAAGAGAGAAACCCCCTTTAAAACGAACACTTCAAAGGATAAATTTTCAACCCAAATTAAGCATCCTCGCTGGAATGCGAGGAATAACAAAGCAAAATATCGAAAGGTACGTTCAGGGGTTCACAATACAACAATAGGCTATTGTGACGCGGACTCAGACACCCCGCACAATGCAATAAAGCCTTTCGCAGCATCGGCGAATTATTCCGAACTAGCTAGTTTTTAGTTGGAATTTTAGCCATGAATTAAAATAGAATGACGTATTTAACTTTTTTTATTTAAAGAGAATTTTCGTTGCATGCGTTTGTGAATCGTGATTTTCACGTGTGTGTGTGTGTGTCGATCGAATATATCATTTCATCGAAACTTAATTTCTGCACAACTCTTATTATTTTTAGATTTTCTTAAGCATGAGTTACGTAGGTCAGGTTAAGTGGACCTTCGACCACCAAAAACATATTTCATTCACGTGTAAATTAAACTTTACGATGAAATGAAAATTCGGCGACGTAAAACATTCTATGAAATGAGGTTCGGTGACTCAAGGATAATCAAATAATAATAGGTCAGTCGGCTTTTGGTTAAAAATATTGTGTGTCGCTGACTTCAGTTTGACTGACCTGACCTGTCCATTTTTAAAAAGTTGTTTTTGGAGGCGGTTTTTGTTTTTTGAACATTTATGAAACTTTGCCTCAGTTCCCCTGAAAACAGCCTAGTTACAATGGAATTTTACCGTAGCAAATGTAGATTTTTCGGGGGAGCCTGCCGTTTGGCAAAAATATGTTTCCCAAATGTATCGTTTCCCAACTTTTTCATTTGCCAACCCAATGTTATATATTTTTTTCAGAATTTATTTTAGTACCATCGTGTAGAATCCTACAGGTTAGGTTAGGTTAGTTTTTATAACATACTGAAATATTTACGGTTACAGAAAACAAAGCGGGTTGGCAAATGAACCGGTTGGGAAACGATACATTTGGCAAACATATTTCGCCGAAACAAAGGTAACCCATTTTTCGGATACCTATTTTTATATCGTAACCCCTTTCAACGAACGTACCATTACGCAGAATTTTCATTTGGACGAAAGGCATGAGTTACTTTTTAAGTCACAAGTCTAACCTAACCTAACCTACGTAATTAATGTTTAAGATATCCTAGAAACCTTATGGTTTCAGCAAAGAATAGCGTTCGATGAAATGACACAATCGATGAAGTGAAATTCGATAAAACGAGTTAATAGATTTTTCATCTCTGTCAACAATCTATTAATTTCCTTTTTAGGGTTCCGTAGCCAAATGGCAAAAAACGGAACCCTTATAGATTCGTCATGTCTGTCCGTCCGTATGTCACAGCCACTTTATTCCGTAACTATAAGAGCTATACTATGGAAACTTTGTGTTTCTTCGCAGGCTTAGGGATGATGGTTAGGGAAAATCAGAATGGCAGCGTGCGGCTCGCTCTGCGTTTATTCCAAAAGTCAACATTAATTACTGAGCCTCTATGTTACAGTTTTTATGTATAGCGCCACCTATTGGCGATGTCATGGACTAATTACTAAAAGCTATAACTAAGTAGATCTTAATCATACTATCAAGCCATCAAATTCCTCGAGATTGTGGTAGATGGCGCTGTCAGTCATTGACATGCTGCCACCCCCAACTTGGCTATTATACAACAACATAACAATACTCCTTTCAGGATCATTTCATTAGCGACACGTTTTCTTTATTAAATTAATTAAAACTGTAGGCTAGATAGCGACACTAAGGGTCATAATCATTAAACGGCAAAGTGGTTGGTACTGTACTGAATCGATTAAGTGGGCAATAGGTAACAATAAGAAATGAGTGTAAGATTAAATTGAAATAAACTAGCTTCGGAAATTGTACATTATACCTGACCCCTTGCCATTCAATTGTATGAGGTTTAAGGAAACTACAATCAAAATAGGATTTATTGATACGCTAAGAAATCTAAAGTAACATTTTAACTCTTAAACTATGCGATTTACGTAAGTAACTGAAATGAACACAATCTATTTACTATTCTATAGCATTCGTCGGTAATGGGCAAATATTATTGAATGCTCGTTTTATGATGCCGTTCGCTGTTTTGATGTCGGCTACCCGCGCTCGGCCGTCGTGTCCCGGGCTGCAGCGCACGACGCGGCCCATCCTCCACAGGCAAGGCGGCAGGCGCGGCTCCCTCACCAGCACCACGGTACCCTCTTGAAGGGCGCGGCCCTTGCAACTCCTCCATTTGGTACGCTCCTGTAGTAGTCCTATGTAATCTCTTGACCATCGGCGCCAGAAGTCCTGTTGCAATTGCTGTAACCTTTGGTAATGGGTTAGTCGGTTATTCGGTTCGTCCGTATAGTCATAGTCAGGCATTGCGGTTGGCGTTCTACCTATAAGGAAGTGGGCAGGCGTCAAGAAAGTAACATCATCACTATTTGAATTTGGTATTGGGCATAAAGGACGAGAATTTAAAATACCCTCAATTTGAATCAAAACAGTGGAAAATTCCTCATAAGTTAGTAATGCTAGGCCTAGTACTCGTTTTAAATGAAATTTACAACATCGTATAGCTGACTCATGTAGTCCACCCATATGAGGAGTGTATGGCGGCAAGAACCTCCATTTGATACCCTCACCTGCACAAGAGGTTATTATTTCGTTAGAATTTTCGCCTAAAAATCTATAAAGCTCGGTTATTTCGTTACTGGCCCCATGAAAGGTAGTAGCATTATCGCTAAGAATTTCCTTCGGTTTCGATCGTCTGGCTATAAACCGTCGTAAAGCCGAAAGGAATGCTGATGATTGCAAACCAGAAATTAATTCGATGTGAACCGCCTTAGTAGTCATGCAGACAAAAATTGCAATGTAACATTTATCAGTTCTGTAACCACGTCCCCTCCTGTCCCTTATCGTGTACGGACCACCGTAATCAAGTCCCGTATACAGAAAGGCGGGGGCCGGGTTCACTCTCGTTGGTGGCAAATCCCCCATGATAGGTATCTGCGAAGTAGGTTTGGCTCTGAAGCATGTTACACACTCGCCGACGACCTTATTTGCCATACTCTTACCATTTATCGGCCAAAATCGTTCTCGAACCGATGATAATAATAACTGAGGTCCGGCGTGCATCAGTTTAACATGTTCGCTGCGCATGATAAGCTTGGTAAGTATGTGTTTTTGCGGTAGAATAATAGGATGTTTTTTGTCGTGCATATAGTGCGATAACGCTAAGCGACCACCTACTCTTATTAATTTATTTTCCATAAATGGGTTTAAATTTAATAAATTGGATGATTTTGGAAGTGGTTTAGCTGTTTCGAGTAAATTATATTCATTGGGAAAAGATTCCATTTGCGAAAATTGGATTAATTTGTTTAGGGCCTGATTCAACTCTTCGACAGAGAATGGACCCCTCAACATGTTACGTTTATTAAAATAGTTATTAATAAATCGAAATATGACTGCAACACAATTAATTAATTTGTTTACGTTGGACCATCTTTTAAAAAGATGAGTCATGAACTTGTTTGGTTGTGTTGCGTTCGTAGAAACGCTACACAGAATAGATTCGTTACTCGGTAAATCGAAAATCGTCATTTGTAGAGAAGGCCACTCATTAACGGGCTTTTTTAGCCACGAGGATCCTTCCCACCACAGGGTGCAGCTAGCTAACTTGTCTGCATGCAACCCTCGGGTCAAGTAATCCGCGGGGTTCTCATTGGAAGAGACCCAGTGCCAATTGTCTGTGTTTGTTAAGTTGCGTATTTTAATTACTCGGTTTTTTACGAAACAATTTAGGTTACTAAGGTGCAGTGATTTTATCCATGCCAGTGCTACTGTTGAATCGCTCCAAAAATAGATTTTTGTGAAGTTACGTTTGAGTGCTTTATTTACTTTATTGTACAATTCTGCTAACAATAATGCGGCACGTAACTCTAGTTTTGGGATGGTTTCACATCGTGCCACTCTTGTCTTAGCGCATAACAGTCGAGTTATGATTCTCCCGCACGCATCTACAGTTCGTATATAGATCGACGCTCCGAGCGCCGCTAATGAGCTATCGGAGAAACCATGCAGTTCTAGCGTTACGTAATCACTGATAAGAGCGTGTCTAGGTAATGCGAGGCAGTTTAACGTAAACAATTTTTTATAAAAGGTTTCCCATTCGGTAACAAATTCGCTAGGGAGTTTTTCGTCCCAGGCTATTTTGTTTTTCCATAATCGCTGGATAAAGCATTTAGCGATAATTATTACTGGTGCTATTAGCCCTAACGGATCAAAAATAGCAGAGGCTAAAGATAAAACCTTTCGTTTTGTTAGTGGTTTTTGCACTGTTTCTCCTTCAAATTGGTACATCAAATTGTCGTTATTACTGCACCACGCGAGTCCTAGGACTTTGTGTGTATTGTTAGTAAGTGACGTCGGTGATGTGTTTTTATGTGTGTTCGTGGTGTTACTCACGGTTTGTAGTATGTTCGGGGAGTTCGATTTCCACTTTCGTAGGTTGAAGTTCGCGCCGCGGAGAATTCGTTCGACGTCAACAGCTGTTTTGGCTACCTGGTGTTCGTCATCACCGCCATGGAGCAGGTCATCTATGTAAAAACTATTAGCTATCGCAGCAGCCGCCTCCGGGAACTCGTCCTGGTTCTGCTGCGCGAGCTGGAGTAGGCAACGCGTCGCCAGGTAGGGGGCACACTTAAGGCCGAAACTAAGTGTTGTTAGAGTGTAGGTAAGTAATGGGTCGGTTGGGTTCTCACGCCAGAGTATACATTGTAAATGTCGTTGTGATTGGTTTATGTATATCATTCTATACATCTTTTCGATATCTGCATTTATTACATACTTGTTTATTCGGAATCTTAGTAATATGTTTACTAAATCGTCTTGAATCACGGAGCCTTTGTATTGTATGTCGTTAAGCGACTGACCTGTACTCGTCTTGAAAGATGCATCAATAACCACCCGCAGTGGTGTGGTCGTTTTATGCGGGGTAAGGACTGCGTGATGCGGTAAATAGTTACAGTTTTCGGTTTTATTTAATTGTATCATATGACCTGCATTTTTGAAGTCCTGCATGAACCGTACATACTCTTGCTTGTATTTGGGGTCTCGAGCGAATTTAGATTCCAGGGTTTTAAATCGTTTGTAAACAATCGAACGCGACTCGCCCAGACCTGTCACTGACTCCCTTAGGGGGATGGTCACCACAAAATTACCATCAGAAGTTCTCGCGTGCTCATTGAATATTTTCTCGCACTGAATGTACTCATCATCTGGTAACGTCGACTCTGTGTGACCTTCATTAGAGCTCCAAAAGGCTTGCATCGCGTTCGCTTGGACTACATTACACCTCACCCGCTGCGGTGTTGCGTTGGCGGTCAGTGCTCCTGATACCACCCAGCCTAACCGAGTCCTTTGGAGAATCGGTAAGCCGTCACCTCGTCGATGTTGACCTATGCACAAAAGGTGATAGAATTGCTCGGCTCCTAAAATCAGATCTATTTCCCCTCCTTGATAGAATAAATTATCGGCTAAATTGAATCTTTGAGGGATATTTAATTGTTGAGCGTTTGTTATGTAAGAAGGTATATTGCAAATGTTAGGTACAATAAAGCACGCTAAATTGGTAGAAAATGAGTCATCGTTTGACTGCACCGTGATGTTACATAATTTGTTTATTTTTGTAACATTTTCGTTAAATCCCAAAACTTCTAGGTTTAAATTTGTCGTTGGTAAATTTAATTTGTTGTATGCACTTTCGGTTATGAAATTCGATTGAGACCCCGAATCGAGCAGAGCACGCAAAGTGTGCAATCGGTTGTTTTTGTCTAAAACCTTGACTCGCGCGGTAGACAAAATAATAGATTTTGTTTGTGTCGATATCGGTAAAGAGTTGCCGTCTAGTCGGGCTATCACTGTGCCGTTTTGTTGTTGGTTAGTTATCAAATTAACGGAGTGTGATTCGATAATCAGTTTATTCGGTTCGGTCATGTTGTGCAAAGTCGATTGTCGAGGCTGTGGTGTCATTTCAGTCGCGTCGGATTGTGTCCAAGGGATGTGTAAGAGTGTATGATGCTTACCCTTGCACTCACGACAGCTGCTTGCACGGCAGTTAGGTAAGATATGGTTTGAGGCTAGGCAATTCAAACAAAGGCCTAACCTTTTCACTACACGAATGCGTGTGGGTGCATTCAGAGCCAAAAACTTCGGACACTGGTTAATAACGTCACGTCGGGGTCACCAATGTTTCTTCGCAGGCTTAGGGATGATGGTTAGGGAAAATCAGAATGGCCTAAGTAGATGTATTCGGTGAACCGCATTAAGATTTTCATACAAAAATAGAAAAAAAACAATAATTTTTTGGGGTTCCCCATACCTTACAACTGAAACTCAATTATTATTTTTTCATCAAACCCATACGGTATGGGGTATCTATGGATAAGTCTTCAAAAATGATATTGAGGTTACTAATATAGTTTTTTTCTAAACTGAATAGTTTGCGCGAGAGACGCTTCCAAAGTGGAAAAATGTGTGTCCCCCCCCCCCCCGTAACTTCTAAAATAAGGGAATGATAAATGTAAAAATAATATTTGATGTAGGTACATTACTATGCAAACTTCCACCGAAAATTGGTTTGAACGAGATCTAATAAATTTTTTTTTTTTAATACGTTATAAATCGTAAACCGCAGTTTACCTTTCATTCAATCAACTCCAATATAATAAAGAATAAAGAAAAACATTTATTTAGATGTATAGTGGTACGGAACCCTACGTGCGCGAGTCCGACTCGCACTTGGCCGGTTTTATACTTGAATATAATTCACCACAACCACTTTTTATTTTTCCAATATTAACCGTTATAAACAAACATTGCATCCCAAATCACAACCGCCCAGACGTCGAGAGCCGCGCAGCCAGTATAACTATAAATCTGCCGGCTGTCCGTCCCTTTAGGTTATTAGTGTTGCCGCAAGCTGCTGCCAGCTAGATTACTCTCACGCGCCGCTGCCCATTCCAGCTTAAACCAGCTCAAAAGGCACTAAATAATAATTATTCAGCAAACTGTTTTCTAAGAACATAGTTTATCTAGCGGGTACTAATTCATCTGCTGGAATATTCTATTTTCTAATCCTTTTCTTATGACAATTGTTTATCAGTATTTTCCTGCGGATTAATCTGCGTAGGAGTCGTGTTAAGAGTCTCTTACCCGAACCAGCTCAACGGAACCCTTTTAATTATTCCCACGCTGTCCATCCGTCCGTTAAAGAGCTGTTTCTATTGAACTGTAAAATAGCAGTTTTCAGTATATGAGTTATTACGGCGGATTTATTAACAAATAAAAATAATTAATGAAAGTGAAATAATAAATTCCCATATTTTATTATTTTATTTCGATTTTTTTTTTGTTGTCGTTAATACGGTATCTAATTGTCAGGCCATCTGTTGTAAGTGGGATCTGAGACCCAAAGACATTTGAAATCTCAAGACTGCAAAACTTCAAATGCGTTGCCAACCCTGAGGACTATGGAATGGAAGGATGGAATGCTTCATAATAATTCATAATATGGTGTGATTGTATTACAAACCCTGAAGAACAAACAACAAAAAATAAAAAATAAATAGCAAGTGTGAGGAGGGCTCGCGCTGATCCGATACAAAACCGAATTTAAATTGGAATATACCCACAGGCGCTGTACGGAAGTATGTAAGAGCGCTGGAAACGCGAGTTTAATTCCCTTTTTTTTTGTTTTCCTATTGGGAATTTTGAGAATCTTCTGCCTCTTGGTTCGGCTGCCCCATTTCAAAACTCAGCACGGGACATTGAGGTTATTTTAAAGGAGAGCAAAGACACATGATTTGTCTCAGCCGTACAAAATTTGGCATATTAAGACGAATGTGAAATGTAATAAATAAAATGAAGATTGTTTTTTTTTCAAGTTTCTATATTACATGATTTATGTGCCACACACACATGATTTATGTGATTTATGTGTCTTGAAATTAAATGCAAATAAAGAATTAGTGAGCTGATCATTTTCAACCCTCCCTGTTTTTTTTTCAAGTAAGTGCAAGTTACATACTAGGTTTTTGAAATAGTTCTGTGACATACTAGGTTTTGAAATGGACAAGCCCGTCTTTTTGTGCACTTACTAGGATATAGTGGGATAGGCCTCTAAATGATTTTACATCCGGTAAGGCCTTGCTAGAAACTTACTAGGTTTTGAAATGGGCTAACCGGGTTGTGGTTTTAAAACCATTACCTATAAACAAACCCTCTACTTATACACATAAAATTTATTCATAAAATCATAAATGCAAAATAGCTAAAGTGTGCTTTAAAGTATGCTTCTTTATCTTTTAATGTGATATTTGAATTCTACATAAACTGATAAAGAATACCTTAACTAAAATAGGTTAATTGTGCGTTTATGAATAGGGGAGTTTAACCGGTATCCGTGCCATTTTTCCTGATTTTTTTTCTTCTATTTTACACATATTTCAAATTGTATGTTTCTACGTCTAGTAGTTTAGGTTCGCGTTGTCTGTTATTCACAAGTCATTACAGTCAAACCACATTAAAAAAAACACATTATTTTTGCAGGTGGTAGGACCCTGTGCAGGGTCCGTCCGGATCGCTACCACCATCTTATCCATTAACCTACCGCCAAACAGCAGTGTTCGCATTGTTGTGTTCCGGTTTGGGGATAAGACAGCCGGTGTAATGACTAGCATAGAGGCATTCCATCTTAGTCCTCAGGGTTGGCAACGCATTTGCAGTCTTATGCTAATGTCTATGGGTCACAGTTTCCACTTACCATCAAGTGGCCTGTGTGCTCGGTTGCCTTCTCTATGACATAAAAAATAATAATAATAATAATAATAATGTGAAAACATATACTCGTACGAAGTAGAAGGTTAACCAAAGCAGCGGTCATAAACTTTTTATCCCCTACAAACATAATCAAACAATTATTCCATCAAAACGTAACCAAACCCACTTGAAACAGCAAAGTAATTCAAACAAATAATAGTCCGTAAACACGTTTGCTGAGATTAAAACGCTTAGTGATGAGCTAGGCTCGATCGATTTATTCGATTAATTGCGATTCGAGTTTTAGTCGGTTTGCATAATCGTTTGATTTTAGAAGAGGTCTTACAATTGGATGATCGTTAACCCAATGAGGTTTTCCATTATTACGATTGTTGTTTTCGTTGGGATGCTAAAACAATTAATAAATACTTGGTGATAGCGATGTTTATTTTAATCTATACTAATATTATAAAGAGGTAAAGTTTGTGATGTTGTAATCTCTGGAACTGGATCTACTGAACCGATTTTGAAAATTCTTTTAACAATAAAAAGCCACGTTATTTGTGTGTGTCATAGGCTATACGTAACGTAACCCAAAAAAGTAGTTTATTACAAAGAGGTAAAGTTAGTGGCGTTTTAAGCATTGGCTTCAGCCAGGTTTAAGTTTCATATATTATGTATCTTTTAAACCTTTGTGTATACCTTTGAAAGACCTTGTAGGCTCAATGACTATGGGATTGAAAGAAAAAAACCTTTAACCTTTAACCTTTAACATAAAACACGTGTGTAAGGGCTAGGTTCGCCTTTGTACTGTTTTTTATGTTAAAGTGTCTGTTGTTTTATATTGTCTTTTTAATGCTCGTATATACGTCCTTTCTCTGGATAAACGGATTAGATATATGGTACAGTCAATGGCATAAATAAGTCATCATTTATGTACCTATTAAGCACAGAAATGGGTTCAATTCCATTTTCTAAACATAGACCGCCGGATCCACTTGGTTACAATTCAGAATACCTACTATGCCGCAAAGGCGAGGAGTTTCTTAATCACTCAAAATCTGTGAATGTCAGGGCCGTTAAATAAGTAACGTGTGGCCTGTGAAACCAAATCTTTATTTTTATTGGGGGGATAATATGGGCCATCTCTCTCTCTCCATTGCGTGCCATCTCTCCATTTTTCATAATTTCAATTGCACTAATTTCATTTGCCATAATGGTCACTGGCTATAATCATCATTTTCCCTAATATCATATGCCATAATTTTTGAATGCCATAATACTCTAGTGTCATAATGTTCAAAGTCCCTAATATCAGATACCATAATAACTTTTTCCACAATATTTACTTTTTATAATGTTCACAATCCCTAATATTATATGCTATAACACTTCATTTGCCATATTTTCGGAAGAAGCAGTCCCATACTCTATCAGTGTGTTGCAGTGGGTATAATGAAGTACTGGTACGATCTGGATTACGTACTACTATTATAATAACTAGCCTAATCTGACCTACCTACTGTAAGGAAGGTCCCCGTAAGGTAGGACGACGAGCGTAGCGAGGAGGAGTGTTGGGTAAAACTGCGACCTTGCAGCCGACCAGTTTTTTATAGTACTATACTTACGACACAACAAAAAAAACGAGAAAAGGCACTATAATTAACAATAATTATTTATGAACAATAATTATCATGACGTTCAAAATTTATAGCATACCATTTTATAACATTTGATAATAGGGAAAATGAAAAGTATGGCATACGTATCGTTATGGCAAATAAAATTATGTTATATGAAATTCGACCAAATGAAATCATTGCATATGAAATTCGGTCAAACGATAGAGAACCCACTTTGACCACTGCTGATCTATTATTATTATTATTTAAATACTTTATTGCACAAAAATAAAATAGTGTACAAAAGGCGAACTTAATGCTACAAGCATTCTCTACCAGTCAACCTTAAGGCCTTAAGGGGATCTATTGTGGCAGCCCTTTGTTTAGAACTCAAAGCAAAGGCTCGTTGCGTCCAGGAATCTGAAGAATTGTATCTCTTGTGGATCCATGATAATAATATGTCGCGCAATATTAATAAGTAATTACTGCAAATCTCAAACATGTTCATGTTTGTCGATCTTATCGAACTTATTCTATCGTCGCTACTTTTTTCCCCATCACTAAAGCATTCCACTTAGGAAAGTCAAAAGGCTCTAGATTGTTTCTCATTGCATCTCATTGCGTAACGTTAAACCTTTGAGGTATCAAATTAGCCTATAACTTTACTGCAATTGTTGCTAAAACCCTTTGTTATATGTAAGCGGGCGGATAGAGCGAAAATGCGGCGAAACAATAGTAATTTATATATATGAAAGGCAAACCTGACTCACTGACTTATATATCTACGTACAGCCGAAATGACTGTGCCTAGAAACGAAATTTGTTACCGGAGTTGCTTTGATGATGTAAGTGAGCACTGAGAAAGGATTTTTGGAAATTCACCCCCTTCATAGTTAAAATAGGGGGAGTAGCGGGAAAGTAATTCTACGCGTACGAAGTCGCGGGCGTCCTCTAGTGTATTATATTTATAGAGGGCAAAATTGTAAGGCAGTATACAAAACTCTTACTGACTAAACAATTATGAAATATTATTATTATGCACATATTAGCACAAATACAAAGGATAATTTAATTATATTTTTTACAGAAATAGGAAGTGTAGATGTGAACTAATCCCATGCGTGTGAAGTCGCGGGCTCCCTCTCGTGTTTAATATCACCTTTGCAGTCTAAATATTAATATTATCTTCAAAGTAAATCCGGAGGTCAGTTCGTTGGGACTTGCGTCTTGCTCCTCCTTTAGTAAATAACGAATATGCTAAAATAAAACCCCAAAATTGATGCAAAGTTCTTTTTACTTATAACACAAAAATAAACTTAAACTTAACTTAATATTTTGGTAATAAACCTTTATGTAATATGCACTTTAGGGATTATGATATTAATTTTAGGCATTCTGATACAGAACCAACAAAATCACGGCCCCACATTGGGCGCCATTTGGTTTTTAAAAATATTTAAATTATTTTGTTTTTACAACTTAAAACTTTGTATATTTACAAAAAAGTTCAAACGTTTTTTACTAGTAAACAATAAACAGTTTAAAATAAACGCTTCAACTCATAACCACTTCTTAACAAACCTCATTAAACCAAACACCTCATTAGCATAAAACCTCAAATTCATATTCACACGTAAACTCATAATTAAGCTCAGCTCAACTGCACGTGACATCGCTCAACTTCCAAGGCTTCGACACACCAAAAGCGTGTTAGGGGTGGCGCGGCTTGATCGCAGCGCAAGTTGAGTATATAAGGCACGCATTGAACGCACATTCAAATTCAGCACGATTGCGCTGTTGGTCGAAACACCGGGAAGCACGGCGCGCAGTTTAGACGCAGCGCGTACGCGCCCAGAGTTGAGATCAATATGGCTGCCATATTTACCGACACACCATGACCAGCGCGTTGTATTTTTTACAACCGTAATAATTGTAGGACATGCAAACTGAATTATTCAATTTACTCGAGATTTAAACTAGAACTAAGTAACTTCTGCCCGGGACCTCGTCTGCGTAGATTTCGATTATCGTTGTTCCTTCGGAAACTTCAAGTTTGTGTTAATCCAGAGTATATATGCTATCTCCATTCCAAATATCATTTGCAGCGTGAAGGAGTAACATATAAACACGAAAACTTTCGTATTTATAATAATAGTAGTATTAGCTACAATGTTTTGCGGGTGGTAGGACCTTGTGCAGGGTCCGTCTGGATCTCTACCACCATCTTATCCATTAACCTACCGCCAAACAGCAGTGTTCGCATTGTTGTGTTCCAATGTGGGGATAAGACAGCCGGTGTAATGACTAGCATAGAGGCATTCCATCTTAGTCCTCAGGGTTGGCAACGCTTTTGCAGTCTTAGGCTTGTAGTCTTGTGAATGCGAATGTCTATGGGCCACAGTTTCCACTTACCATCAGGTGCCTTGTGTGCTCGTTTGCCTTCTCTATGCCATAAAAAAAAAGTGTAGAAACAACTGCGGGAGGAAATTGCCCGCAAACTGGTGTTAGTAGGCTGATGGAACCAGCAATGAACAAGGACCAATACTGGGCACTTGATTCTTATGGTACAGAAGATATGGGTTATAAAAAATTTTTAGACAATCAATTTACAACCTAACTTACCAGAGTTAAGTGTCCATTATTGGTGCCCACAGCTAAAAGTGTCCAACATCCCCTAACGCGGGCTTGCAAGCAAAACTCGTTGTAACTGCCGCTGCTGTCCGGATACATGTGCCAATCGCTCCTCATGTCCTGCGCTGCTCTCGACCTCCCTTTCGTGTGCCGAACCCTTTAACATTCAAATTCTACTCGACACTCAACCTCAAAGTGTTACTGCCGCACTCAGATTCAGTTAATGACGATTAAGTCGTTACGAATTTTCATTCAAGTTTAAAAAAGGAACAAGCTAATTGCGATCGCTGTTACGCAAAAATGTGTCATCCCAATATTATCTATATAATAATACCTTTAAACAAGCAATTCTTGTATATATATATATATATATATATATATATATATATATATATATATCACTTTAATCTCGGAAACGGCTCCAAAGATTTTCAAGAAATTTAGTATGCAGGGGGTTTCGGGGGACGATAAATCGTTCTAGGTACTTTAGTAATAAAATGTCAACCCACGACTTTAGTATTGAGGGTTGAATCTTTATTATTGAATTATTCAGCTACTATACACTCAGGAGCAAAAATACCGGGTCAGACTGCGTTTTTCATACAAACGAGACTATTTCGAAGCCTTCGTTCCTCGCCAGGGGTTGTTTTGAGTGAGGTTTAATGGTGGATACTGCGAGGTCCAATAGAGCCAAAAGTCAAAAGGGTCAAAAGTTCTTAAGATACCTAACTGATCGCACAATCAGTTAACACCACACCGGGAGAGTTTGGGTCAGCACTTGGATTTCCTTACATTTTATTGCCATTTTAGATGTTTTTCTGAACATGCTCAATTCCGGCGTTAGCCGCAGATTTATTCAGTTGGGTATCCTAGGCACTCTGGAAGTCCTGTATCGATGCTCGAGGTATTCATCATCAGATTTCACTAAAAGCATTCCCTGGCGAGGAACCAAGGCTTCGAAATAGCCGCTTTAGTATGAAAAACGCACTGTGACCCGTTATTTTTGCTCCTGAGTGTAGTTGTAGATTAACACATTATTGCGTAGCGGCCGTCCTGTCTCTAAAATGTCTCTGAGTGCGGCGGAACAGATGTATAGGTAGTAATTATAATCCATTACCGTCGTTTTTTGTTGGTTAAGTTCGTATGTATCTTGCTTTCTCAATCAGTTTCAGTACCAATCAATAAGCCAACTGAGAAAGAAAGATAAATGCGAAGTTATCCGACCAAAAACTACTGGGAAACTCTTTAACTAGCTAAGAGATTATGAACTTGAACATTTGCTATAAATATGCATTCTAGTGTATACGTTCAACCATTTTAATGGCCTGTAACGTCTGCAGCAGACGGCAATTTGCAATATTTGTGTGATGTAAACCCATCAAAGAAACTGTTCTTTGATGGGTTTATAAAATTATACGTATTTATGTTTTGAATTCGATATTTTGCAGTTTTTGGGATTCAATACGTAGACTGATAGCCTTTCCCATTTCTTGTTTAAATAAAAATACCTAATGGTGAAAAACTTAAGTAAATTACCTCTTGCATGTAATTGTAACACATCTGTATAGGCCGTTTGACATTCCTTATTTGAAATCTGACATTCAAACCAATTTAGTTTTGTACACAACTACATGCAAGAGGTCATTTACTTAAGTTTTTCACCTATTAAAAAGCTATTAGCTATTAAAAAGTCCCTCGGGTGCGGATAATCTAGGTAAGACGAGAATAAAAGCGTATGATAGAAGAAGAGAGAATTATAACTCGAATATCCTACTAAGAGCTATTTCAGTGTACGGTCACGGATTTTAATTGATGAACCACCATAGAACCTTGTCGCATAAAACCAACGATCAACTCCTGTGTTATTTCTATCTCGTCACAAGACGCTGTCATTATGACAAGGTTCTACTGTGTATCACATTTCTTATATTTTAAATTGCAGCGTTGTCACGGTCACACCGCTTTACTTTTTATTTCCATATGGTGTTGGTTTCAGTCTTGTCAAAAATCAAAGGTACTTGGAGTAGTTTTTAATGCATTTGCAATGTAGTTTACAAATGGGTGATTGTCAAAAAAATGTACGTAGTTAAGGCCACGTTTATAGCGTAGACCAACAGAATAGAATGCTGAAATGATATAAGAATTATTGTTAACCATATGATTGATTGGTTGTAAGTATGGTTAATTATCGTCACACAATGGAATCAGTTAACGTTGCTAATTAATTGAGGCCTTAACTACGTACTTTTTTGTTAATCACCCCTATAAGAATTGAACGGTCAAGTTAGAATCGCCTGTTAAATCAAATATGAAGTTACGGACGAACTCTCCAAGAAAAAACCTACTGAGTTCAATTTAGCGAATTCATATTTGCCTTTTTTAATAACACCACACATGCTGCACGGCGTGGGACGGGTTAATAGGCTTCGGAACCCGACACTGAGCATGTTTCGACAAGCTCTTGCCTGGTTTTTTCAATATTAGTAGAATTAACACTCAAAACTAACAGACAAGGCAATATGAGGAATGGTAAGAAAACAAATTTCATTTTTAACACATTCGCAACTCACAACAATAAAAATGTTTAAAAGCATGCTAGCCACGGATCTGAAAGCGGATAAAAAAGAACGCTGACGAGCGCTGACTGAATTATTGGCCAGGGCGCGAGTGGCGTTTTTGGTTAACGCTTTTATATTCGCTTCGCTTTAAATTCGTCATTTTTAGGGTTCCGTAGTCAAACTGGGAACCCTTATAGTTCAGCCATGTCCATCCGTCCGCGCGTCCGCAGCCTAGCTCAAAGACCCTTAATACTAGAAAGCTGTAATTTGGCATGAATAATACATATAAGTCACACCAAAACATGGTAAAATAAAATCTAGATTATTATTTTTTTGCGTGCGTCGGATGTATATTTTTTTGCTCGTCTACCCCATAGTGTTGGGTGTCGTAGGATAGGTCTTTTAAAAATATTGCGGGTTAGAGACAACAATTTTTGTGTAAAGTGTCCCCCCCTTACACAATAAATACAAATCTGTAAAATATCTTAAATGAAAGCACATACAACTTCATTGGTTCTTGAGTTACAAACGTTTTAAATGTTTATACCTACCGAAAACTCATTTGTGGTGTTTGTAAACTGACCGCGACCTATGTCGATGTATGGAGATAATAGTTTTCCAACGGCATAGTTAAGTTGGTCGCGAGGTCTAATTTGTTTGTAGTAACGGCTTCGGAACCCTACACTGAGCATGATCCGACATGCTCTTACCCGGTTTTACTGTCAATCTCTTTGTAAAAAACAGCGCCGGTAGCTAGCAGGTTTCCTTTTTGCTTTCAAACGCTGTGGAATATTGTTCTTTATGCTCCTGTTTGTTCCATATATCAAACCCTAGATATGTTTGATCTATGGACACGACACTGCAGCGTGTCAAAGGCAAGTTCGAAAAATTAAAATGGCGACGCATCGGCCGTGTGTATGTTTACACGATCCATTTCGGAGTTAACTTCGAATGCCTTTACATTAAATTAATTTAGAATTAATTAAAGTTAATACCTTGCACAATTACTCTTTACTAAGTTTTATATTTGGGTTCTAAACAATTATAAATATAATTAATAGAGATATATTTTTCAACGCCATGTTAAATGTTTCTTCTGTTTGTCATCTATTTTTTCAAGTGTGTATATGCGTTAAATAAATTATTTCTATTCTATTATATTCTATAGGTATATACATAGAAAGCATTCAATACCTACAGCAAATACTCGCGCTTAGCACAGATTTTTTTTTCCCATACTGGGAATCGAACTTGGGACTTCTACTATCGTAGGCATGGGTCTGGTCACTACCAACTAGACAAACGCATGGAACTTCGGTAGTATATAGTGGTAAGTAACCGCGCCTGTCACGCGGGAGACCGGGGTTCGATTCCCCGCCGGAGAGCCATTTCTAACGGTAGGATGGTAAGTATCTGGGAGACTTAAATAAATCGCATTCTTCAAATATTATATTATGGAAATAGAAAGATTTACAGAATGATTTTTAAATAAAAAATAAATAAAATATAATGAAACAGCGAGACACGGGACCCGTGTCTGCGCTTATTGAAATTTTCTGGAGACTGGATTATAGATCCAAATACCAATAGATCATTGTCAATTTTGAATTTGGAAAGAATTTAAACGAAATGTAAAAGTGACCAGGAACGCAAAAAGGAGGTTGTAACAACCTCGTTACAACTATGTACATATTCTATTCTAAACATAACTTCACGTTGTTTAGTTACAAATTTTCTACGTCAAATAAATTAACAATTTCATAACAAAGTTATGTAACTAAAACCAGGTAATAAACAACATCCACTTTACGTATAATAACTCTATGAACCGACCCTAATAGGATTAGTTCCTTCCACATCCCACTTCTGATTTTCCAATATCTATTAGATGCGTTGCCGCAGGGTTGCCCGCGTAATCACATTACGCGAGCGGCTTGTTAACAATTAAGTTCTTGGCAGCACTAGCCGTTAGCCATCACGCTATTTAGCTTTGACAGCGGCGGTCGGCGGTAATGCTAACGTATAGGATTGGCATTAGGTTAGGCCGCTTAAGAGCAATAAAACATCAAAATTAGCTTCAACGAACTTTTTTGAAAGTGTCGGTTTTCTTTAAATACGTGACATATTTAAAAAATGTTATGTAATTAAGGCCTTTGGTTTTGAAAATTAACAATTACTTTTTTCAGTGACAGATTCTCAAAAATCTTCGACCTTTAAGAAAAGGTTAGGCTCGTCTCTTTAAGTTTCCTTAAGTAGGTAGTAGAGGTCCAAAAATACCGCAACAATAAGCTGTTTCCACAGAACAGTTCTGCGTGGTAAAAAGTTAACACACAGATACATACATACACACACTCACACACATAGAAACACGCCTTCATTCTGTAACCAAATTTTGCATATTTAGGCTAAGATGTTAACGAAACAAAAAAGAAAAAAAAAATTAAGCACGGCTTTTACTAAACCTAACCACTTAATTCAATTTCCATAGTAATTTAAAGTCCCTAGAATATTCCCGCCTCGTTAAAGAAAACTCCCGCAAAGACTTTAATATCAGTAAAACGTTGATTGCCACAACGCCGTAAACTCATCCATTACCTCCCTTATGGATAATTACAATTTTATCTCCTCCAGGGAATGCATTTCAACGAGTTTCAATTAGAATAAAACTCATAACGAAGCTATAGGGAACATGACGGCATTTGCATCACCTATATAGAACCTATAGAATTAAAATAAAAATAAATAAATATCAGGGGACAATGTCACACCAATTGACCTAGTCCCAAACTAAGCTCTAGGCTTGTACTATGGGTACTAGACAACGATATAAATACTTATATAGAGAAATATATACTTAAATACATAGAAAACATCCATGACTCAGGAACAAATATTCGCGCTCATCACACAAACAACTGCACTTACCGGGATTTGAACCCAGGACCGCTAGCTTCGTAGGCAGGGTCACTACCAACTAGGCCAGCGTGTCGTCAATTAGCGACCTGTGGGCCTCTTTTGGTTGCATTTATTGCGTGACAAAATGTGTATAAAACGTATAGTATACCTACAGGGTGTCCCAGACACCGACGTCAACCCGCCTCTATCAGCATAGAGCAGCTAAATAGCTACCGATGTAACTCCTATATATGTTCAGCGATTTTTACTAGTTTCGGAGATAATGATCATTTTAATCTGTTTTTTTGTAATTTTCCTTTATGTTCATGGAACGAAGAAATATTAATTTCATGTTTTATTTCATGACTTTTTCAGTGGTATGTGCATTATTAGATTTATTTGGAATCGGTGATTAATGAAAAAAAAACCATAAAAAACGGGTTAAGTATTTTTTTAATGTAATCACTGAAAAGTTTATGAAATAAAACGTGAAATGATTTTTCGTGACATGAACATAAGCTGATAACATTAAAATCTTGTTAACACGATTATTATTTTTTAAATTTCTCTATACATATAAGTTTGAGGGTTGAGTCACTTTTCAGTACTTTAGAGGTTAATTTCTCCCAATAGGTTGAGTTTGGGCCGCTTTAAAAAAATACGTGTCTGTTATTTAAACTACTCTCTAACATATATCAAAATCAACAAAATCGGAGCCCGACAGTTGGGTCCTAGTAAGTTGAACTATTTAATATTGAAATTATTTAACTGACTGCAAGCTTACGCACACTAATGCAGAGTGACACACAGTAACAAACGTAAAAATTTGTACACTTTTGAAAGAGGTAATATAGACGTCTCCTTTTAACGAATGGCATTTGTAACAGGTGCGAAGAGTACTATTCTATTAGCTGTTTTATACTCCCTCTATGCTTTCCTACCTCTATTCTGGCGCCGTAACGCGTTACATAACGAAGCGGTTTACCCTCCCATAACAAGTTATCACTTCAAAAACAAAAAACAGAAACGTACAGACCTAGTTTTTCATAATAACTACAACATAATTATTCAAAAATCGTGAAAATCGGACTTGATTTAGACAGTGAGAAACGTCATCATCCGCAGCAAAGTATGGAAAATACTTATTTGACAGCTACGCGATTTAGGCATGTCTCGCTTAACAATACTCTTAGGCATGCTCGTTAATATACATTTAGCATTAATAACACTCCTAATTTCTTACTCTATTCATAACAATTAACAAAAGACTAGAAAAGAGAAAGGGAAATTGCTAAAATAATACTTTTTAACAACCATAACAATGCCTTTTATTCAAGGATTAGCAAAGAAGTAAATGTTGCCAAGTTTCAGCAATTTGCGTGCAAGTGGCAAGTACTTCTGCGGCTTCACAACTATGCTAACCGGAGTAAGCTGCTTACCAAATGCAAGAGAAATTCCAGCAACTTGAAGTTGCGAGTTGTTTTTGAACTTAGTTTGGGGACAATGAGGTTTTGTGGCGGCCATGACAGTTTCAGAACGTGACGATGCGGAATAATGGAATAATGATTTCGGTTTATGTATGTAAACACTTTATTGTAATAAACCATTACATTGTAAAAATATTAAAATTACAGGCATCTCTTTTAGTCTCTTAAAGATTACGTTGCTTTTAGAAACAATAACTAGATTGTTTCTTGGTTTACATTTTACATTAGTTCGTTAATGAGTGGAATGCTCTGTCCCTCGTACTTTATTAGAATACTATGAGGCACAGAGCAATAGACTCTCTACCGAGTGCAGTAATTGTAACTCGTGGTAAGGATACCGACAATATTATTAACATGGTAGTCGGGCTGCCTAATATCCTTTATAGATTTCACCTCACATAATGTAAGTAAAATACTCAGGCCCGATGGTCTGACCTGGTACACCGAAGTCGCTGTGACCGAAACTGCCCGGTAGTATTTCATGATGTCTTTGTTGATAGAAACAACGTGTAGAGGGACTTATAAGCCCGATTGTTAATTTTAATAGTATGTATAAAAATACTTTCGCTCCAAACCATTCAAGTCATCTATCTAAAACACAATTTATAACATTTCAAACATATTTCAAAGCATCCTGTCTATTCTTATGAAAGATAATTAATAATTTAGTTTTCTAGTTCGTTGAAAGGAAAATTGGGAAGAACTTAATTAAGATTTCCCGCTGATTTTAACGCCAAAGCTCTAATTAAAAGCTTTCTAGAGCCGTAGGCGTATCGCGACCCGTAATTCATTTCAGAATACGTACGATGAAATGTGGGCAGCGTATAAAGTTGTAAGGATGTTATTTCAACAACTAATATATAAAATGATCAACTTATTTTTATCATCAGATTAGAGGTCTTTAATTAACCTGTATATAGAAGAGTATTTGCTATTTTCTATCTTGTAAGCTAAACCTTAACACTGTATTAAAATAATTACGCTTTTCTATATAAATTAAACTAGCTGAAATTTACATCGTCTCACATAAATTCTGTTTATCCCTAGCTCGATGACAATCTCAATTTATATTATAGCACAACGTGTAAGCAATAGTCATGTTGTAAATAAATATTAACTTTAAGTTAAGTATGGCAATAAAGGTGCGACCCCGCCGCTGCGTAAAATATGGTGTCGTTGCGTAAACAAAAGACGGGGTCATAGTAACAAGATGGCGCCGTTTATGACGCACCGTAATATACGCACCGTTAAGCAGCGGTGCGGTCGCACCTTAAGACCGCCTGTTGAGTCACTAATGTAATTTTTATTTTGTTTTCTTGTATATCAGTTCCCTGGTGTACGTGGTGTTTCAATAAAGTGTTGTGTATTGTATTGTATTGGTAAGTATAGGAAAGTTACTAAAAAAACGTTGAAACGTTGGCTTGTTTATATATATATAACTAAATTGTGGACCTAGAAATACAGGATACCCTAAATACGTAACAAAATTCAACATACTAAAATGATAAGCTTACCCTTCAATGAAGTTATATACACAAGATTTTCATCGTAAACTTATAGTGAATGAAACTAAATATAAATGAAAACCTGCTGCCTGTACTATCACTATCAAATATATTGCAGCATACATGGTGCTCAAAAATATCTGAGCACCTACTCTCACGTAATTACCAGTTGCCTTATCGCTTTCAATATGATAACGATATTGTTTTAAATAAATTCAAATATACATGAGTACATAAAACTATATTGCCTTGTTAGGTAGGGTCTCCATTCGATAATGACACAGTCGTTAACAAAAGAGTTTAACCTCCACGATTCATTTCACTACTTTAACCCCCAATGATAAAAACGGGGAGAACCATAACAATACCTTACCTTTTTTAGCCATTAAATATTTAATAGTGCCATCAATCCGATGCAGACTGCCCTAGAAATTTCTTAAGTCTAGCCAGCCTCGAAGTAATACAGGTAACACAATGGATACCAGCAACGCACATGAGCGTTTTTCTGACAGTGATTCTATTAACCCTTAAAACGGATTTTGTCCGTTTTTAAAGAACACATAATTATCACCCTTCTAATTTCAACGAACTGTCGCATTGATTCAGTACCAAATGACATTAATTAGTTTATCTCTTTCCCACTTATGTATTAAAAGCGACTATGCACGAGAAGAGAACAAGATGCGAGCAAATAAAAAAAACCCAACTTAATCAATTGAAAATTTACATGATATTTTTCTTTCCTAACCTTAATTTCTTGCTGTAGTAATAGTTTAAAAAAAAACATCCACTGAAACGTAGAGCAATCATTTAAGAGTTAATCCCGCGTTACTCGCTAGGTTATTTGCGGTATTTAACAACAAAGTTTTGACTTTAAAGTTCAAATTTAAGAACTGTGTTCGTTTTTACCTAGCAGCGAGTATTGCCGGGCTAAAGCGTGGGCGTTCTCACGGCATGAACTTTGTTTAAAAACAAAACGCACGTTAACTCCAATAGTGACACTATGTTAAAAGTAATATATCTCTCCATGGCATAACTTCCCGATAATACGTTCAGAAACGATACGCAAATGACCTATAGTATCTGTGGTTGCATAGTAATGTTTAAATACAGTATAGGTAGCCAAAACTTTAATCACATTCAAATTTCGAACAAATCATATTTGGTTGTCATTATCGAATTATGCTGGTAGGTCATGCTTTTTGACATTCATAGGGGCATATTATGCCTAAATTAAATGTTAGTCGTATGTTTCGAAATTTCGAATAGTTCCGAAGAACAGAAATTAAAGTTATGAAAATGTAACCCGTATGGTACATATTGTAGACAACTTATGATATGCAAGTAGATAGTTTTGTATGCGACTGTACGCATAATTAGGCACTAAAACATTCGTGTGATCTTATTATGAAACTCACCTTTCGGCTCGTTTCATAAAACCACACTCATGTTTTAATGCCTCTCATTATGCTCCAGTCGCATAAATAACTATTATACACAAGTTAATTATTTTTAATATCAATAATGTCACTATTTATATAGTTGTTTTCTTGCTTTGGGGTTCTTTGTTGGACTTTAAGTTAATTGAATGTACCTATTTTAAGATGCGGTTCGGCACCTGCGGGAAGGAATGGCAACGAAACGCAATTTCGTTCAACAATTCATCATTATTTTGTAACCGACTTCAAAAAAGTTATACGTTATACGTCCCAGTGTAATTATGTTTTTTTTATGTATTTTCATCGATTTCTCCATCAATTGTTGACCGATATCAAAAATTATTGTTTGGTTTGATAGAGTACACTTCTGAGGTGGGCCCATTGTCACTAAATCTGAATATAATGAGGGAACTCCTCAAAATAATATTGAAGGAAAACCTATAGCGATATTTTTAGTAACAAGTCTAGCATTTGCATACAGAAAGTATCATTTGGTAAAGTGAAACTGATGATGAAGACCGCAGATGGCCACCAGAACTCCTCAACGGTACCTATTTCAAGGGTGATAATATATCTCAATTAAGATAGTTCAGCGACTACAACGAAGAGCATTGAATTGTTTAAGTATGACTATGACTTTCCCGCGGTGTTGCTTGCGGCGAGCTTGAAAACTTAAAGTTTTATATAAACTAAAAATGGGACTACATAAGCTTATTATGATCACAAAAAAGTATATGTATAAGGTATAAACTAAAATAAATGTTTTAATAAACAATAAACCGCTAATAACTATTTTTTTAATGTTAGGTTTCTAAATGAATATTTTTAACCAAAAGCTATCTTCAGTTGGACAGACCTATTACCTACCATTTCAAAAGAAGTAATTATTAGCGTTTTAGAAGGCGGTGTTTTGTTTTTAAAACATTTATTTTGTTATCGACAAAGGTTACTTACACAAGTATGTAATAATAACCATTCCACGCCTGGGGCCCGTTTCTCAAACCGTATTAGTCTAATAATATTAGTTTTTTGTCTCGTAAATAACACTACAAAATGAGACAAACACTAATATTATTAGACTAATACTTTTTGAGAAACGGGCCCCTGGTCTCCTGATCTAGCACGTCTGTCGTAACACGTCGTACCTGCTTGAACCAATTCAAAGTATGCCTGCCAAAATAATATAATAAATTCACGAATATGGATAAATTTTCGATGGTCACCACAGTTAGAAAGACAGAACTGTATAAAGAGACTCTCGAATTCATGCTGTTTTAGTCAGTATATGTCGCTGTCCTGAGTGTGATTTTTATCACACAAGCAAGAACGACCATTGTGGCAAAAGGGAAAATGATTGATGGTGATAACAGTTGTCAAAGATTTGTATGAGCCTCCGGCCAACCAAGACTACTAAGTAACTCCACTTCTGAGTCGAGTGGATAAACACTGATCCGATAGTAAAACACCCGCCCCTGAAATAACCGCCATTGTCGCCGGCGTATAAACCGGACTTTACGGTTTTACAACGTTGCTTTCTTCATACTTTTTGTACAATGTGTTGTGTTTTATAGCCAGTAAAAGGTTATAATGCTTCGAATCGTCGCTAGAAGGTCGTAAAGAGGGTTTTTTAGTTGCATGTTAAGGGCTGGGGTTTAAATACCGCTGTTCTTCATGTGACCTTGGGTTGTTTGAACAATTTTAATGTTGCCCTATTTCGTCAAGTTTATATTCCTTATTACTTTGTTAACAAATTGAGCTTTGTTTGGTGTGACACAAGGGCACACGGAAATTACTAGCATAGAGGCATTCTATCTTAGCCCTCAATGTTGGCAACGCATTTGCTTCCTCAAGATTAGAGTCTTGAGATTGAAGACTTGAGAAGGCAGTCTATATGTCTCAGATACCGGTTCTCATTCATTAGGTATTATATACTTAACCAGAGCACTATATAAGATGTGTGGTGGTAGGACCTTTTACAGTGTCTTTTCGGATCGCTACCACCAACGTAATTCCAAGCTGTTATTGGACATTCACTGCACCGCATAATTATACCGGTTATTCTCTGTTAACCATGTGGTAGACTGGTAGAGAATGAATTTAGACACTCATTCCGCCATTTGAACTTTTTACATTTATTCGTATTGTGCAAAGAAGTAAAAATACATATATAGGAAATCCTTTTATTTTATGGTCCAGAATGTTTCTCACAACAATTATGTTTTTCTCAAATACAATAAAAACAATATAATCTGTTTGATCTTCTTTCATTCCCCATTTAAGACCATAGAAAATAACACGATCAATGAGTGTTTTTTTTTTGTTTATGTGACATCTTGGTCCACATCTGGGATCAAAAAACTTAATATTGCCAATACTTTACCACCTCTGTCCCACAGGAAATTGCTTTACGTGACATTATTTCAGCGGACCTTTCCATACAACGACTTTGGAACAGACGGATATCGACGGGTACCGAATTATTTTTCGTAAAAGGTATTCTGTGACCATACAACATCTTTGATAATAAGAACCTGTCTCCTATCCCAGATGATTTTATAAGTATAAATTCATATGAAATAAAGTCTGTAAATAAACTTTTAACTCCTTTATAGTTGTAAAATTAAACAAATTAATGTATGGGCTTCACTTATTGTGTAGTTTTCCTGTTCGACTTTGCAAAACCTTATTGCTTTCGACATGTTTTGGTATTGTCAACGTTATCACTACTCTTATTCACATAACAGTAACGGCGCCGAGTTGACAACAATACGATAACATGTCAAGAGCAATATGGTTTTAGAGAGTAGAATGCAGCCCCTGTTTTATCTTAATTGTAAAGTTTTGTGGGATATGCGGCGGAATTTACTTGATATTTTAAAGTAAGGTTCAATTTAAGTCATGCTTCTGGGTGAGACAGATGACCAAATATAATTTAATACCTCTGTATGCATAAATCAAATGTGATTCAAAAGAGGAAGAATTCATAAGTAAGTGAAAATGATTGGGTCATAGTAGATCCTGTAGACAGTCGGCAATACAATGTTTTATTAATTATTATTTCTTGAAAAAGCTTATACTTTCAAACATGCATATCAACCGTCTGGTCAGTTCACTCCCAAGGGTTCCGTATCCGAAGGGAGTCAACGGAACCCTATTAATATGCCTACGCTGTCCGTCCATCAGTGCGTCCTAACTTTAATGATTTGCAGAATATGTGTTACTAGCTTCAGCCCGCGACTTCGTCCATGTAGATTTCGAATATCGTTATACCCTCGGTAACTTTTATATTTTCCGGAATGAAATGTAGCCTATGTGTTAATTCTGGGCATCAGCGTGAAAGAGTAACAAACATCCATCCATACATGCAAACATTCGCGTTTATAATATTAGTAAGGATTACAGCGGGTTTTCTATCAAATAAAAAAAGCTGAAGCAATTGAAATTATAAAGAGGGTCCTTATACAAGAAACTTATATAGTAAATCATACAAGCGTCAATGCATGATTACGTGTATATTACAAACCCTGAAGAGCGAGTCCGACTCGTTTTTTTTTAAATATTCATCATCATCATCATCATGTCAGCCGAAAGACGTCCACTGCTGGAAATAGGCCTCCCCCAAGGCTTTCCACTCAGACCGGTCTTGTGCCTTTCGCATCCACCGCGGTCCCGCGGTCCTGACAAGGTAGTCACTCCATCTTGTTGGAGGCCTACCTACAGCACGTCTTCCGGTCTGCGGACGCCACTCCAGAACCTTCTGACCCCATCATATTACAAACCCTGTAGAGCCAGTCCGACTCGTTTTTTTTTAAATATTGCTCGCAGAGTAAATGTGAAACTGTGCAAACGCGCATGTAAGTTACCTGATGGGAAGTAATCACCACCGCCCATAAACACCAGCAACTCAAGAGGAGTGGTCGGTGCGTTGCCGGCCAATTAGGGAGATGTAAGCTCTTTTCTTGGGAACGATGCTGTTAACTCAAACATTTTGTGAACATAAACGCCTACCGGTATTGTTACACGTACGTTTGTCGGTCATTATCTCCCATGATAGCCTATTGTCTTTGATTTCTTTGTTGTACCTACTCCTATAAAATACTCGTCATTCATTCCCATTGCTGTCAGCGCTCTAATGATATGATATGTGACCGGTAAAGGACCTTGGTAATCTTGTATGAAGTCTATACTCGAAAAACTAATGAATAAAGACCAAAATCCCCTCAACCGGCACAGTCGCTGTGTTTACTGCATTTTGGTTTAAGTGTAGATATTATATATTGGCAGGCCACATAGCTCGGAGAACTGATAACCGTTGGGGAAGAAAAGTTCTCGAGTGGCGGCCCCGCACCGGTGGACGGAGTGTTGGACGGCCTCCCACCCGGTGGTCTGACGACCTGGTTAGGATCGCTGGGAGCCGCTGGATGCAAGCGGCTCAAGACCGTGACTTGTGGCGCTCTTTGGGGGAGGCCTTTGTCCAGCAGTGGACGCCCCCGGGCTGATGATGATGATGATGTAGATATTTTTATCAATATTATTAACCCTAATATTACTTATAGCATTATTCCTGCGGACATATCCGAAGTTAACGTTTTTAAGGCCTAAAATTCTGGCTGAACATATATCCAAATGAATGGCGTACGTTCTACTTTAGTCCAATCAGATAAAATCATGCAAAGCCTACAGTGACCACAGGAAAGACAACTTGTGTTTTTTCAAATGTTTTCCAGGCCTAGAACCAGCAGAGCTGAACGATTTGTAATTAAATAAGTTTTTCTATGGACTTTCTTTTCTATAACTTGGTGTCCAAGTTAAACTCTATTGCAGAAACTATTTTTAGTGGTGTCTATTGGACAATCGGGTTACACCGGGTACAGAGCATCTATATGCAAGTGCGATAGCGATATCCAGCCGAACTCTATTAAGAAGCTGGGAGTACTGTAATAAGTTTTTTTTTTTACAACAATTATGTTTCTGCAATGGAATTCAGTTTGGTGCCGTTTGTAGAAAACGAAGTACACACAAATAACTTTTTAATGACGTAATCACTAGCCCCATTTTGACACAAAAACCTTTGGTAGACGTCATAATCACATATCTTACGCGCATTTCGAACACTCAATCCGCGGATATAACTGATGCATTAGTCCAAAACCAAGCTTGAAATAATGGAAAATTGACAATGATAAAAATATTTTATAGAAAAATACATTGTTAGGTATGTACAGTTAAAAAGCACCAGTATCTCTACGGCCATCACATCAAATATACGTAAACATAGAACGTATACATATAATATTTATGACTTTGACTGTACCATTAAGGAATCGTTTTATACATTTCCCAATGTGACATGACTTGACACGTGGAAATTAAATAATCTGTCAATTTTAAATATTATGTCAAACTGTCAAACTTTTAAATTCCTCGATTGTGCAAAAAAACATGCAAGACTATGAAATCTAATCACGCTCATCACGCAAAATATTGCCCTTCTAACTTAGAAGAGTGAAGTTCTCGAGGATTCGAGAGCATTATATAAAAACGCTCCTTTCTGGAGAATTTTCGAAAAAATTACTATTGGAAACGCGCTGTTCTGGAGATTTCTCAAGAGACTCGCTCCTATAAAATAGAAAATAATAAGGGCGCCATTGTCTACATCAAAATCGTGTTCGTGTGGGGTTTCTAAAGTATTTTATATAGAAGCACTTTTTTGGCAAGCATCATAATTTAATCCAGACAAATTAAACAAGGGACTAGAGAGGCGACAGAACAAAGTTACTTCAATGTATCTGTTACTATATCAATGCTGTATTTGCAGGTAAGTACAAAAATATTAAAAACAATTAAATGGATATCGATCGATTGCAACGAAAGAAGAATTTTCTGTTCAGGAAAAGGCTTTTCTCCCCGCATAAGTTAATGCTTTTTGGTGGTCACAAGTCTTACCAACTAAAACAGCATGGTTTCAACAGAAACTAGCGTTCTATCAATGTATATCTAAAATGATGGATTACCGAATCAAATAAATAAAAAAACTGCCAATGATGATCCTCCTTTCAGAGCTAATAACTCTTAGATGGCCCAACCGATTTTAATAAAAAACTACTTGTGAATCATTCCCATTTAACCAGCTTCCATTCGAAAAACATCGCGTTTGAATTGGATGATTCGATTTCGTACAATGCCACAGAAAAATAAAAGTACAAACATTATACTTTTCTTGTCCAGGGTTAAAAATACGGTATGTTTCTCTCTCAATTTTTTCAACGGAATTAAACAGATCGGTACAAATGCAATTTAAAAATGGCTCCCAATGGACTGACGCGTCCGTAATTCAATAACAATACCGATGCATATTCCATCGGGATATTATTTAAATGCATCTGTGTATGCGTATTCATTTATTGCTCAGTTGGGAAATGCTCATTTTATGGGAGAGGAAATTTTGAAGTAGGTCTAAACATGTGTAAAAAGCTTTAGCCAATTTTTTTGCAGCACCAGGTTAGTGTCGGATTATTTAAAAAGAATGGGAACATCAATATTAGCCTCTATACTATAAATGAAATGATATGGATTGGTGAACTAGGATATTGATGAAACTATGGCGCCTACTTGGCATATTGCTAAATACTTTGGTGGTTAAATGTTAGAGACTCACCTCACTTAATAGAATGGGCCTCCAAAAATAGCGTATGCAGATGCAGATGAGGCAACAGTTCCAGAGGGGCTAAGGTTAGAGAGTGGTTTCCAAACTTTAAACTACTATAAGGTGCCCTCGCCACTTATGCAACGCACCCGCCCTTCGAGCAATGCGACTACACTCTGACTAGCCGGTCAGATAACGTCAAGCCAGAGGTGAGGGTCTGTTCCTCGTGATCGTACACTCCAGCCGGCCGGTGAAGGCAAGTGTGAGATGAGAAACAGGACCTTCCCACAAGAGCACTCAGGTCCGTGGTATTGCTACTCACCAACAGCTCGCCACTAGTTGCCGTGCAGTATTATAATAATAAAAGCGCTTAGGCGAATTAACACGATCAAAGTAGGCTTTTTACAAGACTACATATCTTACGTTTGAATCCTTTCCTGGAAGGTTCTGTTGTCATTTTAGGTACACCGTTATACGTAGACGATGTTCCAATAAATCCCATCCCAATTCTACACCTAACATTGTCTCACATGTTTGTAGGGATGTGACGGAATAATCGAAAAGCAAGTTAAGTTTTGCCTACACATCTTGCTTAATTTTTAGAGATTACGTTTGAGTAAGAGAAAAAATGTGAAGTAGGAAGTCAAATTGAATTTTTATGATGGTTTTACTATAATTGAGCGTACTGTATTAATGTAAAAGAAATCGAAAAATATTGTTTGTCAGCAGGTAAAAAAAGGTTGTTTTTAACAGTTCAAAGCACACCTGTAACTTAAATCTCAAATAAATCTACATCATCTATTGCATTTTATATTTAGACAATTTTTTTAAATTGTCGTCGTGTCTTGCTTTAGAATATGTATTGTGTTCCCAATAATAACTAAATGTCAACTTATACTAAAAATCTTAGCTAGCATAACATCTTTGGCAACTAATCACTCAATCTTATCGATATTAAACTGAAGCACATCCCTACGTCATAACGTATTGAATGGGAATTACAGAGAGTGACTGGATTCGAGCGTTTTGAATGAACGAACTGTGAACATAACGATTCGCTCACAACCGGCGGGTGTTTGCTTTATCTCGGGAACTGGTGCGTTGAATTGGTGTTCCAATTTTGAATTCAGTTTTTAGGTTCCTATTTTAGGTTAAGTTTTAGATTAGTAATTGGAACTGATCATATTTTTGAATGCAGATTCAAAGTCAATTCTGACACATCGCACTACAATTTATAACCTATAGCTTCTGACCACGACTTCGTCCGCGTAGATTTCGATAATAAGCAACTTTTAACTTTTCTGGGATGAAAAGTAGCCTATTTGTTAATTCAGTGGCTGGAACCAGCAATAAGTGGGCCTGCTGGCAAGCAGAACCTGCGGCCATCACCAACAACGGAGTGGAGGGAGAATCGCTGGGACTTTAGTGGGTAGGGTAAAGTCACCAGTGGACAGCCAGAGACCTGTAGTCGGTCTCTGCCTACTTACCTACCTTGTATGAGTGGGAAGAGTATACAAGATACATTTTCCACTCTGCGTACTTCGGACTACTGGTCTCTGTCTGGCCACTGGTGACTTTACCCTACCCACTAAAGTCCCAGCGATTCTCCCTCCACTCCGTTGTTGGTGATGGCCGCGGGTTCTGACTTTCCCCGATTAATTCCACTTTTGGTTGGTGACTCCCACATAACCAGCCCGGTGATATGTGTAGCATTTCATCAGCGTAAGAAAAACTGTATAAGCTCTCCATTTCGAATTTCACCCAAATCCGACAAGCCGTTACAGCGTCAAGGAGTAACAAACTAACACATAAACTTTCGCATTTACAACTCTGTAAACGTCTGTCTGTACTCAAATTAAAGGTTTCAAGATTGATTTTGTATCTTGATTTTACTATACAAGTAATTTGTACAACAACATAACATTGTATTTTGTCACTAAAAGTGACATACCTATATATTCAAGTTGATCGCTGGCTGTTGAAACTGCGGATAACATACAGCTCGCTTCGCGATAAAAGAGACACATATAATACAATATTTATACGAGTAATCGTTGACTCTGCTCGCTTCCCACTCATTGTCGGCGGTGGTACAAGTGCCTAATCCCCGAAATGGTTTGCGAATAAAGACGCAGATGCACTAAATCCTGCTGTAAATATTCTAGACAATGAATGGGAAAAAGTTACAGCACATTGGTTCGTCCTTCACGCCACGTGGGATTTGGCAGGATTTATTAGATCATAATACGCTCTTGTACATAACCTGCTTTAAATTTCATGTCACGTGTCGTTTATTTGGTGAAATGACGTTATTTACAAAAATCCTTATAAACGCTTACCTATGATGTTTACGTAAATATGCATAGGTATGATAATTATTCTATTCTGTTTGTAACAAAACACGAAAGTCAACAACTAATTCATTCATGGCTTAGCGCGAGCCACCAATACCGCTCACCCTTTTCAAGTTTGGTACAACTTTAATTATCGTCGTCACTAGAGAAAAGCATTATAACACGAGGAAGTTTAATCGAAAAGCTACCTTATGTTTCGGTGATTGGGTTAGAAATGTTGTTAGTTAAATGGTTGTTAGAACATTGTAAAGTTCTGTGAACTATGATGACTGTACACAATCCACTGTTGGAAAACAACAGGAGTTAATAACTTAATGTCATGAATTGCTGACAGTCAAATAGTAGCATTTTCTTGTTGTTACTCAGGGTTTTTATGTATTTGAGGTTTTATTTTAAGGGGTACAGCTTATGATTGAAGAAATATAAATCATGGAGTAAAAAAATATCGAAAATTGGGAAACGGGAAAAAAACTGGCCCTAGTCTCTAGAAATCCAGTGGCTGAACCCACGAATTTTGATTCTGAGCTATAGAATATATCCAGATCGCTGTCACTGAACAAAGTATCATTAAGCACCTAACGTTAGTGCGTGAAGAAGTAAAAAAAACAAAAACAGAAACAGTAAATTGGCCACATGAGGGCTCTTTTACACGAAATTACTTACTCTCCGGACAAGACCATAATAGTGGAGAAAAAACGCTGCAAAAAAGTCAAGCAGAAGGTCATTTTTCAATCATAATATACATTAATGTATAAAGTAAATGACATTACAAGGTAATAAATAATAATCATTAAAACTTGCACAAATAAAAAATAAAGATAACAGATTTTTATTCAGTAAGTAGGCCGCACAGGCACTTTTACGCGTCAAAAATCTACAGGCGCAGCGCTTCGCAAGAGATCACTGCAGAGAAGAAACGCCGCAAGAAACTCAACAGTCAGTCGTTTTTTTTAATACTAATTATGATATTATACAATTATAAAGCTTAACCTAGCATTATATAAAACAATGAATCTAAAATAATATAAAAAAAGAACTATATTCAAGTGTAGCTTGAGCAGGAATATGTGTCAAAACTCAGAATTTTCATAGTAAAAAATATACTTACCTATGACAGTGCAAGACAACCACCACATACAAAGTTTCGATAAATTCTAAATAAAATCATTACTAATATAAGAGTAACTACAATAACATTAAATTAAAATAATGACTAGAAGAACAACACGAGAAGGTCTCTCCCTCTACATCAGGAACGATGACTAAAACAAAAATGGAGAACAGGCCCTTGTAAGCATGAACAGACAGTGTGAAGAGATACAAATGATTGAGATAAGGGCAAGATGGTGTTGAGTGTTGTGTTGCCATATCGCTCCAAATATAGGTCGAAAAATTAACACCAAGGTCTGATTTGCGTTTTGATACGCCAGGCGTGGCACTAGAACTAATTAGCCGAGTGTATGAGAAGGGTACGGCCTACTAATAACTCTGAAAGCGTGTTGATTTTTACAAATGGAAATGAATTTCAGCACTCTGCTATATTGGATTAATCGTGTTAGTAATTATTATAAGTAGTCTAGTGTGTGCTAAGGGGATAATAGGTGTTCGTAGATTTCACCGAATTACCAGCCTCGCCCAGATTATTTACCTTGGTTAGTCGTGTTCGGAGTTTAGTTTAAGTAATGTATTACAAACTAAGTGCGAAAGTAATTTTGTTCGGTATTATAGGAATTACAAGGGCATTTATTGACAGACGTAATCATCAGATCTGTGTTTTACCGGTATGATTTTTTGTTTTGATTAAAATCTTTATTTTAAATTACACTCAGGAGCAAAAATAACGGGTCAGAGTGCGTTTTTCATACTAAAGAGGCTATTTCGAAGCCTTGGTTCCTCGCCAGGGAATGCTTTTAGCGAAAGCTTATGATGAATACTCCGAGCATCGATACAGGACTTCCAGAGTGGCTCGGATACCCAACTGAATAAATCTGCGGTTAACGCCGGAATTGTGCATGTTCAGAAAAACATGTCAGTAAAACTAAGCTCATGGTCCTCTCCAGAAATCAAAATGTTAATTCAACTATTGCAGTCTCTGGGCAAATAATAGAACGAGTGTGAAAATCTAAATATTTAGGTACATGGCTGACAGAAAACTGGGAATGTGGTCTTGAAATAAGAACCCGCATCGAAATAGCCCGGTGTGCCTTTAATGCAATGAAAATGGTTCTATGTAATCGTAACCTCAAGATTTGTTTGCGCACTCGTCTCCTACACTGCTACATATGGCCCATAGTTCAGTACGGATGTGAGTCTTGGACAATGAAAAAGGATCTTGAGAAACGTATTGAAGCTTTCGAGATGTGGGCTTATAGGCGTATATTGAGGATAAGTTGGACGCAAAGGGTAACTAACGAGGAGGTTTTGCGTCGGGCCCAGCAGAAACGAAAGCTTTTGTCGGTCATCAAGAAGCGAAAAACCTCGTATCTCGGGCACGTGCTCAGGCATGACAGATGCAACTAATTATGATGGGCAAAGTTGCTGGTAAAAGAAGAGTTGGGCGAAGAAAAAAGTCGTGGCTTCGCAACATCCGGGACTGGACTGGAATTACGAGCGCGTCCGAGCTATTCCGCCTCGTAAAGGATAGGGACAAATTCCAACAGCTGATAGCCAACCTTCACTAAGTTGGAGAGGCACTTTAAGAAGAAGAAGTCATCACACCGGTTGTCTTATCCTTACATAACAATCGTGACAACAATGTGAGAAGTGCAGCTTGGTGGTGGGTTGACGGATAAGGTCGGAGCAATCCAGACCAAACGCTGCATAAGGTCCGACGACCACTTAACTTGATTCTTTTAATTAATCAGACCATTATTTTGATCGTCTAATATTCTGATCTAGTAGGAAGAATATACCTGTGAGTAAAATGTTTTCGCACCTAGATTAGTGTTAGAGTTAAAGAAACCTATCAAAGAGCTCTATTCAACAACTCTTCTAAACCATATCGGCGGTTCTGTGACTCAACCTCGTATATAGAATATTTTCCAGTATAAACTGACACTCACTAAGTACGCAAGTGCATACTTAGTGCGTGTCAGTTTATACTGGACATTATTCCAAAAACGAGGTAGAGTCACAAAACTGTCGATATTGATTTTGATGTGTTATTGTATTGTTTATAACTCGGCTGCCATTACTGTCTAGTAAATAATAGCTAGCGTAAAGCTGACTATACGATGTGACGTTAAAGGCAATATGGTTTACCCCAGCAGAAAAACGCCCATAAGAATAAAGCCTGAATTAAGGCGCACTTGAACTTTCTGCATTCTAGAATATTCTACGTGAGTTTAAATGGAAAATATACTAAGCAAAAATGGTAAAGTTTTAATATTCCTTGTACATTTTCTTAAATTACAGAATAATACAAAACAGGTAAGCAAGAAAAAAACATGTAAAATAAAGCCCTCGCCAACATGTTACAACGTTTCAAACAAAACAAATTCTAAAAATTTAATAATGATGAAAGGTCATAGATAATTAAGAGTTGATTAAAATTTAATCAGTTTTACATTTTTGCTTAGCAGAAACTATTTACTTTAGTTTCTCGGATCATTAAAGACAAGTTATTAATTTCGACTCCAATTAGGATATTCTCGGAGATAGCGAACCTTTTAGTCGCTTTTTCAGTCACGAACAGGTCTGCTTTTTAAACGTCGGGACATGCCAATGATTAATGCCATATTATTGCCTATACCCGGAAAGTTGGAGATAGCATTACGAGTTGTTTAATCAGCCAAATACGATATAACAAATATAACTCAAACAATGATGAATGAGGAATATGTAAAATTCATAATTAAAATCGGTGTAACCTGTGCCAACTGAAATTACCAAAGATGAAAGCAAATTAGTTCTGTTTGACACATAACCTCAAATATTAATCAAGCATGTTTTCATTTAAAACTTTCAATTATAGTTATCACATCGGGAACTTTAAATTTACCGGGTTGAAAAGTCTCCATTTCAAAGTCCATCCAAATCAGTCTTACCGTTGCAACGTAATAGGAATAACAAGTTTAACACACGCACACACTTGCAACTTTCATTTATAATACCAGTAGGATAACGTTTCAATCATGTCAGCCGAAAGACGTCCACTGCTGGACATAGGCCTCCCCCAAGGCTTTCCACTCAGACCGGTCTTGTGCTTTTCGCATCCACCGCGGTCCCGCGATCCTGACGAGGTCGTCACTCCATCTTGTTGGAGGCCTACCTACAGCTCGTTTAATAACGTTTAATTAATTGTTATTTAATCTTGAACTTAATGTGAAACTTCACTTGATATTTTAAAGGACGTGATTATCGAATCATAAAGGCAAATTGGTTTGTTTTTACATTGCCAATTTCAATTGCAACATACTATTATTTTTTAAACAGATTTCGACGAGTAGAGAGTATAATCTTTTGAGAATATCTTTTAGAAAACTACGTATTAAGATAATTTCACGCACAGCGAGCCGCCACCCGCGGGCCCCCGCCTCCGCCCCGGCGCCCACCTTTATTAAGTTGGGGGAGTTTTTCATATTCCTTACGATTTTATATACATAGAACTTTTTTAAATAAAATATCACAGCGGACAGGAATGTGTTTTCATACATTAATTAAACTCCTAGGAAGAAAATGAGTCTACACCTCCTCTTTTTGCTAAATAAAGCCATCGTTTACGACCATGTGTAAGAAATAACTTATATAGAGGTAAGGTATTCACGTTAGTATATAGGCACGCTGTAGGTATATTGATAGATTATATTATTTAATTTTCAATTTTACACACATCCACTTAAGTCTTGAAGTGAATTACCTACACTAAATTTATGTTTTTTTTAATATTACAAATCTGAAGGGTAAATTATATATATTTGATCTGTCACGGTATTGTTTTTTTAGCTCGGCTGCCATTACTGTCAAGTGAATAAGAGCTGTCAAAACGTTGACAGTACGATAACAACTCAAAGGCGATATGGTTTTTACCGCCAAGAATAGAGACGCTGATATCGTGAATAATCAAAACAATATCGTATTTTACTTTCCTTCTCATGTTGCCATATGAATGAAAAAAAAGTTTATTGCCATGAATTGATTTACCACGTAACCGGTCAGGAGATCACGCTCGTCCCTACAAAAAAAAAACAATGAGTAGCTAACTGAAGGATTAAGATAAATAAGAATTCATCGAGGTTTGCGATATACAGCCCGACAGACGGACAGCGGAGGCTTCGGGTCCCGTTGGCACGCTTTGGGTACGGAACCCTAAAAAGATCATTAGAACTCAACCTTGACACAAATCCTACTTAATATTACAGATGCGAAAGTTTGTGTGTGAGTGTTAGTTTGTTACATCTTCACGCTGCAAGGGCTTGACGGATTTGGATGAAATTTGGAATGAAGATAGCTTATACACAGGAATAACGATAATCGAAATCTACGCGTACGAAGTCACGGGCAGCACCTAGTAGTCCAAAAGACGCCGCAGATAAGTTATATTCAAAGAGAAACACAAAAAGCCAGTCAATATTTATTGAATACAAGGTTTCTCTGCGAGCCTCTAAAGGGAATCTTTAATAATATTGACGAAGCTGATACGGGCACGCGGAATAACATACTTTATAATTATGTTTACCGAAATAATTTAAAAAAACTAAAAATATAATTACTTCGGTTTTTACAAATTGTATTAAAGAATTACTGTTAAATAAATCTTTATTAAGTAATAAGAGTTATATTAGTCCATTTAATTAAGAACTAGCGGCCAGCCAGCGGCTTCACCCCGCTGCAAATTTCCGACATCCCCGGTGGTTTTTTTTTTTCCAAACCTTGTCATGACAAAAACGAATACAACCAAAAAAATCAGCCAAATCGGTTCAGCCGTGTAACAAAAACATTAGCATAATTAAAATCTATTTTATAAGTTTACCAATTATATGTATACACAGACTAACATACATTCCTTGCTAAAACTGCTACTTGTGAATAATAGCAGCCGCTTTGTTATGACACGGTTGAAACATTCAGGCAATATAAACGTATAATCAGCTCATGTCTCATTTTATAAACTTACAATATGTAAAAGAAAACATGCTTGTACCTTGCGTTAGCATACAATATGTCATGCTTATAAACAAAACCCAGAGAATTTAATTTTACGGTTACACACTCTCTTTGGCATAACAAATATACAAGGCGGCATTCTAGGCGGTAAGAACCATATTGATCTGTTATTGCATTGTCAACGTTTTGATAGCTCTTATTTACTTTACAGTAATGGCGGCCCATTTACAAACATTATCATAACAATAGAGGCCCTAATCTATGCCAGAAACACTATGACAGGAATAGACGGCCGAGTACTTTGAATAACCTGGGTTTTTTTTAATTTAAAGGTACACTTAGCCAGTACAGAAAGCATGTATAAAATAGTAACCGGTTGGGGTAATGATGTCTTGTGTACATGCCAATTACAAGTATACACAGAATTTCTAGATAACGTAGCGGTTTTAGTGTAAAAGCATATAGGTATATGTATTATAGATGGCATATGCAACTTTTTATCATGATAGAGCACATGGACACCCTCAGAAGACACCCCCTCGTAAGAGCTTGCGTATGCAGCAGGCGTATTATTATTTCAGCGTTCTATAGACGAATTCACGGAAAAGTAGGTATTGGAATTGTGAAACCTCATTATAATGGAAATAATCATTTCGATATAGAAACGCCAAAATCTGCTTGATCATATTTTACCGTTTATATTCGTTATATGTAGTCCACTTAGTTTTATTTTATTTGTACCTTTTTTTTGTGCAGATGGCAGTATTGCATACTATGCAGTATTCATAGATAATTACAAAAGTAAAATGTAGAAATAAATGCTTTTTCTGAAGTACGCAGTAGCACTGTAAAGAACTACTAACGCCATCTACCGACAAGTAGAACTTCAACGAAAATGCATTGGTTACCATAAAATCCGCTTGGCAACCCTGCTAAACCAAACTTAGAAAAATAAAGAGTTCTTCTATGAATTTGCATCAAAAAAGCGCAGTGTATTAAAAAGAAAACGTACAATCCTTAAAATTTAGTACTTTAATTGAAATATATGTTGTTTATATAGTTTTTCCGTTTAGTTTTTCTTTTCGCTCGGGGTTTTCGCGGAGTTCCGTCAGTGAGCGCCGGTCTCTCGGCGCAACGTGTCGTGTGGTTACTCCACGTCAGTTTTAGCCAAAATAATAGGTATACAAGTGTCGTACGAGTTATATGGCATCAGTGCGGTGATTCAGATTGCTGTAAAAACCAACAGATTTAACGAAAAGTGAGTTTAATTGCAACAAACTTGTGTTATTGCGTTCCATTTACACATTTATTATGTTTGCCTGATAATTAGTTCATTATTGTTTGTTCTTTGTTATTAAGGTCACTGAAAAGTTTTTCATAATGCGGTGTTGAACATTAATTCAATTTGAATGTAACTACTTACTGAAAATCTAAACCTACTAAAATAGTTAAAATACGCTCAATAATTAGTTGTATCATTTCTAAAACCCATATTTTAAATTAAAAAAAAACACAGGACATTTAAAACAAGCTTAGAATAATTAATCAGTGACCCATGTCAAGAATTAATTCATACTTTTATTAGATTAGAATTAAGCTGCCATCTAGCGACGAGTGTTCTCAACCACTCATTTGATGTGTTTCTTGCCATCTATTGGTGACTGGACCAACCAAACTACCTACTCCATATTGTAAAGTTCAAACAATTTGCAACAGGTGGCGCTACAGATTATAATGTCAAGTTGGCATTGTTCACGTATCATTTTATCACTGTTGAGGTTTTTGTCAAATGCCCTTACTATAAACGTGGATAACCGTGGGATAGCTAAACCATGCTTTGTCCTTATCTGTCACTGTGACATTTGAATTTGACAGATAAGGACAAAGGATGGTTTAGCTACCCAAAGGTTGTTTCATGTTTATAAGTAAAGGCAACAGGATTTTTTAACAAAGTGACATAAATAAAAAAACCGGACATTAATTGAATTTTGAACTCGCGTGCAAAGAGTTCTAAACGATTTTTATCGATTTTTGTGGGCCCCTCATTTACGCAACAGCACGGATGAAAAGATGTTATTTGGCTTACAAGGAAAGGTACCCAACTGTCCGGGTCCGATTTTGTTGATATTGATATATGTTAGAGAGTAGTTTAAAATAACAGACACGTATTTTTTTAGCGGCCCAATCTCAACCTGTTGGGAGAAATTGACCTCCAAAGTACTGAAAAGTGACTAAACCCTCCAACTTAGGTATATGGTGATATTTTTTTTTAAATATTCATGTTTCATAGTGGTTTGATTATAAATGTTTAAGAAGATGAAAAAATAATGAGCACGTGTTTTGCTATATCGGCTAAAACTAATATTCAAAAAAAATACCAAAGAAAGTGTATCTTCGATGATCTTTGAAGGGTATTTTTTATTATGTAAACAAAACACCGATACAACAAAACACGTGCTCATTATTTTTTCATCTTCTTAAACATTTATAATCAAACCACTATGAAACATGAATATTTAAAAAAAAAATCTCCATATAAGTTGGAGGTTTAGTCACTTTTCAGTACTTTGGAGGTCAATTTCTCCCAACAGGTTGAGATTGGGCCGCTAAAAAAAAATACGTGTCTGTTATTTTAAACTACTCTCTAACATATATTAAAATCAACAAAATCAGAGCCGGACAGTTGGGTACCTTTCCTTTCGTTACTAGATGTTTAATAATATTAAACGAATACCTTCATCAAACAAGAACAAGCTATAGAGTTTAAAATAAATTAAAACGTGAAATAAAAATCCTTTGTGATCGCAAAATGGCCTCCTAGAGGAAAATGAGTTTCCGCTTCGTAGAAAATAAGCAAATAAGGTTAACCTCATATTGCACCATGATTGCTAGAAATTTGAACCGTGTAACCAGTTCATAAGGATGTATTTTACAAGCTGACAACGAAACGAGATGAGACATTTCAGAAGTTACGACATTTTTATTAAAATGTAGGATCGTTAAAAAAATCTCTTTTAAGTTCCGTATATTTAAATTAGACACGTTTTAGCATGCATTGGTGTTATTTTAATAAAAAGTACATCATTTAAGAAGGTTTTAATTGTTTCAGAACAAATTAAAAGAAGAAACCGTTCAAGATGGTAAGTAAAACTAACTAACCTAACCTAACCTAACCTAACACTATTTTGTATAAGACATTTAAACAACAACAGTGATCTATTACATATGTAAATGAGTGCAAAGAAAACTTTTCCAGTCAGATTAAGATATTTTGAACGCCTATTTTACATATAAAATTAATTAAACGGGAAATTTCAGTGATTTTAGTCATCCATATATTTAGTATGGAAGGCGCAGATAGAATGATATAATAGATTTAGGAGACAGTCTCACACAAATTGACTTCCTCCCAAAGTAAGCTCATGACTATGAGCTACTATGGTATAAGCTAGTTGTCTAATCTACTATTAGTACCCATAGTAGCTTCTGCCCGGTTCCTATATTCAAGAAACAAATCGTTTTCCTTACGACCCGTAGCGTTATGACATTTGCTACGTACAAAATGTGTCAAATTTTAACGAGGCGTAAGGAAAACGATTCGGTTCTAGAACGTACGAATACTTACATATACGTGGAAAACATCAAAGTCTCAAGAACAAATATTCGCGCTCATCATATTTTTTTTCCCATTCCGGGAATTGGGCCCCAGGAACCGCTAGCTACGTTTCCAGGGTCACTTCCATGTTGGCTAAACGCGTCATCAACATTTTGTAAGGACAACCTGACATGAATTACTCTAATCTATATCTCGGTTTTAGGGCCTTGAGATTTGCGAGCGAGTTGAAATCGAGGCGAGCGCTTAACGATTTCGCCGCGAGTGCGCAACGAATTCGCAGGAAAATCCCAACTCAAGACTCGGCGAAATCGCGGCGCGCTCGCCTCGCTTTCAACTCGCCCCCAAATCGCAAGTGTTATAAGGCCCTTAGGGTTGTACTATTGGGTGGGGATAAATATATACTTAAATTTAATGATTATAATATAGTGAAAACATAGAATGATTAAGTAAATACATTTTTATTGTATTACAGTACGGCTTCGTAAATTATGCCCTGGAGCTGCTCGTCATGAAGACCTTTGGACAGCAGACATGGGAGGAAATAAAGTAAGATTAATTAACAAAACCACAAACTTACCAAAATGTTATCGTCGAGTGAAAAAGAACTGTCACTATTCCACAGTTTATTCTTGTCTTGTTGACACTGATTTCATACAATGTACTCGTAACACTTAGATTTTGTGATAATTACAATTCTAACCCAACCTCCAACCTACCCTAATTAATATTTAAGATAAATATTCTGAAAACAGCAAAATAATGCTTTCGATGAAGTGAATTTCGGTGAAATGATACGTTCTATAAAATGAGTGTCGATAAAACAAGCACACCCTATTCCTCTCTTCATCATCAGATATCCAGGCAGAGAGACCAGCTTCACCCTTAGTCCGCAAATTCAGATCCCCGCGTGCAGAGCATTTTAGCGTGCACGCCAGAGATTTTGCCAAATACGTTGAGTTTGCACGCTCAAAACAACGCCGCGCTGCATGCGCCGACATTCCAATGCGGCCTTATATTTTACAAATCAACTTTCGTTTGCATAAAGCGTTTTGCATTTTCTTTTTAACCCCAATTTGAGGGTTCATCGTCATCATCTAGAACATCTAATTGTCCCGTATAACGTTGGTTCCAAACTTCCCCTGTTCATGCCTAGATGAAGTCTCTCTTCTCTACTTTCTGCCTCCTGGTAATTATAAAGCTAGGTTAATGCGGATGGTGCCTAGGTTTACATAGTAAAGCCGTTTTAAAGTTATCGTATACTATAGTAGGTCACCATTATATTGAGTATTTTAATCCATGTAATCCATGATGTAATCGTCAGTACAGATGTAGTGCATAATTGTTTTCCTTCGTATTTTGTCGGAAATGTTCGTATTTATCATGCTACTTCAGTCAACCTCAGTACTTTTTGTACTGTGACCGAATGAAATAGCAAGACACGTTCGCGTTCGTGCGTTTCCGTGAAAATATGAAGGAAAACAATTATGCACTAAATCTGTACCTGTAATATTAATAAGGATAAAGTTGATGTCATGATACGTATGTTCTCAGGAGGAAGGCAGATGTGGCCATGGAAGGCAGTTTCCTCGTGCGCCAGATATACGACGATGAGATAACATACAACCTCATCACGGCTGCTGTTGAAGTTCTACGTGAGTTGTAAACGGACATGTTTTGATCCGGATTTTCCTCAAATTGAAGTTTGTTGCGTAATAATCTAATAATGGTCATAGAATCCTTTAACGTAGTTTGGGTTATGTTTCTGAGTCAAAGGTTTGATAAGGGTTAAAACTTTTAAAAGCACGATTATTAGCTCTCACCGTTATCGTATCTTATCTTGTCTTACACATGAACCCTTTAGGATACTCTTTTGTGCAATGTTTACCCTCGTACACACTCAGCTGTTCGCATGTGTAGATTTTCTCGGAATGTTTTTCCTTCTACATAAAAGTATCGAATAATATACTTACTTGTAAGTTACGAAAACTCATTGGTACATAGTAAGCGCGGGGGTTCGAACTCGGTACCTTATGATCACGAGTTGACTCCCTAAGCTACTTGGCGACCGATGCTCCAGATCACCCCTTTACATCATTCTGCAATACTTGTTTAAACTACTGTTAAAATTGTATCTATACTTGATCGACAGTTACTTATACAGGGTGATTGGAAGGTAGAGGTAAACCTTTAAGGTGAAGCTAGTACAGACCATTTAGAACCATTTGAGCCATGGTTGTCTTAGACGAAGTGTCACAATTTTTTTTTTATCGATTATTATTTGTTTTTTGAAAATATCCCAAAATTTCACAATTAATTGCGAATAGTGGCTAATTTAAACCAAAAATTAATAATTTTTCACTTAATTTCATTAGAATAATGTGTAAGCAATCTAACGAAACAGGTTGCATGTATCTTTGTCATCAGATTTTTGTTTTACAGACATTTGAATCCCCGAAACATTTCTAAAGTTTAAGAAACCCTTTGCTTTAACGGCATTTAAAAAAAAAACAGAGCGTGTGATAATAATTTAAACCTTTTTAAAAACATGTGTAGTTATTCATCTTTCTTTTGAGGTATCATTTACGCGAATATCTAGGCAAATATTGAAATTAGGACCTACAAACCAAATTAAGGGGGAACATTTTGATACAACATTGAAAACTTTTTGATCCAAATAAGTAAATTAATACTCATTGATGATAACCTAACTTCGATTGTTCTTTTTTTTTAATTGAAGGAATTGACATTTTTGTCACAGTGCGTCAAGTCGTAGACTTAACCCTAACTTTGAGTTGGAAAGTACACGCACAATTAAATTGTGATGGCTAGTTTTTCTAATCAAAAAATATGCGGATTTTGTTTTTATGTATGGCAATGCAAACGGCAACGGAAGATCCGTTGCCCGGCACGACGAATGTACCAAGAGCGTTTTCCGAATCGCAGGGTACCGAATGCTAGAGTGTTTTACAACGCATATCGTCGGCTTGCTGAAAATGGTATACACCACGTTGAACCTGGAGTCAACACGGGCAGACTCGATCCTACCACGGAAGAAGACATTTTAGCAGCATTTGAAGCCGATACTCATACCAGCACCAGAGTTGTAGCTCGAAATCTAAACATTTCACAATGGAAGGTCTGGAAATCAATGCACGACAATCACATGTATCCATTCCATGGCACGGGTGTGCAAGGTCTGGAAGAGCGGGATCCCCAAAAAAGGATTGAATTCTGCCGTTTTCTCCTCAATAGAGACATTGATGATGCGTGGTTTCTAAAATCAATCTTGTGGACGGATGAATGCAAATTCTCTAGAGAGGGAATTACAAACTTTCACAACCTCCATCAATGGACCGAAAAAGACAACAATCCGCACTGGAAAAAGCAGGTGTCATGCCAGAGGAAATTTTCTGTCAATGTGTGGGCAGGTGTAATTGATTGGACCCCACATTTTACCGGATACTTTAAATGGCAATAATTATTTGCAATTTCTACAAAATGACCTTCCAGTGCTTTTAGAGGAATCCGGTGCCCCGCTTTTTGAAACAGAGCGAGAAATCATGTTTCAGCAAGATGGCTGTCCAGCTCATTGGACATTAATTGTAAGAGAGCACCTGCATAATTCTTTCCCTGATAGCTGGATCGGCAGAGATGGACCCATCTCTTGGCCCGCTCGGTCACCGGACTTGACCCCAATGGACTTCTTCGTGTGGGGTCGGGCCAAAGAATTAGTGTATTCAAGCGTCGAAATAAACACAAAAGAAGAATTGGTGGAGAGAATTCATTCAGCGTTTGCAACCATGAAGATAGAGATGATGTTGAAAACAACAACAGTAAAAATGAGAAGACGGGCTCGTGATTGTATTAGAAACGGCGGTAGTCATTTCGAACATCAAAAATGAGGGTTTTAATTAAAAATGTTGTTTTGGTCAGTCTGCCTAAGAAATCTATTTTTTTTAATTTTCCCCCTTAATTTGGTTTGTAGGTCCTAATTTCAATATTTGCCTAGATATTCGCGTTAATGATACCTCAAAAGAAAGATGAATAACTACACATGTTTTTAAAAAGGTTTAAATTATTATCACATGCTCTGTTTTTTTTTAAATGCCGTTAAAGCAAAAGGTTTCTTAAACTTTAGAAATGTTTCGGGGATTCAAATGTCTGTAAAACAAAATTCTGATGACAAAGATACATGCAACCTGTTTCGTTAGATTGCTTACACATTATTCTAATGAAATTAAGTGAAAAATTATTAATTTTTGGTTTAAATTAGCCACTATTCGCAATTAATTGTGAAATTTTGGCATATTTTCAAAAAACCAATAATTATCGATAAAAAAAAAATTGTGAGCCTTCGTCTAAGACAACCATGGCTCAAATGGTTCTAAATCGACTGTACTAGCTTCACCTTAAAGGTTTACCTCTACCTTCCAATCACCCTGTATATTGATACCTTGTTCCTAATATTTATTAATACTTAAAAAACGTAAATAATGCTACGGACACTATAATGTCTACAACAATTAGGATTAATGAAAAATTAAAAAAGCATTTCGTAACAGATGTTTTCTTTACAGAAATACCAGCCGATGCCATACTTGAACTGTTTGGCAAAACATTCTTCGAGTTCTGTCAGGATTCTGGATATGACAAGATTCTGCAAGTGCTGGGAGCCACTCCGCGTGACTTTCTACAGGTAACTTTTGGTAACTCATACTGTATGAAATTAAATGCCACCATTTGTGGCCTAAAATTTATTTTGACGATTTTAAGTGATACTTACAAAGGGATAAAAGTGAAGAAAAGGAGACTGGACGAGGATCTACCGTAAAAGTAAATCGTACTATCCCATCCTGAAAATATCTTCATACCCACATTAAATCGCCATAGGAAAAATTACGCTTAGTTACTTACTCGTACCTAATGAATTAATTGGGTCGATTTCCAAACTTACCATATATCATATTACGCTGCGAGGGTGATAATTAGGGTTCCGTACCCAAAAAGTGAAAACGGGAACCTAACACTAAGACTCCATGGTCCGTCGGTCTGTCTGTCAGGCTGTATCTCATTTATTGTTATAGTTAGACAGTTGAAATTTTCACAGATGATGTATTTCTGTGGCCGCTATAACAAAAAATACTAAAAACGTGATAAAATAAATATTTAAGTGGGGCTCCCGTACAGCAAACGGTAATTTTTTTGCAGGTTTTTGCTCGGTATTAATAACGACAACAGGTAGACGCTTGAAATATTCAGACTATGTACTTGTATTATCACTTTAAAAATAAATTATTAAATTAATAAAATAAATATTTAAGGCTCCATACAACAAACGTGATTTTTTTCAATTTTATGGTACGGAACCCTTCCCGCGCGAGACCGAATGGCACTTGGCCTGTTTTAACACGATGACAGTTTCTTCTTACTAATCCTTTCAGAATTTGGACGCCCTGCACGACCACCTTGGTACTTTGTACCCTGGCATGCGCTCTCCCTCCTTCAGATGCACTGAGAGACCTGAAGATGGCGCCCTGGTCCTCCATTACTATTCAGACAGGCCTGGTTTGGAGCATATTGTTATTGGTATCGTGAAGGTAAGAATTTTGGCTTTAAAATTGGCCAGAATTGTGTTTCTTATAAAATGTGTAGATGATTATCAGTTTGTTGACAAACTTAGTCTAAGATTGTAAGATAAAGGTAAGGCATTTAAATTTATAAAGTCGGTGGTGTCCTAAAGTTTAGGGTTCAAAGCCATGAAAATGCTTGTTCATTTCCTGAATATTCACGGTTCTAATTTACAAGATATAGAAAATAAAAAATGAAAAATGTATGTTGCAAGTTTCATAAATCATTTTTGAAGCCAATTACGATAAAACTTGGTAAATAGTTGTGCACGTCACAAGTATTTTCACTTAAATTACAATAAACTAATTACGTTTTCAGACGGTGGCTAGCAAGCTACACAACACTGAAGTAAAAGTGGAAGTTCTGAAGACCAAAGAAGAATGTGACCACGTCCAATTCCTGATCACCGAGACATCCAACACAGGACGCGTGTCTGCGCCTGAGATTGCTGAATTTGAGACCTTATCCCTTGGTAAGAAAGGATAATTATTATGTTATGATACAAGTGAGGGAGGACTAAAATCTTTTTTAAAAACATCAAATCGAAGTCTCGAAACATTAACGTAGGTACCTACTGGTTTTCGAAAATCTTTAAATTTATCATTATGAATTTTGTATAAATCCCCTGGGACTTTATTCTTTAACTTGGTTTGGCCCATCTCGCTTCGATATCGTAATCATATTTTGAGCTGTCATGACGTCTACAGTAGGATTATAATATTCAACCAAAATAGGCTAACACAATGTGGAATACACAGAATTCCTAGGCAATGGAACGGCTGCGAAAAAGGAAATAACACGTATATACTCGTATATGTCTAAATATGTAGAATATAAATGAAACCTAACCTAACCAAAGTTCGAAAAGAGTATTGAAAACCAATGTTTATGTGTGATAAACTGTAAAAATACTTAATAAAAAACAGTGATCTCTTTTATATTTGTGAAAAGTGAATAAAAATTTCATCTACCAACGAGTTTAATAATTCTTCTTCCAGAGCCGAAAGTCAGTCCAGCTACGTTCTGCCGCGTGTTTCCCTTCCACCTCATGTTTGACCGAGAGCTAAACATCGTTCAGGCCGGCCGTACTGTCTCCCGTCTCCTCCCCAAGGTCACCAAGCCTGGATGCAAGATCACTGATGTTCTGGACACGGTAGGCAATTGTGTAACCATGTCCTAATGAAATGTAGAGCTAGTTTGGTAAAGTGTTAGAATTGGTTATTCAAACTAAGCTATTACAACTTAGAAGAAAATCATCGATGTTTACGAACAAATACTTTTTGCTGGGCCCCTGATCCACTATGTATTTGGCCCCTATCGCTATCGCTATCGTTATGATAACTTCTATTACCTTTCTAAATTAAATATTATCTCAGATTCGAATGCCATAGGAGATTTAATCCTCTCATGTTACTGATGAGGTTGTGTTTGCTACAGGGGTTTTATTTGACATGCTGCTATTTGGTTTAGCGAGCCAGAAAAGGGGTTCACCCTAACTATAATCGAGGCCCTAGATGTGAGAAGCACATGAGTCATAATGATGCAGTGGCTAAACTAATCTTACCTTTTTATTTGGATGCAGGTACGACCACATTTGGAGATGAAATTCGAGAATGTGTTGGCTCACATCAATACCGTCTATGTGTTAAAAACAAAGCCAGAAGAAATGAACGCCACTGATCCTCGTGAGAATATCGCTCCTCTTCGACTGAAGGTATTAATTATAATTAAGTTTAAGAATTTTAGTGGCATGGCGCTATTTCCTAATCATTGTAAGCATACATCTTTGACTTTGACCTTCAGTATTGTCATGTTTCAAAATAAACTTAATACATTTTTAGTTCAGTTTATCCATGCCCATTACTATTACAATATTTCTTTGTGTGCTTTTACAGCGGAGATATCCTCTTTACCAAATTTTATTAGGACATAATTAGGTATTTATACTTACCGCTGTACTCAGAGACGTCAATTATATTTAATGCTTGATTAAAGTTGCTGCTGTCACTTTCCTTGCAATAGCAATAGAATAAGAAAACACGTCACTAAACAAGCATTAAATTTAATTGTCGTCTCTGAGTGCGGCAGTTAGTCATAATTCTAGCTACGTCTTTGGAATTGAAAATTGAATCCGTCTGAGAAAAGGGGCGTACTTGGGACATGTGTTGAGACATGACCCATACAGTCTTTTGTAACTGATAATGATGGGTAAACTCGCTGGGAAGAGACACGTGGGCCGTAGAAAAAATACCTGGCCGAGGAACCTACGGGAGTGAACAGGAATCACGAGTGAATCTATTTCACGTCGCGAGACATAGACTACAATATTTGGAGCTGGCTGCCAACCTTCGCTAAGTCGGAGAGCCACCTTAAGAAGAAAATGCGTCATAATTTTAATTTCTCTGGCTGCGTAAACTTTTAAAATTTTCTTTAATACGAGTTTCTAAGGCTTAAGATAATCCCGAAAGTAATTGTTTAAAAAAAAGGCTTATATCTCAATTGCCCCATATATCAGGTGGGCTGTCCGCTCCCTTGCCTTCTCTTTGATTAAATAAATCCTCAATGCTGATCTGCTATTGTAACAAATTCTAATTTAGCTCCTTCTCTTTAAAGGGTCAAATGCTGTACATTCCAGAAACAGACGTGGTTGTATTCCAATGCTACCCTAGCGTTACCAACCTTGATGATTTGACACGGTAAGATTCATATCACATGATCAGCCTAAGAAACGTTCAACGTATGCACGTAATGAAACTATATAGGTAAATCCTCTTAGAGGATTCCGGTAACCTTCGGGGAGGGCAGATGTCCGATTAAATTTGGTTTGATTTTACTGATTATTCTCTCACCTGACATTGGCGTAACCACCACGGGACAGTGGTGTGAGGGATCATCATAAATGGCAAAGAAGAAGACGAATCCTCGTAGAAGAGGAGCAAAACCTGAACACCATCTGAACCGTCAATTTAGCGTCTTTTTATAGCCACGTCAATGTCATTTGACATTTATCTGTAGGTTACAAACATTAAGACAAGCCTAACCTGGCTAAGCCACTAGGCTTAAGGCTCGAACCGCTAGCTTCGTAGGCAGGGTCACTAATGTCACTACCAACTATGGTAGTGACATTAGTGACCCTGCCTACGAAGCTAGCGGTTCGAGTCCGATTCCATTATGGAAAAAGGTTTGTGCGATGAGTGCGTTTGTTTCTGAGTCACGGATGTTTTTGTATCCTGGATGTATTAAGAGTGATATATTTCTATGTAAGTAGTTCGAGACTAGGTCATATTGTGAGAGATTGTCCACTGTTATAAATATTTATTAATAAAAAAAATTACTGTATGCATAAAGGATCTCGTTATTAATTTCAGTCGTGGGCTCTGCATTGCCGACATACCACTCCACGATGCTACCCGTGACCTGGTGCTGATGTCAGAGCAGTTTGAAGCTGATTACAAGTTGACCCAGAGTCTGGAGGTGCTGACTGATAAACTTCAGCAGACATTCAGGGAGCTGGACTCGGAGAAGCAAAAAACGGACAGGTAAATGTTATATGAAAATTGTCTAAAGATCGAAAATATCCCTACATTATTTTAAGATTTTGCAATGTTTTGTAACGCAGTAAATTCAGAAATATTATATGAGTGTAGTGTAATTACAATTATACCAAAAATACATTGGACACTAAACATTGAATTGTAACATTTGTTTTGTATTTACTTTCCACGCTATAATTGTATGTGGCGTTCAATAAAGATGATCTGTATTGAATTGAGTATTGTAAAGATGATAAAACGAAGAGTTAAGTTTAATTTATTTTAACTGTGTCAACAATAGACGGTCTTATTGGTACATAGTGACCTTTTCTATATGTTAATAACATTAATAAACCATGTATGGGACTAGAATGTATCTGCTGAAAAAAAGTATTGTACTTCCAATCCAACGACTTTTTATTCATCAACACAACCTGGCAAGGTCGATTTAACTATAATTCTAACGGCAACCAATACTCTTAGTTACTTACTCAAAGAAATTTTAGAGACAACTAACTTGTTCCATTTTCAAACTTCTGTAAGAAAAATTGGAACTACTTAATGGTCATTAACTGACTATGAGAGCAGCCGATACTTATATTAATTCTAACTCTCCAGGCTCCTCTACTCCGTACTCCCTCGAAGTGTGGCCACCGAACTCCGCCACCGTCGTCCAGTCCCTGCTCGTCGCTATGACCCGGTGACCCTCCTGTTCAGTGGGATCGTTGGGTTTGCCAACTACTGCGCCAGGAACACCGACCACAAGGGTGCTATGAAGATTGTTAGGATGCTCAATGCTCTGTATACCACGTTTGATGTGTTGACTGATCAGAAGAGGAATCCCAATGTTTATAAGGTGAGTTCTTTTGTCTATCTTATTGTTAGTAGCATTCTAGGTTGCCTAAAGTGTGCTAATGTTTTCATAACTCAGGCCACATCTTTTGTTTTATGTCCATGTCCGCGAATCATGAGCGAGCGGATGAGAAGCATTTACACCTTAGAATTTGCAATTATTCTTGCATTACGTATTGCTCCGTCCCATGATCCGCCGATGTGTAAAAGGGGCCATATATGATGTTTACATACGTGTTCAAGACACGAAAACGCTTATAAGCGATGGCAGCAGCAAAACGCGTCAAGTTATAATGAGAGTCCAGCTTAGAATGTACATTACGCTAGAAATGTTAGCTAAGTACAGTTAAAAAGGCACCGTTAAAAGTGAAATTGGCAACATGATTCCATTTTTACCTTATGCTGCTTGATGAAGTGGATTTTATAAACACAGGTGGAGACCGTTGGTGACAAGTACATGGCAGTGTCTGGTCTGCCGGAGTATGAAGAGGGACATGCAAAGCACATCTCTCTGCTTGCTCTTGAAATGATGGATAATTCCAAAGAGATTACTGTTGACGGAGAACCTGTCGTAAGTACTCTAATTTGAATGATTATTCTGGGCCTTTTTCTACGTTGACCTTACCCCTATTGCTATCGTATGGCACACACATTAGCTAATTGTAACTGGGGTAAAACCATAGTAAAATAAGAACGTGCTGTATGATATTTAATTAATCATACAACCATACGTCAACGACTACGATTAGTAATAATTTTATTGTTGAGCCATCACTGACTCAATAATGGAAGTTGTTGATTGTATTATCAAGTTGTTCCAATTGTAATGCAACTTTATATTCGTTTCCATGTTTTAGGGTATCACTATTGGAATTCACTCTGGAGAAGTAGTGACTGGTGTAATCGGTCATCGCATGCCACGCTACTGCCTCTTCGGCAACACTGTCAACCTGACCAGCCGTTGTGAGACCACCGGTGTCCCAGGCACTATCAATGTCAGCGAGGATACTTACAGGTATATACATCTGAAACGTATGGCCTGGCTATAACTACGTGACGGTGGCTGCAGTAGCTACGAGCGTAGAGAACTAAATACATGAAGCATAACATGCTGTAGTCATTTTGTTCTCACCGGCCACCGCTCACCATCACCGCGCAAATTCTTGACCCGTTAGTTTTCTTGACTACTTCGTTACTGTTTAGCAGAAAGTGAGGATGGCAAAGTTACCTACTGTTCATCAGAAAGTGAGGATGCCATACCATAAGAGAATGGTTTTAGAGAAATAAAAAAAACCTATCAAAACTAAAAACAAGACGAAGTAATATTAAAAACTAGAATATGCCCGCGACTTCGTACGCGTATAATTAGTTACCCGCTACTCCCCCTATACCCCACCCCCTAAGGGTTTTTAACCCCTTAAGGGGGTGAATTTCCAAAAATCCTTTGGTAGTGCTCACTTACATCATACAAGGGACACCTGTACCAAATTTCCAGTTTCTAAGTACATTAGTTTCGGCTGTGCGTTGATTTTTGTTGAGTAAGTCAGGTTTGCCTTTTATATATATATATACGAGTATATATATATCCGCCTTATATATAGGCCTTTGTCCAGCAGTGGACGCCCGCGGGCTGATGATGATGATATATATATATAAATATTATATATATATATATATATATATAATATATATATATATATATATATATATATATATATAGATGAGCTCTAATCAGTACCTATAGTCGAGATCAGAAACTGGAAATTTTACAACCTTGTTGCAATAACGTTTTAAACGTAGAAGAGATCCTGCTAGCTACTTCTGAATTCGATAAACGAATAGAAGCAAGGAGGATGAATTAAATACAAAAGTTATAAAAAACACTTTAATCATCAAACAAATCCAAATATCTTTGCAATATCATTGGGACCCCTAGTTTTGGTATTCCAAAAGGCAGTTCAAAGTTCTTCCACAGAGCATTGCGCACCACACATCTGCACATATGCTTTAGTTCCACTGGTCTTAACCCACATCGAGAAGACGGGATCAGATGATCTTCAAGCATCTCTCCATACTTCTCTAGAGCGACTTTTCTATCGTAGTTATAATCATCTGGTAATTGTAGATGTTTAAATAATCTCTTATCAATTGTGAATTTAATTTTTAGAGTAGCTCTAAGAATCAATTTCAGGCACGTCACAAGTTGATACTGGTATTGTCTATTGTTTTTTTGCAACCTGTCTAGTATAGATTCAGCAGCATCTGTTGCAACGTTGTCATCAGAAGATATTCTGGCTCCAAATCGTAATAGAATCATTAGCATTTCCGCTGTTCCCATTTGGATGACGACTCTTACAGGCGAAGCTTTCCCGCAGCACTCTAATGGGACGTCGACGAAACGATACAGTTGTCCCTCTTCTGTGTACTCCAGATTTGCATTTGTAGCGTGATGTAAGAAGAAAACAAGTGCGTGTACATTTTCCTCTCTGTCTTTGAAATCCGATTTCCAACCCGCTAGGAAGTATGGTGCTGTGGTGCCGAAAATTGCTCCTGTAAAATACACAAATTTTTAAAATGTATTTTTTAATTAAGGATTAGATCTAGGCTTATGTCAATATAACAGAATTTACTTCTCTAGCGGGTAGTCATTATAGCAAAACGGCGATGTAGCGAAACGTCGTCATCTCAAACTGTCCTGGTAGCAAAACACTCTGAAATCACATGGCCGACATAGCAAAACGTCGACATGTTCAAATGACGGCGAAACTCCCAGATATCGAATGGTGGACATATGAAAACGGTGATTAGGCAAAACGTTTACATCTCAAAAAGTTCCAGTATATCTTAGTTCCACACGAAAATTTCTTGAAATCATGGAATGACTTCTTTGTGACTACTTACCCAAAAATATTCTCTCAAACGTCTTTTCACACGCGTACAGCTCGTCCAACAACGCTGCCACTACTCCATTTTCTTGCAGGCTCCAGTCAAAACACAACTTTATGGCTATATATAGGACGTTATGGAACTTCCCCATAAGACAGACATCTCCGTTATTCGATTTACATCGATTGTGATACTTGAGGGCAGCAAGGATAAAATGCTTGCAAGATGTAGCATCTGAGTGGTTTTGTCCTGGAAAAGAGATTTGGTATTATAATTCACACAGCTTTATATATTTTTACACTTAAAAAACATCAATGTATCATTTCGCCAAATTTCACTTCATCATAGGCTTTGTGCTACTGAAGCCGTGTTGTTCTTATATATTAATTAGATTGATTGGGTTTGACTTGGGACTATCACAAAATCTAAACACCTGCGACTAGAAAAGTCTGTCGATGATGTGAAAACGCAAAAAAGTAATACCTACTTTCTATGAAATTATAGTATTTTTGAGTTACGGTGAGTTCTGTGGCCGTATTTCGTAATTTCAATCACTTACTATAGTCACATGCGAGGTATTTAAAAATAGGCGATTATTTATTTAAGTTTCTGAATGGCGTCGCCAGTTAAAGAAATAAGTGTAATACGTGTTTTTATGAGCTGTCACAGAACTCATCGTAGCTGGAAAACACTGTAGTGTCGACAAAACTAGAGTAAACCTATGAAAACGTAATCCTACTGACAGTCACTCATTAGGTGACAAAACCATCAAAAAGTATCGGTTAGGTTATTGATGTTTATTACACTAACAAAGTAATTAATAAGACCTGTTTACCAGCGGCACTACGCGGCGTAGCACATCAAAGTCATTCGATTCATTACTGGCGTTCCAAACGCTACCTCGGCATAGTGCAGATTCATGCGGTGTACTTACACATTATAAAACAAACAAAGCCACTTATTTAAATAAATAAATTAAGAGACAATCTTACACAAATTGTCTTACTTCCAAAGTAAGGTCTAGCTTTGTAGTATGGGTGCCAGACAACGATTAATATACCTAATGTAGATAAAACCACAAACTTTATACAAAGAAAACATCAGTGTCTGAAGAACAAATTTCGCGCTCATCACACAGCGAATCGAACTCAGCACCGATAGCTTTGTGAACGGGGTCACTGAAACTATCTGGAGTGTCCGTCTAGAATATAATTTTAGGAGTAATTATTCACTTACTAGTATGTTTATTTATAATAATAACTAAAATACTAATAAAACAAGGCCTTCACTCGTTGGTACGTTTTCACTTCTAACCTTTAGCACAACCAGCAATCACAGTATTGAAGTACTCCACCAACTCTCGCCTCTTGTATTTCTCGTTCAAACAATCCCTGTCCAAACCACAGAACACTTCCTCAAAATAGTACTCCATAAACGTATCCATTTTGAAAACAACAAATAACTTCTTCGTCTATGTATTTTATGGAGTAAGAGTAAATAAAAGTAAATCAAAACTAAGGGTCTTTTATTTGACCGGCCGTGTTTCAGCAATTAATAATTTTGAACAAAGACATGACATGAAATTGAAAGGTGTCAATGTGACTGAAGATATTTTGAACCTGTGTTTTGAACTGTCTCTTTGCGTTGTCCAAGCCTCAATGGTGGGTTTATAGACGGCAACTCACTCTACCCCTAGCTTGATCGGAAAGCCTATAAGTGCCGTAATCTCTTTTGCCTTGGTCGTGTATGGGAAGCCATACGTCCGCTAGTTCATAAGTTTTTGATATCCGTCATGAGAACGTTCTGTTTTTATATGTTTACGTAAATGAAAAGGTTATTGACATCGTTTTTATTTTTTATTTAGTTAAGTTCGACAACACTTCAACGTGACCAAAATCCAAACTCAGTCGTTTTGGAATTGTAACTTTGTATCATAATGTTACTAAGACAAAATGTAGGTATGTTTTTCTGGAGACCATTCGCAACGTCAAAAGATGGCGGAAGAGTAATTTGTTTTAGTTTTTATTTTTGTATATATAGATGTTCAAAGTTCTTTTCTGTTAGTGATTTGTACTTTTAATGCCTTTGTGTTGCACAGTGATAGAAGACTTGGACTTATTTCGTGTATCCTGGCATCTTACTTCTCGTTTCAGTGGACTCGCAGTGGTACAGAGGTTAAAACTATCTTGGCCTCTGTCCTACATATCACCGTACAACGTTGCCCCCAATATTCCTAAAGATTGAATTGTGTTTTGTTGATATATTGATTTATACTTATATATACTTGACACTGGCGAAATCACTTCATTGTGGAAACACCATATTCCCGCGGTACTCGTAGTAGCTGTTCAAGTCGCCGCGGGGCAAAGAAAAAACAAAGTGTGTTTTTCTCTTTCGTTGATTTTTTGCAAAAATTTACTTAATATAATAAAGTATGGTCGTCTAACCTTATTCTTTGTAATCCATACGTGTAGATGGCCCTAAAATGTTTTCCTCGAAGTATTGTTACCAAAACCAAAAATACAACAGCGTTCTCGCATTTAACTATGTCAACCTTTATTACAATACCATTCTTTGTATTTAATTTTCTTTCCTCTCCATTAACATACATAAAAAAACCAGATCAGTGCCTCTATTCTACTCCTTAAAAGCATATCATTTTTGACAAGTTACCGTATTGTCAACTTTATTTACTTGACAGTAATGGCAGGCGAGTTAAAAATAATACGGTAACATTGAAGGCCCAACGCAATATTTTGCTTGAGAAAAACCTAATGAAAACGTATAGTACTGATGGTGATTCTTACTAGGTTTATTTTTTATTTCAGCTATCTAATGCGTGAAGACAACTTTGACCCGCAGTTCAAGCTGACCTATCGTGGGCACGTGTCCATGAAGGGGAAGGCAGAAGCTATGCAAACCTGGTTCTTGGAAAGACAGAAGATCTAAAATACTCTTGAAGACAACACCCCTATCCCGTTTCCAATTTCTATTTTTATTGTATCATCATTTTCAGCCCACCTAAGGTTTTTTTCTACACCGGCTAAACGAAATTGCGTTTGAAAAGTTATATTGTTTAGTCACCGTTAAAATAGCTCTTAATGGCTGCCAAGTTAGAAGTTAGAAACAATACAGTGTAGAGATAAAGAAGAATAAGGTCCTTGATTGTAATTGGAATCTAAAGCCCATATACATTTGAGAGATACACAAGATCGATATCGAAATCAAGACAATCGATAGATTTGGTTATTTTGTATTTGAAACTTGGCAAATGTCATTTTATACCAATGCAACCAAATCTATCATCAGTTTGAATATTAGGAACGGGGATGAGTCAACGATTATTATAGGGTTTTTTTTACTATTTGAGTGTGCCACTGCTAGGCAAAGGCTTCCCTTCTTTTCCGCCATTCATCCTGGTTGAGTGCATGCTCCCGCCATTCGCTTTGAAACGCGTCTAAGTCATCCCGCCATCTCCTTTTTGGTCTGCCTCTGCTCCGGTGGCCATCTTGCGGGGTCCATTGGTCCATCTTACGTGGTTTGGTATTATAGGATAAACAAGAATATTGTAATGTTATCAGATTCCTTTGCCTTCTGGTGCAAAATCTTGATGATGGAAGAATTTTAAAGTAGTGTAAAAATGTGGAATCCATCAAACATTTCGTAAGAAGTTTTAAAGGAATTTCTTGTCCGACTATATCTGAACTCTTAGAAACTAGCTGTTTTTCAATAAGTATTAGCATTTTAGAACCAGAAACTGTTCGTATTGAATTTTCAGTCGCGATACTACGCTAAATAATCCATTTTTGTCTTTTGAGGAAAGCAAATATTTGCAGTAGAAGCACTCGCAGACTAATTTGCTACATCTTGGAGGTGAAGTGGTTGGTCTTTAATAATAATTTTGATGTTCTGGAAAATATTGTGAAAATTGATTATAATCGTACTTTCGTCTTTTGCACTATCATTATTGTATTTTTGTTTAATCGTCTTACGAACAATTTTCAATTTCAAGTATGTTATGAAAAATTAAATTTCCTATAAGTAAACTAAATAATTTTCTACCAACAGCATTACAAGGTTTATTCCTAATAAATAAGTAGCTGCAAGAATACTCATAGACGTAACACGTATATTCGATAGTTTATTCCTTACTTGGCTTCTAGTGACACTAGATAATCCGACTAACTAAAACAATACAGAGATAAACATACTTAGTAAAAACATTCAAACAATGACACAATTGCATTGAAATTTCATCAGTTTCCCTGGAATGGGTGGCATTGTTCTTTTACAATAAAATTATTGGATGGGAAAAGTGAGGAAAATCATAAATAACTGTCAAAGAGTATGGTAAGAATTTAAGTGGAAACTTAATATAAGATTTTTAGTGGATTATGTTTAACTAATAGTTACTTAATCTTAATAATAGGTATATTTCTTGTTTAACTAATAGTTTTAACTAAATGTTGTATGTTTCTATTTAATTTAGTCTTGTTGCTGGTTTGTTGATATCTACAAAGTTTTATAGCAATTTAAGCCGTTGCATAAGTTTTAATTGATTTCTTCATTCTGTGTAAAATTAATGTTACAAAACACAGACGGATCAGACGGAAATCAATTTCAATTAAATATGCAAAATCATGCGTGCAGTTATACTTCACCAAAACTGCAGTTACACTATATTATATGTATGTCAAATATTTTGAACAATACCTTCCTACCCAAAGAATACATTTTCACCGGACGGAGAGGTCAAATGAAACGTATGCGGCGGACCAAAGCATTCTAGTCATTTGTTTGAACTATAATATTATTATATTAAAAGCTTTAAATGTTTAATAGTAAAGTATTTTATTGAGAGCTCGCGTAAGGCCTAGCTAAATGTATGTTTGGTCACGAAATGTAGAATTGTCCCTTCATTGTGATATTATGTTCAATTGATTCAATAAAAGTGTGTAACAAATAACCAATGTTTATTGAAAGTACCTTCTAATATTACCAAAAAACTCTAAATAAGATGATAAAATTTTTGCTTGTTTTTTTGCTATAAACAGTATATATATCGATATACAGTTAGGTACCTCTGCAACGTAAGATTCAAGGACCAATTTACACTTGAAAAAAAACCGGCCAAGAGCATGTCTGAACATGCTCAATGTAGGGTCCCAAAGCCGTTGCTACACAAGAAACATCTCAAAAACCACAAGTAGGACTATGAATTTATTCACTATTTAAAGTTATTGAGTGGTATGTTAGGTGATTAGTATCAATAAAACCCAACACCAGGGGGTAGACGAAAAACAAAATCGCAGCGTTACGTGCAGAGGGGTAAAAAAAAACCATTTTGTTGGCGTGACTAATATGTATGTATATTATAATACGTATTAAATGCTAAATTACAGCTTTCTAGAACTAAGAACCTCTGAGCTAAGCTGCGGACGGACGAACGGACGGACGGACGGTTCCTAGCTTGACTACGGAACGCAAAAAAGCTAGTTGTACATAAACATATTAACAACTATCGTTTTCTGAAACTTATTATAAGTTTATGTGCAAAAAAGACTTCATTATATCTACATACTTTGTCATTATACTCAACTAATTCATATTTCACATACTCTCTCATACGTACAATAGTTTCCCATAAACTATTTCACATAATTTTAGTCATAAAACGGTTTAATTAGGGTACTTTTGCAGTTAAAACGTGTGATACACGCGTGGATTGAATAGAGATCCTATCTATGGGACAATGACTGATGACTGAGCCTTTGAACCGACGTATAGTTAGGTTTACTTCTGTTGCTTTTGTAAATTCACAGAACTCTTCTTTCATACAAAGGGAAAAAATATACATTTCAGTTTATTCTAAACCTATTGATCAAATAATTTGAATTTTTTATTCACTATATGTACAATGTTGCAAAGTTTCTACAATTCAAAGCAAAAAATAATAATTAAATACTGAAATACGAATAACTTGTCGATAACTTATCATTAAAAATATCGGACAATTTAATGCGGTTGAACGCCGAAGCTGTATTGTGATTATGAACTACCTATTACTACAGCCAAGTGACAGGGATAAAGCTATTAGGGGTCATATATCTCTGCCCTTTCACTGCCTGGAACTTGGCAGGTTATGACAATTCATACTACGGCTGCTGAGCCTCGAAATAACTCTTGTAAACCCATAGTAGGTACACACGTTTGTCAATGACATTTACTTACTCGACCTTAATTTCTTTAACTTTGTATTTCAAATAATATTTATGTACCTATTTGCTACAAAGAAGTCGTTAATAAAGTAAAATTTGCCAGTCATTACTTTCTTGTAAAAAAAATAATCAATATTTGAAAAAAGAGTTGTTAAAATGAATGCGAATATTTAAATTTTTAATATCTTTAAAGCACTCGACACATTACTTATTGTCGTAAACGTATCGTATCCGTATCATCTCCGATTGTGAACGAGGCAGCGACGCGGCCGGATAGTGGAGGTCGTTCGGCAGCATTCCACGTCATCGATTATTTTTAGGTATACGAGCCTATAATGGTTGCGACGCGGTTTTGGTGATTATTTGGTCGTAAGAATGATGATTAGATGGTAAAAGAGGTTTGAGTAAAGTTGGCAATTATAAGGAGAGATAACTTTATACCGCGTATATTTCAATTATCGGTATTCCCTTGGAAACAGTGAAAAGTAAAGGTGTTAAAAAAAAAAAGGGTATTAACCATCTCTTTTTCAAATTCAAATCCGTCCTGCTGTTGCAGTGTGAACGGGTAACATAATAAAACACGAACTTTCGCATCTCACTTCTCATCTCAATTCACTAATAATATGAATACGAAAGTTTGTGTGTGTGTGGTGTGTTAGTTTGTTATTCCTTCACGCTGCAACGGCTGAACGGATTTGGATGAAATTTGGACTGGAGATAGCTTATACCTTGGATTAACTCATAGGCTACTATTGTAATCTCCGAAAATTAGGGAAAGACGATAATCGAAATCGCCCCCAATATGGGATGGCCCCGAATAACTGATTCTACGCGGACGAAGTCGCGGGCAGAAGCTAGTTTATAATATTACCAGGATTTTAGCACAGTATAAAGAGTAGTTTGTCTTGAAAAAGATATATGTGTACGTGGCTCGATTGTACAGTCAACCTTATAAGTAGGTGCACACTTTTGTACCTTGTCGCTGAAACGCCTTTGACAGATTAGTCCATAATTTCAAACATGACGTTAAAGTGACAGAGTACTAAAGTGTGCAGCTTCTTATAAGGCCGACCGTACGCGCCGCGATCCACCACAAGCACACTCAACTCAACAGAACACACCAAGCCGGTTTAGTCCGGGCTGCGCCTCTTTGGTTGCGTGCGTATTAAGTAGATACAAACCTAGCGCCCAAGTGGCAATAGGTAACAGAAACTCCTAATGAGCCGTATACGAAGTACTTTTCTATTTATACTTACTATGATTTTAGGGACTGTAAAGTTCTTGTCGAAACTAGAGGTAAGTGTAAGTAATGTACAGCTCATAAAACGATCTATGGGTTTATTTTTATCTTTCCTACTCGCTCTTATAAGCTCTTAATGCTAATCTAACCGACTTTATCCGATCCGAAAAACTTTTTATTCGCTACTGCACTGTGATATAATTTTTTATTTGCTATTATTTTCTGTTTCTTTAAATTGTTGTACGTTTAGCCATCCGTTGTATTTATTAATCTCTCAATCGCTCAAAGGTTAACTGGAAGAGATGCCTTAAAGGGATGAGTTCACTTTAGTACATTATCTTTTCTGTTTCTGTTTCTTTTTACTTTGTTATTTTCTGTTTGTGCAATAAAGAGTTTACATACATACATACATTAACATCTTGACTGAAGTCAATTTGTTAATGTCGAGTCGATGTTTGTTGTGGATGTTGTTGGAAAAAATATTCAAAAACAATCAGGGACTTCTATTGTAATAGAGCTAAACGTGATCTAAAACCCACAGACTTTAACTCCAGACACACGAGCACACATGATGGTAAGTGGAATTTACGATCGATAGACATTTGCTCCTCAAGATTGCAATCCTAGCACCTAATCTACCATCAAGCAACAGCATCATATGATCGTGGTAAAGATGCGGACGGACTTTGTGCAAGGTGGGTGGTAGGAACCAGCACTAACCATTTAATGAAAGCACGTTATGGGTCTATTCCATTTGGCGAAACTATTTTGGTCAAATGCATCATTTCACAAATTTTAATTTTCCAAAAATATGTTTTCCATCGCCGTTGATTTTATTTTTTATAGTCACAAGTGTAACTTTACCTAATAGACGTAGAAAGTCGATATCGCGGATATAAACCAAAATTAATGCATTTAAGGAAACAAAAATTTGGGAAATGATACATTTTCACCAAACGACAAACTCCCTCTTTAAATAATAAATATTTAACTAAATATTTTCCGAGGATAAAAATAACACTTAAGGAGTCACAAAATTGAACCAAAACAACATCTGAAGTCCGCGTACTGTGACTCATCTCCTAAAAAAGATACAAACATACAACGTCCAGAGAAGGATATTTACCAGTCTTGTTCGACCAGTTTTCAAAGGCTTTTTTATCTTCACATATTATACTTATGTTACTTAAGATATAGCTAACGGATTCTGCAAGACGCGTGCTCAATATCCCGTACTTCAATAAATTTTTAAATAAATCTTTACACACGGTTTAAGTTGTATTGCTTGCTGGCAAGGAAGACATTTTAGAGATGACGCGTTTTGGTGTAGCGTTGTATTAGATGCTATAGCAAGTTTTCTAATTGCCTTGGTTTTAGTGTTACCGAATGCTTAGTTTGATGTTTTCGGATGATATCATTGCTCGAAAGATGTTTGTCTTACACTTAGGTGTTTTAAAAGGGTGTGTTCTTGTGTATATAGTAATGTACACATGTACTCATCACACGGCCTTTTGAGGACGAATTTCTGTTGTACAATTAGGGTCATTGTACACAAGTCCCTTTTGAGAATTGCAAATACGTACGAGTTTTAAAGCTCTCGTCGAAACGAATGAATGGGTTTGCATGTTTGTTATAGCCTGCTTTCTTTTCAAAATGAACTTTTTTTGATTATTTTAATGACCATATTGTACAAAGTCGTGAAATGGTCTTACACTAATAAAATAATATCATTATTTTATTTTCACAAATTAACTAAACAAACACACTGTCCGCAAAGCTTTGATTATTATGAAGTAATACTTTGCACTTTTATTCAATAAACACGTTTTTTATTTAATTTCGCCATCAAGTTGATAAATTAAATTTAACGACACAAATGTTTTTAACGCAATATATTACAAATAAACATAGATTAATTCATAATTGATTATGGTTGAAATATTACATAAAATCGAATTAATTTGTAAGTAAGACTCTGTTTAAAGATTCTCGTACGAAATAGAGTAATAACTGATAAAACATAAAAACTATATTTGTATAAAATGGGTAAAAAATCCATATTTTTATTAACCAATAAACTCATACAAGTCGACGGAATGTGTGTTTTTTACTTAGACAAGTAGCATTTTTTAGATGTTAAATGTATAGACTGAAAATAATCCAACAATCAATAACAATAACAATAATCTGGAAGAGATCCCTTACAGATTTAAGTTCGCCTTTAAAGCTAGTTTTATTTCTATAATTTTAATATTAAGTGTTTACCTACTAGATACATACATAAATAATGATTGTTTTACTTAATTTTTTGGAGTTGCAAATGTTGCAATACAAAAGTAACACAAATATGTTATAATATTTCGGTTATATATTTACCTAACAAGTTCAGCAGTATATTAGACATCAACGCTGACCGGTTTTGATTCCGAAACCTTCTTTTGAATCTTTAACCGAATCCCATACTTGCACGGGCAACAATTATTTAAATATTTTTCACGCCTTAAAATATGCGTTCTAAGAAGGCAAAGAATTTAAACCGTTGAAAATAAACCTAGAAATTAAAACGAGTCGGTGCAAAAAAGACTCGTGCGCATGTGAAGGCGACCGAGGTGGCAATGCGTTCTGCATCAACCACTAAACGACCTAAGCAACAAATAGCCGCAACCCAAAACTAACCATAAAGTTACAACAAAAGATTGAATTTCGAGCAGTGCGCCAAGAATTAACTTGACAGTGTGAATGGTGGCTCATCGACTACCAGTCATTTGAGATTTTGAGAAACCACCTCAGTCCGCGTCAAACACTTGTCGCTGCTGCACGCATGCGTCGCCGCCATTGGCCAATTTGAATTTCGAACGTTCCAATCGACCGGCCAATCGCGTTCGATCTGACGTTTGATTTCTTTTTCGCGAGCGCTTTTTGCATACGGTGTCCGTTATATGTGGCCAGTGTTAACCCTTCTAAGAAAAGAAGGTTGTTTATTTTGTGACATTGAGACTGTGTTAATGACAACATTGTAAGGTCGGATTTTCTCACGTTACGGTAAGTTTTGTAATTTTTAATGTTAATTAGACATATCTTTTGTTTATGGTTTAGTGTAACGGCGTTATATGTGTCAGTTGCCGTCTTGTTTGTAAAGATTGCTAAAACTGTTCTCGTTGCGAAAAAATCTTTTGTTGTACCCACTTATGAGAAATATTTTGCGATGTGTATATACTTGTTTCAGAGTTAATGATGCCTATTCTTAACTTAACGATGACGGTTAAGGCTTGTGTTGCTCTTAGGTTTAAGCACTATTTATTTTCCATTAGGTTCTACATAAAGAATCAAAACTTGTTTTTTTTAGAGTAAAAAGTTTGTTATTTTGACGCTTATTCGACGAAGTTTAGAAAACTTGCGAAGTAGGTATGCTATTAATACAAGTTTTTAGGGATACGAGTTACTAGCAAGAGGGTAACATGATATTTTAAAATATCATCAATTATCACTAAGATTGTCTTTAGGTATCACCAATAGGCAAGAACCATGTTTGACCTTTTAATATAATTAGAAACACTTGGGTTAGTTAGTCAATTACCCTCCAAATGGTTTAGAGACCCTGCCTAGGAAGCTAGCTGCCACTGGTTCGATTTTAGCTAAGAAAAAATATTGGGAGGTGAGCGAAAATATTTATTTCTCTGCCTTGTCTGTTTTCTATATATTTAAGTATATACTCTCAACACATGAATATTTGCTCGGACGTTGATGTCAAATATTTTGAACCTGGGTCCGCTATTACTAAAGGCAGGGCGACTATCAACTAGGTTACCAGCGCCGACAAAACTAATATACAAATCAAAGACATTATTATAACTAGACTAGCTCGTTCCTAATATTTCAATCGCAGATAAATCTACTAAATTATAAATTACTTGAGAACCGCCCCCGCTTCGCTTCGGTTTATGTGAGTTTATTGTAACACCCGTAATTAATTCACAATTAAATATACATAAGAACGTTCCTCTTGAATCACTCATGTCTATTGATAAAAACCAAATTAAAATCCGTTGCATAGTTTGAATACAAAACTAAACTTAACTTTAACTTTAGCCAGAACTTACCAAATCTGTACTCTATATGAATATACAGAACGGGTATTAGTTAAGTGACATTCTTATAACTTGTCTACCTTGCCTGTGTACATAATTAAGATTTAAGTACAAATCGATTAATATCAGATAGAGATAATTACCGTCGTAATTACGACCTTATAAACAATGCTAAGTTGTCTACAATCGAGGAAAAAAGATAATAATATCCGGTAGCGTTTGTTCTTCGCATGTACCTGTGACTTGAGAGTCATAAGACGTGGAATCTGAGGTCATCTTTAAAAACGCAGTTTCATTGCGCGATAGTATGCTTTTCGTGATACATTGCGTCGCTTCAATGGATGGTTACAAGTATGGAACTGAGCCTGAACTTGTAAAGCTTTTACTTGTATTTGTCGATTCGTTCTTGGATGTTCGACCATGCACTTGTGGAATGTTTTTATTAAAGTCCGTTCCCAATATTCAAACTGCGGGTAGGTTGGGTTACTACGCCACCTATGATAAATTCTGTGTCCCACGATCTGGGTCTCAATAACCAAAACGCCTTATCCGTTCTTTAGATATATTAAACTTGATCATAAATATTTGCTTGAGACTGGCAACCGTGAAGACACGTTTAGAAATAAAATCCTAGATAATTTTATTTTTCAAACGTGTCACCTTTTTTGCATGTTTTTGATCGAATCTTCGAAACCCTATAATTTTAATTATTGAGTATATGCAACTTCTTACCATTTTTTCAATAAATGTGGTTTTAAAGTAAACAACAATTAATTGAATTTGTCGCTGCTATCAAGGCGCGCGCGAACTATCTCCATCTCACATGCTTCCTTAAAGCCATCCCTTTTCATTCTTGTGGGGGCGTCGCACCATAGGTGACCTCTTAAGTGACTAGAGTATTGTTAGGAGTTTCAAGATCCGTTTGAATCGCTTGCCCATCTTATCCTTTGACCTGCCGCGTAAAAGCAGTGTTCGCATTGTTGTGTTTCGGTGTGGGGCTAACAACCAATGAAATGACTAACATAGAGGCATTCTAAGTCCTCAGGTTTGGCAACGCATTTGCAGGCTTAAGATTGACATCGTAAGATTGCAAATGTCGGGTGTCCCTTGAAATCCTTAACAATGTTTATCCTAAACATAGTTTGTCAGAATTTTCATTTGCCCTAAATTGGTTTATAGATGAGTCAGGCAACTTTTTAAGTTTTCCAATTATACCTGCAGTTAGGTTAGGTTAGGGTTGTATAGGGGTGTGTCCTGGGTAAAAGAATAATATTTCTAATTAATCCGTCGGTAAGAATATCAAATAATATTGAACACCTATTTTTATTTTTTTAAATCAATCAAAATTGACAAATATAAAGCGCATCAAAGTTCAGGAGTGGGGGCTCGTGACGTCACAACGTGGTATAAAGTGTACCACGGTGTGACGTCACGCGAAACTTCAACGCGCTTTATCTTCGTAATTTTTTGTTTAATTGACAAAAGAAAAAATACTCGTTCAATATTTTTTATTAATGACGGGCTAATTAGATTCCTTTAGGACACTATCCTATTGTATTATAACAACTATAAAAAAAAAGGGAAAATTGCTTTAGGGTACATGAAAATTCGGGCAACCGATCCATTAGGACTAATGACGATTATGGATTCCATAGGGGAACTCAAATGTCTATGGTTTTCAAAGTTCATATATCAGGCCACCTATAGCCTATGTGTACATTGGCCTTAACGAAGCGTTTTTTTTATATGACGTGATGTCTTGAACTTCACTAACTCACAATTATAAGTTCTAATAAACTTTATTAAAATTACAACCTATTTAATGAATTAATAATTCTTAATAACATGATATGAAAAATCCCATTTGTACATAAATACAGCGTTAGCGTGCATATTGCAATATAAAATATATAATTTTAAGCAATTTCCTGTGTAAATGTGTTACACAACAAATATTCGTTCTGATAGTGCTTAATTATGTTAATTAAGTTTAGTGCTATGTTACAACCGACGCGGAACTTTATATAAGTAATTATCGCCATCAAATATATTGGAACAAAATATTGAATCTACTTCATTGCCTTCATAAGCCAAAAGGCGTTATCTCCAAGTCAATAGACAAAGCAGATTGAATCCTTTTTCGTTAGTAATTAGGTTCCTTTTGATACAGGATTTTTTTCTGGGATACGGCTGTTTTTCAGTTCAGTGCTTAAAATATAAAATTGACAAAAGGCACTTTAAAAAACAAAGTGTAAAAAAAAAACGTAGGTTTGTTTCAAAAGCATTCTTCCTGTTTGTTCATTATTTATTTAGAAAAAAAGAAATTTCAGCTAATGGCTAAAGAGCTTAAACCTCTTAAGGTCTTTTCTACGCCACAGCTAGTGCTGGACTTAAAAAAACAAAACGCGGTTACAAACAAAATGACGTCATTCCGACCGTCCATAGCCGGCATATCAAACACTGTTTTTTTTTTATTTTTATTCTCAGGAAATAATAATAATAAAAAAATGTTTCAAAGAAAAACTTCCATGATAATTATGACCATGATTTTAGACAGAACACATTTAAAAAAGTTCATGTTGTTAATTTCTCTAAAAATATTTTGTTCTATTGCCTTTACATTGATAGAAAAAAATTCATATCTACACACCTATACTACTTTCTTTGTTATTGCTCCTACTAAAGTATTTAATTTAGTCACATTTTTCTACAAATAAAAAAAATAAACACAACCAAGGAAAGTATCAAAACTAGTTCAACCATTCCGTTCCAAATTTAGAAAAGAAAAGAAAAATATAAAAACCGTCGAATAATTTTAACACCATGCTATCTTAAAAACGGTGAAAACATCAAATGTATCAACTGACCGGCGGCGCGCCGGTTTCACTTTAGCAGATGGCATCCATAACTTGAGTTTGACGCATGCGCGATGGAAAGCGGCATAGCAAGATGTCCGAGGAAGAGTTTATGTTCCGCCAATGTGGTAATTTGACCTCAAGTGGTAACTTTACCTTGTACGTGAAAAATTGATGTATGTAAACACTTTATTGGATGTCAAATAAGACATTTCTAAATCTTATCGCAGAAATCCAATAAGTAGTTACTTTTGATGTTCCTAATTTCTTTCTCGTGACTTGATGCTGTCATTATGACAGGGTTCCAAGGTGGCTACACAAATGAGCATAAAACACATGATTATAAGTTCTACCAGGAATGTACAAAGGCGATTCCTTTTACATATGTCTGTCCTTGGGGCCTAATATGGCTGTGTCTATCGCGTGACAAAATGTGGATAATACATCCATCACTTTCTGACACGTACTTAAGTATGAGAGTGACGGATGCTTTGTCCACATTTTGTCACGCGATAATCGCAACCATACTAGGCCATCTGGGTTTTTCTAAATAAATGTCTATTTAAGAGCACATACTTAAAATTAAATTAAAATAATTAGCCCATAGTCTCGTCGACGAATTAGTAATCGATTAGTTTAGATATGTTAGCTTATTTTAGTTCTCAATGATTTGTAGACAAGTTAATCACCACTCGTAAAATTATAACGTTCACGTATGTTATTTTTTCAGATATTTTAATTTCATGTGATTCTAGTTAATTGGTTTTAATCTAGATCAACACTTTTAACTTACATACAAGATTAAGGCCATAATCAAACTTAAAGTGTTATTGCGGCAAGTATCAAGATCAGGCCGTGTCAAGTAAATTCTCGCAACCGGTCATTTACATTTGGATTTAATCAAAACCGCGATACTTCAAACGAAAGTTTTTCTTGAGGTCAATTGCCGAGAAACTAGATAACATAAAAATTGTAACTGACTTGTCACGTGTTGGTTGACATTTGTAATAAATAAAACTGGTCAAGAGTGAGTCAGGTTTACTTACCAAAGTTCCGTAGTTCTCTTAATTATAAAGATTTTCCGAAGAAAATAAACTTTGGCTTTGCTAGCAATATTAATAACTATTCAAAATTACAAATTGATGCTTTTTGGTATGCTGCTCTACTGTGACAGGTAGACTGATGGGAGGAGACTGAACATTTATATTTCTCTACCAAGAAATTAAAAATTGGGTTGTACGCACAAAACATGAAGTTTTAACAAAGATAACTTAAGAATATGCAGTCGGAAATCAAATAAAATTATTTGCCAAAAGGTCAACTGGTGGCCAGTAGAGTAATAAAAATAATAATTAATAAACTACCTTTAAATCTATGTAGGCACGCAAACATAAACGATATAGCTACGCTATCATCTAATAACCATCTAATAATCAAACTGTCAGAGGGAATGAGCAAATTGTTTTATCGACAATTCCACTAATCGATGTTACGGAACATTATCCCATATCGACTGATACGATTATTCTGTAACATTTGTCCTCTTTGATAAGCTACCTGCATCTCCATATTAAAATAAATCGTGCCCACGTCACATATGTCATTTACGTCGCTTGATTGTCATGAGTAATTTTCGGAGCAAATCGATTTCTTAATTTATTGAAGATCCATTTATGAGTGGAAAGTTATCGATCTTCATCTACCGATGTCATGTTAATGACTAATTAAGTGACATTTATTTATCGATAGTCGATAAAACACTTTGGTCAAACCCTCTGACAGTTTGATTTTTGCTTTGAAGAATTCCGGACCTTGCTAATAGTAATTAACACACGATAGTAAAGTACACATTTTGCTTTAAATTGTGTCCACCGCAAAAGTCCATAAACACAATCAGTGCCAACCAACTTATTTCCAAACGAAACGGAGTCAACACCATGATCTTTGCAGTCACAAAACATATTATTGTAGGTACAATTTTGTATGAAAGGCGGTATTACTCTTTGGTAGGTCAAACTTGCCTACTATCCACTTCTCTGTATGTCGAGAGTCTGTATTCACTCAACCCAGCCTATTCAAAAATCACACTCAAAGTTGCGAATGTTCTTGTAGCTTTGCGCCTGAAATGCGGGGTCCGTGGGCTATAGGCTCTATTCTACTTGATAAAATAATATTGGTTTGTTATCGTATAGTCAATGTAGAATTATAATAATAATTCTTAGTTATAGGTAAAAAACTTAAGTAAAGCTCCTCTTGCATGTAGTTGTAACACTTGTAACACATCTGTATAGATAGATCGTTCGACATTCTACATTTGAATTTTGATGTACAGTCAAGGAATTTAATTCCTATACCACTTTGGACTATGTCAAAGTGAGACTAAATAAAATCATAAGAAGTCTCTTACGCTTTGATTGATTATGTCACTTTGACATAGTGCAAAGTGGTATCGGAATTAAATTCCTTGACTGTACATCCCGTATTCGTTTTGTAAATAACCTACTTATATTTACTTGATAGTTATGGCAATCGATTTTAAAACAATAACATGTGAATAACCAAAATGTTGTACTTAGAGCTTACTATAAATTACGTAAAGCACTACGAGTATTATTGGTTTCAACCTACTTCCATACGAGTATTCCTCATCTCCAAAGATCTATCACATAAACGAGTTCCTAACCATCTTCCAGAATAACCAAGTAATGAACAATGAAAGAAAACCACAGTTAAAATTGAACCGTAATAGTTAACAACAATGGTGAAACCCGTTCAACACGTCCGAGATAAGATCAGGTATACCATTTCTAATGTTTATGTTATCGATCAAAGTTAATAGGCCCATTTTAACGTGAGCTTCATGAGAGTAGAAAACTGGCTTTTTGCTGAGTAACGCTTGTACTGTTAGCAGAAGTTGCTGAGGACCAGCTGCCGTACTAAAGAAGGCAGCTAACTACATAGTAACAGTACAAGCATTTTAAATTTAATATGTTACTAAAAGAGTATAGAATGCTATAACAGCCAGAGAAACAACTCGCCTCTCAATCGTCGCATAATCTATAATTCTGGGGTCCTAATGAAAAAGGGAACAGGTCGACTTAACTCGTAATAAGAAAGGGTATATACATGAACGAAGTATACTAGACTTAAACCCTTTTTCACTTGATCTTCAGAAGACATATTCACTAGGACGCCATAATTTTGAACCAGTTTCATCATCCATCAGTCATTGATTATTCTGTTACAATCGATACTTAACACCTTGATATACCTAACAACTGTTACTTGATAGTGAAGAGCTGTCACAATGGCGACGTAATTACGAAATCGAAGCAAGATGGAAGTTAAAGTAGAATAAATTCCTGACTCTTTGAATATAGGTGGCATATCGAAATGTTAGCGCTCAATGAGCGCTAAAATTGTGACGATCTAAATGTATGTATTAAAAAAGCGACCAATTGAGGACTTCCTCCGTTTTGTTTTTCTTAAAAATCATTTTAGGCATAGGCGTGCAGTTAAAAGGCATTTTAGGAAAAGAAACATAATTCTAAAAAACTTTAAAATTTATTTCTGGAAGCAACATATTTGTCGTATACTTATCACGCCGGGTCTTGGTATAAATTTACTATGGCTAGATATCGGGAGTCAAAGGAGTGCTAAGTGCTAGTTGGACTCTCGCATTAAAATTTCATGCCATGCCAAGAGTGGAAGAAGAGGAAAGAGGACTATGATCTAAGATTGCATTACCATAAGGCCACCGTGATGATAATGACGATGTCCAACACACGATATATTTGTTAATTTATTAATTGAGACTGAAATGACTCGGGCAGCGTTTGTTTTAAGTTTTCGCAAAATTAGAATCAACAAGACGCATGCTTTTTTGTTTTTAAACATTCCAAATAACAGGTTATGTATCCCTACCTAATTATATTTATTTTATTATATATCGTAAGGCTGGTTCAAAAAATGAAGCCCTTCAAAAGTAAGACAGACTGACGGACAGCGTAACAGGGATCGCTTTGGAATAAGAAACCATAGGAAACGGAATCAAAAAGGTCATATCTGTTGAAGAGGTTTCTATTGCTAGTGCCCTATTGTTAATCATAGAAAGTTAAGTATAGTCCGGCTGATAAAATAAAATACAACATTTTATATTTTTATTTTTCATTAACAGTTTCACAGGGCACGATTACCACTCCAGAATTCAAGCCAATTAAAACAAAAAATTAATAACACGATATATCAAAGAAACGGACATATAAACTAATTTCTTTGGCGGCCCTTTACGGCCTCTAATTTGAAGAGCATGTCCCTCCAAGCCTCTGCATAAGGCTGCGTAAAAAATAACCTTTTATTTTTGAGCCCAGAAAAATAAAAGACGGAGCAGGCTCGCTCTGGGACGCAAGGAGAATCGAACGATGATATCATGCTGTAAATATACAAACTTAGTTTTAATAAACAATTCGTTTAGGGTGATCCTTTTTTTCTCCAAACTTCGGGGTTAAGTCAGTACAAGTCAGGGGTCAGACATTTTAAATGATTGTATCTTGTTTTATTTTATGATGTTCCATCCTTCATCCAAAAACCTATAAGATCACATTTTTAACTGACTGCCTGTTCGTTCTTCAGTTTCTCCGTTACTTGATCATCTAAAAATTGATATCAGCACCCTTACCTTGAGTTACAATTACGTTACTGGTTAGGCAGTCGAATGCTCTGTAAGAATACTTGCTAGATCTGCTAGGGCTTCCACACGCTAGCGAGTAGGTACGTTTATTGTAACTCCTGGTATACTGAATCTTGAAGTTCCTGAAGTTAAATATCATAGCGCTTTTACTCGTAAGACATTTTATAAAGCAGGTCAAACCTGACGTTAAAGCGACAAAGTTCAAGGATGACTATGGTGATGGTCACTAACTAATAGTAGGTACATTTATTCAGCAAAACTATGTAAATGTTAACGAATGTGTATCATCTAGAAACAACATAGATTGATATACATATTTATGTATTCTGCTTACAAATCTGTTGCAACTTATGAATTGCATAAAATTCAACAAGAAAGACATTAATGCTAACCATGCTAGTCAGCATTTCGAATTCCAGCTGCCTCCTTTTTATTACCATAAACATCATAAACATTTAGTCCTTACAATTTCAAATTTATTCCTCTACTTTATGGTTCGCGAGATATAAATGCTTTGGGAATCCAATTATCAGGTTCGCACATCTTCCAGGCAAGTTTATGCGTTGGTGGCTGGAGTTATGGCTGTTTAAACCAGTTTTCTCGAGAGTAAGGACAAGAAGAAGATTCAAACATGGTTATGGAATAAAATAAATGGTTGAAAGAACTAGAAAGCTGGAGCAAAATAACAAAATATTTGGACGACACGTTCACCAAGTTGGTAGGGTAAGATATTTACGAGATAACCGCGAATATTGATTCGTGATTTTTGGATATTTTCTATGTACATATTTAAGTATAACGTTGTCTAGTTTAAGCCTAGAGCTTAGTTTGGGACTAGGTCAAGTTTGAGTGTCTCTGATATTTTTTCATTTATTTACTTGAGTACGCGATTACTTTTCATCATTCAGTCTTTCATTATGTTGTGTTGTCAATTCATTCATTATTATAACAATAATCATCATCTCGGTGTGGGTCGAAACATGTCAACATGGGAATTCCCAAAGAACCTGCTAATTTATTAATACTAGAAGAGACTGCTATTAACGTCAGCGACTTCCACAGTAAGCTCTCTCTTAATTTGAGGACGGCATCTTATTGACTTTTTTTAACATCATTATCATTATATTCTTTGTCTCAACTAGGCGTTTCCATTTGGTAGTAATAAAAGTCACAGTGGCTTAAAAAAGCCGCTGCGTTTCCCACAAACATTGTCTTACTCAAGCGCAGGTCATAACAATACGTTTGGGAAACGTCGGCTACAATGGCGGGTGCGACCAGTACCGAAATCCACAATTGCATGCTTCATCAACCGAATCCAGTGAAATTGGACACATTGTTATTGTAAACGTTACGTTTTGTTATTTTTAACAGCGTTGTTATATATTACTGACATTTGTCATCTTACTTAACATTTTCAGAATATTAAATAACGTCACAATCAGTGAATCAACTTAAGGGGATGCAATCATGATAAAAAGTGTAATCCAAAAGAAATTCAACTAAAGCCTCATATGATAACAAAGTATTTATTCCTTTTCATTACCATACATACCAAAAAAACAACTAAAAACATTCACACAACTCGAATTGTATCTGTTTGAACAAACGTCAACCTTAATTTTGCGTTTCGGTCGAAACTCCACATAACATAAATACTTATACCATAATCACGAATTGTATAGTCAAGCACATGAAACATCTTTGCAATTTATCACATCGGGTTTTGTTTCTCGTCCGTCCGGCTCGAAGGACCAAAAGTCCTTTAGCCCTTAGTTCAATGACCTGGGAACCTGTCGGTCCCACGGTCGCTGGCTACCACACAAAAGCCTTAACATAATCATTATAAAAACCCTCTTTGGTTGCTTTCTGAGAAAGCTTGATCGATTTTTGTAAAAGGCTTGAAGATATTTTGAAGCTTCACATCGTATATTGTTTAAACCTTGTGTAAATGGTATTGTATAAACAATTTTGTGATTATAAAATGTGCCTGACTCATTTAAAAAAATGACACTGTGTTTATAGCTGCCTGGCATATTTGCTAGATGTATAGTTATTCGTATACGTACCATACCACACTGATGTTTTTTTGTTTATGCGGAAAAAAAAAACTTTAAAAATCAAGTTCTCAAACCTCTCTCCTATTTTCTCCATATTCATTATCAACCATATTTTTAATCACCTATTAAGCTCCCATCAAGGTGAAATGAAAAATGTTGTTTTGAACGTGTCTAATGATTTATATTCTTGGACCACAAACCCGGTCACTGTACAGTTAAACCTACTAACCAATAATGCACCTCTTTAATCTTCATGTTCTCTAGATAAGTAATGCTCCATCACTGTACGCTGAGCCACAGACTGACATTAATATTGTGGTATTCTGTTTGTATTTCTATACATCGTATTCTTAGATATCAAGAATATGTATAATATGTTGTTGCTTTCCGTTATCAATGTTACTTTTAAAATACTTATTGTTTTCTCGTCGCAGTTTTTTTAAATCGTAGTCAACAGCCATCGTTTTGATACTAAATTTAAGATTACGTAACGTAAATCAACACGCGATTAGAAGAGATCATTTTGTTTTCATTCATGTACTACAAAGCGGGAATTAAGCAGATTTACCGAGCAAGATACTATTACAGATTTTGGCAATACCTTGGCAATACCTTTGTGAAGAAGTTAAATTGTGAGCCATTATCAAATATACGAGTGATCTCTTGAAATACCCGACATTTTCAATACCCGCCTATAGAATATAAAAATACTTTATAGTGAAATAAAAATGTGAAACGCACTTTGTTGTTTTGATGCGGTTGCACCATATTTTCACTCAGCGGAAAATGTTCTGTCTTAATTATAAACGGAATTAGGTAATAGTCATTACTACTGCGTCATGGTTTGAAACACCATGGCGTTAATAATGTCATTATTTTGTTTTTGTATTACTTTTGGGGCATGAAATCTATTTCAGTGGTTTTCATACTGATTTTACTTCCATCGAATTGTACTCGGTTTACCAGTAGGTTTAATGGTAAAGATGGAAATGTAAACAATTTTCATTTCTAAGCCACACTGGAACTTTTACAATCTGACTTAAAGAATCTATAGAATAGAATACCATATGATAAAATCTAAATTGTACACTTTACAGTGACTGCCACTCTAACTAAACTGTCTCTGTGCTGTTCTGACATCAGCAGCCACTTCCTCTACAATTCCATCGAATTGTCGACACCTTCCGGGAAACTTTCTTTGCTAATTGTTACTCCACAAGGTTCATTGACACACCCATCACACGTGACGCATCGACGATGTTTTCCGCAATTCGACTTGGTTATGTCGCTTGTACTTTGATCATCAATCATACATTAACTGCCAAACGATCATTCTGCTCGCGAGTTTAAGACACGAATCTCTGTTGCAATACTTGCAATTGCAATGCAAACAGCAACTGTATCCGGGCCTTCATTCTACTTTGTTATTACATTGTTGACGTTATGTTTTCCCTTATTCACATGATAGTAAAGGAAAGAAGAATAGAGACTTGTAATCTTTTTAATCGCGAAAAAGCTTTCTAAATCGGTATAGGTACAAAGAAATTAAGGATACTTAAATACCAGTTATGCCCAGATACAAATATGAGATGTTATTATCCACTAAGTAAATGAGCGACGAAGTGAAGGCAAAATAATGAGTCACCTTGGAGATCCGGAGCAAGTAGCATTTAAGACTAATATGGTTAAGGGTCTTATTTGGAAAGATCTTGTGCTCGTTTTAATTAATAATCATCTGTGCATTTTGGCCTTTACGTCGTCGTATATATATTTTGTACTTAATCTGGATCAACAAAAAGTGCCTTGTAATGTTTTGGTTGTATAAGTTCCAAATTGCTTTGAGGGTGTTTATGGGTCGCGATGATCAGTTCCCATCTGGTGGCTCGCTTGTTCGTCTGCCTCCTTTTTCACATAGAAAAACCTCTGTGTTTTGTATAATCATTCCTCTGTGGTTTGGTACCCATAAGTTTCGAGCTTAATTTGGAGCTAGGTCAATTTGTGTGCAATCGTCACCCGATATTTATTTATCTATTTTATTATAAAAACTATGGTCATAGGAAGGTTGTGGTCTACTGCAAAATAATTGGTCAGTGCTATTTTTCCGCAAATATTATATAAAGCTTAGATTTTCTTTTAAAGGGTCCAAGTTGAAAGGCCTTATAGTTGTCAAATCTTTACTAGTTCCACAGAGTGTAAGGAGTCAAAATAAATAACTCCTATAACTCTATCTCTTTTTCTGACTATATCAAGTTTTACAAGCTAATGAAACTGAGCTTCGAACCTCAACTATACTTACATTGCAAGAGGTCTTAAAACGATTTTCGGATTAGGTAAGAACGTGAGGTAAATAACACAGTGTGAATACAAACTAGGGGTTTTATTCTACCCGGTAAAACTGTATTACTTTTGACATGTTATCGTTTTGGTTTTAACTTGGCCGCCATTATTGTCAAGTATATAAGAGCTATCGTAACGTTGGCAATACAATAACGTTACCAAAGAGAATAGAGACCGAGAAGGTTGTGTTATGTGCTATTGCATTGCAGGTTCAACCAAATTTCGATGAGAAACAAAAATATGCGAAACCAAGAACATGTGAAACAAAACAATACACATGAAGCGATTCTCAAACGCAATAATTTTGCAATAAATATTAGGAAATAAGAACCGAATCCTAATTAAAAGAACAATAGCAGTTACATTTTTCTCGCTTCAATTTGTTCGACAACTAATGGCCGTTACGCACCAGTAGAGTAAGACTTTTCTTTTATTATTCATTCATTCAGTGAGTGAAAGTGTACCGTTTGACGTTTTAAAGTTTGTTTACGTGCCTTGTTTACTAAAATGACGAATTGACGTTTCAACACTACTTTTTACGCGTCTGATATATTGTCGCACAACGTTTGTTGATTATGTTCATCGTTAGGAAATAAACGTGGTCGTTTAGTTATTTTATTCTACACCTATCTTTGAATCTGAAACATAAACCTGCCTCCGATGTCGTACGATTATGCAGTACATCCTATATGTACTTATCTTTATCATAATTGTCAATACTCTTACCGAAAATAGTTTACTTTTCCTAAGAATGTTTTTTTCCGTACAATGGATTTTTGACCTAATAAGTAAAAGTGTTTAATCAGTTCATTTTTCAAGTCCCAGCGTACTTCGTCAAGTACATCTTGCCGCAAACACCACACACCCCAGAGTTCATTGTAGTAGGTTGCTTTTACAATCACAAACGAGATTATAATATTTCAAAAAATAAATTTTCTAGATCAACTAACTTCAACAAATAGACAAGTCCATCATAGAGATAATGAAGTTGTAAGTAGATCAGCATACAATGTTTAATCAAACTGTATCATTCTTTAACCAGTTTCAAGGAATGCCGTTTGATATCTGTATTATGAAAGTATCTAACGATCCGTCTCGGCAAAGCCCTAATTTGCACAGCCAAAGGCGTAGCAATGCGGTTACGTCGATCGATGACTTAATTTCACTCTGGTACTGAGAACGATTTCCAAAATTAATTGCTTTTGAATCATCTCGGCTGATTCATCAATATTTTCCGTTTTGATATCTCTGACCAGGAACTCAAGTGACCTTAAACGTCTTCTTGATGTCATACTAAAGTTTCAAATGAAAAGAGTTTTAAATCTTCATTAACAGCCATATTATAATTAATTTGTATTTGTAGCATTAGTTAATGGTTAGGGTATTTTTAAAGGACGAATTCTGGCCGCCGGCTAGCTGACACGGTGAAAGTGTATTAGTAGTCATGTTAATTTTTGAGTTATATATTGTTAGGTATGTTAGTCTGTAAGGTATTTGTAAATATGGGCCTCGATGCCTGAAATAAAGTTATTCTTCTCTTTTACCTTCTCTTCTCACTCTTAATAAACCTATAAAACTTAACTTAGCTTTTCCGTTTTTTGGAAGAAATACCCTCAGATACCCTGAGATAAGACTAAGTAAGAAACACGATCTCCTACGGGAAGTAATAGAGGAAGTAGCTGAAAACTTATTAAACGCGTACAAAGTCGCCAGCATCCAGTTGTAAGTAACATTACCCAGAAATATCATAACACCACAAATAGAACCCTATGCTTCACATTATAGTAACTCAAAGAAAACTAAAGTCCAAATATTGATGATTTACGCCAATTTCTAAAATACCGCCATATTTTGACCATCTGTTTCACTTGCCGATGACGTCAGTGAGTGAACGACCTCTGAACGAATGGAACGTGTTGATAAGTGAATGATGAACCGAAGCAATATCGAATACGGCTTTCTTCCCAATTTTAAACTTGCGTTTATTGACCTTTAGAAATTAACTAATTGGTGAATCAATGATTTGATATTGGATAGAAAGCGTGTATGTCTGTGGCTGTGCGAAATTTTGGTTTTTGCTAACAAGCATAATTTGCTGCGGGTTTCTTTACATAATCACCAGTCTTGTCATTTTGCGATTTTATTCTTACTTTCATCTCTTATATGTTAATAAATTCTTCGGTATGTTCTGATCTTACTACACGCGATTAGTTTCGATTTTATTACGATGGTAAAAACAGAGTTAATGTATGTAAATCTTTTATATTTTATATAACCAATTATCCAGATTTGCCATGGGACTACTAAAATAGAGTATTGGCTTTCTATTTCCACTAAAAATAAATTTCTGTGTAGGAAAAGGGCTCTGGTATCAGTAACAAAATCAGTTGACGTTACATTAGTAAGTATAAAGCTAAAGAGATGGACTTTATTGTCATGATCTTTAATCATCATTATCAAATAAATTTGAAACCTCACACAAATAAAATAAATCATACGAAGAATAATTGTTACATAGAATAGGAGTGAGTCAAGCGATTCGTTTTGGCAATTTGCGGAAGGTTACGCAGGAAACCAAAAATATATCTAATAATAATAATAAGTGGGAAAGGTCATCTATCGTGTTATCGTGCTCATTCCATGTTCTTTTGCAGAATATTTCAAGATCTTTAAATTGATGGATGAACTTCGTGAGGAATATGAGGAAACTAGTTTTAAAACATGACTGGATGAGTTTTGATAGTTTCATAGTAATTACTTGCTGAGCCCACGTTGAATAATAATCATGGTACCAGTAATGGAATAGGAGCAATGTTTCTTTGGCTTCTATTATAATAACGATAAGGGTCATTCATTTATTTTGCAACATTAAACTTAAATTCAAAAAAAATATTGCATGTCACATTAACATAAATTTTAATATAGGTGGTTGTTATCAACGTGCATTTTCGTAAAATAAATTCAACATGAAATTATATAAGGGAATGACCCGGAGGGCGTCAATAAAAATTGTGTGCACTATTTTAAAGACTTAATTTACCTTCCTGTGACTTCTGTTAACGTAGAAAGGTTATTTAAAGTGGATTTTTTCTAATCGATGTGAACGACTGACAGCCAAATCTGTTAAACAAATTTTAATCGGTTTATTTAGTCACAATTTCACAAATCTCATAATTTGTGAAATATCATTATCGTCATCATCAGCCCAATTCCGTCCACTGCTGGACATAGGCCTCTCCCAAAATAAATAATATATAAAATAAATAATGAAATATATACTTATTAAAATACTTGTGTATTTGTTTTTTTGTCAACCATACTTTGCTACCAATACGGTAAAACAGTACCATACAGTTTTAGAATTAAGATTTAAGTTTCCATTATTGGTAGCGGTCCAACACTTGAATTAAATGATTGTCTTCTTTTGGAATTGATAAATATTATGACATACTTAATGATTTTTTTAGAAACTTTTGGTGATTATTGACTTTTACACGGAAAAATAACAAAAAGGTTACCTTTGGCCAGTCAAGTAATCAGATTTCAATTGCCGCTCACGCTTGGCCATTTTTATAGAAATATTCACGCTTCTTGGTCGACCTTGCCGGAGTCGTGTTACTGCAGCGACGGGGAACAGACAGACTGACAGACTTATGTTTAATACGGCTGATTGGCGAACATTATTATGATTAAGTTTTTACGGTGTTTGTTGTTTATATTGAATAAAACATGCTTGGTGAACTTAAAGTGGAATGTTAAGGTTAGGTTGTCATACAAAAACGTTTTTATTTATTGTTGTTTTTTTTTCAATAATGATGTTAGTTTAGTCAACAATGATTGGTTGGTAGGTATGGTTTACTGGTAGAGAATGTCTTAATGCATTAAGTCCGCCATTTGTAGTTCCTTTTTGTACCTACTGTTTAAATAAATCAGTTTTTAATTTATTTAATTTATGATGTGACGTGTCATAATAAAACTTTAAAAAGATAGAAATAAGCGTTGTAAGTACTATTTTTGTATTGACCATAAACCCAAATGCTAAAGAGTGGAATTCGCTTTCTTCGTCTTTATTTCCTTAGGTTTAAAATTTGTGTCTTCAAATCAAGAATGAAGAGACTTCTATTGAACCAAAGAGGTTCATCCTAGTCTTCATCTTCATTAAGCATGAGGTGAGAATAGTCAGATAGTGGTGGTAGGACCTTGTGCAGGGTCCGTCCGGATCGCTACTACCATCTTATCCATTTACCCATTGCCAAGCATCCGTGTTCGCATTACTGTGTTCCAGTGTGGGGATAAGACAACCGGTGAACTTACTAGAATAGAGGCATTCCATCTCAGTCGTCAGGGTTGGCAACGCATTCGAGGTCTTCGGATTGCAGTCTTTGATTTCAAATGTCTTTGGGTTTCAGATCCCACTTACCATCAGGTGGCCAGAGTGCTCGAGTGCCTTCTCATTGTCATAAAAAAAGGGACAAAACTATCACTAAGAATGAATGCTACAGATGTAGAGTCTAATCAAAAGACGTTCGTATCTACCTTGCTTTCTCACTTAGCTTACGTACACGTCAATAAACTTACCGAGAAAGCAAGATAACCACGAAGTTACCCGACAAAAAACGATGCCATCCGATTATTCACTACATTACAAACTTGTGCCATAACTTCACCACCTAGTATGAAAACGGACGTTGTCGCAACGTGACCTTATAGAGGTCCATTCCGGAGACTTTTAAATCGATTTTGAGGTGAAAGTATCGAGACAAGTGTTGCGCGATCCGACATATCGATGGAGATAGAACACGCAATCTCTGCCCAAAACTGCTGGGCTGCTCGTTAATTGAAACAGTCTTTGTTTCCCTCTGTCAAACTTGGCAAATTCAAGCATGCGGACTTCCGATTTGTAGCTACAGGTGATTCATTTTTATGGTTTATGGCCAGAATGTTGAGTTGTACAACCACTTAATTACTTACCACTTTTTCGTATTTTCGCGTCTCTTGATTTTGTATAACTGCAACTCTTCTGTCTTTCCGGGCCGCCGTAGACGCAATTAATTTGAACTATCTCACCGAGAAATAAGTTACCTATTACTTTTTTTGACTTTTTAACTTCATTAACGCTGGAACTAAAATGACAAACTTTGTTATACCTATACTTACAACTCGTACTATTGCATTATTTGAGATAGAATATTTAAATCTAAGTTCGGTCTAGCTCATCATCATCATCATCATCATGTCAGTCGAAAGACGTCCACTGCTGGACATAGGCCTCCCCCAAGGCTTTCCCCTCAGACCGGTCTTGTGCTTTTCGCATCCACCGCTCGGTCTAGCTAAAAAATAATAATTGTACTTTTAAAAAAAAATCAGGGTCGCCGTCATCTAAATTGTTGTACTATAGCTGTGGGGACAGCTTAGTTAGAAATAACAAAAAAAAAACAACATCAAATCATCAATCATTTTTAATCTTAGTATTGCTTTAATTTAAACATAATAAAACTGCTGTAAACTGTCTTTATTGCAACTACCACTGCGTTTGCTTTGTCCAAGGTTGCTTGATTCATTAAGTTATCTTGCTCTATTTGTCTTAAGAGCATTTCACGGTCGTGCAAGCAATATAGGTTTCATAAGACAACGCGTTAAGACCTTAATAACCTCACAGGAGAGAATGAGATGCCAAAACTTTTTTTTATTCAATTCAGAACTATTAAAGCATTTATATCTACATTTCAAAAGGTTCATGATCACTTTCGCAAATATTATTTTTGTTACTTTCCCTTACCTTAATTATGTGAATGTGGCATAAAAAATATAAATAATTTAGCAGATCAGTGGTATAATAAGCCTAAAACTTACTCCCGTATCGTATCGTGACGACGATGTGACGTATTTCTGCTATATAAGTTTGATACCTATATTTATCACACATAAAAAACGCGCACAGCTGTAATTCTAAACGTACAACGTATGTTTCTATACATGTTTATGACCAATGCTTCTGTAACATCACGACTTCACGACTAGCGTATATTTCCATCTAAAGATCCTCAGCTTTTGTGAATCATTCCTCTATTATCTATAAATTTTTTGCACAAAGCTGTTAACAATGATCACTTCCCAGAGCGAGATGATCAAGTTGCAAAAAATACTTTGTGAAGACCTTCCCACGGGAAAGTTTAAAGGTTTTGCCTTTGAGGTTATATTTGCCGAGGTTTTTTTATGCAGTGATCGAAATGACTGATGTCTATTTGATATTGGGCAATAGGGTACATTCTCATTGCTAAAATGAGTGTTATAAGTACCGAAGTTTAGCGAGATTAAAGCTTTGGGCCTCTATTAAACACGGTAAAAACCATATCGTGCTTGAGCTGTTATCGTATTGTCACCGTTTTGATAGCTCTTATTTACTTGACAGTAATGGCGACTGACGTCAAAACAATACCATAACAAATCAAAGACGATATAGTTTTTAAATTAAAAAAAAACGATCCGTTTTACAGTCGGGAATAGAGGCCCAGTTTCATTGGTCAACATCATTTTGCTTTTAGTGGTAACGTCACGAACTTTAATTGACGAACTACTATAGAACCTTGTCGCCTAATACCAACGATAAACTCCTATGTAAATTCTATCTCATCACTTGACGCTGTCATTATAACAAGGTTATATGGTGGATCAATATTTAAAGTCCGTGATCGTACATGGCGTCACTGCTATACCTTCCAGCGCAATAATGTTACAACAACTCATCAATGGATTTCTATAAGCATGCAGGCTATCAACCAATCAAACTGGGCCTTTGTATTTTTTTCGTATGGCTGATAGAGCATTAGCTATTGCACAATTAGTCCCCAATTTACTCACGTTGCAGTACAAAAATAAATATTGCCAAAGTTTGTATGATCCAATGCCTTTCTGCTAATAGCCAGTCATCATTACGAATGCGTCGTAGCAACGAGTTTTTTCAAGTAATAGTTTTAAATTGCTTAAACATCTATTTGGTGAATGTTGTACATTATATTTTAAAAATTATTACGTTTAAAAAAGAACAGAATCTTTTTCAAAGTTGCGATGCATGTTTTGTCATGTTTCAACCTCACAACATCACTCTACAGTTCTACACACATTTTTACAAAAGATGTTTATGATTATTGTGCTTTTATAACTGCTATGAAAGTATCAGACTAACGTAAAAAACCTTCAACTTTTCCGTTGCAGTAATAGTTGTTATAATTCAAAATTAATGTATATTCTATTCCATTTTCTGTTCAAAAAATCCCCTTCTTTATAATACAAATTACTATGATTAACATAACTCTGAAGCTTGGAACCCTTACAAAAACGCTCAAAGACTCCGCTGTATTCTCCACACTTTTTCTATTTCGATTTCTATTTCCTGTAGGGCTAGCATATTCCATTTACTTTCACCCATTTACGTAGACTTATCTATTAATCATTTTTGTATCTATATAATCCCAGCTTTATGTTCAATATCATTTGGTTTTGCAATATTAAATACCTATATTTTTTAATGACAGGAATAATTAGATAAACAAAGCGGTACTTATTCAGAAAATTTATCAATATCAAGTATCTTGGTATTACACTAACAATTACCGTACTGGTTATCGGTTAACTATTTAGAAATCAATTGTGTTGTACCGGAAGTCCACTGTCAACTTAACTGTTGCCTAAATAAGTTTCATTTTTGACTAACCCACGGCGCTTCCGTTCATTTCTTAACTATGTACTTAGGTTACTAATTTCGGTACCAAACTCCCCGATCCTTATCCAAATTGGACCCGTGATGAAGTTTTTGGCATTGGACATTTCATTTCTATGCTAGGCTTGCGAGTAACACCGGAAACAACGGCTACCTGCGCGGACGCATGCCAAGTGATTCTGTTCTACCCTCTGAACAAAGAAAGGGGACATGTACAATAGAAATTGTATTGCACATGCGACCTTACTATTAGCATTTAGGGTTCGATATGCTTTTGTGAATCCATCTCACGTCGGCCTTTTCTTTACAAACAACATAATAGTATTGGTCAGGTATACGTTTTTGTATTGTGTTACGACCACGAGGTAATGTAGGGGTTTACCATTGACCAAGATGGTGACTTTGGAATATTTTTCGTACTGTAGTAACGAAGAATACTAAGTCTATATTAAAAAAAAAATTATGTAGAATGTTGAAGTCACAATCTCACAATACATATTTTATAATTGGACATCATCGTTGGTTGATACAATAAACTTCAATTTAAATGGCGTCTTAAATTTTTGTGATGGTAAGTTTTTGTATTTAATTTAACTATAAAATCCTATTTATCCCATTCATACCAACCTTTATTACCAAAGAATGTCTTAAGCACAAATAAATCTATCAAATCAAGAAGGACAACATACCATTCACAAACCATCTTCATGTGCTGTATGCCCTTATAATAAGGCTTATAATCAGAATAACAAAACCATTGCCTAATGACTGAACATCTTCATGTCAAGGGCGACTTCGAGCGGCGTTTTGTTCCGTGCCAAATTTAAACCGTAGTAAGTTTAACCGACCACTGTATATTGATCTTCAACTTTGAACAAGTGGTAATCCGATGGAGATCAAGAAATAGTGGCCGATGTATACTTACTGCGTTTTCAATCATTCAGGGAGGCATTTGTTCCTAGTACAAAAGCCGTTGCATTGCTAGGTTTACATGCGAAGTAATATTGTGGTTAATAATTAATATTTAAATAATTAACGACAGAAATAGTATTTCATTATTATCATAAAGTATTAGCCGATTTTGCCTCCTTTAATGCTTATCTTCGAATTCCAATCTCAATATTGTATAGGGTGAACCAAAATTTACGCAAAATTTTAATTGGCCTCTGTTTGTACGGAAAAGTACTAGCCACTAAAAAAGTAAAACAATTGGATAGCTGACAATTTAGGTTCGCATTTTTATTGTTGAACAATATGAGGTTAGAAAGCCATGGAGAGGGCTATGCTCGGGGTTTCTCTGCGTGATAGAATCAGAAATGATGATATCCGCAGTAGAACTAAGGTTACCGACATAGCCCAAAGAATAGGTAAACTTAAGTGGCAGAGGGCGGGGCATATTGCTCGCAGGACTGATAGCCGATGGGGTCAGAAGGTTCTGGAGTGGCGTCCGCGGACCGGAAGACGAGCTTTAGGCAGGCTTCCAACAAGATGGAGTCACGACCTCGTCAGGATCGCGGGAGCGCGGTGGATGCGAAAAGCACAAGACCGGTCTGAGTGGAGAGCCTTGGGGGAGGCCTATGTCCAGCAGTGGACGTCTTTCGGCTGACATGATGATTTTAAAAAATATGAAAATTCAGCTGCGACAATTCGCAAATTTCGAGCATAATCATCTTCAGCCATGAAGCTCATTTTCACCTTGATGGCTTCGCTAATCGTCATAATTGCGCATGAGGTTCAGAAAACCCTCGTGCCACTGTCGAAAAACAAAAGCATCAGCAACGTGTCACTTTTTGGTGCGGATTTTGGGCTGGAGGCCTCATTGGAGCATACTTCTTCGAAAATGAAGCTGTTCAGGCAGTGACTGTTAATGATGATCGACATCGCGACATGATAGTCGAGTTATTTTTACCAAAATTGAAGGGTATTGAAGTGGACGAAATGTGGTTTCAATTAGACGGTGCAACATGCCATACAGCCCGTGAAACAATGCAATCACTACATGATACATATCCAGACTGTTTGGTGTCTCGTTTCGGTGACCAGAATTGGCCCCATAAGAAATGTGATTAACCACCATTAGATTTCTTTCTACGGGGTTATTTGAAGTCAAATGTCTATGCCAATAAGCCACAACCACTAACGCATTAAAGGAGCAGCTACAAATGCAAAATGGTCAAGGAAAATTTCATTAATAGAATTCGTATGTGCCATAGACATTTGGCTGATGTGCTATTTCAAACATAACCCTATCCTATGCAGTTATTGTTAAAATAATAAAAAAACAGTAAAAACAAAGATAAATGTGTTTTCTATTTCAATCAAATCTTGCGTAAATTTTGGGACACTCTTTATTTGGGTACCATACCTGAGGATTAAGACTCATAGAACCGCGGATGTATAAGCTACCTTATTACTTAAGATAGGGGGTTAAATTTGCTTTGACTTTGAACTTGCGCATGCGTTATTTTTATTTACAGCGCAGAATGGTGATAGCGATCAGAACGGAGCATGCACAAGGTTCTTTAATAATTGTCAGATAAAATGATAAAACAATACTTTTTTTTTAATAATCACCACAATAACAAAATCATTGACAATACATACACTAGCGTTCAAAAACATTGACACTACACACTCAAAAAAGACCGTATTTTTTCCATTTAGTTACGATAATTAACCTCAGTATCGTTGAAAGATAAAATTTCGTTACGCAATGGACGCAAGTTAACATTGTCTATTAAGTGTTTACGAACAAAATTTTTAAATTCGCCTATCTCTTCCATTTAAACTTAGCCAGTGCCTCCATTCTTAACTGTCAACAAATCAATCAAGAGTTCTAAAGATAAATATTGAATTATTTGCCATGGCAACACAAGGTGAGGTCATGTTTGTGTTGTGCGATAGTGACCCGGTCACAATACCGAGTCAGCAGTAATCGTGGACTTTGTACACGACTTGCACATGAGCAGAAATCAGTCGATAGCAAAACAATCAGCATTGTGTGTACACAATAATATCACATGAACGATAATCTTTATTACATAGTATAAAACAAAGCCGCTTTCCGCCGTCTGTAACTGTGTATGTACGCTGATCTTTCAAACTGCGCAATAGATTTTAATATTTTCATCAATAGATAGAATGATTCAAGAGGAAGGCCTTTTTTATATTATTCTGATACTGTTCTGATAAATGACATGAATTTTCTTAGTAATTGCTTTACCTAGTTTTATCACTTCAAACTTTTTCTGTATATATTTCTCATCAAACTATTTCCCTTATGCGCTATGTAACTGCAAGGTATGAAAAAAAAAACATAAGCCAATACTCATCAACAGTTACTAACATTCAATGCCAACAACCCATAAGTGGGTCCATTTTATATTGTAACCACAGAGCTCCAAAAGTACGCTACTCATGTAAACCCTACCCAACCTTCCAAACACGCAAGAGTCGTGACTCCAACTCGGACCAAAATCAGCTCATATTACACTTAATTGTCAATCAATTTGTCAAATTGGCTGTCGGTGCGGTCCAAAACGAGCTGCACGCACACACGACACGACGGTCTTACGAGTCGAGTCATTTGAGATAATTCTATAATCGCTTTATTCGTATGGTGTTTCTTAAACTGATTTTTTAACCGTTTTTGAACAGAACCCGAAATATAATGGATCTTGAAAAAATATAATGTTACAGTATTGTTTAGTCATGGATGAACTAGGTGTTAAATTATAAAGAAAAAATAAAGATACATACTGCTTTTAATAACCTTGTTCACACCTCTAAGGAAATAATGTAAGAAATACTATGTAAGTAATTATTCACTGTACTTCGATTTCTTATGAATAGTCGTGAATTTCTTCTGCTACAAAACCTTTCCAGATTGTGAAACACATGTTAATTTATTTAAAGATGAGTTACGTAACGAGTAAGCTACTTATATTTTATTACTACCTATAGTAGCCACGAATAAAAATAAATTTACATTATATATTATTGTTAACGACAAGTCAACGAACTCGTCGATAATACGTCGGCAATTCTTTCAATGTGACAACGAGCTATGGCACCCATTTAATTCAACGCCTACGCGTAAGAAAACTATAAACAGTTTGAGCTGGGACAATATTTTTGAAGGGTTCTGTAGACAATTTTACCTGCTAAATCTTGCGTGCGTTTTTTGTCTGCTTGAATTTCACAAGCGATTACATTTTTTTTATGCGAAGCGTGAAATGATAAATTAAAGTTAGCACAATATTTTTATTGCGAACATTTTTACTTTATGATAAGCTAGTTGTTACAAAATAGTTGCTCTACGTGTTGGAATTATATTCACTGCAAATGTGCAAAAGAAAACAATAACATTGAAAAAAAAAAGATATTTACTGAATAAAACTGATAGGTATATAAGTATTTATCATCATTATTATCATCATCTTGCTCTTATCCCAATCATTTGGAGTCGGCGCAACACGTCTCGTTCTTCCAAACATCCGCCGCCGCCGCCATCTCAGTCATTCCCTAGTTTTTCATACCGCTCTTCATACATTTCATCCATCTCTTCTTAGCCCTCCCCCTTCCACTTTAACCCTCCACATTCATATTTAAAACTCTCCTCGTCACATGACTTTCATTCCTCATAACATATCATGATAATCTATTCCCTCGCTTTTCTCTCACTGGTGCCATTTAAAAAGTTCCTCTTACATACTAATTCCTTATTCTATCCATTATTGTTACACACATCCATCTCAACATTCACTCTTTTTTTCATCCTTCTTCATTGCAGCCCAGCATTCATTTCAGCAGGCTACACAAGTTGCTTAAGTTTAACGTAGCAATTTTCGAAAACTGTCAAAATGTATCGAATTGACGTAGGCGCAGCTTACGTCAATTCGATACATTTTGGATAACGAATGCATCTTGTCTATGGCTTTACATCCATAGAAGACGACAGATCCTACCACGCTCTTATATATTAATATATCTTAGGAATGTAAGCATAATGCAATAAATAAATAAATAAATAATGTTGCCTCTTTAATTTTGGAATCAAACAATCACAGCATCGTGTTGAATGGCGTGACATAGCGATAAAAAATAAACTTGCTACACACTCGTTTTCTGATAAGGCTAAAATAATAAACCGTTCTGTGATTAAATCCGTCCGTTAGTACATGTCAAGGGCCTGCCTCGGGCGTCATAATAATTGCGAAACTAACATACCAACAGCAGGTACAGATATATTATTTCATTTATTAGTAATATAGGTTATACAAGTTTTTTTTTGTAATCCTAAAAATATTACAAATGCGAAAGTTGTGTGTTACTTTAGTTTGTTAATCCTTCACATAGCGACGGCTTGACGGATTTGGATGATATAAAACGACAAAGTTCCAGTAGGAATAACGATGTTAGTAAACGGCAGAAGTTAGTAATTACATATTAATGGAGAAGACGGAAAACACATTTAAGCAAAAGTAATGGTTGCTAGTTTGATTATAAAAACATTATGACATAATGAATACTAGGTATAAATAGTATAAACGAAGTATGTTTTTAGTTTATACAAAGCATACGCGAAAAACCTCTGTTACGTTGTTGAGTTGAAGTTTATATGGATTTATAACATCTTTATATCCATTGTAGATACCTTCAAGACAATCTAGTGTTTTAGTTTCAGGAATCTTAAACTTGTAACTAACGGCGGAACCCCAAAAACGGTTTTCTCTATGAAATTCCTAACTTTCTAAATAGTTATGCAAGAGTTTTACTAAATCAAACGTATAATAAACAGGCTTTAAATTCGTGTTATAAGTAAAAAACTAAATTCAAAGGTCGTTGGGTAAAAACGTGCTTTATAAATATGTATTAATGTGGTACGATTCCAGTTTCTGTGCGTACAGGCGGATCATATTTCAAATTTAATGGTAAAACGTTTTATTGGTACTATTTGACTTTATTAAGTAAGTAGGTAAAATTATAACGGGTTATGTGTTGTAACATAAGTTTTGATATCTTCAACTGATGTAAGAATTTAATTTATAGTAAACAGCGTCTAAATAAATTTCAATTAAGGTAAATTATCTATTCCAATGCTTTAATTATCATTGCAACCTTGTGTGTTTTCTATTATTGTTAAGATGCTAACTAATCAAAGTTCTCTTGTTAGTTGAATTAAGGTTCACTTTAAAGAAGCAAACTAAAAATCTTACAAGCTAATGCCAACAATTAGCATAAAGGTACTAGTTATCAACACTCATGTCATAAGTAAGATGCTATTCGGAATTCAACCTTAATAGGCTTACGCTTTTGTTTTGTAGCCAATTTTGTCATGTGCATCGAATGTGTATTTTTAGGGTTACAAGGGTAAAAACGGGACCTTATTACAAAGACTCCGCTGTCCGTCCGTCTGCCCGTCTGTCTGTCACCAGGCTGTATCTCATGAACCGTGATAGGAAGACTGTTGAAATTTTCACAGAAGATGTATTTTTGTTGCCGCTATAACAACAAATACTAAAAACAGAATAAAATAACTATTAAAGGGGGACTCCCATACAGTAAAAAAAAATTGCCCTATAAAACGTCACAAGTATATTATTATGCTTACTAGAAGGACCCAACCTTTGTATTGTTTTTAAATTTTGTGATAACCAATAAATCATTATTTTTTTTTAATCAAAACGGCAACAGGTCTGGTAGACGCTTGAAATATTCACAGAATATTTAGTTGTAAATTCACTTAAAAGTAAATAAATAAATAAATATTTAAGGGGGCTCCCATACAACAAACGTGTTTTTTTTTGTAAAGTACGGAACCCTACTTGCGCGAGTCCGAATCGCACTTGGCCGGTTTTTTCCATGTTTTAAAGACGTGCCTGCCTCCATGTTCACCCTGTATTTACGAGTCATTGGATTGCAAATGGCCGCCAAGTATGGCAAGTCCATCCGCCGCTCTTAAGGCTATGTGGATCACTGGAAAGCTTGAAGGTGAACATGGTTAATTTATAGGCTAAACGTATTTAACTGGATAATTGAGATTAACTGCTGTTAGATAACTTGTCACGATTTATTGGGATTCCAAGATGAGTCTATGACGTAAATGGCCAATCGTTTTGCGTGTTTTAGGATGAGATGTAATATTCCTTAATTGCTGCTAGTTTGAATATGTTATAAACAATTTTGCTTTTATTTTAACAAAATCATCTTAATTTTTTTTCTGCCTATCAGAGATTCATAAAAAGTGTATTCATATCGAAATTAAATACTTTTAATTCAAATCGTTTCATTCTTTACGTTTCTGTTTGGTCGGTCGGAGTTTTATAAATATTCAAACTGTTACATATAATATTTTAAATGACACTACTAATAAATGCTGTCAACTTTCATTTTAGTTTATGGAGCCGTGACTATTCTTTCTACATTATAAGAAACAGAAAGTTTTTTACTTTAGTTTCGTCACCGGGTTAAAGAATGATGCAGAAAAAAACTGTTCAAAATTCAAACAATAAAACACACTTGCGAGTAACTTAGCCGCGAGTAAAGTTCTATCGTCAATTATTTATAATCAACCTGTATAAGAACTATCAACCGGATACTGCATCTATTGTGTTAAATTGAGATCTATCGCTGAACATGATACTTATGAATTATGAATTTATGAAATCGAATGAACCTTTTCTTTTTTTAATGTACAGTCATACCACATCAATGGTATGCCACTTGTTTATTTCTCTGAATTTTGTCGTGTAATTCTGTAACGTACATTTTGAAATTTAGGGTGCTCCAATATTGGATTTATTTATTAATCTTTATTGCAATCTTTATCTTTATTGCTCATAAGGAAGCTCAGAGTCACTCAGAGGGCTATGGAGAGGGCTATGCTAGGGGTTTCTCTGCGTGATAGAATCAGAAATGATGATATCCGCAGTAGAAGTAAGGTTACCGACATAGCCCTAAGAATAGCTAAACTGAAGTGGCAGTGGGCGGGGCACATTGCTCGCAGGACTGATGGCCGATGGGGTCAGAAGGTTCTGGAGTGGCGTCCGCGGACCGGAAGACGAGCTGTAGGTAGGCCTCCAACAAGATGGAGTGACGACCTCGTCAGGATCGCGGGAGCGCGGTGGATGCGAAAAGCACAAGACCGGTCTGAGTGGAAAGCCTTGGGGGAGGCCTATGTCCAGCAGTGGACGTCTTTCGGCTGACATGATTGATTGATTGATTGCACAAAAATAATTCAAAGGCTTCAAATGCTTTACCAGTAAATGAACACCATCAAATTTACCACAAGCAAGTGGCACGCAATAAAACATCATAAAAGTCCAACCATTACTAAAACCTGTTAAAAGTCGTCGATAAAATTGAAGCCAAAGCTTTCAAAGCTCATCGCGTCGTTAACACTAAAATAAGCTTTTAAGGTTTACAAAAACCAACGGTCCCATTGTGGCTTTAAGTAAGATACTTAATCTCTTATCTTTGAATAGAGGAGTGTATAAATTCTCAGAGGGAGCAAGATGGCCGAGCGGGCCTGCTTGCCCTAAGTTATTTGATAATGGTTTACGGCACGTTCCAATATTGAATATATCTCTTCCGCAACGGCGCACACGCACATTTGAGTCACGTGGATGAATTCTTATAGGCGTGTGTTACTGACGTCATTTTAGTGCGTGTGCAGCTGTAGGTACTACATGAAATTTTAATACGAAGCGATTTTATAAATACGTGCGTATAGATCACACGCCGCAATGGAATTCCAGCTTTATGCAGAATTACCTGCTTGACATTCAAAGACATGTTTCTTTCATTTTCCGATTCAAGGATGACGAGTATGGCTATGTTTAAATGTAGATAAGATATAGATTGATTGGAACCGGCTATAGGTACCTACACCTTAACTAAGGCGGGTCAATGCAACCTGGTACTTATCATTTATAATACCAGTATTAGTGTGATTCATGTAATCATCTACACGTAAACTTATTACACTCCCATACGACCGAAAGGCAATATGTGTATGAAGAACATAGAAACAATCAGCCCTTTTGTATACTGACGCATCTCTATTTCAACAGCTGAAGCACTATAGACCCTCTTATATATGTGAAACGTTCTAGTAGATCATTATAGGAGTTACAGCCTTTTGAATTTGGAAGTCGCTGTATGTATTATCGGCGCAAGCGCATCGTGGCCTTGACAGCGTGACTTTTGTAAATGTCGGGATCAAACCAAAGGCCGCCATTAAAGTCTCATAATAGTAATCATACCATGTAATGTGCATACCAGCAAATTAGCGTAGCATCTGTTGATGATTGATATTAATTTTAACTTGTGATTTAGGCACACAATAAGATCTTATACGTACGTATATTCAATAGTAACTCCTTAATAGCAAGAGCTTAATTTTGCAACAATTTGCAGTAATTTAAGAGCATACAAAGGCGTTTGGGTAAAAGTGTTATCATTTGAAAGTCATACATTTTCAAGATGGGCGGCCATTTGTAAAAGTGGTAAATTATGATTATGAAACATATTTCGTTATAATATAATACTCTAAAGTACATCGGAGCCAAGATATTCAAATATTAATACGTGGGCTTACTTTTAATATCTCATCTCCGATATTATTTAACGCCATAAATTACATATATTTATGTGTATTTATAGGTATCCAAATAACTATGTAACAAAAAATCATCCGTAGCCGCTGAAAAAAAAAGACAATTTTCTTCATACAAACACAAACTTACCCAATGCCCTTTTACACAAATTGCGTGCTAAAAAACAACATCCTTTATAATAAACTTGTGGAAAGATTGTTTTATGATGTCTATAAGGAACATCACGAATCAGCTTCATGGTAAGTGAGCTGTAAGACATTTGGACAACCCCGAGCTCTAAGATGGAATGCCTTTTACCATATCGTGCGTTAAAAAGAAAAGTGGCGTTATTCAAAAAAATATCAAAAGTGTTTTATTACATAAATCAACTACTTTTTGCCTATATTTTAAGTTGGCAAAGCGGCCCTCCGCAGTTTTCTACCTATCACTACAGATGGCACCGTTGTCATTTTTCCACTACGCTATAGTCCGCCATCTTTTTTGTAGAAGAGCGACGCTCTCGCAGTTGCAATCCAGTCACAGTGGTGAATAGACGTGTGTTTTTGTGGAAATCTGACATATCTCGGAATAGTGTGAAAATTTGATATAAACAGGTAAGTGTTATTTAATGAAAAATGACATTTTAGAAAAAACTACTCTTCAGTCTTAACTTATCAACGTAATTTAAAATACTAAAATGACACTTTTTGATTTGAGTATAGAAAGTTAGAATAAAGTTTTGTACCAAAGTGATACCTTTTGTAAGATGACGTTTTTCTTTATTTATTTATTTAGAGTTACCGTGGGTTCATTGAATGTGAAGCGTCACTTTTAGAAATGAGACGTTTAAGTTCAAAATACTACTATGAAATTTTATGGTGACTAATAGAAAAATAACTGCTAGTTTTGTTTTTTCTAAATTAGGAGTATAAAATTTATTTGTTTGCGACTTTTAAATAAGTAAGATTTACTTACGTCACAATTAAGTCTGTCAATGGAAAATCAAAATAACCTAAAACCATCTTTAGTTGACCAACGTTAGTTGTTAATAATGAGCTGAAATGAAAACATAAAATAGCAAAAACCACCGAAAAACAATTTAAAATGCACAGACATAAAACATAACACCATGCTTAAGCAAAAAAATACCATGAGCTGATACCCTGTCCCATACTCAAGATAAATAGATGATGTGAAGCGTAATAATTAAATACCTAAACGTTTGTCAAAAAAATGTCGTTAACACACTATGATATCAAATAGAATTTTACGTGCGTCTTGTGTATAAATTTAAATAAGCTGTAAACTCGAAAAACATAATTATATTGAAATTAATCATTCGGCAACCATAAATCTAATTTATTAAACTTGAATACCCACGAGAAAGTGTCAGAGTGTCATCAAGATAGGTATATTATAGAAATGAATCGTTTGGCAACAAAAAATCTAACTTATAACACTTGAATACCTACGAGAAAGTGTCAGTCTAATCAGGATAGGTATAATATATAGGTACATTTACTTACACAGACTTGTGGTTATCTAAATTCAAAGCGTTGTTCACTATACGCTTAGTGCGACTACTTATTTTATTGATTTTCGTAGCCAAATCACACCACTTAACCAAAATTTTAACATAACACGTGCAGGCTAACTCGACATTTGGCTGGCGACTGCGCGTTTGATTCAAACGCGCAGTCGCCAGCCAAATGCCGTGCGCCGGAGCCGTTCGAACTCATTCAAACGGTTTGAATGAGTTCGAACGGCTCCGGCGCACGGCAATGGCATGAAGTTGGTGGGGGAACAGGTACTACCAACCTAAACGCGTCAAATGAAACGAACAAAGACTAACGTCTATGAATATAAAACTTGACTTACAAAAACTAGTAACTTCAAGTAAGAAACGAGCTAGGGCCGCCGGAGGGACTCTTCAAGAAACGAACACTTGATTTTCGAAGTGAACTTTAATGTCTCTTAACAAAGGTGCAGATACAGTGAGGTTTATATAACTAACTTAATTTATTGATCCAGATCGATCACACGACCTTATGCTACCGCGATGGAGAACGTAAGACACTCGCGGCACCTTGATTCTCACCAAAGTCGATAATGTTCACTCAGCACTTTCGTGGGAGTCCGGCAATCGGTTATCGGGAAAATTGGGTGACTCAGTGAGTCACGTTGTCGCCGTGTGGGAACCGTATGGCGTAACACCTCCCCTCCTAGACGAGTGACTATTTGCCAATGCTTAATGCAAATGTCGCGGCTCGACGTTCTTCCAGAGTTTGGGTACCAGTGTCCATTCTCGGGAGTTCTATCTCAGTCTGCGTTAAAGTCTTCGGCCGGTGTTTGTAGTAGTAATAAAAGATAATCAGTAGAGTTGCACTGAATAAAATGATGCCATAAGTGGGTATCGTTGTATGGTATAAACTCGAGAAATTTGGTTCGTCTGTCACAGCTGGTTGTTCCATAAGTACTTGATGTTGAATATTGTGCAAGGTGTTCAAGTCGATTGTAGTTAGATTGTAACGAAGTGATTGTTTCGTTGAAGTCGGAAAAAATGCTGATTTGGGCAGCGTCATGATTTCGACAGCGTATCCTCGGGATTTGTCGTCCATGTTTATGATTGTGAATTCGGGTGTCCGTATTTTGCAATTTCGTGGGATAGTAGCCAAGAAACTTCCTTTAAGAGTACGGTGTTCCTCCTGTCTGCATGATATCTGTACTTTAGTTTCTGCCGGAAATGAAATTATATAATGTTGACTATCAAGTTCCAAAAGGGCTTCTTTAGTAAGTGATACGGGCGTGGGTGTGCATAGTGTGTCCATTTCTTGTTCGTGTATAAGGCGGGCTATACAGTCTCGTTGAGTCCGGGTCTGGTGGATGGTTTTTTGCTTGCAGATGTACCATGTTTCAATCTTAGGGCATTCAGCCTCCATGTACACAAATTCCTTGGAATTGGTTGCCATAAAGGGAGAGGGCGGTATAATGATTTGGGAATATTTATTAGGTGTAGGACATAGTCTAAAAAGATCGTAATTTTCTGGGGACAGGATGGGAACTTTAAGTACGATTACAATCTTGTGATCAATAAAATAAGATCCTAAATTAATCATATCATAGTAATTTCTTATATCTATGTCTAATATAGAGACAGGTCCGTAAAGAGCCTTTATCTTACTTATCATATTTCCTAAGTCATTTATCGTTAATAGTGAGTGGTGCATGGAATTGGTGTGACTAAAAGCTAATATATTTTCTAACCTAGTTAGTTCAGATAATAGATCTTGAACATTTTCACTGAAAATACTAATTATCTGGGACAAGTGAGTATACTCAATAAAAAGGTTACTAGTTCCCTTTGTGCTATTAATTAAATGTGCAACCGCTTTTTCTAGCCTGTTTTGGTTGTAAGTTAAATTATTTAGAATGTGAGTTTGTTGGATAGTCAAATCTTTGTACAAACTGATGTGTTTATTAAAACTTGTAGAAATTGCTTGATTCTCTTTTCGAAAGATAGCCAAAGTATGTTCTAATCTTAATGCGTCATCGTTATCCAGGTTACCAGTCACACTTTTAATAAGGGTACCGAGAGGATTGAGGAGACCACGTTTGATACGCTTTGGTTCAAAGGATTCTAACTGTAGCATAGTTTTATTTAATTTAGAAAATAAGTATAGGATTTGGGTTTTAAAAAACGGGAAGTTTTGGTTAGGGAGTTTGTTTGCAGCTTCTGATAATTGGATCTGTACCAGTTCTATTTGTCTTTGAATTTGGTCAAGGTCGATTTCTTGTATGAAAACATGGTCATGAGATATAATTTTCGTTGATCCCAATTTGAATAGTAAAATACCAGGTCCGTCAGAGAGGCTGTCAAGTTGTATGTTTGAAGGGCTAATTTTTTGTACAGTTCACGCTTGGCGGAAACCGTAGTAGGTAATGATTCATGTAACTCACAATAGGTCATTATTGTACTTAATAAATTTTGAACTCGTTCGTAAAAAACGTGGGGGGTATCGGAACCTTGTGTTAACATGGATAAGTCAGTATACAGAGCAGATTCATCTCTATGATCTGAAAATGAATTTATTAATGCATTTCGGATGCCATTCCAGTCAGTTGGAATGCCGTTCGCTGCTAAAGTAGTGGCGGCACGACCAGTTATTTTATTTAATATTCCATTTAAAATGGCTGAATTGTTAAGGTTATTCCCGGGGGTTGTATCAGAATATGTCAAAATTAATTTGTCACATATGTCTAAAAATCTGATAAGTACATTTGAATTTCCATCAAACTCTGGTACTAATCTCAAGGCTTTCCAAATTTGATCAATCTTATCTACATTGCGTTCAGTAACATCGTTACCTGAGTTCGCCATCTCTACGCTTTCGTCTTCTAAAATATTTTCTAAAGATGATAGATCTCTATCGAATCTGTGCGTTCGCCACGAATCGGGCTTACTAACACGATTTGCGCGTGGGTGAAAAATTTTGGTTAAAATACTACTAGCTATCTAAGACAAAAGTAACTTAAAATGGGGCTGCAAATGGGGTTGACAGCTAAGTTAACTAGGATAGGTGGTGCTGATAGGGTTGGCAACCAATAGGATTCATGTAACTTCTTAATTCTAAACTCACAGTACAAGTATCTGCATTGCAACTGGAACTTGACGAATCGATGTGTGATACCGTTGTCCGCTGTTGCTACCGGTCACTCGGCCACTCGTAGGTTCTCCTTGTAGACGTTACGTCGACGAACGACTCTCAGCACAGCACAGCACTCGAAGTTGGAGGCACGCACTGATAATGTCCACAAGAACCGACTGCGCCAGAAACGAGCTAGGGCCGCCGGAGGGACTCTTCAAGAAACGAACACTTGATTTTCGAAGTGAACTTTAATGTCTCTTAACAAAGGTGCAGATACAGTGAGGTTTATATAACTAACTTAATTTATTGATCCAGATCGATCACACGACCTTATGCTACCGCGATGGAGAACGTAAGACACTCGCGGCACCTTGATTCTCACCAAAGTCGATAATGTTCACTCAGCACTTTCGTGGGAGTCCGGCAATCGGTTATCGGGAAAATTGGGTGACTCAGTGAGTCACGTTGTCGCCGTGTGGGAACCGTATGGCGTAACAAGTAAAAAAACACATACTACATTTAAAAAGTTATGATTAAACTCGTTCGACCACATCAAAACCTAGTAAGCCTCTATGACTTTTTGAATACCTAGTAAGTGCATGTCATATACTAGGTATTTGAAATAATTTTGTGACATACTGGATTTTGAAATGGTCAAGCCCGTTTGTTTCTGTAGGTACTTAGTAGGTTTCGGGGTACTCATATCTGTGAACCTGACCGAGATAGGTCTCTAAATGATTTTGCATCCGGTAGGGACTTACTAGGAACCACGTTTTATGCAAGAAATACAAAATTGAATTTTTGAGACTTGCTAGGTTTTGAAATGGCGCAGCCGAAAGCGCTGCGAATTATTGAGTATAAGTTTATGTTTTCTTTTTTATTTCTTTAAAAAGTACCCACTTTTATCCTACTTGAATCGATATAAAAAAATAATAATTTTATGTCGAGTTTCGAAAAAATCTACCTGTTTGATTTGGTTGTTTCGCCAAAAATATTACTTATTTCGCATCATGTAGCTTGCTATTGGCAATATTTTTAACACTTCAGTGTAATTTCATTTGCTTTTTATATTCAATAAACAAAGTTTTCTTCCACAATTTGTATTTTATTTCATAAAAGGTCACCGTAAAAGGTTAACTATTTTTATGGAAAAGTGGCATTTATTAGGCTAACAAGGCTTTATTTCTACTTTTCACATTACATTTTTATAAAAAGAAATAGAAAAAAAAATTACGAAGAAAGTGATATATAATACTTAGTTACTTGTTCTATACCATCTTCAACATATTGAAATAAGCGTGCCCGAAACTTTTAACTCTCGTCCTGTAAATTTTGATGATTTTGAATAACGTCATTTTTCTTTTTAACGCACGATATGTTATAAACAATATGGCCATTCCATATTTTCCCGTGGATATCGTAAAAGACGACTAAGGGAATAAAGGCTTTGTAGTACTGTTAGGCGATGGGCTTGCAGCCTGTCACTAATACGCTGGTGAACATCTTAGCCTGCACTGGTAGCACAAGTTGTATTTTTTCGCTTCTCGCTCGCTTCGCTTTCGCTTATCGTTACTGACTAGATAGAAAGGGACAACCTAATCGCGGGCAAATTGTGCTAGCCGAATTGATTGGGCAACACATGGTAAAAAATTATCAACAAGATTTAAGAGTTGGTAGTACTTCTGTAGCTCTGCCTACCCCACTCTGGGATTCAAGGCATCAGTTTATGTATGTATGTTTTTATGTCAATTAATCATGGATCATCAGGACTTTAAGTCCCGAAACTTTATCTACTGCCAATATCCGTCTATTGCATGTGCATTTTAAATTATGTCACCGTAACCTGTTCGAAAGCTACGAAATTAGTCATATTTTCTAGTAGGTATATGCTAAAGGTCACTTGAGTCAATATTTAGATTAGATTAGAGTTTTCTAGTGTAAATTATATTACAATGCTAAAAATTTGAAACTACTATAAAATATATTCAAAACTTTCTTCGGCCAGCGGAATAAAATTAAACTTATTGAGAATGATCAACTCACGCCTCCTTTGAATTTCAGGAACCACATAACACTCTAAAATGAAAGTGAAGTAGTATAAATAACTCCTTTGTAATTAGATCTGCAATTACAAGAGAACGTCTGGTTTTAACACATTTATTTTGAAATTACTAGACTGGAGACGCGGAAAATGATGACGAAATTAGGATGCTACCTGCGACATACATTTTTATTACCTAGAAAATAAGTAATTAGTGACTTAGTTAGAAGTACAAAAATGCATTCGTAACTATTATATTCCGATTTTGATTGATTATATACAGAGTGATCAATTTTCTATCATCTAATTTCTCTCTCTAAAAATAAATAGGCACTTGTATACATCGAAAACCACTGAGACAGAGGATATTGCGCTCATCACACAAATATCACAATAACTTATTGCAGAATTTATATTTTAATTTGGCTATCAACAAAATAAAAGATCCTTAAAAGGTTCTGAATGTTTTGGTACATATATACAGATTAAAATTAAGACGAATAACGTTAACTGAATATTTAGTAGCTACTGATTTTTTATCCTCACATGGTCAGAATAATTTAAAAGTAATTATACAATTTACAGTCGAGAGACGTCCGGTGATTACAAAATAAATTGTAACTAGGATTTGGAATGTTTAAAATAACTTAAGCTACTGAGTAATTTAATAGATCGTGATCTGAATACTCAATCATGTGTTTATAGAACTTTTGTCCTTGTAAAGAAAGAATTGATATGTAAATCAATGTTTTGGTACTGTTCAGTACAGCATTGGTAAAACCGACTGGTAACCTAGTTACACAAAAAGTTGTCACGAAGAAAAACTGGAATATACCTTTAAAAACATCTTAAGTTCTTAATGATTCTAACAATGTAAGCAAAGACTGAAAAAACATTCAAATAGTATATCGGATTAAGGGTTTTTCCGAATTCCGATTAAAATGATCAATATATCAAATCGGTGAAAATACATGGGAGTGTGCTTGGTAGCCCTCAAGATGACCTATTTAAATTTTTCATTTGGACCACAAGAAACACGACGCTCTGTATAAGGCCCAGTGATCTAGGACATTGTCAACTTTGCTATGTATGTATGCTAAATTTTCACCTACGACAGGTGATTGACAGGTATGTGGAATGGCGTGCTGTGCCACGACTTTGCGGTGCGGCGGTGAGCGACAAACCATGCTTGTTACATTTATATTCATTTGTTTAATGCCAGCTCTGTCACCATCACTCTAAAATGGTAGATTTATATTGGGTTGCTAAGCAGCAATAGTAAGTTTTTACTAAGTCCAGTTATGCAACAACGTATAAACTATTAATCTCCGAGCTCAATATTTTCTGTATAAAAGCAGCATTTCAACTTATTATGAAAGATTTACGCCGAATCATAGCTGGCTCGTTGTTATGAACGGCGCGTGCACATTATTTGATTACGTTTTTTACATAATTTCCTGCAAAAAATTGTTAAGTAACAGCACAGCAGGCAACGTTATTCGATACGGGTCAGAAACTTAATAACTGTAACTGGCTTTAATTGACAAATCAGGTTGTCATTTTAGGCAAAAAAAAATGATATTGTAGTTTTTATTGTATTTTGTAGTTGGCTAACCAGCCAATTATAACTTTCCGCTTGCAACTTTCTGAATTGGTAACGCTATATTCAGAAAGTTGATAAATATATAGCTTTGTTTTGTATGCCTTGTTAATTTGGTCCCATAGATACAGTCAAAGATTTAATTTTACTATCCACCTTAGTACCAAATTCAATCTGCCGTTCTACAGCAATAAGGTTAGTAACAAATGATTTGACTACTCTACATTCTCTGACATTGAAGACTTTTTTTTTTGATGTCTCCTTAAATTGCTTTTGTGACAGCTTCAAAAACTTAGGAGCATCGCAAGTTTAAAAAAAAATGTATTTATACACGGCCTGAGAATATAATATTCAGTGGCGTAATTTTGGGAGCTTTTGATAGCTTACACAACACATATTCATGACACTGACTGTATATTAACGTCAATAAGAAATGTATTTTTATCTATATAGCTATGTTTTTGTAAATGTAATTGATCTCAGGCAGTAACAATTCCTCTTTCTATTCTGTTTTATTGACAACAGAGAGCCAATTTGTTTCATAAAAACACTTGTACTAATTGTGATATAAAAATAATAGCAACATTGTCTCAACACGTACTAAACCAAACTAACATGGCATCACTTCCTTTTGTTCACTGTTTTCCCGAGCTCCTCTTATCTCTGTACATCTTTAGAATCCAGATAACTGCTCCTAGTAAGGAGCAGGAGGAGGAGTGGAGATACTTCTCCACTTGTATTCTAAGTACGGAATGCTGATATGTATTTTCACATTCGTGTTATTAAGTTAGACTTGATTGCAAGCTGCACATGCTTGATTGCATGCTGTACCATACACGATCCAAAAAATCAGTTGGTTGAACACATAACAAACACATAATTTTTACACCACATAAACTTTTCAAACTGTTTGAAGGGATATAGCTTTAGAAAGAATAGGTAAGGTTAGGTTTGTGATTTTAAAACTCTAAAAAATGAAACGGTTTCAAGGACAAATGCATTTTTAACTTTTGAAAATTCGACAAGTGAAGCATTTGGGACCGAAAATACGACCTTGTGATACACCAATCAAACTATCAATTATGTGATCCGGTATTCAATTACTTGGCCCGAACCTTCGTTTTCTAGCCTTGACTTTCATCACCATTATATCAATTACCACGTTATAGTGTGGCCAAAACCACCTGGCAGTGAAAGTGTTACACCAATCAACAATTCACCATTGGTCGAAGTTACGCAATAGTAACGAAATATTATTTCGTTGACAATAATTTGATACCATTAGCGCTTTACCTCTGGAACTCACGATTTGTTGACTTTTGCGTTTCATGTTGTGTGTATTGTTGTTGTGAGTTGTGTTGGTGGCAATCCTTCTAGAATATTACTTGAGTTCTCTTTGATTTTTTTCACAAGATCTTTACTATCATTCATCACCTTCATCATCAACGCAATCATCATCATTATCAGCCCGGGTCAGTCTAATGCTAGACATAGGCCTCTCCCATGACACGTCACTCAGCACGATGTTTATAATTCACCAACCACTATCTTACCATTAAACCTACCGCAAAGCACTGCTTACATTGTGTTCCAGTGTGCGGATAAGGAAACCGGTGAAATAACTAGCATATAGATAGACATTCCATTGTTTTCCTCAGGGATTGCAGTTTTAAGATTTTAATCTCAAGAATGCAAATGTCTATGGGTTACGGATTCCGCTTATCAGGTGGCCTGTGTACTTGTTTGTTTAAAAAAAACTTAAATATCTGATCTTATTATCTATTGTAGTTTGATCATCTTATACGTTTTATATTTATTATCCGTGGTCTTTGTCTATCAAGTGCAATTATGATTCACTTTAAATGCACGCGCTTTGGGATTTTAACTTTTCTACCTTGTACAGTCGAGGAATTTGATTGTCTAGCAGTTTGACATAATACGTCAATTTGCCGGGTTATAAATTTCGCGCGTGTTACCGTAACACGACGGGAAATATATAAGACGGCTAATTTACGTAGGTTTAGATCATTGTTATTCTGCGTCCTTCGTAAAAGTTTTCTCACATACTATGCAAAGGTAAGGTCGCCGTCAATAGAACTTGCAAAAGATGTATACAAAACCAAACGAACCAATTCACCATGATTACTCCATAATCACATACTTTTAAAGATCAAGTGACGTCTCTGCAACGATTAATACACTAGATCATTATTTTCATATTCAGTTTGAGATGATTAACTATTCATTATACGTTATTTTTTAATAAAAACACGCTTGGTGAATATTTGAGGTTATGTGTCAAACAGTACTAATTTGTTTAGATCGTTCACAAGTTCTATTGACGGCGACTTTATATGTATGTGTTTTTTTAATTAAGTTTCGACAATTCATAGTAATGCTTTCGATATCTTTTGCTCGTGGCTCCCGGTGCATAACGCCACAGTACACAGAAGTAGTCAGCAATCATAATAATAACACTTCATTTCTTTGTTTGCCAACAATCGCAAATACTCGACTAAGTTATTATGTCACATCATTTAAAATAACGACGTGGTAATTTCGATTTTTCGTTGAAAATTGCGTATCTCAGTGCCTTGTTTTGTTGTAATTGCATTCTGATACCAAGTAGCATGCTACAATAAGAATACTTACTATGAAACTTCGTTATGGAAGATTTTTTTTTGTAACAGCAGTTTGTCTCGTAACTGTATCACTTACACTGTGCAAACAATGTCACTATACTGTGCTGTTTTTACTAGTAAAAAAAATAATTCGTATAAAAATTACAATTTCATGTGAGTTCAAGTCTACCTTGAAATTAATTTCAAATACTTAACTTCGAAAATAAGACACATACATACATTACCCACTGTAAAACATTGTTACACATTCTATACACTGTAAAAATATGGTGTAAGTATATCCCAAATTGAAATCATGTTTTTTTTACTAAATCCAAGCTTACGTATTACGGCTTTTAAAAATCTTATGTAATGTTTTGATTAATTATTTTAAACCTTTCTCAGAACGCCAGATGTTTACATTTCAAATTAGTATTGATATTGCTTTACATACTTGTTATTCATACATTTTAATTTGACATACATGAATAAATTACAAATGTTCGCACTCGATCACATAAACGTTTCAATTTCACTAGCCGTACGAAAACTTTGATGATTTATTAACAAGAATGCCATAGTACACAGCTTGAAACAGTAAAAATAAGTATAAATTTATCAATTTATGTGAGAAGCGAAAAATGTGAAAGCTTATCAAGTCAGGCTTTAGTTTTTCTGTGAAATTTTTATTTGTACTAGGCAATTAACAACCACACAACTAACTTACGCAAAAAAAGCAAAAAAAATAAATTAAAGCAAATAATTAAGCAGTATTTGCTTAATTATTAATTTAATCAAATACTGTTATTTCATATTATTAAAAAATAATGACATAACTATTTATATTCATTTTCACATCATAGTAATAAAATTTAAAAAAAAAAGTATAGTCACCCAATAAAATTTTTGAGTATAGGTACCTAAAATCTGGTCTCATTGTGACTGCCATTGTTATTGTCATACTTATCATTTAAAATTCAGTTTGAAGTTTATTATGACAGGGCACTAAAGTGCTTAACATTTTCGGTGTGGTACTGTACATAGGTGGACCCTACTATGGCTAAGCAAGTAATAAACCATAACACCAAAAAGAACTAAGAATTGTGAAAAGCATTACTAATAATTTTACAACTTCTGCATATCCGCAAGTATCACTATATTTTCCTTAATCAATTATTTATTACTTATTATCTATTGTCTCTCAACTTTTAATTCATTACGCTAGCTCATTCGGCTTTCTGTCTGTTATTTAGTAATTACTTTTAACCAAGCAATGATAATAAGTCATGACTAATTTAATATTCATATTTTTTTATGACTGCAAAATGTTTGCACGCGTTAGGTCATGATTTTTATATTTGCATAAACGTGCTATTACAAATCTGTGTACTGTGACGGTGTTCAGTGTCCGGAACAGATTCTGACCAATTATGTATCGCGATGTTAATATGACTTGCTATCCACTTTCTATTTCAAGTTGAGCCATTTGTTTTTTTATAACTTTGACTTCCTAATTGGATTGTTAAGTGATTATTAGTTTTGTTTACTTTATTGTGTATCTAATAAAATAATCTTTATCCTACAGTTTATACGCGTCAGCTTAAATATAATTCTATATTTAGTATCCACACTCATATTGTAAATGCAAAAGTGAGTTTGTCACGTCTGCTATGGGTAAACCACAAAACCGATTTTGATCAGAATTGTTAAAAAGAAAGCATAAACCACAAGGAAGGAGATAGCTACATTTTTTTAGTTCAAGGGATAAAAACACGACTTCTGCGTGAACGAAACCGCATGCAAAACCTAGTTTTTTACAAAGAGAATTTTCAAATTCGTTAGCGATCACCGAACATTACCGAATGGCTTAGGTTCTATCAACATAATGCACATTAGCCTCTAGCACAAACGGTCTTTTGTTTCTTCCAATGTCACTTAAGGCATTGTTTCGTGCGACATATCAAATTCAATCTGAAACTTTGTTGCTATTGTTATAAATAAATAACAATACTGATTTTCGCAGAATTACTTAGTAAGTTTTGCGGGTGGTAGTACCTTGTGCAGGGTCCATCCGGATAGCTACCACCATCTTATCCATTAACCTACCGGCAAACAGCAGTGTTCGCATTGTTGTGTTCCTATTTGGGGATAAGACAGCCGGTGTAATGACAAGCATAGAGGCATTCCATCTTAGTCCTCAGGGTTGGCAACGCATTTGCAGTCTTGTGAATGCGAATGTCTATGGGTCACAGTTTCCACTTACCAACAGGTGGCCTGTGCGCATATTTGCCTTCTCTATGCCATAAAAAAAAAACGTTATTTTCACACACTCTCGATCGATTTGCTTTTGTAGACAGATAAATGAATAATACGAGTAGGTACTTACATTAGGAGTATGAGGAAACAATGAGGAGAAAACAAACTCAGAGAATCGGAAGAGACCAGAGGGATAAGTTCGCCTTTGTACATCCCTGCTATATTTTTGACTGATTTATAATTGTTGTCTTTTGTGTATAGTACAATAACGTCTTGCTTACATACTAAGCTCTCGGATTTTACTAGACAACAACAAACTTACTTATACAGAAAAGTACATAGGTACTTTAATACATAGAAAACATAATCCAGGAACGAAAATTCTCGGTCATCACACAACAGAACCATTTACCCTAACAAGGAGTCAAAATCGGGCTGACTTAAAAACCACACCATAATAATTATCATGTCAAAAGCAATATAGTTTAACCAAGTAAAATAAAGGGTCAGGGTAGATACCACAACACTAACTAGTCTTGTAGTGTTGCCAAAAGATACCCTAGACATTTCCCTTTTCTACCTTTTAAAACTTGACGGATTATATTAATGTTTCCATCTTGTATTAACTAGGTCTTAGACATATATTAACGCATCCGTGCATAGTCAGTTTAACTCAGAGACGCGCCATGGATAGAAAACATACTTTTACGTATTAAGAACCAATACGTTTGTTTAACTATCAAATTGTATCTTCAAGAGGCTTGTTAGGTGCTGGGCCCTAGCTAAGATGCATTGCGAGACGAGAACGTTATCTTTAATTTAATATTAACGTAAGCTGTCGGACGGTCGCGTCAAACGAATACGTCAATTCCATACATTTGGATAGTTTTCTAAAATAGTTACGTTGAACTTAAGCAACTTCTCTAGCCTCAAAAAAGAGAACATGTGACCGAATTGTGAATGTGTGTAACAAATGGATATAGTATAAGGAACGAGTATGTAAGAGGAAGTTTGTGAGGGTTTAGATTATTATGGTGTGTTATGAGGAGGAATGAAAGTCATGTGACGAGGAGAGTTTTAAATATGAGCAAAGTCACACGAGCGGGCTCACTTAAGGAAAGCTACCTAATAGACAATGCACGGCTTTAAATGTTGTTTGTGCGCTCTGACGGAAAACACTTAAAACTCGCCGGTTAATAATTGGTCCGTCGAGTTCTAGAGTGAGTTGTTTAAAACGTCTACCAGGTGACGAGGTGGTCGCTTTATCAAAAAAACTGCCGAGTAATAACGGTGTCGAATCAGTGTTAAGAATATCATTGCTCGCCGCGAATTCGTTAGAAAATTCAATTCGATTCGATACTTTGCCAGGGAAAGTATTCAACTATTGGGTCGATGCAGTTCATGATTCTTATAAAATTTATCATTTTATAAGTAAACGTGAAGTGCTTCACCATTTTGGGTTCTATATTGTGTGTCAGAAGAACATGCTCACATAAAGAAGAAAAAACTATCAATTTGTTTTCGCCACTTCTTGGTCTTAGTTTCTAGATACTTACATTTCACTTTTACAAAATTCATCGCTTACATAATGACTATGAAGCACCGGTGAAAATTATCAGAACAGCGTCAACCGTTCGTAATATTGCAAAATTTAACCGCCCATCGTTTGATCCATGAAAAAACCATGCTAAATTGCCACAGCAAAGTTACAACAGCCACACTATTTGCCCATCGTGTAGGCGTGCCTTGAAAATTTTATTACGCCCTATCACCAAATAACAAACAACATTTGACAAAATCAAAAGCAACGTAATCTAGTTTCTACTCGACTGAACATAAAGATGCTATACATTTTAGTAACGTTCAAGTTAACGTGGGTGGCGACACGAAGAAAAATAATGACAAGACATTTATTTAAATTGCTCCACATATTCGATTTGCATGTTATGTAACGTACGTAGGTAGGTATTGATGTTTAGAAATTCACTATTGACTTAGTGACACGGTAATATCATTATTACAATTATTTTTATGTCTCAACTTCTTGCGAGACACTTGTTAGTTTGAAATACGATAAATATTTTGAAATATTTCTCAGAAACAATATCAATCACACCAACAATATTGTGATACTTTCAAGGAAAACTACTGAGATTCTAGAAGACTGAATACATTTGAATATGAATTAGATTTATGAAGATCAAATATGATCAACAACAACGCCTTCAGCCTCGTTAATTTATTTAATATTCGTTACCCTTTCATTAATTTTATTTCCTTGAAATATGATTACAAAAATATTTTAAGCTCTCTGAATTTCTACTGTTAATACTTCAAAACAAAAGTTCTAAAGTGGAATTTCTTTTTTGCAGGTCTGAATAAACAGCGCACTAGAATAACCGGTCAGCGGATTGTTGACCCAGTCTCGATCGGTCACCGGAACCATTATGCCTTACATATCCATCACTATCTAAAGCGGCGGACCTGACTTGCATCGCAACCGGAAAACACCGTTAGTTAATTATGCCAGTATAGAACAAGCCACCATGATGGAAGAGGTTTCACCCCGCCCTAGTGTAGAATACATCCCTCCACTACCCCCTAAAGTAAAGCAAAAGGCTGGCTCTACAACATTTACCCAAATCACCAGCGATGACACCAAGCTGAATGTTAACGGGCTAGATCGAAACATGGATTCGCTAGGTTCGATGCACTCGCTCGTCCTTAATTCTAAGTCTCCATCTGCAACGGTATTCATAGCGGCGACCCAGCCAGAACGGCCTCCGAGCACGTCTAGCACGGACGCTCTAAACGGCCCACACGTGGTCACCATCAGAATAAACACAGACTCCGACAAACCTAAGGCGCCGAAAATTTCAAGCGTTCACCTCAAAAGTGATACGGACTTCGACACTTTCAAAATCAACGACTTATACAAGAAAAATAACAGTTTGGTCAGGATCAATGTTGAAGAAAACCCACCCAAGATTCTAGAGGAAGAGCTCAAAAGTGATAAACCGCCATTTATCTACTGCAGTTCATACATGAACTCCAATATGGTAATGTCAAGCGGACAATGCTCGCCGAGCGATACTCTAGATTCCGGAACGTGCAGCGACCTTGACGGAACACCGCCCCCTCTCCCAAAAAAGAAGCTCACGAAATCCACAAAGAAAGCAGTCTCAGTGACTCTAATTAGTTCAACGAATGGAAGTCATGATGTCGACTACGAAGACAACGATTCCAACATATCGTGTGACTCGCTTAATAGCAGTGAGCTAAACGGAAGCGTGCATGCGGACGAAAGTCACAGCGAAGATACGAGCAAAAACGAAAAGAAACAGAGTGCAGAGCCACCTGCTGCGCCGGAGTTACCGGCGTTTGACGCCGACACAAACAATAAAGACAGCAGCTTTCTACCACAGGGCCTCCTGCAAGACATTAGAGACCGCTCAGTCAAACTCAATACGGTCGAAACTGAAAGCGAGCCAAGCGAGCAACGGGAAGCGAACCAGAATATTAATGAAAATGCTAATCTACCGAAAGAAAGCGCGCAACTAACGTCGTTCCGACTAGTTTCGCAGTGTAATAGTGAAGTAAAGACAAATTCAGACACGGAGTCATTACAGAGCGCCTCCAAAACGCCTTTAATTAGCGAAAGCACTTACGAGGAGCGAAAAAAACAGGATAAAATAAAACAAGATCAAATGTGTTACAGTAGCAATTACTTCGACACGGACAAGTATTACGATTTCCATCTGAATGAGAAGCAATTTGACAATGAGTCCTTGAAAAGTGTTAGTGGAGTGAGTGTTAAAAGTGGCAGTGATTTTTCGGAGTTGGAATACTTCGCGGGCATTAAGGATTACAAGAACGAGGAAGCTCCGTCGACCATCAGGAGTTCGAAAGGCACGATTCGGGGCGTGAAAAATCGAGTGCGTGCCGGAATAGCCACGTTCCTTCAAATCCAGAACACGACTAAGGTAATTTTAGTTTTATTGTCTTACTTTTTAATTTCAGTCGGTTTTTGTGTCAACCGCCTGCTCGTTATACACGTACTTGATTTTGGAGGTCGCAGTCAAACGTATTCGAAAGTGTATACGAGCACGTAGACTGGTGTTTATTAAAATGTTCATTTTAATGGCCGAGACAAAATGTCGAGAGCTATTGAATATTGAACCTTCACGGTGCGTTGTCCGGAATAATGGCACAAGGAACAGGTGATGTAAAACAATTGACACAGGTTGTTGATTAACATTCAGAATTATGAACGGACGTATGCCGTAAGTCATGTTCTGTATCCAAAGGCACAACAATACCGATTGTTGCCATACTAATAAGTCTATTTCATCATTAACATATTCGCCGGTTAGTCTTGTTTTAAAAGCTGTTGTTTTAAGACGTTGATGATGCCTTTTAAAAAAATCTCATTAGGTATCGGTAGTTTTTGTCTTTTACTACCGGAATTTCATGCTACCATATTGCCAAAATACGTGATTCGTTATATTGTGTAGTTTATAAAATTATGGTATATCGATAATTACCGATCAAATTCATTGACAAAAAAGGCAGTGTTAAAGTGATTCTGCTTAATAAATTAACTAGAGCTTTATGTACTGTAAGCATTTGTTATTAGTATGAGTGAACTTGTGTTAACAAAACCATTTGAAGCTTAACACCTATTTTTCTTCTGTATTCTTAGAACATCGAAAAGTTATCCTTATATACTGCAAACTACTTAATACATCTGAGTACATTGAACTAGTTATATATTACTATTAGAAAGATCAATAAAACACAGAAAAACCGCTATTTTACTGTGCTTGTGACCAGTTTCTCCAGGCGTACCTACTTTTACAAGTAAATGTGCAAATTGATCAATTCTGTACTCAGAGAGATCATAATTAGTCACCGCAACTGCATCTCCGGAGATCATCTTCCGCTTTTCTAGTTTATACTCTTCATTAAGTAAAATGGTATTTCCTTTAGTATTTAACACTAAGTGTGTCGGAAGTGTCGCAAACATCTAGTTTTCTAGGAATCGCAAGCAAGTACGTGAAAGCGGATTGGGAAAAAAGCATCAATGCTTCTTCGATTGTTAGAAAACATTGTGAAATGTATAGTCGCTAAAGTGCTTGTTGTTTCCAGGCAATTATTGTTTTTTGTGAGGAAATGCTAACGATGGTTGGCATTTTATGGCTTAGCATATTTTTCTTTACCAAGTGTTGACTGAAGCGCTACAAAAATAAAATTGACTGTCATATTTTCTTTAAATCGGAATTTAGCGAAATGTATCGGTATATTTGTAAATAAATCTTTGATCCTTGTACACCTTAAAAAAACATTGAAAATAATGCAGTTCCTAACTCTTAAGGATGTAAATAAAATTATGAACAAGCGCGAATCTTAAAAATACCTTTTGTATTGATATTATTTCGGTATTTAAACATATTATTTTAATTTGCTTCAATATCCAAGCCTTCATATAAATCACTCAAAATAAGTACCTATTTTAATATTTATAGAGCGTGACTTAACACTGTTTGCAGATTAACTAGACTTTTTATTTATTCCGTGGCGTGACATGCCGATCGTGAACATAAACTGGAAATAAGCAATGGCAATATGCATATTTATAGTGAGGAAAAACTTGTATTTAGGGTTCTGTAACAGCTTATTGATAAAGAAATTCATTTCAGGTTAAGGACAATAAAATATATTGCACTTATTGTCATAAAGCATAGGCCGCGGCATTATCTACGATGATCTACAATAATAAACTTTATCAGTCCAACAAACAGATAATAAACTACAATTGAGCCAATTTGTTATTAGTTATTTCTAATAGATTGGAACGATATATCTTCATAGACCAAATCAATATTCTCAACTGCACTGCACACTCAAGATATGCGTTAGGTAGGTCACAATTTGTCGTGAAAAGTGTCGTGTCAGATGAGTGTTGACTGCTCCAGACTAGGATGGTTAGCGTACTAAGAGTATAGGCAGCAGTGTACAGCATTTAGCTGATTAAATCGTTTACAAATTGTTTATGGAGAAAGAAAATAATTGCTGTATAAGCAATGACAATATGACAATAGATGTATGTCTTGAAAATTATGAGTCATCCAATGTTTTATTGATGAAACTTTTACCCTGTGTTCAAACGCAACCAGAGACACGCTTGTATTGTCACTAATTATGAATTTCTGTGCGGCAGTCTCCATAAAAACCGAACTTGCCCATATTTGTCATTATTCTCTTCCGAGAAGATTATTCGACCGTGAAACATCGACGCATGCTGTAAATTTCTTTTATGAAATGTTGCCTACACCTGAATTAAACACAAATACTTTGTTACGATGAGATGGACTAATAGTCAAATAGCGAAGGCCAACCTTTCTTAATTTCGTCATTTGCTGGATCCGAATGATTCTTATCTTGGTCCATTGACCCATTAGATACTTGGTACTAACAGTGCTCTTGTGCAGTCTATGCTTTGGTTTCTTATAATCGTAAAATTAACAAACTTAATTTTGATTGCAAAACTTACAAGAGAACGTTGTCACATTGACACATTTTAAAAAGGCTGTATATTCAACAACATTTGGAATCTTAATCGCAACAGAAGCTTCCTCACAATAACAATATTTTCCAAATGTATAGAGATTAAATTATTCGCCTTGCAATACCGATTAATTACTCTACCAACTTCCTTCATGTAGTTCCGCATTATATGTTCTAACCTTGTACGCACGTTCCCATATTACGATTCTAGTGACATTGCATGTTATTTTTTACTAATTAAGCGTCTATACAATTACTTACTGTACATGATATTTACCTCTTTATTTAAAGTGATTTTTATGCTGATTCTTTATAACTACCCGATGATTCTGTAAATTAATAATACATGTATTACATTTGCTAAGAATATTAATAATTACAGTAATCATCATTTAGTTAATAGGAATCAGCATTTAAGTTTGCAAAACGTTTTAATCATATTATTAAAAACTTGTAACGATAATGATCGAAACACTACCAAATTAGCACATTATTAAAGGAAGTAAAATGCATTTTTTGTACAAGGACGAATATTGTAATGCTGAATTTAACTATTAGAAGAAATAGCCTAAGAAAATAATAGAATAGAATAGAGCCATTTATTCGGCAGATTCGAACCTCTTCTGAAAGTTATGAGGTTGTGATTGCCACTGAATTTTCGACTGAGTTGTCACTATTTGTCTTAGCAGGGCAGCATAATTATGAGTCCTTTTCATTAAGTATAACTGCGCACATTTTAAAAGTCATACAGTCAGCCACATGTTGTCCGCGACTTGTTTGTCGCGCGAGTCTCCCTTTCTATCTAGTAGCGATAGAGACGCACTGAGCGACAAGCAAAAAAAAACACTTGTGCTTGGGCAGTGGTATGTTTACCTTGATATTAACAATCATGGTTGAACGCCTATCTACATAAGATCTTCTGCATAAACGTTCTTCGGCAAGGCACCTTTAAATCACACGGCAAAAAAAATAGTGCTATTTAGATTTAAAATACGAAAAAAAAACGAGACTGTTTACTTATCTATTTAAAGTTATTACGAAGTAAATATTTTCGACTTAACCTGTTTTTAGGATATTAACGGAATTTACGAGTATTTTTTTAAATATTTTTAACGATTTACGGTCCTTAAAAACTAGACCAGAACCACTAATAAAACTTACAGTGCGTGTTTTATGTTCGAAAATTTAATTCACGTTCAAACGGAGCCTTGACTTTTCGCACGCGGTCCGCCACTTTCATTCGTCTGAAGCAAAAAATGCCATTTGCATGAATATTACGTGCGTGTCTCGGAGACTAGTTTTACGTCTCTCTGTCTGTCTGTATAAGACATGTAAAAACTGTGGAGTCTAAGGCATTTGTCCTTATAATACATGTCTTAGTTAGGCAGTCAATGTTATAGCTTGCATTGGCAAGATTACGTTTATGTCTTTATGTATTTTTCTGTCTTTAGTCAAGTTTGATTTTGTGATTTCATAGTTCTAGAAAATAAACGCTTTTTTTCGTTATAAGGACTCAAAACATTCAATCTTTATTTGGATAACTACATCCTTTACAAAATTTCTGATGAGTTCTGGTGAGTCATTTGCATTTTTTATGACTCCATCGCGCCCTCTATATGAGAGCACACTACCTTTTTCAAAGGATGGTTGAGTCAGAACTTAATCTTAAAGAACAAAAACTAGCTTTGGAGTCAAAAACATAATTCAGTTTTTTTTTTATAACTTCGAAGAACCAACCATTGTCACTATAATTAGCGTGTATTATTAAACCGGAAAATTTACTAGTAACATGAAGTTATTCATGTTGCTTACTCGGATATTGTTTGCATTAACACAGATAACAATCAAATCGAGGACAGTAGCGTGTGCGCATAATCGCTAGACGGTAATCTAATTACAGGGGATCTCCTTTTTGCGCCGGTAGGAACTCCACGGTCGCACGCTTCCGAGAACATTGTAATGTCAACTTTTATTGATTCATCGATCAACTATAGGAAGCTGAAATAATCGGAAGCGATGTTCTTTTTTTTTAAGTAGAACCGGTAGGCAAGTTTTGCTAGTTTAAGCAGGTTAGCAGGCATGAAATATTTTTTTACACATTGTGAGTTGCTGATAGATAATGTTTGATTTTGAAAACCCAGTTGTACGAGTAGGTATTAGGCAGCGATGCCAGACGCACCGATTTTTAAATCAAATTTATTTTAATTTAGAAGACACAGAACACTCTACTAGGTAGGTAGGGAAAATTCGAATGTAAAATATAACATTTTTATTAATATACATTTACTATGGCATAATCACGTAAACGTAATTTAAAACTTAAATACATAATTATTTAAAAACCCCTGATTATATACGTTTTTTTACTATGTCTCGCTTTCGAAAAAAGAATCGCGCTTTTTTCAAAAAGTTTCAAAATCCCGACTTGGCAAAATAAAAACTGGCAACAATCAGGGCACCATCGTAATTCTTATTGCTTTTGTTATATCTCCGGGAAACTTAACCTGCTTATCACTTTGATCTATGAATCATTTCTAATTCGTTAATGAACAAATGAACAGTACCCCAACGAAAATGTTAAGCACTTTAGTGCACTGTCATAATAAACTTTAAACTCAACTTCAAATGACAAGTATGACAATAACAATGGCAGTCACAGTGACAAGGTTCTAGCTATGCTCAACGTTTTTATTGGGTAACTGTATATTAAATTTACACCTTAGAAATTTGTGTAACTGACATTTTTGTAGTGAAGAACTTGTAAATCTACCTGCTCAGTAGAGAGAGAGAGGCTTCTATAACGCTAATAATAATGGTCCTTATGATAAAAATTAAACTCCTTGATTGAGGCAACATGTCCTTTAATTATTTTCCAATATTAGGAAATTTCCAAATAAATACTAATATTACAAAGAGGTAAAGTTTGTAACGTTGTAAGGGGTAATCAATGGAACTAAGTACTGAGCCGATTTTAAAAATTCTTTTACCAATAGAAAGCCACGTTATATTTGTGAGTGCTCAAAGTTTCCCTAGCCCAAACCATTTCTATAAAAGTGATTGACAATTTGAAATTTGCGGTAGCATTGAGGTTATCCCACATGAACGATAGCAGTTGTTTCTGTGAAAATACAAGGAAAAAGACCGTAAAATAATCTGAATACAGTTGCAAATCAAACACCCAGCCGTGGTGTAGTGAATTAACTGGTGGTAGGTACTTATATCCATCTGTTTTGATTACGGCTATTGGAATCAAGTGAGGTTACGTTTTCTACAGTTACTTTGATTGTTATGTGGTTAACTGGCATAGTTTTTCGCCGCAAATTTTACTGGATTTTCGTACTATGGGGAGAGATTGATTTCTGCTCTTCGCGTATTTGATTGGTGTCATTTTGATATTTTCTATTTATAGACATGGCAATCATTGCAATGGAGTATAAAGGTCAAACATTTTATTTACATCTATTTTCTTATTTATTTTGTGGTGAACCTTTTACAGTGCCCGTCCAGATCGCTACCACCATTTTATCATTTTACCTACCGCCAAGTAACAGTGTTCGCATTGTTGTTCCAATAAGACAACCGGTGAAATTACAATCAAAGTGGCATTCCATCTGGGTCTACAAGATTAGCAACGCATTTGGGGTCTTAAGCTTGCAGTTTTAAGATTGTAGTCTTGATAATGCAAATGTCTATGGGTCACAGATCTCACTTACCATCAGGTGGCCTGTGTGGTCTGTTACCTTCTTCATGCCTTAAAAACAAAAATGTTCCTGTTGTTAACATGTCCGCTTGTTATGAAGTTAGTAGGAAATATTATTTTAGGGTTCCCTGCCCAAAGGGTAAAAAAGGAACCCTATTACTAGGACTCCACTCTCCATCCGTCTGTCTGTCACCAGGCTGTATCTCATGAACCGTGATAGCTAGACAGTTGAAATGTTCACAGATGATGTATTTCTGTGGCCGCTATAACAACGAAACCTAAAAATAACTCAAAACAAACGTGATTTTTTTGCCGTTTTTTGCTCAATATTAATAACGGCAAAGAGCACTTGAAATATTCACAGAATACTTAGTTCCATGTTTACTTCAAAAATATGTAATTAAATTCAAATAAAATATCAATATTTAAGTCCGACGCGCACTTGGCAGGTTCTTTTTTTAAATCAGTGTAAGTGACAATTTGTTGCTCCGTAAATAACAATATACTTAATTTCATTGGGGTAAGTACAAAAAATTACTAACAAAAACATTAAAACTTAATGTTTTTAATCTACACCGTGTTTTTTTTGATTTACGATAACTTCGGCATATTACTAGGTAGGCCATAGAAACTAATTGGTAGATTAGATTTTTAAATATTGCGAAAAAAAAAAAACAGTTTAGAACAAAATAATGAAATCTTTTATCTTTGGTCATTCTAAAAGGGCGTTTAGAGTTAACTAATAATCAGTGTCAAATACGTCTATGTTGGCGTGACATACACACACAGGTAAAGATAACACTTGACAGGTACAAGATTGTCACTTTAGATTGACGCGTATACAAACCTAACAATTGGAAACTCTTTACTCATAAGTATTAAAAGAAAATTGTTGTTATCAATTAAGAGCCTTTTACACTAGTTTAACGTGATTAACTGATTAAATTTTAAAATTAAATATCTTTAAAACCGTTAGACTTATCATTTGTCTGTCTTCGGGAAATTTACTTTGTTTGACCTAAAGAACGTCCCCTTAAAGTTATCGTAAATCAAAAAAAACACGGTGTATACCGTATATCTTGATGAGTCTATTTGCGGAACGACATTTAAAACTTATTTTCAAACATCAAGCTGTATTTTTCGCGGCGGAAGCAAAATGAGTTCAAAATATTCTAGAATTAAATGAAGAAAGCAAACACGACGGTGAAAGTGAATTCGCTTTATTCTTACGTGTTTTGGAGATTGCTTCAAACTGCGAATTAAATAAGTTTATATCCTATAACATCGACTGCAAAAAAACAAGAGCGGTTTATACTTATTCTCAATTTAAAAACATGATTCTGGATTTGAGAGAGCCAGAACTTTTGTGAATGTTATACTCATTTGTCAATATTGTCACTAATTTCATCATCGTCGGTACGTCTTGTAGAATAGTTATTGTATACTTAAACTTCTATTTCATCTGCTAGGTTTTAAGCTATTGACAAACTACTCGTACATAATTGCAAGTTAATACTCTTAAGCTACTAGTAGTTAGTTAGTAATGCTCTCGTGTATTGTATTGAAAAAAACATAGGTACCAAATAACACAAAATAACTGCTTAGTCATGCGAAACGAAATAATACAACTGTGTTTGATCCGGTCACATAAACAAAAGGAAGTCACATACTTATATATTTTTATTTATTACAAGCTCTGACTAATTTCTCATGGTTTTATGTTTGTTTGTCGATATGTTTACTTTGAATCATGCATGGTGTTTAAGAGCTGATACAATGATGGAGTCGGAAGGTGGCCAAAAAAAAACCCCTTAGTTTAGAATCTAAGCAGCAAACATCAATTTATTCGTTTGCGGTTTTTAAAGGCCATACGCATTTAGGTATTATAGACGAAGAAAAATAGCAATATATGATAATGAGGGATACACAGCTTTCAAATCAAAAATTCGACAGACATGAGGAATACAAAGCGATGCCAATTCGCAACGTTTTAAAGCATTACTAGCGACATCTGTTGAGATCAAATTGTGACGCCAATTCAAGTTAACGATCTGGCTACTATTTTCTTTAACATAGCGTAGCGTTCTGTAGTAACTGGTGATAAAACCTAGGCGAATTCTAGAACAAGCCCACCGAGTAACGTTACGCCTTCCGCATTCTTGCAACGTCTTACCTCTGTTACGACAGCTTGTGTACACATTGAAACAGCACGGAACAAAAACATATTTTCTAAAGTCAAGGTTACTTGTAACAAAGGAATTTGGCAGGATTTTTTTACATTGTTACATTGGGCTAATAGTGAACTGATAACCACCAAAAACACGGTCTTTTGCAACGCATTTCATTTGTGGACCCCTCAGCAGTGGAAGGTTTTCATCATCCATCATCAGACCACTTCCATCTACTGTTGGACACTGGAGGCCTCTCCCATGGCACAGTACCGAGCTTGGTCTTGAGTTTCTTTGCCAAACGTTGCTATCCACTTTTCGTATGTCATCGCTCCACTCCTGCACTACGTTTGCCAAGCAGTGGTCTCGACTCCAGAACACTTTTACCCCAGCGATTGTTACTTCCCTATTCAAGTATGTTTATCATTGCATTAGCCTAATGCTCAGTTTAGGATTAGCTTAATTTATGCTAAATGTCCCTTAATTATTATTGAGATAAAGATAAAAGATAAATGATGTTTATTCAGTAAGTAGGCCGCACGGGCACTTTTACACGTCAAAAATCTACCAGCGCTTCGCAAGAGACCGCTGCTGAGAAGAAACGCCGCAAGAAACTCAACAGACAGTCGTTTTTTTAAATAATACTTATGATATTATACAATTATAAAGCTTAATCTAGCATTATATAAAACAATGAATCTAACATAAAATCAAAAACAAAAAAAAACAACCGTAGCTTGAGCAGGAAAATGTGTCAAAACTCAGATAAGTAGTAGTAATAAATGTATATATAAAAACATACTTACATATGACAGTGCAAGACAACCACATACAAAGTTTCGATACATTCTCCTACAGAAACCGTGTCCCCTAGACAATATACAATATTTACATATTTTTTATGACTAATTTATTATTCGGCGAGCGTGATGGGTACCTTTGCGCCGGGAATGGCACGGGGCGGGCTTTTTGATTGATTTATTGTTTTTTTTGTTTTATTTTAAGTTTTTGTTTTGTTAATTTTTTCATTTCTATTTTTTATTATTATTGTCATTTTGTATGTGTTAATTTTAATTTTGTAAATAATTTTTTTATGCATTATTTATTATTCAGTTATTTAGGTGTTTAGTTAAGTTTAGGCCAAGCAGTTATATCTGTTAGATAGTCCTCGACCCTATAGTAAGCTTTAGACATCAACGACTTTACTGGAAATAATATTATTTCCCAGCCGTTACAAACTTGAAAACAAACAATACAATTTGCGACAATTAGCACTTACTAGTTTCTATTAGAGCAGCGTGATGGAATTCATATCGCTGATAGAGATGACAATCTTAAAGATAACAATGCACGTGGTGATAGAAAAAGAATAAGAAAATTTCTTGGTAATTTCTCAGTTGCAATCTATAACAGTATTGCTACGGTGATATGGACACGTAATTATAATGTTGAGTGACATAAATAGTTCCTATTCAATGAACCTATACATGTTCAAACAATGGTTTCAAAGTACGCCTAAAAGGTGATTATCAAAAAATAACAGGTCAAGTGTGAGTAGAACTCGCGTGGAGATTATTTTATGCTTTGTAATAAAAAAAAAATTGGCTCAGTTGTTTCGCAGATCCGGAATAAAATTAGAACTTTTTAATTTACAATATAAAATATATATTTGGAATCCTTATAACAAGCCCTTTAATTTTGATACAGTAAGGAACGCATTTTTTTTTCCTAATTTGTTCCCCAAAAATGAACCCTATTAAACAATATATTACTTTGCATATCTGTGCGGTTTGGGTCATCAATTTACATATGTGTACCAAATTTCGACTCAATCGGTCCAGCAGTTTCGGAGCAAATTGGCTGTGACAAACGGTTGGACAGACAGATTCACGAGTGATCCTATAAGGGTTTCCTTTTTTTTTAAATAACGTAGTAATTGACCCGATTCTACAGTGGCCTCTAAACTTCCTAATTTTATTTAGGTGTCGCTAAAACACTGCTATTCTATGAGCAGCTGTCAAAATCAAATGACAGCGCTAATTTGAATGTAACGCTTCTTATTTCGGGCGGTCTATTCTACTTTACATTGACATTCTGGAATAGCACTTGTTAAATCTGCCGTCTAAACTATGTCTAAAAATTAGATAGTTTAGTTTGAGGCTATTTATGCGATGTACACGTAGAATCAGGTCCATTAAAGCATATTTATTTGTTTATTTAATACGTATACCAACAGAATACAATGCTGACATAAAAGACAATATTGTTAACCATATGATTGATTGATTGATTGTACGTATGGTTAATTATCGTCATACAATAGAAACAATTAACGTTGTCTCAATTAAGGCCTTAACTACGTACATTTTTTTTGATAATCAACCTTTAACCGTACTTTGAAAGTGTTGTTTGAATTTATTTAGGTTTATTTTATATTAGTTATATATGTCTCTCGATATTATAATTACGTGTCCATATCATTGTGGCAATATACTACTATTGATCCCAGGCAGATAAGAAGTCAATTCTGGCACATTGCATGAATTTTCTAAATAAATTGATAATGTTAACAGCGTACACAATGCTAAACTTTGTAGTTGCGCGTAAAGGAATAGGAACAACGGCATTGTAGTGATATGCTTTGAACTGGTAATAATGCAAACTTCATAGTAGAACATAACCACTAACCTGATATTCATTATTATTATAAAAATGTAAGCATTCGATGTTGTAGAAAAATCTGTTCACTGTTCACCCTCTATGTCTTTGAAAATAGAGAGATATATATATTTGTTTTGATGTTCAGTGGTCAAGATTCATTTTTAAAATACAAGCTCAACCGGTTACGGAGTAAACACTATATTTAAAACGTACTATTTTAGATTTAAAATTTTAAATAATGTTTGATTTTAACACTTTTTAATTTCGTTAGTAAGGGGTATTCTCCGATCTATTTCACAAAATCGATCCAATTATACAAGTTGATGATGAAACGGAGTTACGTGTGGCAGTCCGCCTTGGTCCGCCCACCGGCACCCACGGCGACCGATGAAGGGAATTTACTACGCAGTTACGAGGGGAATGTAGATTAAATTATACATTTAGGTTTTTAATTAAATACGTAATAAATTGTAAAAGGGCTTCAGTTGTAATTAAAGACTTTATGTTTTGCAAAAATAACTAAGTATTTATATTAGAATGTAGTTCATAAATATATCTTAAATCGAAGTCACCTTATTATACGTACGCCTTCTATTTCATTAATCGAATGCTACATTAACTTGGCATACCTAGACGCAATCAACATCAAAAAAGCCACAAAGTATAATATTAATCAAGATCACATTAAGGACGCTTTATATAAAGGACAAATAGCCAAGACAGTTTAAATTCTATAGTACACGGAGATTTTTATGGCTCAAAGAAGGCAAACGAGTAGTAGTGGGCTTTAAGGCCCATGGATAATTAGACACTGACACTTGAAATTAATGATTGCAAATTCCTTGCGAACTTTGATGACTAAGGATAGGAACTACGTCGGTAATTAAGCAGTGTTAGTCAGGACTAGGGAATTAAGGCCCTAAACGTTACAAACCTAGTTTTTCATAGTAACTTCAACATTATAAAAAAATCGTGAAAATCTGACTTGATTTAGTTAGGGGATGAGAAACGTTATCGCCTAGAGTTTAATTTTAAGTGTTTTTTTTTATAGCTATGCGATTAGACCGTGTCTACATAATCTTTTTAAGAAACACGAAGGACCATTAGCCTAGACAGTTTAAATTCCATAGCACGTGGAAATTTGTATGGCTCAGGAAGGCAAACGAGTAAGTAGTGGGCTTTAAGGCCCATGGACAATCGAACAATGATATCTGAACCTTGATGACTAATCATGGAAACTACGTGCAAAAGACCAAGAATTAGACTAGCACTGCTATCAGTGAAATACTCATTCCTAATTTTGTATAATTTGTATAATTTCATTTAACTAACCACGAAAAGCATAATGAACGTCTAGCATAAAAACCAATTGTATAATTTCATCAGGCATACGATCGAATAACTCATTTAGTACAAGTATCATTTTCTTGTTACAGTAGAACCCGCTTAAGACGATTCTGAGGGGACCTAGCAAAAAAAGTGTCTTAAACGGGAAATCGTATTAAACGTGAAAATTAAACTAGTATTATTTCATGTACACACATTTACATGTAATTTGTTTATTTTAAATGGAACATACAAATTTTTTATTTTATTTAAAAGTACATATAGCCGATCGCTTAGTCGCAACACACAAACTTACCTGGAGGTGTCGCTAGAATCGCGTCCCCTTGCGTAATATTAGTACGATATGCTTAGTTGCAACTCTTTTTGACCCGCGTACATAACTTGGTATTATGGTTTAGAACACGTATTAAGCGGGACGCGAGTCGTATTAACCGTGAAAAATGTATGAAAACAGGCCTTAAGTTGCAGGGACCGGCAGAATATGGCGTAATACGCGGGAAATCGTATTAAACGTGATCGTATTAAGCGGGTTCTACTGTATTTATATTTTTTGTCAATGTCTTCTAACTAGTTTAGGTTAAGTTAGAACTGTGACCATACTAATAGTAATGAAAGCCATTAGATTTTTTTTTTAATTTATGAGCATTTTTGTTTTAGAAATTATGCATTTCGTTTTATGCATCATGACAATTATATCGTTGGTTTATTATAGAGATCGAAATTATGCATTTTTTATGATGTTAAATGAATATTAGACCATTTGTTTTTATGTTAAACATTACACACTGCAAAGCATCAATCACACTTCATTTCAATCAAAATCAGAATCATAATCTTACTTGCATTACTGCATCAATAACTTATTTCATTATTCTTCTGTAGTTAATATTACAACAATAAAGCAAGGTCTATTTATAATAATTATTAACCATTTAACAACAAGCCGCGTCTAAAGTAACAAAGCTGCAAGTTTAACAGGTGTTCAGACAAATCGAGTTATTTAGTTCAATCGCGGTCAACTCATCTGCATAACGATAATTTAAACATTAAATATGACGTTTAGACGATACGACACGGACACGACGCGATAAAGGTACGATAAGTCTGTTATTTAAAACAAATTGTTAATCATGATTAAATGATACTTTTCAGATCTAAATTATGACTAAAACATAGTGAGAATGTAATTAAATAAGAGGAGCATACATTTTTTTTCCATCAACGACGACTTATCTATCTCTTATTGTAATCTTACGTATAGTTATTAGCCATTAACATTCTCAAAGGCAATTCCGAAGTGTCTTAATTGTCACTTTCCTTATTTTGTTTACAGTCATTAAAATAACGTAGTACGTATACCTACCACTTTTTAAACATATACATAAACACGTTAACTCTCTGTTCAGTCATGTTGGTCATTCATAAGTTAATAAATAACTTACTTAAAAAGTAACAAAACAACGTCAGTTCTAAAAATCACGTTAATTTGCCCTTAACCTTACTTGAGTGAGCTTTCACAGTCGGAAACCAGTTTCCATTTCCCACTTAGCACTGCTTTCTTGGTAAAAATTTGGTGGCGTGCCGTTGTCACATTGGGGCTAGTGGTTTTACGTGTATTTGTTAAATTATGCAGTAAAATACTAATTACTACAACAAAATTATGTGAAGTTGAATTTAAACTACGTACAGACTAATTAATATTTATTAGCGTCGCTTTGCTGGTGACATTATAGTTTGAAACGATCGTGGGCGAGTTCTTCGTAGAGTAACAGCCTTCTCAAGATGCAAAACGCAAAGTTAGCGATTATCGAAAATCGACATTTAGGATGACGTAAGCTGATGATAGATCGCGTCAACCGCTTATGTCTCCTCGATATAATGTAAGCTGGCTTGGCATACATTGTTTCCAGGCGAGGAGACTGCTAGTTGTCATATAGTTGGATTAATCTAGGATGATCACTATGGCATAGCAAAGTTGTGCGGAAATCGGTTGTCATGGTATGTGCATGTGATGCGGAGGAAAGAGGAAAATATTGTCAGGAAAGTTTTGAGAATGAATGTGGATGGCTATAGGAGTAGGAAAAGATCAAAGAAACGATGGATGGACTGCGTGAATGATGTTATAGCTTGAAAGGAAGTGACTACCGAGTTGACGACTAATAGAGATGTATGAATACATGTTGCGCCGACCCCAAATGAGTTGGGATGCGGGCAGGAGAATGATGATCCCTGTGACAGCTGAAATAAACCTATATTGACACAAACCTTGCGTGGACAAGCAGTATTTTTTTTTATGCGCCTTTCTTGCGAATACTGGTATATTACGAAACACGCATCTTTCTATATTCTATTCCTATACAGAGCAAATTTTGTAGTAACTTTTGGTGCGTCCCAGCCGTTATGAAATGAAAAATAGCTGTAGCGTTCCGGACGGACCCTGCACAAGGTCCTACCATCACTAAATCAAATGCATCCGTCCTTCTGTCTAATCACCATGTCTACACCAACTGCTTGGTAAAATATTACGTAATACGGTAGGCTACGAAGTAGCTTAATAATCTGAAATCTTACTACAAAATTGAAATGTTTTCAATAATTGTTCTGTTGTCCTAACATCTTCAACCAAAGACCGCAAACCTCAGGTAATTTATCTTTCTCGATTATCTTTTCACCTAGGTACCTAGTTTATCTGGTTTCTTCGATCACCCTGTCTAAGAATACCAAATGGTTTATTCCGAAGCATGAAATTAAATCTCTATCTAGTGTATCTACAATAATTACAGTACCCAAAGAAAGAGGCTAGGCTATCGTTCTTACATCGATTTCAGTAGCAGTTTTGTTTTTATCTTATGACTGATTGAAGCTGTTTTTTATCGCTGTTTACCATAATTTGGGGCCCGTTACATGTACAGTAATTTTATATACCGTTTTGACTGGACAGATGGCTTAACTAGATTGATTAGCATCGAATTTAAACGGACAGTGTGCCACAATAAATAAATAATACTAAACACTCAGAGGAAACCGTTGGCTACTCTAACTGATCGAGTAACACATTTATCTGTCTTTTTCCTCAAAAATAGGGTCTCAGATCCAGTGGCCTGTCTCGTTTGGCTTCCAAATGCCATCAAGTGAGGAAGAGGTAAATTGCTTGACAGTTCAGTAATAAAAACAAAATTGTGTCACATGCGTCTTCAGTAACATTATATTTTTAATGGTAAATGATGTTTTTCTCTCGTCTTCCATCACTTCTCACAGTTGTTTATGTTACTTTAGTTGTAAATAGGCAACATTCCAAAAACCAAATAATTGTAGGCAAAGTGGATTTGTGGCCCTGAGAGTCTTTTTTTTAATCTCACTGATATTGTTGAGTAATAATGAGTATTAAAAGTAGGTTGGGGCATTTTTACAAACACAAACTTAATGAAATCAGTAAAAAAATACCCATTCTAATAAACTTAACTCACCATATTTATATTAATCAACACAATCCACAATACAACAATAGATTTCAAAACGGATTGTGGAATCGTAGACTTCTAGACATTGTAGAAACTGTTATTCTGATTGATATCAAACATCATAAACACAAAGACGATATAAAATGCTCTCTCAAGTACGTACTACACGCGTAAAATATTCCGCATAAATTCAAAATATGCGGATTATCGCATGCAATCCTGCAATTTATGGCATGTGTATCACGCATGCTGTTCTTGCTTCTTGTAACTCGAAAGCGTGGGAAGAGACGCCATTGTCTTAAGTATTCTGCTGGTGTAGGATGATTGAAATGCCGGGTAATTTTATGATAATCATTAGTGGCCTTGAGCTGTTTGGAGACAGAATGGTATCGTTAAGTTTACTAAATGTTTTTCCGTAAGGTGACAGTTGTAATGATGTTTTTGAAGTAGTTTTCAGTGTTGAAACTATCTTTCAATAAGGATTACCAAAACTGTAATCTTGGTGAGGATAATATAACACGTAAGCAAGTGTCATTTCCGTTAGTGTTTAGGCGTGTTGGTTATGATATATACTGGACCGCAAAACTAAGTATCACACTTTATATGACATGTTCTTTAAAATTGTGATACTTAGGGACGTATTAATAAACTAATCTCAACTCTAATGCTCGTCTCGAAGTCTCGAGATGCGTCAAAAATGACAGTGTTCTATGGTTTGGCGTTTAATTTGACGTATCTTGTGACGGGCCTCACAGTCAGGATGAGTTTATTAATACGGCCCTTAGTTTTGCGGTCCAGTGTAGTCTTGTAGTTGTTTTTAAAGATCAAGAAAACTGTAATCTCGGTATCCATTTGCTACTTTATTTTGGACTATATTACTTATTTATTGTAATCATATTGTTTTTCTCTTATTGCAAGACAGTAAGAGCTATCAATAATAAGCTAATATAATTATAATTTTAAGATTATTATTAGGTAGTTTTGTTAGTTACTTGTTCACTTTTATTATTTTATGTTAGTTTATGTTAGTTTAGTGTATGTGTGTGTAATCTTCCGAGGTCTCACTGGATGGTTCCAACGGAAGACCAGCGCTGGCTTTAACGCTAGCATAACGCTAGGTTGGTACCATTTCGTGACAATAGGTATTTATCTAGATATCAGTATTTTGTTGAGTTTTGTTGGTCTGTTTGTCACGAATAAATGTTTTCTTTCTTTCTTTCTTTCTATTAAGTACAACGTCAATGGTACTATGAGCAAGAACCTTTGGTTATAAGTTTATCAAATTTCGAGGAACAACATCATATTAATTATTTCTTCTTAATTTGATAGCTAAGTCGCATCATTTCACATTTTCAAAGTTTCAAAAAAAGCATAACCTCAAAATCATCACATAATTACACTATTCGTTGCGTTTTGTCACCTATAAAGACCTCAAGGAATGCCGCGCTTGGCCCGTGAGGTCTACATCGGAACCGGTATGCACCGCTAGCCCGCTCGCCTCGCAAGGTCGGCGGTGCTGATAGGATTCGTGTTAAGGGTATTAGATCGCTTCCTTGACTGCCATCTAGTGGAGACTCGAGATATAAATAGCAAGGTGGGTCAACGGGTTTGTGTTTTCGATGTGAGAATTTCTTATATATTAACGGTATTTTTGGCTTAGATTCTATTCGTTCTACAACTGTTAAAAAAAATCAATTGTGTCATTAAATTCATAAAGATTTATGTCTAAGATCGAGATTTTTAAATTAATTTATTGTAATCGTATTAGCTTGTATTTCTCTGTTATATGGTTCTTGCTATAAGATGTAATATCAAACTATACTGAACGAAAGTACAGCAAATAATTAAAAAAGAATGAATAAATAGAATTTATTAATAGGGTTGTCACAATATTTATTGTGAGGTTTGTATTCTCTATAATATAGCCGATTATAATTATGTTTATGTTGTTAATAGCCAATGTTGAAGTGAACATGTTAGACCCAAAATAAATAAATGTTTCCAACAAAAGCTTTATAAAACCTACCTTTTAAAATGCAGTCTCTTAAAGTAACTCTTTTACTTCTTTTAGATAATGTTTTAATAAAAAACAGCACACGCTCGAGCCAGCCGGTTTGCCAAACAGTCATAACATCTAAGTAATTGAAGTATTAAGTGCACGAACTTTGCAAAGACGAATGTGTGAGGTCATTCACTCTACAACATCTATCACTTATGCAAGCGAACTATGATGTCCAGTTATGTTCTTGTGAAGCCTTTCTAATGCCTGGCAATTGCCTGCCCAAGACAGTTTTCTGTTTATTCATTTCTTTTTAAAACAGTTGTAACTAAGAATCGACAAACTAACATACAATGTCATCAAATCTTTAAAGACTATATTAACCTTGTTTTAATTTTTGGATTGACTTAAAATTTGGAATCCTAATCAACTTTGATAATAATACAATAATGTTGTTCCATCATCAAGCTGGTATGATAATGCATATGGAAGTTGGCCATAGCATTTTCAATGGCTCATAATAGGTTTTTTGAGTTTGGACTTGTTTGACTCGTTTTTTGATAGTGAGTTTATTATCAGTGTTAGAAGTACAGTCAGTATAAAGTGAGTTACTTGATTTTCTAATGAAGAAAAGACGTTAGATACGTGTAAGATACGTCTCGTATTCATTCTGGAAAATTTCGAATACCACTCATTAATAATTAAAAGAGCGTTGCCGTATGCAAATAAAGTATTACGTAACTATTTTATAAGTTTTCTTTTCTAACATTTATATAACTGTTACTTTAAACTCAGACTGACAAATCAACCAATCGATGGAATCTTTAAATTACCACTTAGATGCTATTATGCAACTTAAGGCTCGATGTCTACTATCAAGTCTATTCAGATTCATTTGCATCGGCTAATTATTTATAAAAGGCAGGAGGTTTGATTGCAAGTGGCTGTTTATCTTATCTTATGTAAAATGGCTTTTGATGAATGATATCTTCGTAAGCTTGCCTAGCTCCTACTGCTGATTTAAATGTGACCGCTAGTTCCAAGATAAATTTCTGTTTAGATAATGAAAATTTCTATGTATATTCAAATAAAAAAATATAAAAGTATCAAGAAATTTTCAGAAACAGGGATTTGGCATTTGATAGCGCCTACAACTTTAGTTTAGACGCTTGTTCAGTTGGTCTAGGAGCCGTAATCGTACAACATTTTATCTTCACACATCTGCAGTTCATTACCTGCTATATTTAGAGTAGCTCTATTATAAATACAAAAATGGCTGCGTTGAGCTTTACAATAAATTTAAAAATAAAGGTCACACTAAACTTAACATTTTTTATTACACACAGGTGCATATTTTTCATCAAAGACTCATCTAAACCAAAGTTGCAAAACTATTTCATACGAAACTTAAAAAGCCATTAACCTTGCAATTATGAATTGGAAAATGAATATTCATTCACGCTATTAAAATCGCATCTACATCGCTTAACACGTCAAATGCCAGACTTCATATATTTCAAACAAAGTGGAGTCAATGTAGAGTTTGGGCGCTGAATGCCTTAATGATTTCCAAAGCGCAGCGACGAATGTCTTGACATTGACTTGTATGATTTGGGATTCGTTTAACTGTAAGAATAATGTTTAAAATACATTGACAAAATTAATATAATTATATTAATTTTGTCAATGTGGTATTCCTTTTCGGTCAGTATCAATAATTGTAAAAAGTTAAGGTTATAAGTATATTTGTGTAAAACGTCCTTAAAAATCCACGAATCTTCTCTCTGAGTAGTTTTAAGGCAACATTATAGACCACGCAAACGTTAAAATTTGCAATACAGAAAAATATTATGGAAACGAATATCTTAATGTCAAAAGACTCTGAATGTACGAAAAGAGCTATCCATATTTGTTTACAAAAGGGACTCAATAAATATAAAAACATACATAATAAATGTATTATTTATTTCCGAAAAAACTGCTTTCCTATATTTACAGTCTATAAAATACATTTCAAACCCAGAGAGAGCATAGGAATATTGAAACGATTTCGAATTCTATTGAGTTGCAATAAGGGTGACCCTTTAAGTGTTATCATATGCGACTTAAGCCATTGTTGATCTAAAACAGCTCCTTTGAAGCTTCGTTGCAATGCTTTCCGATGACAAACCATTAGTGGCATTAGTGTGCATTAGATATCACATAATGTGCAATTTACCTAGCTGTGCACATTTATTGCATAGCAGCATTGAAATGGTTTTTATACAATACGAGTTGCCAATCATGGTACAATGCATTGTATTTATTTTCATGCATCTGTTATATTATAAAAGAACAAGTTTTATAATACGTTAAAAAATCGTGGCCTTTATTTCTTTATGGGAAAAACGAGGCAGGTGAGCAAGCGGTGGTAAAGTGGTCAACGCGACCCATAAACACCCGCAACACCGGAGAGAAGTGAGGCTGCCGGCCTTTGAGAAAGAGTAAGCTCATCTTTTTCGCCATTTAGATCCGAGGTCAATGTTTTTGACTATGACAACCTTTTTTGATTATTATGTAAACAAGCAATACTGAAGTTTCTTTTTCAATAAATATCCAAAAACAAAATAACTATCATCATAATTTCAGCCGAAAGACGTCCACTGTGGACATAGGCCTCCCTCAGACCGGTCTTGTGCTTTTCGCATCCACCGCGCTCCCGCGATCCTTACGAGGTCGTCACTCCATCTTGTTGGAGGCCTATCTTCAGCTCGTCTTCCGGTCCGCGGATGCCACTCCAGAACCTTCTGATCCCATCGGTCCTGCGAGCAATGACTATTACTATGGTGGTAGTAAAAAAAGACCCCCCGCTACATCAAAACTGTCCTGATTCAGTTTAAGTCGCAAAAAGTAGCTCTTGTTTCCTTTTTTACTCCAATTTTTTTTCCTAAAGAAATGACTCAGTGCTTACACGTTATAAATAGCTTACAAGTTATGCGAAAGAGTTACACAATAAACTAAAATCGCGTCGACGTCGTGTCGTCACGTGTAAAACACATCATAACTGTCCACTGCCCAGCTGTGCACTCATTGATTACACAAGTACGTCTAGAATACCCGTAACTTAATTAAACCTTTAATTACGGCATGTTCCGGATACTTTACCGTAACATACGGAAATTATACATTACAAGTAAACTGGAAAAACTAGGGAAGTAGCAGAAATGTAAGTTGTTTTGAAAAAAAAACATTTATTGTACTTCGAATATTGATGATGAATTAACTATTGAAAGACGAGTAAATAAATCTTTACTAATGGCTGATTTACATTGGGTCAGCAAACCATACCAGTAGAAGTACATTGCGTCGTTTCAATAGCTCTCGCCTTAAATGTGAAAACCAACTCTTCAATGTACTCGTAGTTCTACTGGCATGCTTTTGCTGACCAAATGTAAACAGCCATAATATATCTATTAATAAGGCATGAGTCACGAACCACCAATACCACCGCCACCTTCCGTGTTCATCATTAAACCTACCACCTCGATTGTACAGTCAACAGGATAAATAAGTGATAATGTACCTTGTCGCTTTCAATCGTTTCACTATTTTGTATGACCCTTCAAACACGACGTTAAAGTGACATCGAAATTTCATAAGGAAGCGAACTTTCAAGTCAATCTGAATGTACCCCCACATTCTATGTTAACTCTGTGACCTATCATACTCAAATGATCTCGTCACACTTCTATCCCGATTAGCCAATACCATTATCCTTAAAAGCACTTTTAACTTAACTCGAACGCTTGTTAGTGCATTAGCCGGCCGCGAGAGTGCGCTAGTGACGCAACAGTTAACGGAGTCTTAATCGACACTTGCTGCTGCGTTTTACAGGTTTGACCTAATTTTGTACTGGTCGATGTTTACATACACTAAGTTATCTAGGTAGTTAATGTTGCGAGACTTTCTTTGACGCGTTCAAGCTTTAACACTTAAAGGATTCTTACTACCTACTTACTTTCGTTTTGTTAAATTTGATTAAAAGTTAACCCTTTTATTCATAAACACGCAATAGCTAAAGTATGCTTGAAATATGCTCTCCCCTTATATGACATGAGTTTTACTTGTGTATTTGTCTTTCTCTCTGTGACATCGTAACTTGCAAACGAATAGCTTATTCGGGCGCGGTTTTTTTATCAACAAAACTTGTTTTAGTGTTGTGATACTTAGCTACGTTATAAAACGTCATTACACCGAGAGTTTATAATATTTTTATCGTTATATTAACCCTGCTTACGAAGCTACCAGTCCTAGGCTCGATTCCCGGTACGGGCTAATATTTGAGTCATGAGTCTTAGATGTTTTCTATGTATTTAGGTATTTATATAACTCTATAGGATGATTTCCACCAAACGGCTCGCATCGCATCGGATCGGAAAGGATACGTACGGATGCCGCGGCAGCCGTGCGGCTCTATTGAAATTATTATTGTCTATTTATGACGGAGCCGATCGCGCGTCGCGGCATACTTACGGCGACGTACGCGTGTCGCGGAAGACCCCCGCGGTCGAGCTGTTGTGCGCAACTTGCTAATGTAGACTTAAAAACAGTACACATATGATTCAGTATCGTTTAAAGACTATAAAATTCTTTCCGATCCGATCCGATGCGGGCCGTTTGGTGGAAATATTACTTATAAGTATTTATATCGTTGCTGTAAAAGTATGTATTTAAAGGCTACCTATCGCTTGTACGCTAACATACTTAGTCGGTAAGTACAAGTAATCAGAACTATAACAACGAAAACTGTCTTATCCTTTCAACCTCAGGTCGTTCTAAGTTCGCTAACTGATAATTAAATCAAACAAAGACTCGGAAGCCTCAGTGTCATTACTTAAATTATACGTGCGGCTAAACGGGAAAGTAACGAAATGAGCCGTGACCTGGGAAGGTCGGCAAATTGTAGTGGATCTGATATTCTCTTACGTTCGCACGTAGAGCTAACGAGCCATTATAGTTTGACCTTTAAGGTTACGGCAGCTGTTCGAAAATGAAGATTGAATTATGCTGGTTAGTTAACATGGGCTTTTTGTGCTATTCTAATTGGTAATACCATATTGATTTTTACTTGTAATGGTATTGTTTTTAATTTGGCTACGATTATTGTTAATTAAATAAGAGCTATGGTAATGTTGACAATGGGGTAATGAGTATGTTCCTTTTTTATATTTTAGATTTTACAGATTAGATAAGGGGCCCAGATCTTTTTCTAGGTGGCTTTTCAGTTCATAATTTAATTTATATAAGAACCTCTAGGTATAATAGTTCAGGAAATATGAATTGGCCGTGTGTAATCTTCACTAAGATCTTTTTGTTAATATCAAACAAAAGGTAATCGTAAAACTGCCCTCGTTCTTGAAACAGCACAGTGGGTTGAAAGGTTAAAATTAAGGTAAGATCCGGTAACTCTTAACGCAGAGAAAAGATTTCAAAGTAGATAACAGACGGCTACATAATATTTCCTATAGGTACTATAGTTGTGAAACAGATATATTGAATGAGAATTCGATATTGACACCGTTCTACAATTTATAATCTGTTCTTTTTAATGTTTGGTTATAATTTGCACTAAAGTGCCAGTATTAACTTATTCTTTCCTTTCACTATAACAGCTATAAAACAAAAAACTCAAAAATCTACACGAGATTTTAAATGGACCTTCGGATGTGCAATGCTGATTCACTCGCTCTTAAACGCTCCTGCACGTGAGTAACAGAATCACAGCATATTTGGACACTTGCCCTCAGGTGAATATAATGATGCAATGTTCATGAAATCAGTGCCCACTGACCTTTTGAAATGAGAAGACCACGCCTACATCTTAAGATGGTTTCTTAATATCGGATCCTTACATATGAATTGGGCGTTTTGTTGAACTGGCCACTTTGGTTCAAAATATCTGGTGTTTTTCTAAGAGATCTAAATTCAAAATTTCAAATTTTACCTCATGACATGTATTTGTGCTTCGAATTTTGCGATTCAATTGTTATCGCGTCATTTGTTTTTTCTTTGACATCATTCTGTTCACAATATACTTAAAATATCGCGTTATTTACGAATACGAGTTCCACCGTGGCACCAGAGCTGCAGAAGAGGCTCGAAGGATTAAAGATGTGTACGAGGCAGCTACTGTAAAAGAAAACCCGGTACGTTTTTGGTTCCAACGTTTTCGTTCTGGAAATATTGACCTACAAAACAAGGCTCGTGGACGGCCGGAGACATTGGCCGGAGACCCATGTTAATAACGAAGAATTAAAAGTGATTGTGGAAACTGATCCATTAAAAACGACGTCAAAGTTAGCGGCCGGCTTCGGTGTGAGTGATAAAACAGTTTTAATTCACCTGAAATAGATCGGAAAAAAATACTATGGGTGACTTTTGACATATAAAACGCCAATTTCATATGTAAGGCCTAATAGAAGGTTATTTTTTTCGATAAACATTAATATAAACTTTTTTATTGTTTGGAGGTTGCGATTACAAACCTGATGGGATGTGTGACCTATGACCCATTGACACTTGCATTCTCAAGACTATAATTTTAAAACTGCAATCCAAATACCGCAAATACATTGCCGACCCTGAGGACTACAATGGAATGCCTCTATGCTAGTAATTTCACCGGTTGTCTTATCCCCACACCGGAACATAACAATGCGAGCACTGCTTCTTGGCGGTAGGTTTAGACTGAAACAACACCTTGGGTAATTTTATTTTATGCTAACGGTTTTAATTAATTCTTTATTTTAACATATACCAAAATAATATCGCTTAACTCACTCCCAAGGAGACCTTTTTTTTCCTTTTGAAACTTTATACGAAAATAGGTCATTTTTTGTATGAGTAGGTAGGTACTTCAATTTGACTGTATTATTATTAATATTCAAGATATTTTGTAACCATAAAATATCTTGAATATTCAGAGTTAACATATTCCTGTTAAGAAAACCATCTTCTTAACACGGAATCCTAAAGTTATTTAGCAATCAGCTGTCATCACGAAATGCTATAAACCAATCAATACGGTACAGTCGCGATGACATAACGCGTCAGAAGTACAGGTGGAGCCATAAGCGGTTACGCAATCAAGATGGGCCCCGGGTACAGTTAGACTTGATTGTATTGATGTTTATTTATTGATTTTATATATCGATTTACTACGAATGTTGTGTTGCAGTTTTATTTGCTAAATAAATGTTGTGAGTTCCAGTTCAGTTATTTAAGAGACATTAAGTATATTGAGAGCAGTATAAATATAAATATGAATAGATAAAACTCCGATATATCTCCCAAGAGGCTAAAGTTTAAAGGACGATGGGTAAAAATGTCCCCACCCACCAACAGTGATGAAACATGTGCCAGTTTATAGATCTTGGCAATATGATGTATTTTTTCTATGGCGACGATCACCATATGTATGGGGTTTTCTTGAAAAATCATAATCTTATCGTATCGAACTATGGAATTTGTTTGAAAATGAACACGTATGTAGATGATTTGCCTTGCCTGGCCCTTTGTTTTCATTAAAAAATTCCCATTGATTTTGCTACGAAGATAAGTATTTTGTCTTTTATTGGGTCCTAATGAACATATAGACCTGCAGCCCGTTACTGTTGGAGGGGGGGGACGGGGTCCATACAAAATGCGATAACGTTTCTCTTCCCTTAAACCGAGTCTGATTTTTACGATTTTTTAATATCGATCGTTATATATCTAAACTGAAGAATAGCTAAACTGAAGTGGCAGTGGACGGGGCACATTGCTCGCAGGACTGATGGCCGATGGGGTCAGAAGGTTCTGGAGTGGCGTCCGCGGACCGGGAGACGAGCTGTAGGTAGGCCTCCAACAAGATGGAGTGACGACCTCGTAAGGATCGAAGGAGCGCGGTGGATGCGAAAAGCACAAGACTGATCTGAGCGGAGAGCCTTGCGGGAGGCCTATGTCCAGCAGTGGACGTCTTTCGGCTGACATGTGTCTGTACGTTTTCCTTTACAAGAGAATATTTCTTAGAATTAAATAAAAAAACAGAAACGTGCAGACGTAGTTCTTTATAATAACTACGACACATTCCTTGGTTTTTTTAAATCAGCTCCGCGATTTTAGCACCGCGTTTTTTTCTAATCATGTTTTCACGTCAAGGAAATATGATCAAGTTAAATTATATTCAAAGAACAGATACAAAGGCTAAAGCAGCTGAAGGCTAAAGCATAGTAGGTAATTGAGATACAGATCGCGGAACACTATCGAGTTTATCATAATGTGGCCTGTCAACAATATTAAAAAGCCTAGTGATCGTAACGTTGACATGTCATAACACGTCAAAAGCAATATTGCTTTACCGTGTAGAATAGAGACCCTGCGCGTTCTACATGGAATATACCATATAGACACCATGGGATATCGCGACCGACTGTATTACACTAACTTGTCAAGCGTGAGAAACATGTGGACATTCTGCATTTCGCCGCCACCCGAAAGTCCACAACGTGTGCAATCTCTTAACACTTGTGGGTAAATATCACCTACATACCTATTTACAAAAGATGTCGCATAAGAAAGTGTTATGTAACAAATTTTACACGCCTCGTAACTTAGGTACTCATCCGAAATATCTAGGGATTCAAATATAAATTCAAAATCAAATGTTTTATTGCGTTTTACGTTGTAGGTACATGAGGTCTTAAAGTACTTAAGTCTAGCGTCAACGCAAACCCCGCAGGGGCACAGCAATGGTAGTAGAACATGCGCAATTTTATAATTTAGGTAGATAGGGTCGTAACTATTAAACTATATAACATTTACTTAGAAATAACGTAACGTATATCACATACAACAATATATTCTTATATAGAGAATAAAAATAACGAACATACAAATATCACATTCAGTCATATTTGAGTTTTAGTGAAAATAATAATATTGGCGTAATAATAAAGTATTCCAATAATAAAAATAAAAGAAAAAAGTTAATTTTTATTTAAGGAACTCCTGAATACCATAATAAGGCTTTTTTTAAATTAAATATGTCTTTATGCGGTGTTTGGGACAGAAAATGTCCTTTTATTTTACTTTGAAAATTTGTTGCATTGAAACAAACCCCCTTGCAGAGAAAATAATCACTAAAAATAATCGTAATTCGTTTTAATTGGAATTGGATGATACAAATATAATTTACTAATAATGTTAAAAAATTATACAGGTGTAATATTTAATTGACTGGGTGTTTTATATTCGGCAAGACGTCGTAAGTTAAAACATAGCTTTGATCGTCAACGCCCTCTTTTTAAAAGGACGATTAAATTTTTCTCCGGTTAGTTGACTTAGTATATACAATGTTCTAGTACAACGCCATCTACTGTGCAGATTTGTAACTATTTACGTTAAAGGTGAGCTATGAAACGCTGCTTCAAACTGACAACTAGCTCCTTGCGAAATTGATTCGTCTACTTGACAACAGATGTCGCTGTAATCAAAATTTGTTTTTTTTAACACATTAAAATATCAGCTATTCTACTGGGTAAAACTGGGTTGCCTTTGACATGTTTTGGTATTGTATTTAACTCGTCTGCTATTACTATCAAGTAAACAAGAGCTATCAAAACGCTGAAAATACAGAAACACGTCAAAAACAATATCGTTTTACCGAGTTGAAAAGATACCATTTAAAACATTATCTATTCTCTAACAATATTTACGTATTCGTTTACCCTTGAAGTTATTCAAAACGCTAATGATTCACCGAACCTAAAAGTTGTGAATTCTGTGTAAATCAAAATAAGTTTTGATTTACTATCGCTCATAAACTCTATTGTGATGGATGTAGTTTAAATGTTTTATAATAGCCAATTTAGCATTAGAGTTTGTGTTTTCAGCCTTTTTCGATTAAAACTAATCGAAAATCGTTATTGGTTGTGATATATGGCATTTTTTACATTAAAATAAATCTGTTTAGTTCTATTGTAGAAACTTTATAGTTATTAAGACCATACATGCACTCTTATAGACCACAATAATTTGAAAGGTTGGTTTTTGAAACTACATTAATATAAAAATATCATCCATAGTACGTTCGACGTCAAAGATGTTTACATTTTCCCACCTTATTCTATTGAGATAAGGTACAAAAATGAAAACATTATCTTTAGAGTAAGATTATCTATGTGTAATCTTTTATTCTTTAAATATGACTTTAATAATAACTGCCTCTATCTTCCACAGAGCTACAAAGAAAAAGACGCCGGCAAGGTGGTCCTCTACTCCACAACCATGGGCATCGTTCGCAGCACCTACCAACGTTGCAACCTGGTGAAGAAGATCCTTCGGAACCTTCTGGTGAAGTACGAGGAACGGGACGTCTTCATGAGCACGGAGTATCAGGACGAGATCAGGGATAGAATGAAGAGCGACCAGATCAGAATCCCACAGCTGTTTATAGATGGCCAGTATGTTGGGGTGAGTTTTTAACTTTCTTTTTTAAAAAATCTTGGAAAACGCTGGATCTGGGCCTCCTATTCTACTGGTATTAACAATATGGCCTTTGAAAAGTTATCTGATATCATAACGTTGAAGAGATATAAGAGCGTGTCAGATATTTTTGCGCCCAATGTTGGATAATATATTATAGGTATAGGTATAGGTTATGGCGGGCTCTTTTCCGCAACTCGACGACTTAAACTGCGCCTATTTTGCGTGAGGGGTTGGTGGTGTTACTTCTGCCAACCCAGTTCTACCAGAAAGCCTAGCAGACCCTTGACGTTGCCGACGGCGTCTGGTAGCGATCTCGGTGTTCCGAGATGACGGGCCCGGTATGTTGCCACCCCCGGGCATTCCATGATGACGTGGGCTGCGGTTTCCTCCGCCGCCATGCATGCTCTGCACAGGGGGCTGTCTGTAACACCTAAGTTGAACAAGTGTTTGTTAAATAAGGCATGGCCGGTTATGGCTCCAGTTAGCAGTCGGAGTTGGGCCCTTTTGATGGATAATATATTATGGCTGGTGACTGTACAATAGAAGCCTTGTACGACATGATTCCTTCATTGCACTTTTAACACCGGTACTCTTGACCAGTGTCTTTCAATATGTAGGTCACTCCGGGCGTTGCTAATGTGAAACACCCTAGTGTGCGTGTCCATATAGAATCTATGAAAACTACAAGAGACGTACGATTTGAGTAAGCATACGATGCGCGCGGGAACACCTCCGCGCGGTGACTGTAGCTCGAGAACCATTGTTCACACGACTATGAATTAAATCTCGTTATCCAGATAAATTCATAGGCTTTAACATGTAAGTAAATAATTTTCCCATTACTGCTGTCACTTTCCTATAAATTGCGAAGAAAGATAAACAAACCCTTTCACTTTTTCATGCAATATCGAAGGCTGTATTTAAAAAACTACGCATCCAAATCCTGTTCGTCTAGCTGTTCTAATTTGAAAATCATTCAGATGAGGGTGTTCAGTCATCCTATTACCAGGAGTGAAGAACCTGTAACGGTCTGCTCAAAACTGGCTGGCCTTCGGGTCAAACAGATGTTAATTGATGTTTAGGTTATTTCATGTACAGATTAACTTCTTCTTTGATAATTTTCTCCTACATATAACAGTAAAACTATAGGAAACGGGTCGGTGGCGGCGATTTGTAATTGTGGTCGGTGGCCCGTGTCCAGCGGTAGTCATAAGCCGATCTGATGATAGAGTCGGAAGGTAGCAAGATGATCTCCGCTGTTAATGAAAAGCTTGACCCATATTTAAAGTTAGATTCTTTATTATTTGGCTAAAATCGAGTCTTTCTATGGTATTCTACAGATTTAGCCTAACTTCATAAGTTATTTACCATCGTAAATTCTCAAAGTAATTACGTTAACGATCAAAAGATGTTTCCTACGATGGTGGCGGTAACGCCCTGGCTCTATTACATCCTCATAATGGCGTCGTAGGGTTGGTAAAAGGACACCAGAAAAAAAACCGACATTTAATATTAAATTATGAAAACAAGTTATTTGTTTTAGTACGATTAGATACAATAATAAAGAATACACTGAGCAGCAGACTTAGATTCATCTGGCGGGAAGAATCATTTATCACAATCGGTTTAGTACTGTTTGCGACTAATAAAGAATCCAAGGACACATAAATACTAAATTATAAATTATATACAACATACATAAAGTCACTAATTGAACTCGTTTATTACGAGTATTGTATGTATCTTTTTTTTATAAATACATGAATCAATCCCAAATTGATTACGATGACATTTAGTAAAATACATTTTAATGTTTTTTATTAACTTTTTGAATTTACAACACGTTGACAACCCTAGCGTAAAACTATATTACTCGGGCAGTAATAGCAGGTAGCATACTCCGGTGCATTGCTCGCCGTTATTGACTTTAATGCAAGCAGACTTGTAGGGTTGCCGCATTCTGATGCATTTTTATATTGGATGGAGGCGTAATGGTCTTTTATGAGTTGTCGTGTTAGTTATCGCGTTCTTTGTTGACAAATGGAAATATCATTCTGTAATTTCGTTTTTTTATTTATTTTTTTATAGTCGCAAGTCTTACTTAATGTGCAATACTTTTTAGTATAGATCAACTCTTACAAGTTTTTTTTGAACTGCTTTTTGTTATAGTACTTAATGAGCTGAAATTTGGAATACATAATTTATACCCAATGACAATGCAAGATTTTGCTATCTTAAGCTGACCTGATGATGGAGTCGGAAGGTGGTGACAGGATCTCCGCTACACTTAACATGGGCATATCGTGTTGGGAGTCGTTAGTTTGGTCTTAATAAACAGATGACAACTAGGAAAAAAGTAGAGCCAGCAAAAAAAAGACCCAAAAAAATAGTTTATTTTACCGTGTAAACCAGAGCTCTTAGCTGTAATATATTTTATGGGCAAATGATTACATTATACTAGAAATATGGGGTAAAGCCCGCTAATGGTAAAATGATGGCTATAGTGACCCTGGAATAGCCTCTTTATTCCTATAATGTTTCGTGACATAGGGATAATTTCTACTGTGTAAAACAGTAGAAAAATCGCGGGACCGCGGTGGATGCGAAAAGCACAAGACCGGTCTGAGTGGAAAGCCTTGGGGGAGGCCTATATGTCCAGCAGTGGACGTCTTTCAGCTGACATGATGATGATGATGAAATAGTAGATTGATAACCAAGGGTTGAAAGTGGCCCATTTCACCCGAGATATTTCTGGCGCTCGAACGAAGTGAGAGCGCCAATAGTTCGAGGGGAAATGGGTAATTTCACCCGAATTAGACACTCTACTTTTCATTTCGACTGTGAGGAAAAAAGACACGGTATACCTAAATATATTTAATCTCGTTTCCCGCTTTATCTATTGAAAACTTTTTTTTTCTAGATTCAAAAAAAAGGTAAAATACACATGCTGCCAACATTAGAAAAGTTAAATCGAGTTGGTCACGGCCAAGGAGCATGACTTCCATCTCATTCTTACCCTAACTAAAGAAAGAGATGGAATATATTCGTGACGTAATAAAGGTAAAATTTCTTGTTTCGAACGGATGTTCGGTGTTCAACCTCCTTTTTGTATAAGAAGCTCCTTGGTCGTGACCAGCTCGATTAAACTTTTCTAATGTTGGCAGTAGTGTATTTTCAAGATGGCCATGCCGAAACGTGAAAGAAAAAGTGTCATGCTATGCTATCACGGCATTATGGCGGGCAGCAGAATAGAGGAATAATTTTAAATGTTGATTTTCTGTAATTGCGAAAAAAATAGACCAGTCTTAAAATGATTTTCATATGAACCTATAGGCCGTAATAAATACATCGTTTAACGTATAGCCGAGTTTAGATATATGAAAATCTTTTATTTTAATAATATGACGTAGCTCAATTATCTTAGACTCCGTGGCCAATCGTAACAATTAAAAAAAAATTACTTTCCACCCTAGAGATGAAAACGCAATTTTCCACCCGGCTATCCACCCATTCAAATTAAACTTTCCGAACAGGAGAGATGAAAACTATATTGCGTCTGACATGTTATAGTATTGCCAACGTTATGATAGCTCTTGTTTAGTTACTAATGGCATCCTAGTTAAAAACATTCCATAAAATATCGCAATAGGCTATTTGACAACATTGAAAATATACTACAAATTGTGGTCATCCTATCTGATACTAGCGTAAAATAACGTATTTTACTTTATTTCACATTAAATTATGTCAATTTTTTTGGAAATTACACGAAATAATAAGGATATTTTTTTGAAATTTATTCTGTGGCAAAAACGCTATGTGATGTTAGAAATACTTTATAATCTGTGATGTGAACTCACATGCAAGTAAACAAAACAAACCCCAAATACACTTCATATGCTAAGCTGTCAAATGAACTTGTTTGTTTACTTGCGTGTGACGTCACACTAGTCCGCCATAGATAGAAACAGCGTTTTTCGCGTTGTTTTGAAAATTTAAACTTTAACTTACATTTTTATTGATAATACAGTAGAATCTCAAGGAAATATCAATGTAGTGTGCTTGTTATGTGATAAAGAATCATTTAAAAACGTTTTCTAAAATTAGTCAAATAGCCTATTTCGGATGGACAAGGTCACAATTGCCCTGGTTATCATATTGTACATTATGTCCTTGTTCTACCGAAAGTGCGTAAAAGCAATATGATTTTATCGAGCTGACTGTACACTAACCTCCTTATTAATAAACGGTGAGTAACGGTGGTGTAGCGAAACCATGCTTTATCCTTATCTGTCAAATTCAAATGTCACAATGACAGATAAGGACAAAGCATAGTTAGCTACAACGTTACTCAACGTTTATTAGTAAGGGGGTTAACATATAACTTCTACTTATTCTAATATATAAAAGGCAAAACTGACTGACGTAGATATCAACGCACAGCCGAAACTACTGTACCTACAAACTTGAACTTTGTTCCTTTGGTTCCTTTGGTTCCTTTCATGATATAAGTGAGCACTAAGAAAGGATTTTTCAAAATTCACCCCCAAAGGGGTTAAAATAGGGGGAGTAGCGGGAAAATTATTCTACGCGTACGAAGTTGCGGGCGTCCTTTAGTCTAATATATAAAATTCTCGTGTCACAGTGTTTGTAAAAAAGCTTCTCCGAAACAGCTTGACCGATTCTTATGAAATTTTGTGTATATTAAGTACGAGGTAGGTCTGAGAATAGGATGTAACCTATGTTTCACAAGGTTTGTATGGAAAAAAAATGACACCCGGGCAGCGCCGGGCGCCGTGCTATATTCATATAAAACTCTCACGTAACTGCTTGACTGAGAAACCAGTCTCAACCGCTGAATTTAAAAAATATTCCGTAAGTACCCTAGGGAGAAGAATTTTCCGAAATTGGTTAGTATACAGTGGACATAGATTAAGACTCTACTAATCATTAACAGAAATAATTATTTTGATTACGCTAACGTATACACCGTTATTAATTTTTGAACATACTATCGACCCGCAATGTACATCGAAGTCCATCTGTCCGGTAAGTACGTAATGTTTACTTGTGAAAATGTTAATTGCATTTTTCGTTATACATTACGTGTTAAATTATTTTGTATGGTTATTTTTTTTATACTTAATTTTAACAAAAGCTGCCTTAATGTGCTCAGTAGGGGTTATAATAACCACAGTTAAAAGGAACGCCCGTATACGATTTACACACTGTATGTTCAGCAGCCACATTTTAATATTTTTCCTATGGCCACTGACACAGAGTGTGGTAACACGGGACAATCGCCAGCCAGCAATGTTTTGCGGTACATTGTACGATCACATGAGTGTTTTAATGCTTAATTATGTGTACAGACATACATACCTTTGTCAACATGCATATCATAAGTTTTCTACAATATGTGAGAAACCAGTTCAGGCATACGCCCTGTATCTCAAATGTTTACATTAAAATACGACCACAGACACAGTTTTCTTAATAAAGGCCATTTGCTTATAATTTCTAAACATATTTTAGGGAGTTTATGATATGGATACAGATAAATTAAATTATCTTGTAGGCTACCCTACCTTATACCGGATTATTATGCAGAACAGCGAACTAATGAGCAACCTTTGACGCCGAACTAATTAAAGTTTCACAGATTCTAGGAGTCGTAAGATTTCATACTACAGTGGTTTGTAGTGTTAGTTCCTCTATTAAAAACCGTGAAATAGAGTTGTGATGTCTCGTTAAAGTTTCACATTTTTTACATGGCAAATGTTACATTTTAACGAGACGTCACAAGTCTATGCACCATTTTGAATATAGGAACTCACCATTAGTGAAGTACGATTTTCTTTTGTCTTTCCATACTTTTTTTTGCAAGTTTTTAATTTTCTGTACGAGTGTCTATGTTAGTGTATTTTTATATCTGTCCTAACTAGCTTTAACGATCTCCTCGATGATGGTTATTCCCTCGAGAACTTTTTAATGTTCCAGGATGAAAAGTATGTGTTTTTCCATGGTGTAAGCTATATCAATTTCAAAGTTTCAAACTTCATCCAAATCTGTCCAGCCGTTGCAGCGTGAAAGAATAACAAACTAACAGTCAAACTTTCGCATTAATAATATTAGAAGGATAAGTAGGGTCGTCTGCGTAAATTTCGATTATTGTTACTCCTGTGTGTTAACCCAGGGTAAAACCTATCACTATTCTAAATTTCATCCAAATCCGTTCAGTTATTGCAGTGTCAAGGAGTAACAAACTAACACACACACACAAACTTTCGAATTTATAACATTAGTAAGATAAACTTATGTCATGAATCTCAAAAAAAAACTGTTTTTCAAAAATCTCGGCTTAAATATAAAAGTAAGAATATCGAATAATATTTTTTAAAAAAAACGAAAAAATTCGAGAACTCTGTTCAATAAAAAAAGATTCGTAAAGCTTTTTTTTGTGGAGTTATTATCTATGTATTGTTAATGGTTCTTCTTCTATTTTTTTGGCTAAGGAAAAAAATAATGAGCTAAGTAAAAATCTATTTATAAATCTTGATTGCATCATAATTAAAAAAAAAACTAAAATGTTCACCACATTATGCCTCAGAGCTAAAAACAAAAAGTGAACATTACGCCTAAGAGCTTTCTCTATCAGGTGAGAAATTTATTTGCACCTAACTAAATAAATTGACTTTCAAATAACCTCAAAACTAATAAAATCATCTAATAGCGAAATCTATAGAGTAGTATTGTGGCTGACCAAGGCACGTGTAACAGAGAGCCACTGTCAGCTGCAGCGGATCGATGCTCGTTAAGCGCGAGTCGTCTGTGCTCCGGTAACACACATGGCCGAAATGGAAGCTATGGAGTCGCGCTAAGGTCGCATTTGCACCTGCAAGAAATATCTGACATTGCCGTCTGATTTTTCTCGAACCAATTTATAGCAGGCCTTACAACAATAATTTGCAAGTATAGTAGACCATAGACCCTCCCTGTCACTCGTCATTCGAGACTAAATCTAGAGAAAGGGATGGAGCTAACGTAACTTCTAACTTCGATTTTCAAAGTAGGTCCTCAGGGACAAATCTACAAATCGGCCACTTAGCATTACTTCGTAACGGATGTTGATTTTCATATTTTATTTCTGGTATTATGCCCCATTATAATATTTATTAAAAAAGAATTATGTAGTAATATAAAAATGCCTTGGATTTGTATTAATTTCTTGTTTGTTCTTATGGACTTAGTTGAAAATTGTTTCTTATAAAATATTAACTTGACGTAGGAGTGGTAGCGCTTGTTATATAAGTGTAAATAAATTTGACACCATAAGAAAAAGTGTTAAAATAGAATTATCGTTGTGTTAAAAGATATTTATGCTTAAAAACCATTACATTGTCATATTAATACATAATTTATATTGCCTGAGCCTACCTTAGGTTAGAATAGGTTGTACTACGTTCTGACTACAAAAAAAAGGTTTTAACTATAACGTCTACTCTATTACCTTCCTTAGTCTAATTGTGTTACAATACAAAGACAAAGCAGACGCACACATACACGCAAGGTGAGTATTTACACAATCATAGGCTTACAGTAGAGCCTAATGCCAGGGATACACACGTATCGCCAGTGACGTCGGGTGAAGTGGCACGACGTTGCCGGACTTTGCTCGACATGTCTGGCAACATCACGCGACACATTTAGCCAACGACGTCATAAGTCGCGCGATGTCGCCAGATATGTCAGAAGAAGTTTCGCAAAGTCGCAATATTTTGCCTGACGTCGCTACGGACATAAGTCGCGCAATGTTGCCAGATATATCAGGTGAAACCGGCTGGTTTCGCTTGAGATGTCGCCGACACATTTCGAGGGACATTTGTCCCCTAGTGTATGCCTGGCTTTAAGCTCCGTGGATAAATAATAGAGAGTCTAGGGCTAGGCAAGATCTTACTATCTTTCTATCTATTACAAATGAAAAATGATAAAAAATAAGGATGTGCAATTATTATTGAATCAAAAATGATTCTCCGAAGAATGAATTACGCTGTCGCCAGTGTGACCTTATGTGACTCTACGAGCTCTCAAAATGGTTTTAACGGACTTTTCTTTCGCTTCCTCTTTCGCACTCGTACTCGTGCCGTAAGGCACTGCGTTCTCGCTTCCACAGTCACTGGGTCTATTACGCTGTCTATGATGGTCTGAAAACGATTTGTTTTTAACGGCCGCCATTTACTGTTAAGTCAATATGAGCTATCATAACGTTGAAAATACGATAGCAATAGATGTAAAGACAATGTAGAATAAGGCTACTGACTGAAGTTGAAAGCTGTGATGAAATAATTACTAACAAAACGAGCTTTGTGGCTGTAAATTTTTATGAAAGCTCTCGATTAGGTATTCAGATCGCATATGTACAAATTGGGGTAATCCAGGCAGGATTATAGTAACGTGCGGCTACACACCGATTATTACATAATAATAGCTACAATATACAAAGGGTATTGCGTCAAACTTTAGACTGTTTAGGATTCATGATGATATATAAGAGTTTCGCTCTTGTCAGTGTGGTATTTGTCATCTTGTCTCTAACCTACGTTTTGACATGACATAGGACTTGGGAGATTCCGATATAGACCGATTGGCCTTCTGTCTTACCTGGCTAAAGTATGTTAATTCTTTTTTGCACACACCTTATAACAATTTTAATACTTAATTAAAAGAGCGTACGAAATCCTATGGCAGAACTACTTAAGCCTAGCTCTTCCTTTGTCTTTGTCTTTCATGTTCCCTTTCATATTGCCGTTCCTTACCAAGTTTAGTTGTCCTTGCTCCTCTGCATTTTACAGTTTTTAATAAGCGTACTTTTTTTCTAACCAACTACAGCTGTGACCAGTACCACAATTGAAACGCTGCCACCTTGTTCCTATGGTCAAAACTTCTCGGACTGTAGAAGAGTCTTGTGAGAAATTGTCGAGAATTCCTAAGAAAAATCTTAGTTTTTGTATAGAAAGACATCCTTCTTAACGGTTTTAATGTTTCCGAAAATGTTATACTTAAGTTATATATTTAAAAACATTTACAAACTTCTGGCAATGTTCTTCAACTTGCTTATTCCTAGTACATACGACGCCATAGCTTAAATTAAGAACCTATATTTTTGTTTTTTATTACGTTCCCAAAAATGTTACGCAACGTACCTAAACGTTACGTGCGCTCCATAATTGTTACGTAACCTATGCGCGTAACTCATTAATATCACTAAAACAAAACACCCGTTACCAAACAAATCCTTTGAATCCACATACCACAATGAAGAGACCTCTACGATTACCTCGCATCAATACAAAGTTGGGAGTAATTTAGTTTAGTGGAGCATAGTGAGGGGTCTGCTTACGCTGGTTATTTAGTAATGTAGGGAGAACTGAGTCCAGCACGAGTTCACGGGCAAGGCTAACACGTGTACAATAAGGGACAGTGCATGCAATGATGAACCATTTTAATTAATTATTTGAGGAAGGTATTTATAAAAACTGACTTCTTAGATGTTTTCACTATTTTTTATTATTCAGAGAGACATTTAATAACTTTGATCCCATACGATCTTTTATGCTTATCTCTCATACCTAACTAATGAGTTGCATGTATACATTTCTTCATGACGTATAGGCGAGCTACACATCGTCGATACAACGAAAAAAAATACCTACACTTGACATGAGTGTGTTAACCTAGCTTTTTGGACGTTTCCTTCATTATATTTTGTTTGTTTATCTCTTAATCTGTGCAATAAAGCATATTTTACTGTATTGCGATGAGGTATTTAATGTATTGGCTCATTCTAGCAGGATTTTATGGTCATTATTTTTAATCAAAGTTTGGTTGTTGCTGCATAACGCGGTCCAACCAATCCTAAGTAAATACATCGGCGTGCGATAATGGGACACCTTCGCACTCTCTAGTTCACTTACTACACTTATTATAGTATCCATCTGTTAGAAATACATAAGTGTCACACAATATTTACTTACCTCGCCCTGCAACTACTTCGAGTACCTAAAATCGAGTATAAACATAAGTACAGTCGGCCAAAAGTGTGGTCCACCCTACGGTTGAAATTCATTTGCGAGTCATGATACAACAAGTTCTATTTTTCCTTGTAATAATATTATGACACTGACAAGTGTCAACCTTAGCGATAATTAGATCTCACAGAAACTTTAGTCAAAACTGAAAGACCACTTTCTTGGCCGACCGTACCTATTACAATAAGGAACAAGTGTTCACATATCTTTCTTTGTCCTTGTAAGTACAAAAATCTTTTTTATCTTTTTTGCGGGTGGTAGGACCTTGTGCGGGGTCCGTCCGGATCGCTACCACCATCTTATCCATTAACCTACCGCCAAACAGCAGTGTTCGCATTGTTGTGTTCCGGTTTGGGGATAAGACAGCCGGTGTAATGACCAGCATAGAGGCATTCCATCTTAGTCCTCAGGGTTGGCAGCGCATTTGCAGTCTTAGCCTTGCAGTCTTGAGAATGCGAATGTCTATGGGTCACAGTTTCCACTTACCATCAGGGGCCTATTGCATAATTAGACTAATAAAATTAGAAAATAATACAAGTTACTAGTTAAAAATTTACAAGCTGCGTTATTTTGTGTTGCATAATTATTTTGTGTTTTCACTAATTATATTAGAAAATTGTGTTGCATAAATTTCTAATAATATCGTGAAAGTTACAAGTAAATTCATCATTATTTACAAGTACTAATAAATTTTGTTGCATAATGTATTTTTACTAACTTGTAATAAGTGTACTAATATTATCAGCAAAACACAAAATTACAAGTAAACAAGTTGGCTGAGTGAGGTAAACCTTTGCCCATCTGTGGACTTTGCAATTAAAAAAGAAATATTGGCGGGAACAGTAAACGTCAACGTAAAACTTTATCTGAAATTTCTAACTTCGAAAATGGGTGGTAAGCGAGAAGAACAAAGAAAATTGAAAATGTGCATCTTAAGTAAAATTAAGGAGCAGAAAGATGTCTTGTTCGGTCCCTTTTCAACAAAGGTCACTAAAGATATTCGCAGTAACGCCTGGAGAAATATCGGTGCATATGCCCAAAGCTTGGGGATTATCAGAGAAAATAAGAATTGGGCGTATGTTCGTGATGTTTGGTGGGCAAATGTGAGAAAATTATCCGTGGTAAGTACCTACAACTTGTCTTCTAAGCGTCCAACTACCATTATTACTTATTATTCAACAATAGGTGTAGGTATGTAGGTGTATATTATACATATAAGTTTTGTTTAGCCTGTATGTTAATTTATAAACAATATACATTTTTTACAACAACTATATCTATATCATATCATATTTTTACTCGACTTCTAAAAGAGGAGTGTAATGTTTTATTGATTTAATGAGGTAGTTTTTTAAGGTTCTTAGTTCACTCGTAGAGGCTGGTCTGGTGGTACGATTTCGATGCAAATAGGGTCGTTAAATTCGGCAAAGCGTCGCAAGGGATACTTTGATTAAAAAAACTAACATATACAGGCTATATCATAAAAACTGTTATGCAATTGTCGTCTAGGTATATAAAAATAAGCAGCCGGGTTTTTAAAGTTGACTAATCTTTTGTTATAGGAGAAACGAGATAATGCTAAAAAAACAGGCTCTGGAGGAGGGCCCGACTGTAAAGAAAATGAAATTGATGTTCTCGTTTATGATATACTCGGAAAAGAGTCACCAGTTTTAGAAGGTCTAGGCGTGGATGAGCATCTGCAAATTGAATTGAACCTAGATTCTGAGCAAAAGATACAAGAAACCCTACAAGAGACAGTAGATAATACGTTCGAGACATTAATCAATTCCGAACTTAAACAAAATAATAACAACATTTTAAAAAGGGACTGGAAAGGAAGAGAAGGAATAAACGAAAACAAAGATTTATTACAAAAAAAAATGAAATTAACGTTAGATATTTTGGAGAAAGAAAACATATTAAAAGATCTACAAATAAAAAATGTTGAACGAGATAATTACCTAAAAGATTTAAAAATTTTGGATTTGGAATTACGGTATGGGCTCCCAAGATCCAAGTTTACAAGTAATTTGGAGCAATTTACACTAGCTGTGTTTATTCCAGAATCTACATCCGATAATCAAAATAATACGGATACCGCGTATACAGATCAGGAATAGTCACAATATTGACGTTTGTAATAATTAATTTGTGTACTTTAGCAATAAAAACAATGAATTTCATCGATTGTTCAAATTTCTTTATTAATAAAAGTTAAGAAAATAAATGTTTTTTCCTTAAAAAGTTAGTTAATAGTACATTGATGGATGACATATAGCTAGACATCAACAAATTAAAAGCCTGACTCACTAGAAAATCGTACAATTAGTTGTAAGTCAAATTTTTGAAACTTCATAATGATTGGATTTAATTTATGTATTTAAGAGCTAATTTAGGTATTTTCTTACGATGTCATGTTAGCCATGTAGTAAATCCAATCGTATGACGACGTAGTTAGCCTAGTCTATCATGACCCTGCCTGCAAAGCTAGTGGTCCCGGGTTCGATCCCCGGTAAGGTCAAATATTTGTTTGATGAGAATGATGAGCATGATTTTTTTATCTATATAAGTATGTTTGTCATTGTATAGTAGGTAGCTACCCATAGTATAAGCCATAATGATTATTTATATATTTAATAAGTTTCAAACAACTTGACCTACATCTTCATTTTAACAAGATTTAATACTAAGTATTTATGATGACATAGACTGTATTATTTCTTGTTGGCGTCGAAGTGCACTCAATGCAGGAGCCTCATCATTTACATTTCGATGATTTTCTTGTTCCACTGGTGGAGTGAATGATTCCAAATCTTCACCTTCCCGGGCAATGTTGCACAAAGTTGCACAGCAGACAACGATATTTGCTGCAAATTTTGGGTTGACTCTTAGATGATTCAGGCAGGGAAATTTTTCCTTTAATATTCCAAAGGAACACTCTATAATCTGCCTTGTTGCTTTGAGTCTTCGGTTGTAGCGTCTTTCACCCTCGCTATTTGGGTCGTTGTGTAACGGTGTCATTAGCCACGTTTTTAGAGGGTAACCCGAGTCTCCAAGTATAACGCCATTTGGAAATATGTTTTCTTGTTCCATTGCACTGTAGAGACTACTCCTTCTAAGAACTCGTGCATCGTGCACACTACCCGGCCAATTGGCACTTACATAAAAAAATTGATATTGTGGTCCACATACCATCATACAATTTATCGAATGGCCTCCTTTTCTGTCTACGAATGCTGGTTCGTTAGTAGTTGGTGCGTCTATTGGTATGAGTGTTCCATCAATTATACCAATTACATTCGGGAAATTATATAATTCATAGAACTCTTGCACTACGTCTCCCATTCGGTGTGGCCATATAATTATCGATGGAAATAACCTTCTATTAATAGCGTTAATAACGCGATGAACAGTTCGACAAACTGTAGACTTGTCAACGCCATGACCTGCACCAACAGAATAATATTGGCATCCAGTTCCAAGCCAATGAAGTGTAGTACATAATTGCTGTTTCGGAGAAAGAGCACCACCTTTTTTTTTCAACTTAATGTCGCTTGAAATTGCTTGCAGCACACGTTCGGCTTTAATAGGTTTCATTCGAAACATTTCGTAAAAGTGTGCACTATTTTCAAAAGTGAAGTTGATCCTGTCCTTATATACCTTTTGGTGTCGGGTTACTAGATATTGATCATCGTCATCGTCGGATAAATGCAAAATATTAAACATTTTTCGTTGATTAGGCTTTAACTAAATCACTTGTAATTCAAAATTACCGTGGTCCTAAGGTAAGTAGTAATAAATACAAGTTACAACTAATAATTGGAATTTTTAGACTCGTATTGCAACCAAAACTAATAAAATTTACATATAATATTAGTTATTAGGGCTAATACTTTTTGACTTGTATTTTATAACTTGTATTTTATTATGCAACAATAATTTACAAGTTACAACCAAAATCACTAATATTATTAGCTTGTACTTATTCACTTGTATATTTATCCCTCGTATTTTATTATGCAACATAAAAGTACAAGTTACAACCAAAATCACTAATAGTATTAGCTTGTACTTTATTATGCAATAGGCCCCAGGTGGCCTGTGTGCTCGTCAGCCTTCCCTATGCCATAAAAAAAAAACCGAAAAAAGGTTCACGATATCTGGCCCTCTATTCTAGTTGGTAAAAACCATATCGTCTTGGACTGTTACGGTGTTTGTAACTCGGCCGCCATTACTGCCAAGTATAAAAGATTTTTCTATCAAAACGTTGAGAATACGGAAACAGGTCAAAAGCAATTCGGTTGTACCGTCTAGAATATGAGGCCCGATTGTCTTTTCGATAAAAATGTCAGAGATAAAGAACTTTTTTTTTTCTTTGAAAACAACCATTATTATAAAAGTTAAATAACTAATAAAATAAACTGATTCATGTTGCAAACTCGACCGTGAAAATCGCAATAGAAATTGGTTCTTAATGCCGTAACAACAAAGTCGGAAATGAAGTGAACGTAATAATTATTATTTCTTTAGAGGATTCCCTTGAACGCTCTCATCTTTTACAGAGAAAAGTTATGGTAAAGTAACCAACATAAGTTCAAACTGCTTTAACACCGTAAGCCAGTGGAATAAAGTTGATTTTCACTTAAACGGGTATATATTCTCAATATAGTTAGTCGTATATCTTTTAGATGGTTTACATTACAGTCCTTTGAAAATGATCAAGTTAGTAAGATTAAATTTACTTACAATATTGAAGTTTAATTTACACTTCGCGTACCGGCTATGATTAGAGTATCGAATAAATATCAAATATTGATTAAATAATGTTTTGATCATTGGAGTTTGTTAACCATCATAAAAAAAATGCATGAACTGTATTATATTGTATTACGGTGACGAATATTGTCAATATACAAGGTAAGTTATGCTCATACTTAATTCTTTCTAAATACATTCCGAGCACTAATATTTTTCTATTATTGCGGTTTCTCGGTACACGTTGATGTTATAGACAGTAAAAAAGAAGATAAAGTAATTTTAAAGTCGCTTACTTTTTTTCCGCACAAAAATATCAACAAACAACAAAGTGAATTTTATTTTATTTTCATCACTTCAACACACACACACACATGTCAGCTGAAAGACGTCCACTGCTGGACATAAGCCTCCCCCTCTCCACTCAGACCGGGTCTTGTGCTTTTCGCATCCACCGCGTTCCTGCGATCTTTACAAGGTCGTCACTCCATCTTGTTGGAGGCCTACCCACAGCTCGTCTTCGGGTCCGCGGACGCCACTCCAGAACCTTCTGACCCCATCGGCCATCAGTCCTGCGAGCAATCAACACGAGTACTTCAACAGAACGCAATTAATTATTTTCTAGTTTTTTTCCCGATCTTAACAATAGTTCACTGATTATTGTGTATTCTAAAGCTATGAACACACGATACTTGGCTCAAACAAAATGAATTGTCCTTCTTAGGTGTCCAAGCGGTAGTTTAACAGTGAAAATCTCCAATAATGAGAAAATGCTATACCTATTACTTATTGAATACACCGCAGGTTATTTTTTTTTTATTTATTTATATCGAATCACTATTATAATCAAGAAAAACTAAAATTTGCGTAGTTCCTGCACAAATGTTGTTACGAGTACACAACTGTTACTATAAGATTTTTTTACCCTTCTTAAAAGTGGATTAGTATGGATAGATTATTCGTTAAAAACTAATTATAGTAAAATGGTGGAAAGTATTTAACTGAGAATTTCACATAAATAATGAAGAAAAACGAAAAAATACGACGTCGCAGCACAATGACGTATTTCGTGAGACGACTACGTATTACTACAATTTTTACCTTTCTTCTACGTCTCCCTAATGGCACAGTTAACTTTCAACAGTTTCTCGGGATGGGAAAGTCCATCTACGACTAGTTTTTGTGTAATCAGGTTCGCTCGGAAATCGCTCTTAGCTGCTGTTGGAAATCGTCGCAGATGGGAAAACTTAAGGAAAGTGTACTCATTAACCTAGATGGAAATTATAATCAAAATTGTTGGTTTCTCAGTTATTCAATCTGCCATGTTATTCTCTGAATTACACACTTTTCAACTCGTCCCACGAATTATGAACCGGTGAGTTTAAGTTGTCCAATCAGAGGGCACGAAAAACATTTTCAGAGCGTGTTTTCTCAACTATGTAGTTTAAAACTCGTATGATTTAGCTCGTTTGATCGACCGTACGACAGTTACTTTCTTATTCACCAATGCACAATTACTACAGTATGGTTCAAATATGGTTTGTCCTTATCTTTGTTTGAAACATTTGAATTTGACAGAAAGTGACAAAGCATTTACTAAAATGGGTTTATTGCGTGTATGAACATGTTGTCAACTGAATGTTTCTTACATAAAAAGTAACATTAAATCAAACTGTTCTAATGTAAATACTTATTTTAATTAATAATAATTCTAAATTATTATTTTAATGATATAATTAATCAAGTTTTTTAAAAAAAAACGAACTACTAAATAAATATTCTATTATTTAACAACAAAAAAAATATTAACATCACTGTACATGAAGCCTTAAGAAAATCACAAATTTTCCGAATATATATCTTAACAATGGATCCCATAGTGTGAGAAAGCTATGAGAGTTTTTGCGTGAATACAATTCCTATGGTTTGTCTATGGAACTATGGAGAAGCCAATTTATGTGAAAAGATACTTATATGGAAGTCGCGTGTTTATAAATTTCCTTATTGTTTATGCTTAATGCATAAGTGCCTGTATTTTTCAATTGAAAAGTAAATATTATGCTCACTAATATATATTAATTCTATTATTACTAAGAGGTTTTTTGTATAGAATAAACATAAAGTCGCCGTCAAAAAAACTTGTTAACAAATTAGTACTGTTTGACACATAACCTCAAATATTCACCAAGCGTGTTTTTATTAAAAATAACTTAAAATGAATAGTTATTTCACCTTAAACTTGATATGAAAATAATGATCTAGTTTATAAATCGTTGCAGATACCTCACTTGATCTTTAAAAGTACTTGAATAATCGTTTGGTTTTGTTTACATATTTTGCAAGCTCTATTGACGGCGACCTTAGATAGAAAGGGTTATGATTTTAAACCAACCCAAAATTACAGGCATTTTTTTTATATTTCAAGGTATGTCTTTCACTGTGGTTTTGTAGACACTTATCTAAGCTTTGACCACTTTCTGACCCTTAAAGATCCAATCAAATAAATATTGAATGTGGATTAAAAATGGAACGGAAGTACTACATATACATTACCATTCAAGCCTGTCTCTCAATAGAGTAGGCAGAGATTATGGAGCTAGGCTCTCCGGTCTTAACATGCAACATTCGCTTCCGTTTTTTTTTTTTTTTTTATATCAGTGGGAGGCAAACGAGCATGTAGGTTACCTGATGGGAAGTAAACACCACCGCCCATAAACACCAACAGCTCAAGAAGAGTTGTCGTTGCGTTGCCGGCCAATAAGGGAGATGTAAGCTCTTCCTCTACATTAATCAACCCCTTCATGCGCGTACGTCGGTTTCGGGTGCTCTTGCTTAAGCCCTTTATTCAGTACTTCGCAATCTGATCACTGTATGGTGCGTCCAGGGCGTCCCCTACCAACTTCCGTCTTAGTTCTTCATCGTTCCGTCATCTATTGTGTCTAATTACCAATAACAATAGGTATATTGTGTATATTTAAATTACACAGTATTATTTTAATTGTTGTCTAGTTTCTGATAAGCAATGACATGGTGAATCCATTCAGTTTCCTGCCAGCCCAGTGACAAACGGGATGGAAAACACTTTAACAATAGAATAGAAGTTCGCTTTCACGTGTAATGATCGGGGAAAGAGGAAATGTGGGAGTTCTGCGTAAAAAGCGGTTTCTAGGTTTAATGGATTCTTGATGTCTTCATTTATTAAGTCGGTAATAAATAATAACTGATGCTCTGCTAAACCAAATAACATGTAACAAGGAAAGGTACCCAACTGCCCGGCTCCGAATTTGTTGATTTTGATATGTTAGAGAGTAGTTTAAAATAGCAGACACGTATTTTTTTTTAACGGCCCAAACTCAACCTGTTGGGTGAAATTGACCTCCAAAGTACTGAAAAGTGACTAAACCTTCTCTAGCATAGAGGTACTCCTACTGTTTTGCTTTTAGTTATACAGCTGTTAGAGAAAATATTAACACATTATTCTTTCTTTCTTTCAATGTGCAAGTTTGTATGGCTTGTATTTTACAAATTTCACTGCACAAAAGAGACACGCAAGTGATATAATCGCATTGACATTATCTAAACTTGGAACTAGAGCAATGACAAACGGACGTAAATATCACGGACTGACATTCAACATAATTCCTTCTTGTTTCAAGATATAGTTTTACTAAAATGATACAATACTCGAAATACAGAAGTAATTTTAGGATGCGTATTTTTGTTTATGAAGTATACTAGCTTCTGGCCGCGACTTCGTCCGCGTAGATTTTGAATATCGTTACTCCCTCGGGAACTTTAAAAAAATCCGGGATGAAATGTAGCCTATGTGTTAATCAAGGGTGATATGTATAAGATATCTCCATTTCGACGACGACGCGCTGGCCTAGTTGGTAGTGACCCTGCCTACGAAGCTAGCGGTCCTGGGTTCAAATCCCGGTAAGGGCAGATGTTTGTGTGATGAGCGCAAATATTTGTTCCTGAGTCATGGATGTTTTCTATGTATTTAAGTATATATTTCTCTATATAAGTACTTATATCGTTGTCTAGTACCCATAGTACAAGCCTAGAGCTTAGTTTGGGACTAGGTCAATTGGTGTGACATTGTCCCCTGATATTTATTTATTTATTTTATTTCAAATTTCGTCCAAATCCGTCCAGCCGTTGCACCGTGAAAGAGTAACAAACATCCATCCATACAACATTCGCGTTATTAATATTAGTATGGATTTTTTTATAAAGATTGGTTTTTGTTACTTATGTAGATGATCGCATTATTATATAAGTATTTTATATTACGAGGGTCGTGAAGCGAGCGACGCTTATAATCATACAAATCAAATCATACAAATTCATACAAATTCAGCTCCAGGCGATAACATTTCGCACCCCCTAAACAACAACCAAAAATACTTCGTGTTTTAATTAATTCAAAAATCGAACGTGGGTTTTCACAATATATGCATTGCAGTTGTTATAAAAATCTAGGTATGTACGTTTCTGTTTTTATTTTTGTATGGGTTTCATCACAAGAAATATTTTCTTGGAAAGGAAAACGTAGAGTGCTCGTTTTTCATAAATTTCATAATATCTACAATATTAAAAAACGTGACAAGCGGGCTAGATTAAAAAGAGGTGAGAAAATTAATCGCATTTAGTGTGATTTGTTTTAGCTTTTTATCAATGTACAATCTTACCGCATTCACTTCAAAAAATCCTGTCGAAAACGAATTGCTTTTCGACATTTATAAAAGTACAAAGCGATTTACTTTGCTTTGAGACGTATGTCCCACGGTGACAAAAACATTTTTATGCGCACGTGGAAATGTGTCTGGGATTTTCTGTTTTCTTTACCTAGCAAAGTCACAAAGTTTACTATCACATCATGTTTACAAAGAATTCGTTTTTAAACCGTTTCAATATTTATTTACATGAAAAAAAGGATTGGCTTAGATTCATTTATAAAATTTCTTATTAAGTCTTACGAGTATGTTTGTCGACGCGTTCAGGTTACTTTGGTAGTAACCCAACTTAATAAATAAATCAAATAAATATCGGGGACAATCTCACACAAATTGAGATATTCCCAAACTAAGCTCTAGCTACTAATGTACTAGACAACGGTATAAATACATATATAAAGAAATAAATACGTATGTACATAGAAAACATCAGAGACTCAGAAACAAAGACTAGTGCTCATCACACAAATATCTAACCCAGGAACGATAGCTTCATAGTCCGGGGAACTACCAACTAGGCCAACGCGTCGACTTACGAAGCTAGCAGGCTCGATTTCGATTCTCGGTATAAGCAACAATTTGTTTCTATGTATTTAAGTATGTATTTCAAAATTTAAGTATGTTTATCGGTGTTTAGTACTCTTGTTTATAATGCACACATTGAGATATAAATGTTAATTACATCAAGAATCCGTTATTCCATGTTGCCATGTTATGAGTATACCTACTTATCGAGCTGTAGTCGCGGTGCGAAAACGACTAAATTATTTCAAGAACTCAGTAAAAAGGAAGCCCTTAGCATTATAATTAAGATATGTAATTAATGAAACACCCTTTTGATTCCAGGACGCTGATACCGTGGAGAAACTCAACGAGAGCGGGGAGCTGAGGAAAATGCTGAAACCTTATAAGGTAATATTATTTTTTAGTCGATTCTGGCAAGCCGGGAAGGGTTTGATTGTTGGTACTCGTACAGTTTGCCAAATATAGCTCATGTAGGTTCAGGGCTAGCCAAAATACATCCTTTGCTTGAATTAAAATACAAGTTCCACAATACTTTCTCGCATTTAATCAAAATACGAAGTACAAAATACTTTTAAGTCGTGTAATTGACATATAAAATACAAAATACAGTATTTAAAACTTTTAATTGAAATAAAAAAATAAATTCAAACGTTTTGTTAGCAATAAATTCTGTGATCTAAGAACGACAAAGAATAAACTAACGAAAGTATTTTTTAAAGGAAATCAACACCGTGAAATACTAAATACAAATTACCTCAGCGTCGGGTATTTGAAATACCAGTTACAAGATACAAGATAGTAATTAAAATATGACGTACCGGACGTGTTAGGTACTAAATTGATATGCTACCGTTGATTGCATCAAAATTACATTTGGAAATTCTATGATTGTATTTTTTCTTCTTTGTATAAACAAATACATTACATATACCACTAAGACTTACATTAAAGGCCCATGACGTAGGTTATGTAAAACTTGTAGTCGTTATAAAATGAACCAATGGAAAACTTAAAAAAAAGAAGTTAATAATGATTTGTTAAAAAATAATACACATACTTTTTTGAATCACTCATTTATAAACCTCTTAACTGTCTAAATAGACGGTAGTTTTTATAAATACCTATTTTGACAACTTTTTTAAAAGATCGGAACCTTCGGTGCACGAGTCCATTTCATGCTTGCTCGATTTTATTTCACTATTTAATCTTATTGTCCGGATGGGTCGTTATCAAAAAAATTGTACATAGTTAAGGGCTTTAATTAAAACAAAACTTAATTGATTCCTTTGTGTAACGAAAGTTACCCGTATAGTTTGTATGACTAACTTTCGTTACACAAAGGAAGCGATCGTGATTTTGTTTTCAATAAGCCTTTAATTATGTACATTTTTTTTGATAACGGCCCGGATAGCAACTGGCCCAATCTATTTTATTTCGGTCGTTTTTTCCTTAACCATGAATCCTCATAGGACTTTTCAGTCGTTGGGGGTATTTAATATTTTACACTTCTCATGCTCTTAAAATGCTACTTAAATCTCTGCGAATCGGGACTAAAGCTCCTTATTAATCTCTAGGGATTAAAGTATTTTTTTTTTAATTTACTTTGGAAACCCCTAAACAACCAATCAAGGTGTCTGTGAATGGAGGATTATCGCCATTGTCAGTGATTGTGTATGGACCATATTTTTGGGTGTCGAAATAACCTCAAAATGACAACTGTGCAAATATATTTAAAAACAGGATTTAATTTCGTGAAACACGATTAATTATTACGAATATGAATCTATTTAATCATATTAAGGCCGAACTCTTTTATTATGCGTGGTCCAATTACTTTTAAAATGGTTTCCAAGTTTGAATCTGTTGGCTAAATATGCAAGCATTTAAAACATCACTTTACAAAAAAACCGCCAAATTTTTTTTTCCTATTTGTATTATGAATAGATGTTCATAACTTGTATTGAGCGTACGTTGTTAAAAAAATTCACCAATTAATTGTGCAACTTTAGTAATTACGGACCAGAAATGTCATCATCATCATCCAGTGAAGAAGAATTAACGCCTAACTCCAGAATGGAGAAGAAAGCAAAAAAGGTGATACGAAATCTTTTGCCGCCAAAATCTAGTGGCATTTATTCAAAAACATACCAAACTTTTATTGATTGGAAATGTGGGACACAAATAACATCATCATACCTAATTGTTAGTTTTAATTGTTAGGAACTTTTTTATAGTAAATGTTGTAATTTTGTTTAGAACGTCATTTTTTTCCTCGCATTCAAAGTGAAAAGTAGAGTGTTTAACGCGAGACTAAACAACCATAATGACACTCGAACTACAGCCACCCTCGCTCGCAAGCTCGCTCGCGTGGCTAAACATCTCGTGTCATTATGGCTTGCTTTAGTCCCTTGTTGAACAATCTACTAATCATTACGTTTTATGGAGAGTTTTGTGAAAGTATTAAATTGTTTGTTTAACAATCCTTATTATTTCTCGAAGCCATGGTCTGCTGCGAATGTAATAAAACTTATTTTCGGCAATAGCCGTCTTTGGCGCTTGGAAAATTCCAGAGATAACGAATTAAATAATAGATTCGTTACCGTCCAAAAATTAACATATCTTTTCCTAATTGTATAGCAAATGGGTAATCGCAATTTATAGTGTTCACAATTGGAAATTTTACGTGTAGTAAGGACGTCTGATTTTACTACACCAAATTAGAGTAAGGCAGCATATGATGGTGGCGACTATTGCTCAAAATAATGCCCGTGTTTTTGGAATTTTGATATGATGGTGTGTAAGACCTAATCTGATGATGGGGTCAAAATGTGGTAACAGGATATCTACTGAACCTACCTTACTTAATATAGACTCTTTATTGTCTGGTAACCTATAATTTTATCGAATTTTACTTCATCAATTGTATTATTTCATCTATTTTCATTTCATCGCACGGTGTTTTCTGCTGAAACTATAATGTTTTAAGGATATATTAATCATTAATTACGTAGTAGGTTAGGTTTAGCTAAGGTTAGACTTTTAACTACCAAACAAAACTCATGCGGCGAGAAATTGCTTTCAATGAATTAAAAAACTCAGCTTAAATATAATAGGTACCCGTCAGAAAATTACTCTTCAAAAAGCCAGCCGGCGAGCGTACAGCCGGCGCGAAAATACTGTCTCATTTTTTTTTCTGCCAATAATTTTGCTGTAACTATTAAAATGACAGATGATCATGGCAACACCATTTTTACAGCAGAACTCAAAAAAGGATTTAATCCACTTATGTTTTCATCTACTGTGAAGATTCCGTCGTTGCCGTATCTATATATATAGGTAATCTTATTGTCCGGATAGCAACTGGCCCAATCCATCAGTATTAGGGGACGGGTTCGCAAAACGCACATGGGGCCTCATTTGCCGAATTGATCCTACGTTGTTGCGTAAACTTGCTTATTGAATTGAACAAAGTTAAAAGGAAACAAGTATTAGGTTAATCATTGACAAATAAACATTAATAGTGGTGAAATAATGTTGAAATTGGTAAGGGCTGATGTTATGATAGTTGTGATTCAATTAAGGATACTTTTAAACATGACTTGGATTAATATAGTCTTTGTCATTAAACAAGTATTAAAAGCTAGTTTAACTTAGGTTCCATTTTTTGATCAGTAGTTAACTGAACTAATATTTAAAATTAGAAGGTTAAATTGAAATTTTGATTTAATTGGTCAAGATGTAACAAATGGTTACGATTTTTGCCCAAAGGACCCGTTTTTGATCAGTAACTAGGTAGTTAACTAAACTAAAGCCGGGAATAGTAGTAGTAGTACGTAGTAGTAGTCGTTTATTACATATTGCAAATAACATGATTAAATGTCGCATAGTTATGATAAATTTCCAATTAGATCGTAAGTGTAAAAAAAATTAAAAAGTAAAAATCGAATAATGTCAATGGATTTGTTCCTGAATCGTCATATTCCAGATTCGTCATCTCCGAAACTCGTCATGCCATGTACATAGATTTTACTATAGAAATCCTCTGTGATAAGCATTATTTCCATTATTTGCCAATTCTTTTGGTTTCCGCCTTAAGTAAATTATTGTCTAATAGCCGTAGTACAAAGTGTAACTACTAAGTACAATCTATCCTGGAGTCCTAAGTAATACTTATTCCTATAAGAAAGTGTTCGCGATTGAATTTGACTGTAGGTACAATGACGAATTGGGAAGATGACGAATCTGGAATATGACGAATTAGGAACAAATCTGCCAATGTACCTAATAATAACAATGAAAAAAAAAAAAAAAAATTCAAATTTTATCAATGTTAGTTTAGCCGTTTAGCTGTGAAAGCGTAACAAACGAACAAAGTTACTTTCACATTTATTATACTAATGTAAATTCATCTCAAATTGCAAATGTTAAATTAATGTAATGAAATTATGTAGGTACATTTTCATTTCAGATTGAATTTCCAACAAAAACCTAAATTACGTTTTTATAATTTACTGATCTTATTGTATTATCCCTAATTATTCGATCTTTGTCATAATTTAATTTGAATCTCTCCCTTCAGTCATTCATGACGTTTTCTTTTTAAATGCGTTAAATTCATCCTATTGTATTTATTACTAAACTATTTTACGTTTCTAAGTATAATGCGTATTGTACTTTAAAAATACCACTTAATTGAATTTAAATATAGTAAGTATATTACATATTGTAGACGCTCAAAAATTGACATTCTTTTGTCATAAATATTTTTGGTTTGATTAACTATGTATCATCCACAGGTACCAACATTTAACAAACTAGCATCACATGCATCCACTATCTAAAGTTAAAAATGTAACCCTTCTAATGCGCCAGCTGACCAAATGTACCAACATTTTGCAATAAATCCCGTAATCCCGCGGCGTAATATAAGTCTGAAGCGCACGTAATGAAGCCACGAATCACCGAGGACTTCATTGCGAGGCTAATGGAATTATTTTTTGCTCAAAGCCATTCCGGGACAGTTTGCCGCGCTAGAGGCATTTGAGGGGTTAAGAGCGAATAAAACAGGGAAGAAATGTATTAAGGGATGGTCTGTTTGATAAAATATATGATTTATACTGTACCATGTTCTTTCTTGCTTATCTAATACACAAAAACCACATTCTAACCTTAGCTAACCTCAAAATGAACCTTTTTTGGCCAAAACAGCTATTTTAAATAAAATAAAACAATCACAGACAACACATTGGCCAAGTGATATAAAAAATTTACTTTATTTACGATAAAAGAGAAGTTTTGGCCAAAAAAGGATCAACTATATTAGACATGTAAGCATGAATACTGATGACGGGTATCTCGTTTTATGATCTTTTTACTTCAGTTTTACATTCGGAGATTTTCGAGGTTTCGAATATTCTACACCTTTGAACAAAAAAATAATAATAAACATTACTCCTTATCTATATTTTCAATAAATTAATATCAAACGTCACAAACGAAAGTACCGTCGAAGGAACGATAAAATCTTTGTATTGAAGAGGTGTCACTTCCACCTGCGTTTCCTTTACTCGTCAACGGCTATTGACTTCCAGAGAAAGGCCAAGTTCAGTTTCACCTTTAATATTTTAAAATGTCAGAAACTTCAGTATTATATTATTAGTTCATATTTTTGAAGAGTTGTAAAAGTCGTACAATCAACGTCAGTCATAAAATTATCCCGTTGAGCGCCGCGGATTTTTTTTAAAATCCACATCACACATGGGGCGCTCGAAGGGTTATTTGAAGTTAAACGTGTCTTAAAAAACCAATTTAATATCGTTCGCCGAGTCCTTTCTGGAAATTAAAAAACGTATTTTTTATTTGGTCGTATTTGACCAAAATATAAAATCAGCAGAGTTTTCTGTGTAGATCAAAAAATAATTAATTTCAAATAAACTAGATTATTCTAAAACAATAAAAAAACGTAACAAAATGAACAATGCTACAGCTGATTTACTGATTAATTTTCAAGCGGCCTAGTTGTAATAAAAGTAGTGTATGATAAAGCATATTCATTTATTCGTATATTTTTGTTATTAATATTCATAAAACATCTTTCTCAATTCCAGAGTCCGGACGCATGCAACACATGTCAAATGTGCGGTGGCTTCCGCCTCCTGCCGTGTCGCATCTGCAACGGGTCCAAAAAGAGTTTACACCGCAACCATTTCACCGCAGAATTCGTTGCGCTGAAGTGCATGAACTGCGATGAAGTTGGTCTCGTACGGTGTGAGGTGTGCTCTTGAATAGTCATCGTGTAACAGTGGATCATGTTGGACGTTTATAGTTGCCAGTTTTGAGAACTTGGCGTGACACTTCCGCGTTGAAATTTTGGTTGTAATGTGATTTTGCGTTTATGCGTAACATGACAGTACATTGCATTGATAAAACGTATTTCATAAATTGTGGTATGAACTTCTAAACGTTTAAGGGAGACATGCTGAATACATGTTATTTCTTGCCTGCGCAATAAAATGGAACAGTTAAAGTGGAATAAAAGTATGAAACATGGAACCGTGGCCGCACAATACAAGTAAACGCGGGCTTATCATATTGTTCGAATCTCTTTTAGGTAGGTGTTCAAATATTGAGGCGCTGCTTGAATGGCCGTCCTTATAGGGCCGTGCCAGATATGTCCGCAGTACGACGCGGCAGCGCACCGTGCTCCTGCACGGACACGGCAAACGTGCCTCTACGGCGTCGCACTGTTGTGATATGAACTGGCCTATTGGCTCAATTAATACTATGCAAATCAATCTGCCGTTTAACATCAAAGAAGGCAACTAAATGCAATGTAGCAGTCAAAGCATTCTATACTGTATTAATAGCCATTTTAAATTTTAAATGCTTACTTAGCGGCCTTCTTTGGTATTACGCCAGCAATAACTGTGCAGTTAACTATTGTACAAGTCCTCACGCATAGGCCCTAGCCTAGATGCAATTCGATAACTAGCGTTTCTATTCGTTTCGTTTTTATACCAATCGCGTTGGTGGTAGATGACGCCTCATCACGTCATCTACCAGAGAGAACTAGTTAGCGTTAGCCGTCTTGGCTATGCATCTTGACTTGGGCCCCAGGACTATCCAGGTTTTGGACGTCAGTCAGTAAACGGGATGTAATCGTCTTTGTTAAATAATTTTAAATGTGTAGTATAATATTCGGTAGGTTTGTATAAAAATATGAAATCTTTTTTTTAAGTTACTGTTGCCTACTGTGGGAACTCTACCCGAGTTAATTTTTTAAATGCTGGCATTAGATTATGCACTAAACATTGTTAACCATATTAAAATAAATGCCTAGCAAAACTTACGGAATTCGATCATAATGCTCGGAAAATATCGAATGAAGGCTCTTTTTTTAATAAAATGTATTAGGTTTTATGATCTTGTATATTATTTAGGTTTGTACCCTACATCAACCTCAGAATAATTATACTTTTACCTTTTTTAATATGACATGTATTTTGGTAAAACATGAATCACTTAATCATTGAATGGAATTGAATATTCCATTTTTTATTTTACTTGCAATTTGCCAACAATTTTGTTTTCTTAGTTTTAAAGGTTTTTTTTCTTGTTTACTTTTGAAAAATTACTGAAGCAGCCTTGAAGGTAATGGCTTGGTAATGGCAATAATAATTATACGCGTTATAAATAATAATAGAGAATAATAACGTTATTTTATTAACGTTTGCTTACCTATTCATTTATAACCGTAGTGTACTCTTTTTTTTACTATTTGGTAAGCAAGATTTTTGCTTACCAAATAGTAAAAAAAAGTTTACTTATTAGGATTTGTATAAATCAATGAAAATAGGTTTTATAATTATCCTTAGCGATTTTAAATTTTTACTACCGATTCGATATGCTATTTAAGAGGATGTCAGACAACAAATAAAGTTAAATGAACATTTCGAATCACAATTTCAAACGTAAAACAATTTAAAATATTGGTTGTAATAAACGACATAATAGCGTTTTGTTATGGATAAATAATGGTAAAAAAATATTTAAGTAAAATTTAGTTTTATAAAAAATAGTTTGCCATAAATTAGTAACTTACAACATTCTATGTATATTAAGGTCTAATTTAATATATTAGGGAATTAAAATGCATCGTATAGTTGTAACTGTATAACTGTCCTGGTATGTAGTTTTAAATTTACATTTATATTTTCTAGTTTTGTGATTTATAAATAGATCGAATAAAATCACACAATAACACAGATAAAAACATGCTGTTCTTCGAAAATACTTATTTTTAATTTTAAACTTAATTTTATTTCTTATAGAACGTAAGCAAACTTTATATCATTTATTTGGTAAGACCTTGTTGAAATTTCTACTTTAGACAATGTTTCTTTCATTCGTTAGTTGGAAGATACTATTATTAACTACTTAATTATTCAATGCAAACCACAAGAAAATAAACTAGTTTTTTTTAATTGATTCATAACAAATCTATGCTGTCACCCCTTACATAATCGCATGAGTAAGATGTTCTGTCTTTTTCGGGTCCCTCCCGAGTGGACGAGACAAGTATTAGCGTACTAGCCTTAGGGTTATCACAGAGTTGTGATAGGTTAGTTAATAATATAATGTACATTTGAAACGTAATACTTTTTTAACCAGAGCTCAAAATAAATGATTTACCTAAATAGTTAACTTTGTATAATTATTTTTTATTTTTTTATTGTGTAATGCATGTACAAGAATGTCATTGGCAGCCTTTCGTGATGGGCATTTTGTAAATAATTTTGTTTTAATAAATGATGGCAGATATATTGGTTAAAATTTATTTCACCCTATATCGTTAAGCTATAAAAAAGTGAGTTATGAACTCCCCATGGTAATGTCCGCAGGGGAGGCAGCTATCTGTAAGAATGAGAAAGGTGTTTACGTATCGGATCTACACTCAGGAGCAAAAATACCGGGTCAGGCGTTTTTCATACTAATCTACTATCTAAGCAAAACTCGAATAATCTGAATCTCAGAAACAGCTCTGACGATTTTCCATGAAATGTATTATTCAGGGGAATCGGGGGCGATAAATCAATCTAGCTAGGTTTCATTTTTAGAAAACGTCCTTTTATCACTAAAACAGGTCATCTGGTATAACACACACAGTCTTGGACGTCATGCTGGCATAATGACCTTCAGCTCTATTCTCGGCGGTATAATCCAAATTATTTTTGAGCTGTTATCGTATTGTCGATGTTTTGATAGCTCTTATTTATTTGACAGTAATGGTTGCCGAGTTATAACAATACCGTGACATATCGAATGCGATTTGGATTTGACCACCTGGAATAGAGACGCTGGAGTCGGGTATCGGGTTTGAATAGGCCTAGTGCCTATTAACCTAAACTTGAGACCTGTTGTGAGTGAGATGGGATTTACTACGTTATTGAATGAAGATGCATCAAGTTTAATAATAATAAAATTTTAGTAATTTTGCTTTGGTTTACTACCTATTTAACTAAGTATGTATGTTTATAAATAAGTAGGTTTATCTTTTTCTAGTACCATAATTCAAAAGAAGAGCTTATTTTGGGGCTAGGTCAATTTATGTGGCATTGCATAATAAAATTAAAATATCGTTGTATTTAAGTACTAAACAACATCGCCCAAACGACAGTTATAAAGAAAAAAATACATTCCCAAAGCTGAGCCTCTATTCCACATTATCTAATTCTTATTGACAGTAAAAGCGGGCATGTCAAAAACAATAAAAATGCAATTGGGACCGAGCGCGACGACAGCGCCACGTGACAGGCGGCCATTATGGACAATATTGTCACCGCTGTCAAACAAGAAGTAAGTAAATATTGTGAAAAATATTAATTAAATCTTGTGTTATTTTACTATATTACACAATTTTGGACAATGGTAGTCAGTAACATTATTGCCAATAATATTAAAATTGTTGTTTTCAGTGAGAAATGAGCCTACTCGTGACTAAAACGGGGTTTCGTGCCATCACCCACGAAATCATTTTCCAACCGGAGACGATGAATAAAAGCAAGAAATTGGTGCTAGCTGGGCGTGTCCTTGAGGTTGAAGACATTCGCCAAGGAGACGACTCGTATTATCAAAGCCCGAGTACCATATTTTTATCTCAAAAACGATTAGAAAATGTTTACTGCAATATGGATTTGACAGCTCAAGTCAGCGACAAAAATGACAATTTTAGCCGTAGCGAGCGCTGTGATCGTTTAGGCTACCCCCTCCACCCGCTTTGCACTCTGCCAATAGAGAAAAAGTCAATGTACAAACAGATGCATAAAAACAAAACAAAAACTCATCGTGCAGCATCGTTTCGTAGCGAAGGTGCTACAAGATACATTCGTAGCGACGGTTAGCTACGAGTCTTATTGTTTGTGTCCCACTACTGGGCAAAGGCCTCCCCTCTTTTACGCCGCTCATCCCTATCTAGAACGCACTCTTGCCAATCCCTCGCATATGACTCTAGGTCATCCCCCTATCTCCTGGGTCTACCTCTGCTATGATGTCCGTCGGATGAAAGCTACTGGGTGGTATTTTTGGTCCATCTCCCATCGTGCATGCGGCAGATATGTCCAGCCCAATCCCACTTTAACTTTGCGGTCTTCACCCCAAAATCAGAAATACCAGTTCTGGAGCGCAGCTGCCTAAAATACGGAGACGGTGCGGATACGGTGACGCATCGTATCCGTACCGTTTAAATCGCATGTCCTACACTCCGCTGCTCAAACTACGGAATCGCAATGACGGATCGTATCCGTTCCGTTTTTATCGCATGCCCTCCACACCGCTGGTAAAATACGGTGTCGTTGCGTAAACAAAACAAAGGTAAATTGAAATGATTGATCGGATTGAATTTTTTATTTTTGTTATAAATAAAGATTAGGATTAGATAAAAATTAAATTAAATTAAATAGAAGTGGCCATCTGAATCGTCATTACCAAAAATATCTGGGAGCCTGGATATACGGTATAAATTAAATTAAAGTCATTTTATTTTAGCTTAAATTATACGGTTGGAAAGTGTCGCTTTCTAAAGTTATATTAGCCGCGTAAATGTAGAAAAGTATCGAGAGTAGATTTTTCCCGCAGAAAATTCCACGCTTTTCCATTAAAAATAATGGTCTGCAACAGCTGTGTCAGTTTTCAATAGACGGTCATACATCGTTGGGCTCCGTTCTACTCGGTAAAATCATATTCGTTTAACGTGTTGTCAACGTTTTGATAGCTCTTATTTACTTGGCAGTAAAGGCGGCCGAGTTTGAAACAATAGAATAACATTTTATTTATTTATTATAACATTTTAAAAGCCTATGGATATTAAAAACAAACTTTATAACCTTGACACTTTAACCGCAGTGACAATTCATATATGGCAGTTGAAACATGACATTAAATAGACAAGGTACTAAAGTGTACACATATTTATGAACTCGACCGTACAAGATACGAGTTAAAAATGATAACTGAAAGAAAATAATATTCCAACAATATTATATTCACACGGGAACAAAAGCTAAATACACCGTAACAAAGTAATTCGCCTGTTGCTCCTGTGAAGGAAATCAATGTACACAAACACACGCAACCTGTTGCAAATACGGACACACACACATACCTAGGCAACACAAAGTTACAGCAAACACAAACGCATGCACACCGAGACAGTTTCAGGGTCTGGTTCACTCACACAGCGGTAATTCAAGCTGCAGCTAGGTCGCGAATGACGTCATTGCGCGCAAGGTCAATATCACTAGTTAGTGCTCTTCTAGCACGGGGAAAGGGGTATGCGTTGTCTCTTTTGTTAGGCGGCGAGCCGGCCTGTCTGGGCCTGGGAGTGCAGGTGGGGTTACCAGTTAATTTTGTAGGAAATCGGAAAGAAAAAAGATAGATTAACAAACATCGGAAAGTAATGAAATTAATAATGCTTCAGCAGCACATAGACCCATGAATAAAAGTTAGATTTTATTTGTCTATTTATTTGTTTGAACCTAGCGCATGGAACCTCTGCATAAGGTCAATTAAAGCGCCTTAGAATCAAAGAAAAATCAAATTACATTGGTGCCTTTTTCCAATTTTTAAACAGATTTTGTACTTTCAAAATAGTTTATATAATAAAGACCCATCTCACTTCTGAGTCATGTTTACAAGCTGTTTTCGAGGGTCATCACAAATCGTCTCGCGTGTAGGTTTGACGATTTCCAGCCTCCCGAACAAGCCGGTTTCCGAAAAGGCTTTTAGTACCGTAGACCACATGCGTTGCGGCAGGTTATACAGAAGACCGAAGAGTATAACCTCCAAGTTTGCCTTGCATTGTGGACTACGAGAAAGCATTCGATTCGATCGAGACATGGACTGTGCTGCAGTTTCTCCAGCGGTACCAAGTTGACTACCGATATATCGAAATACTACTTATGATATTATACAATTATAAAGCTTAACCTAGCATGATATAAAACAATGAATGTAACATAAAATAACAATAAAAATAAAAAAACATTCAAGCGTAGCTTTAGCAGGAAAATGTGTTGCCAGTGACTTACGGATCTGAGACGTGGGGGCTAACAATGGGCCTCATAAGGAAGCTCAAAGTCACTCAGAGGGCTATGGAGAGGGCTATGCTTGGGGTTACTCTGCGTGAGAGAATCAGAAATGATGATATCCGCAGTAGAACTAAGGTTACCGACATAGCCCGAAGATTAGCTAAACTGAAGTGGCAGTGGGCGGGGCACATTGCTCGCAGTACTGATGGCCCGCACCGGAAGACGAGCTGTAGGTAGGCCTCAGGCGTGGATGCGAAAAGCACAAGACCGGTCTGAGTGGAAAGCCTTGGGGGAGGCCTATGTCCAGCAGTAGACGTCTTTCAGCTGACATGATTATGTAATATGCGAGAAAATATAAGACACGTCGTACTAACGAGACAGAGCTTTTGTATGACAGTTTTATGACTCCTCTAACAAATTACAAAGTAACTTACTCTTTACTGTTTTGGTAAAGGGAACTTAGATTTACCTACATAGGCGTACAACTTAATTGAGAGTCGGGGTAAAATTAAAGAATCTAAATATTTATTCAGTAAATTGGCCACATGCGGCGTCTTCTACACGTCGGTAATATGGAGTTAATCTACTAGCCCGTCGGACAAAACCATCATTGCGGAGAAGAAGTGCCGCAAGAAAACCCAGTGCCGTGGGCATGAGGGGGTGAGATCCGATAAAGCTCCACTAGTCATCGTTGCCCTTTCCCCGCACCTCATGCATACCCTGGCTCTCAGGTTTATTATTGTTATAGAAGAGTGAGTTTGCGGGTGGTAGGACCTTGGTGAATGCGAATGTCTATGGGTCACAGTTTCCACTTACCATCAGGTGGCCTGTGTGCTCGTCAGCCTTCCCTATGCCATAAAAAAAAAAGAGTGATTGGTATCTTCACGGAAATTACCATCATCGGTGAAGTTTACTACATGTTGATTTTTAAACGTTAAATAAGGATGAATAGAAAGTTTCCCTTCCCTTCTTTTATATGTGTCCGTATTCGAGTAACATCAGAATATCATTTGAAAAATTCGAACGCCAATAGTAAAATTAACAGCTATATAGTTCACCGAGGCTCGTACTCGTAGTAACGTGCGACATTTTCTGTTCATGCTTATAAAATTGGATTTATTAAATAATAATCCTAAATTCTGTTTTGTCTTCTTAACTGGCAACCCCATGCAGGCAAGGTAGCTGCGCTAGTGTGCGTGACCTAGGGGTGTGTTCGAGCTTTTACCGATTTCACGTTATGCTGAAACTGCTCGAAACAACCGGAACTTTGCCGTTACCCACTTTTTACAACCCTATTTTAATGATCTCTAACGATAAGGGTTATGGTGCAACTTTTTTAGATATTAATAAAAGGTGGTTTACTTAGAAATTTGAGAGCGTTTGGAAAATAAACACTATTTAGACGAAGCCGTAAAAAAATACTTAGAACTTGAACACTTGGAGAATAAGGAAAAGATCTCTGAAACATTTGTTACTTGCATTAGTCGATAGCCCGCATAGTTAGCAGTACATTGCGCCGCTCCTATTGATTCCGACTTAATAACGTGAGCACCGACTTGTCAATGTATTGCTGCCAACATGTGGAGAATCGACGAATGTAAATGATCTGTTACTGCTTCAGGGCTTTTGTTCGTTGCAGCTCTACATGTGTACGTTATTTGTATTAAATTTCAATCCTGCCGTTGGTCGATTTTGTGTTTATTTGAGCGAATTATATGCATTTAATTGTTGAAATTCGATTAAGGATTAATAAGTGTAACTATTTTATTAACCTTAATACTCTCCAGATTGCGGTGGAGCTCTGAAAATGGGATGGATAATTTACTGTTATACGCGTGATCTTTATTCTACCAATTATAAAGGCGAAAGTTTTTGAGTTAGTTTGTTACTCCTTCGCGCAGCAACGGATCGACCGATTTGGATGAAATTTGAAATGGAGATAGCTTGTACTCTTGATTAACACATAGGCGTCTTTTCATCGTGGAAAATTGAAATGTTCTTGAGTGGCTTAAAAATTGAAATCGCGAAACCGCGTTCGTATTTATATAAAACTGGATTTACGTTATGTTGCTCTCTAATTAACCAACAATTTATAATAATTAGGTGCTAAAATAAGAAGGATATTTGTTTGTGATCTCTTTCGGGTAAAATTTGGAACATGGGCTTAAAATATATCCTGGATTAGACCAAGATAATTCTCGTTATGTGAACCTTCCCAAAGGAACAACATTAAAACGTACGCGGACGAAGACGTGGTTAATATCTAGTAATATTTTAACTGGTGGTTCTATTATAACGCTATGATAACATTGACTAGCGACTAGGTGCATTATATTTTCTGCAAAGTTTTCTTATTTCCAGCGAGGCCACGTGTACACGAGATAGTTTCCTATGACGCACTGTATGTACTTCCGCACGGGTTGACGTGAATTGCGAGGTCAGTCAAAGCTACTATAAACTCTGGGAGTAGTGCGTTTCTGTGACGCAAGTAGATGGGTGACAAGTTTTAGTGGCGGTAGCACTTTAGGCCCGGTCCTGCCCGGATCTCTACCTTTAACTTTTAACTTACCGCCAAGGCGCCAAGCAGTATTTGCATTCTTGTGTACTGGACAACCGGTGAAATAACCATTAGTCCTGAGTTGGTAACGAATATGCGGTCTTGAGATGGCAGTCTTAAGATTGTAGTCTTCGGATTGCAAATGTGTATGGGTCGCAGATCCCAGTTACCATCAGGTTGTCTGTGTGCAAAAAAATATCGTAGTTCTCAAACAGATGTACCGATTTGAACGTGGTATATTTATCGTTTGAAATTTAGTCCCTCGTCAAATTTCGTTAGTTCGAAAATGAATCATCAATCATGTGTCGGTCGACTAAAGTTATAAGCCACATTGACAAAATGTCCTTAATTCAGGAATAGTTTTTTTAGCTTAGTTTAATGAAAAATTAATGATAATGTGTTTGGGGTTTAATGCTGTTAATGGGGTTATGGGCGCAAATATACATTAACACTTTATTGTACTAAGGAAAAAAAATAACGATACTATACAAAAAGTTTTACAAAAGCGAAGTTATCCCTTTAAGTGATCTCTTCCAACATTTTTTTAGTATATAAAATTGTTAAGTTATTAGTGCAACAAGTAAACAAGCCTATAAATTGAATCAAGACAAAATTGTACTATAAATATAACTAAATTAAAAATTACAGGTCTATATAAATATAATATATAACTTTTGTTTGTAATACTTCATACTCTTCCTCTTGTCGTTTTCTTTTATATGTAGTAAAGGTTATTTTAAATATTAAAATTTGCTCAGTGCTTTTTTTAAATAAACACTTTTTTTTTAATGCTAGCGTAGTGTGCCTTTCCACGATCTTACTACTCGTATAGTTCTTAAATATAACACAGTACAATAATTGCTTATAACTTATAAGTACCTGAGGACGAGGTCAATAGAAATGACAAAAGATGTAAACAAATCAGTAGTTTGACACATAACCTCAATATTTCTGAAAACCAGAATGATAAAAAACGTATATTTAATAGTTATTTGATCTTAAACAGAATGTTAAAGTAACAGTCAAGCGTGTACATCATAAGTATACGTCACGCGATGTCCAAAAGTACGTGATTATAGTGTAATATTGGTAAATAGGTCCGTTTGTTTTTGTTTACATCTTTTATCATTTCTATTGACCCCGAATTTATTATGATAAATCATTGTTTTGCACGAAAACGTGACAGAATTATTACAAGAAAAAAAAATGAAGGGGTAAGTCAAATCAAATCAAAATCGTTTATTTGGTGCAAAACACAAAACATTAATAATAAAATAAAATAAGGCCGCAGGGCATCTAGTGGCGAGTTGTTGGTGAGTGGCGACACCACGGACCTGAGTGCTCCCGAGGGTAGGTCCTGTTCCTCACGTCACGCTTGCCTTCACCGGCCGACTGCGGTGTACAATGACGAGGAACATACACAAAGAGGTGCTTTAATAGATAAAATAAAACAACGTGAAAGCAACAGTGCAATTCAGACACAGTGCAGCTGCTATGTTTTGGATAATTGTAGGCCAATCAGATACTCAATAACTTTAACAGCGCCTGTTTTCTAGGCGGTGCGATTCAAATCGTATTTGACCTGTTATGGTAGGGTGATGGAGCCAATAATGAACAAGGAGCAATGATAGACACTTGACTCCTATGTCTCAGAAGGTTAGGGTTAATCATTTATTTTGAGACGATCATTATGATTTTTAAACGACTTCTTAAAGGGAGCAGTTACTAAATTCAAACTTTTTTTTTCAGGTTTGTTCTCGGATAACTGCTTCGTTTATGAACTGATTTTGATGATTCTTTTTTTGTTGGAAAGGAGATATTTCAAGGGTGGTACCATGATAAGGATCAGGTGGAAGGATCAGTGAGGAATTGAGGGAATTCCTCAAATATTGTAGGCAAACATATAGCGATTTTATTATTTTTAGTGCCTACTCCAGCATTTGCATTCAGACAGTATCATTTGCTGAGAGAAGTTGTTCTTGAAAGAGATCAGAGATTTTAACAAAATAATAGCTTAATAGGTCAATTTATACAAAAGAGTTTTGATATGTTTTACTACAAAAACTGTGTCGCTGCCACTTTCTTTCACATGAAAATGATAAGGAAAGTAATATCATGAACTGTCAAATAAATTTATGGAATAATCAGTCCTATCCACCTTTCTCAGCGACATTATTGAGACCAATTTAACTCGTTCCTTTTTACCTGACTGCCGAAGGAGGAGGGTGATGAGTTTATCAGCCTAATATGTGTGTATGTTCCTTTGTGGCGCTCTAGAAACTAAATCTTGTGAGAAACACTAAAGATATGGCAGTAATAAAAATTCCATGTGGCGGCAATCAGACGCCATATTGTAAATAAAAACCGGCCAAGTGCGAGTCGGACTCGCGCACGTAGGGTTCCGTACCACTATACATCTAAATAAATGTTTTTCTTTATTCTTTATTATATTGGAGTTGATTGAATGAAAGGTAAAATGCGGTTTACGATTTATAAAGTATTAAAAAAAAAACTAATTATTAGATCTCGTTCAAACCAATTTTCGGTGGAAGTTTGCATGTAATGTACATCATATATTATTTTTACATTTATCATTCCCTTATTTTAGAAGTTACGGGGGGGGGGGGGGGGGGGGGGACACACATTTTTCCACTTTGGAAGCGTCTCTCGCGCAAACTATTCAGTTTAGAAAAAATATATATTAGAAACCTCAATATCGTTTTTGAAGACCTATCTATAAATACCCCACACGTATGGGTTTGATGAAAAAAATAATTGAGTTTCAGTTCTAAGTATGGGGAACCCCAAAAAAATTTTTTTTTTTCTATTTTTGTATGAAAATCTTAATGCGGTTCACCGAATATATCTACTTACAAAGTTTCCATAGTATATCTCTTATAGTTACGGAATAAAGTGGCTGTGACATACGGACGGACAGACGGACGGACAGACATGACGAATCTATAAGGGTTCCGCTTTTTGCCATTTGGCTACGGAACCCTAAAAAGAAAAAAATGTCGACGAACCATGAGTACCATGACATGTGTGGCATCTTTAAATAGGTATTTAAAAAGCATGTTTATGTTTCTTACATCATTTTTTCAGTTTGAATAATCATTTAGGATTTAAAACGATTTAAAGTTGGTTAGCAACAGCCGCGTTTTTTAAAGCTTGATTATTATTAAAGTGTATAAGAAATAATTACTAAGGACCGTCTTAAATGTCATTAACTAACTCTGCTCTATTAGTTCTCTAAGCAGAGAAGAGATTGAAAATAACTCTGCCGACGATATCACGTCTATTTATCAAAAAGGCGTTTCATAAAACGGAAAATAGTAGGTTCCAGCATTCGTACAACGTTAATAAAACTTGTTATGTCATGCATCCACTGCGTCCAACCTTAGTCGATACGTCATTCAGCGTTTATTAATAGTAATCTAGGTCATAATATGCGTCGTTAGTGTTTGCTGTCGCCCCGATAGCAATATTTGTGATTGAGCAACGATAGATAGCTCAATTAAAAAACTAAGACGGCCTCTATTCAACGATATCGTTTTTGACCTGCTATCGGATTGCCAACGTTTTGATAGCTCTTATTTACTTGACAGTAAAGGCGGCCGAGATCAAAATAATAGGTTGACGGAACCAATGTTGGTCATTTTTACCTGAAGGCACCAATGATGGACAGTTAAACTGAAATCGGCTTTTGGTTAAAAATATCGTGAGTCGCCGACTTCAGTTTGACTGACTTATAGGGTACCTGGTCCCCTTTTAAAAGAAGTAATTTTTAGCGGTTTCAAAGGCAGTTTTTGTGTTTTAATACTTTGATTTTATTTTATACTTTTTATAATAATAAGCTGTTATCTAATCCCACTTCTTAGTTGATATGAAACTTTAAGACATTTCAAGCTCGCCGCAAGCAACGCCATCATTGGCATTTTCAAACAAATGTTCTTCGTTGTAGTCGCTTAACTATGGTCATCTATGGTCTTCATCATCAATTCCACTACAGCAAATGATACTGTCTGAATGCAAATGCTGGAGTTGTCACTAAAAATACTAAAATCGCTATACGTTTACCTGCAACATTTGAGGAATTCCCTCAATTCCTCACTGATCTCCTCACCAGATCCTAGTTTCCTTATCATCATCATCAGAATCGGGTCATAAACGAAGAAGTAAACCGCGAACAAACATAAAAAAAACTCGGTCGAATTGAGAAACTCCTCCCTTTTAGAAGTCGTTATAAATGAGTTATCCTAACCTTCTGAAACGTAGGAGTCAAGTGTCCATCATTGCTCCTTGTTCATTATTGGCTCCATCACCCTACCATAACAGGTCAAATACGATTTGAATCGTAACGCCTAGAATAGAGGCGCTGTTAAAGTTATTTAAAAGATAAAGATAAAAGAAATTTATTTAGTAAGTAGGCCGCTCGGGCACTTTTACACGTCAAGAATCTACCAGCGCTTCCCAAGAGGAGACCACTGCTGAGAAGAAACGCCGCAAGAAACTCAGCAGTCAGTATAGAATGATGGTCGATGATAATAAGTCGGTTGTCTTTTTCAAGACTCCTCTTTTATGTAGTTTGCCTTTTCTATGCAATAAAAAACGGATAGCGGATGTCATGCTGCATGTTGGCTAACATTAAGAATTAGTGGAATGTAGCCGAAATGAAACTGACTCTGCAAATGGGCCACAAATACTCGCAGCGTGGTCTGCATGCAGTTGACTAAACAATTGCTTAGTCAACTACTCCTGTTTTGATTACATTTGTAAATAAGTTGTGGAAATCTCGTTCAAAAATTAAAAGTAATAAAGATGGTAAAAAACATTTTGCGGTTTATAAAGGCCGTGAGCAAAAGTCGATTTTGCTGCGAGCGTGAGACAGTCACTTTTAGTAATGTTTTGGTATAATTGCAAAGCTGTAATAATTGAACTTTTAATTATTTTTTTTTTGATATTGATTGTTTTACAACATGTGGTTTAATTTCGACCATGGTGATTTTTTTCATTTTAGGTTATATTATGTTATGTTCCTGCTGCTGAGGTGAAAAGTTGCAAGTGTCACACGAGATCCAAGCTATTTGCATCTCATATCTTTGAACCGCCGCTGGATTTTAACTTAGAATGACTCGCTACTCTCGTGATCTATATAAAAAAGGCAAATCGGACTCACTGACTTACATATTACCGCACAGCCCAAACAAAATTTGGCATGTCGTAGGTTCCTTATGAGATCTAAGGGTGCACTGAGAATGGAATTTTCGAAAATCGACCCCCAACGGGAAGTAATAGGGGGAGTACCGGTGTCCTCTAGTTTTATTATAAAATCTTTCAATAACTGGGTATTCAAAATCAACATTCGCAGCAAAAATTAACTTTGCTCTCTTGTTGCAAAAATAGCTAGTATTATGCTAGTAAGCTCGATGAGAAGGCAGCACATTTAATTAGGGCTGTTTAGATGGCATTCCGCTAAAGGAGCGTCCTTACTAAGAGCATTCGCGTGTTATGAGCATCCGGCGCGAACATCGAGTGGTGTATAAGCATTGTAACGCTCGGCTCAACGTCCATACTAGATAGTCGAATTTTCATGCAAATAATGCTCTCAGTGGGGACGCTCCTTCAGACGATAGTCAATGTTCTATAAATATGTATAGATAAAAAACCCCTGATACAATGACGATCACTTCTTTAAACGGGCGAATCAATTTTCAATAAACTTAGCTAAGACTTAAAAACGGTCCATCCACGTTTGGGAGCTTCAATGCTACAAACAGCCTCATAGATATACAGATATACAGACACACACATCATCATCATCATGTCAGCCGAAAGACGTCCACTGCTGGCCATAGGCCTCCCACAAAGCTTTCCACTCAGACCGGTCTTGTGCTTTTTGCATCCACCGCGGTCCCGCGATCCTAACGAGGTCGTCATTCCATCTTGTTGGAGGCTCTCTATAGCTTATCTTCCGGTCCGCAGACGCCACTCCAGAACCTTCTGACCCCATCGGCCATCAGTCCTGCGAGCAATGTGCCCGCCCACTGCCCCTTCAAAATAGCTATTCTTCGCGCTATGTCGGTAACCTTAGTTCTACACACATACACACATTTTCGGGGTTAAAATTCCTTTTTATTTCCTCACTTCTTCAGTTTATTTGTTTACTAAATGAACTCCAAATGGGAATCAGATTACGCGTTTAATGTTTAAGTATGTCTTGAATGTTTTGTGTTTCTCTACACCGTGTTTTTTTTTGATTTACGATAACTTCGGCATATTACTAGGTATATCCAAAGAAACTAATTGGTAGATAAGATTTTTAAATATTGCAAAAAAAAACATTTTTTTCAGTTTAGAACAAAATAATGAAATCTTTTATCTTTGGTCATTCTAAAAGGGCCTTTAGAGTTAACTAATAATCAGTGTCAAATACGTCTATGTTGGCGTGACATACACACACAAGTAAAGATAACACTTGACAGGTACAAGATTGTCACTTTAGATTGACGCGTATACAAACCTAACAATTGGAAACTCTTTACTCATAAGTATTAAAAGAAAATTGTTGTTATCAACTAAGAGCCTTTTACACTAGTTTAACGTAATTAACTGATTAAATTTAAAAATTAAATATCTTTAAAACCGTTAGACTTATCATTTGTCTGTCTTCGGGAAATTTACTTTGTTTGACCTAAAGAACGTTCCCTTAAAGTTATCGTAAATCAAAAAAAACACGGTGTATACAAAATCTATACCGTTCTCAACGCCACACTCTAGAATCGATAACTCATGTAATACATGTACCTCATATTTTTATTGTACTCCTCGTGTTTATATACTTCGTGAAAACCTTTTACGGAATACACTCGGTTGAACACGAAATTTCTGCACTCTCTGAGAATCGACCAGACTAGACTGTTGCTTAGTTTTTATAGATGATGTCAAGGTATCGATGATAAAAGCATTTTCAGCAGTTAATTTATTTTGTCTAGTCGAACCCTATTAGTTTCTGATACCATAGGTATTGAGTCTTGTAAAAAGATAGTTTATTTTGTGGACGATGTTATTGGCAGTTGGTAACGCCTGTGAGCAAATTGGTCTGGTGAAGCATACAGAAACTATAGGACGCTTGCGACTGAATGGGTAAAATTTGTTTCTTGTTATTTTCTTTGCGCTGGGGCATGAATAGGATTTATGCAGGGTTTTTTTTTATATCGCAATTCTTAACAAATATGCAGTACCATAGAAACATCTTCAAAAGTGAAATTAAAATTAAAATCGGCCTAGAAATACGCATTATAGGTACCTCCAAGCATTTTAAACTGCTAATTGACAGCGATGAGACAGAGAGATCCGATATGCTCTGTGACTTCAAATTCTGTTTTGCTAGAAAGAGATAGGAAAAAATATTTGTTGGCTTGTAACTTAGTTATTTTTATAGCTATTCAAAAAAGGATTATTCCAGTGTTTGTTACGTACATGAATCAGCTTTTATTGATGTTGTGAAAAAATTACATGAATAGTGATAGATAGTGAATCTATTCTGTAATATTTCCCTGAAATAACAAGTCACTAGGTCCAGTTCTTTAAGCGGTATGTTGTATGTCTATCAGTCAGTCAGTCACGAAAGAGCGTAGTACGGTAGTGTAGCGTAGTAAATAGCTGCACACTTTAGTGCGTTGTCGCTTTAACGTTATGTTTGAACTGCTGCAATAATCTGTCAAAATGCGTTGAAATGACAGAGTACTTAAGTGCGTAGCAACTTATACCGCCGTCTACGTATGGACAGATAGATAGATACTTTATTTTTTACTTATCTTTTATGCACTACCAGCCAACGTTAAAATTTGTTTCGTTTTTCTTTTGTTTAACTATTGTGCAAAAATATTCGTTAAATAATAGAGACATAAATAGTTTACGTTGGTGTTGGAAACTTACTACACCCTTTTCAAATAACCCCATGTGACTCTTGGGAAACACTAGTAAGTGACCTCATTTCATTGTTTCTATCCTTCGACAAAAACAGGGGTGTTTTGAGTTAAACAGTTGGACGGATTTTGAAGCAAATAAGAACCATCCTGTTAATAGTAACTTTCTTATATAAAACCGTTACTATACAGGATGGTTCTTAGGGAAGTTTGATGAAAATCGATTTTGCCGTTTACTTAAGAGATATCGGCTCTAAAAGAACGGGCTGCTATTAAATTGGGGTTTTTATCTCTTAAATAGTTAAGTTTTGAGATTTAAAAAGAGACTTTCGATTTTTTGCTTCTCTCTCACTCGCTCTTATAGGCTCATAATTTAACCGAGTTTCCTTCAATCTGAAGACTTTTTAAGACCACTTGCAACGTTATAATCTTTCAAAGTAATATCTTCCTAAGATTTGAAGTGTTTCAGCGGTAAATAAAAAGCCAGGGGAAGGAGGAGACCATTATCCATTAATCACAGATTCCAGCTTTGTTAATAAGAGATCTTAAGAAACCATTTTATATACCTACGTACTGTTATTTAAATTTTTTAGTGACAAAGGGAAGTAATAAAATAAGTTTTTTTTTTTTACTTTTATTAGGATTAGGATATATTAAGTCTTTTGAACATATTTTTTTCATACACATTTAATCCATAATAAATAAATAAATGTATCAAAATTTCAAATATCTATGTCCTTAGTGGGTACTTTTTAAGGAAGTTTTTTTTTTAAATTAAAATTTGTAAGTCAGATTCCAAAAACTCTGTATATTAGTCGTCGTTCCTTAGTTATTATTACCACACATTCTAATTTTACCGTTCAGAAAACGCGTTGTTTTTTACGCCCCCCACTAGACCTGCAAAATAATGGTAATCACTCGTTTTCGTACAAGATGAACGCCACAATTCCGCACGCACTTTGAATACAAGCATCACCAATTTGCTATCGCCTTATACCCAAGGTTTAAGGTTGCTTTTCGCACAGATAAAGTTCTGCCTGAGTGTTTTACCCTAGAGCTGTCACCGAGTAAGTGTCGGGGGAATTGGTAAGAATAATGGATTATGTAATGTTGAGATAAATAGGTCGGTTGTAAATATTACGAGGCAAGTGAAAGGTTCGACCTATTTTTTTCATACTGAAGAAAAATACGAAGGTTATGGGCTTTATATATTTATACAGGGTGGGACGAACAACTACATTGTAGTGGTGACGTATGCTTGTATGTAGAATATAATCGATAGTTATTGTCTCAATAAACCAGTATTTACTCGGAGCTCAGACGTTTCACTTGTTCTCCCATTACTTTCCCTACATGGCGACCGTGACAGGACCATATCCGGCAGCAGCCGGTACGGCACCAATTTTCGTGCGTACTTCGCTATTGGCAGCTTGAGGCTAACCCCGTATATAAGGAAATAAAAATAAAATAAAGATGTGCAACACGAAGGTAGACCCACCACTACAACATACAGGGGATCTTAAATAGGTACTTACTTAAGATAGGTTAAGAAACTCAAAAACTTTATTGAAATTTTCATCTGCGAAAAAAAACCCTTGTATTTTTATTAAAATATAATTGATAAAAACATTAATTGTGCTTTTAAAAATAAGCTACCAGTATCTTGAAATAGTGAAATGATTAGTAAGCAGGCACTAACAAAAAAAAAGGTTATATTAAACTTTAAAATCGCAGGAGCCAAAAAAAATGGGATATTATTTCAATTCAACGTGAGCAGTAAAATAAAAAAAAAAGTAACTAAAGCAAATTACTTTCAAAAAAGCACAATATTTATCGTTTTACAGTTGAAATGTATTTATTGCATATAGATTAAGGTTACAGTTTGCAGGTACACTCGCTTATAATTATGTTTCACTTAACCCTACCCTTACAGGTGTACACGCCTTACAAAAATAAAACTATAACAAACAATAAAACGTAAATCAAATAACATGAAACCATTTTTTTTTAAATATCTAACTAGAACTTTTATAACTATATTTTATTTTTATAATTTTATTAGGTATATTAGCATATTTATATTTTCTTATCATGTTTCAACAAATCAATTTTGTTATTCTATATTATAAATTATCACAAAGAAACTCTCTCACACTGTAAACTCTATCACAAAAGTGTTTTAATTTATTCAAATACAGTGTTGCCCACTTTATCAATACAATACCATTTCTTTATTCACATAAAAGTTATATTTATTTATTTATTTATTTATTTATTGCGTATAGACTAAGGTTACAGTTTGCAGGTACATTCGCTTATAATTATGTTCCACTTAATCCTACAGGTGTACACGCCGTAGAAAAATTACTATAACAAACAATAAAACATAAATCAAATAACACGAAATTATAAATTGAGACCACAAACAATTTTAAAATTTAACTTGAACTTTTGTAACTATATTATATTATTATTATTTATTAGGTATAGTAGCATTAATATTTTCTTAACATGTTCAGTCAATCAATATTATTATTCTATATTATAAATTATCACAAAGAAAGTCTCTCACACTGTAATAACACTTATCTAGCAACAATTTTTTCGTCAAATGAATAAATTATTTAAATGCGTCCGGCAGTTTATTAAATATGTCTATACACATCAGATAAGTGTTGCTTGAAGAGAGTTTAAGTCTAGCAAATGGCTTATGGGTCTTATGTATATGTCGAGACCTTAATGCTCGAGAAGATACATCTTGCTTCTGTTTAAACAAGTTCTTGTACTTAAAAACAAAAACACAGACCTCCAGTATGTATAGCCAAGGCACAGTTAGTATTTTATATTTGTTAAAATAGGGACGGCATGAGTCAGTGTGACGTAGACCGAAAACATTCCTGATACATCGTTTTTGTATAAATAACACCTTTTCATTATTAACAGCATTTCCCCAAATCGATGCCATACCGGAATATGGAATCTACGTAACCATTGTATTCATCAATCATAACAGAATAAACATTTTGAATGTTGAATTTTTTGAATCATATTGGTTGACCGAACTTAGTGGGAAATTATTAATGCCGTTTATGAAAAATTTAATACAAAGGTTGCTTGTTTTTCTTCCATCTCCTAACAGTTTACGTTAAGTAAAGTTTTCCACGAAATTTGTGGTACAACCAAAAGGTTGAATAATTATACTGCTTTGTTGTATCCCGGGAGATGGAAAATTCCTGGAAGGATAGAATCACAAAAGCATAAATATATGCAAGAAAATTAATATACGCCGAGGTATATAAATTGCCTTTGCTCGATTGAACAATTCGGATATTAAATTTATAATACCTACTGCCATTCCGCCTTTTTCTTCCCTTATTACTTATACAAAATTATGAAATTATTGTATTGATTTTTCAGTGTCACATGGTGTCACTGAAACACTATTACAAAATTCATCCACTCCTCGTTCGTGGAAATTAAACAACTACTTTAATTTTCTATTCTAAGAATGATATACACAGGTAAAACTTAAACAATATCCTTGTTCTTGGACATTCAGTTTTAGATGCTAAAAGGACAACCGAAAAACCATTTTCAGTTCAGCTATTTTAAAACGTAAAACGTATGAAAATTCAGAGATGTATGCAAGGCATGTAAACTTTTTACTAACAATGGAAATCACCATATTTCTATAGCGATAGCCCAACCATCAGCCTGCCTGGTATCCTGTAACATAGGATGATATTTAAAACACATATTTTTCGTACCGTTGAAAACCTCGACTTTATTTAGGAACTTGACGTTTAAATTGCCGAACAAAATTATGTTTACTCAAAAAATATGTTACCCTCTCTTATTTATAACAGCCCTACGCGTGCAGATTCTTGCTTCAAAAAATAATAGTCTTAAGTAGCTATTACTTTTTGAAGCAAGAATCTGCACGCAAATTAAATACACAAACTAAAACTTATCACGTTGATCGCTTGCTCAAATATCTCGGGAAATTTTAAACCGTCGCTTTATCTCGGCGGTCATGTTTTATCATGCTGTACATAACATCAGACGGGTGCAAAAATGAGAATATAACACCTCGACTAGACGTCTGCCGCTTCCGAGACCGGAATCATAATCCGTTCCACACCCTTATTGAACGGATGAGTCTGCGTTTACCCCTTTTATACAGGGGGAGTTTTATTCGTCTGTCTGCAGTAGCACTCGCTTCCACAAAGAGCAAACTGGACAGGCAGACAGCTGTGGAGGTGAAACATTTTGTTGCACGTATTTTAGTACGGTGTAGTAAAATTTTAATTATGATTCGGTTAATGCACAAACAATTACTAACTAACCAAGGATGTCCGCACTAGGCTATGCATGAATCGTAGTGAAACAGTTACAATGTTACTAATGTTCTCAAAGGTGATGTTGGAAACGAGTTTAATATGCAGTTACTGGAGTTTTATTAATTACGCATGTGAAGAAGGCAAACGAGCACACAGGCCACCTGATGGTACCTAAGTGGGAACTGTGACCTATAGATATTCGCATTCACAAGACTGCTAATGCGTTGCCAACCCTGAGGACTAAGATGGAATGCCTCTATGCTCTTCTTCCTTCGTCCTTCGTCTTATCCCCAAACCGGAACACAACAATGCGAACACTGCTGTTTGGCGGTAGGTTAATGGAAAAGATGGTGGCAGCGATCCGGACTGCACAAGGTCTTACCACCCGCAAATAGTCAGTAGGTTGAAACAGAAGCTTCACATGAAATGCAGCATGCAGCTAAAGAACCGCAATTCATGTTTTTTCTGAAGGTTGCTATGGGAATCCCCAATATCGATTGATATTGGAAAGGGTCGAAATAGCTTTGAATTTCGAAAAGAGTCTAGATCAATGAAAAATGAAAGAGTGGTCAGCATCGTAACCTAATGAGGTTGTAACAACCTTGTTACACTGTAATGATTTAAATTTTCTGAAACAGTTTTAGTTCAACTTTATCCCTAGGATGTGAGCCAGTTCTAGATAAACTCCTTTGCCTTCAGAGCGGATCAAAAGTAATCTACACTGATGGATGAACGGATGATGTAAGAATTACGTGTTAACCCTTTGTTATTCATAAAACAAATGTGAATTATAAATAGTGACTTGTCTATAGACAAGTCATGCTATAGTGTGTATTATCATTGTCTATAGGTAGTACCCATAGTACAAGCCTAGTGCTTAGTTTAGGATTATGTCAATTTGCGTGAGATTGTCCCCTGATATTTAATATAACAGTAGATTGTTCAATGAGGGACTAAAACAAACCATAATGACACGAGATGTGCAGCCACGCCAGCAGAGCGAGAGTGGCTATAGTTCGAGTGTCATTATGGTTGTTTAGTGTCGCGTTAAACACTCTGCCTTTCACTTTGCATGCGAGGAAAAAAACGTCTGTTCTAAACAAAATTACAATATTATAACAAAGTTTCTCGTAAAAAAAAATCCGCTGTTGTTTTTTTTTAAGTTACCTACTCTTGAAATCTTGTACATTTAGCCAACAGATTCAAACTTGAAAAATATTTTTAAATTAATTGGACCATGCATAACAAAATGAGTTCACCTTTATATATTTAAATAGATTCATATTCGTAATAATTAAGCGTGTTTAACGAAATTAAATCCGTTCTTTTTTAAATAATTTTACTCAGTTGTCATTTTGAGGTTATTTCCACGCCCTATAAATTATCTATACACAATCACTGAAAATTGCGATAATCCCCCATTCACAAACATCGTAATTGGCAGTTTAGGGGTTTCCAAAGTAAATTAAAAAAAAACTTTAATGTCGGAGAGATTAATAAGGAGCTTTAGTCCCAATGTGCAGAGACTAAAGTAACATTTTAAGAGCATGAGAAGTGATAAACTTATTTTAAACTTATGCACTCTGGTTTTAACTGCAAAGTCCAGTCCCAAAATTGAATAGTTCCAAAAGAAAACACGGTAAAATAATGCTACTTTAATGAAGTCCCGGGCAAAATATATACATTTATGGTTCCACAGCGTGGAATATAAAGTGTTGCGATTTCCATTACAGCTCACTGAGGTTAAATGTGTTAACACTAGAATTAGCAGGTTGATTTTGAATCAAAATAAATGTTAGGTCCTGACTTGGCTCATTCATTATATTATCACAGTTATCACCCTCGTATGTAGCAGGAGACGATTTGTACCGGGCTGTTTATTCGAATAGGTAGGCTGAAAATTTCCAGTCCAGTATATAATTAATAAAAAAATAAAACTTGCTTGTTTACTAGACAAATTACATACCAATCAAAAGTATGAAGCCTAATTCAAAAAGATTTTTAGTAAGCAGGTATAAACAGGTAGTCGGTAATAATAATTTGCAAGAAACTTAACGTATTCTATAAGCGTCATTCTTTCGATTAGTTTTTAATTTGTCTATTTAACAAGAATTTCCATTTTTCTTATTTTTTTTTATTTTATAAGTACTGGACTGATTTTTTTCAGCCTACGTATTCGCGACATATTATTTAGCGTATTAAATTTGATATAAAATACTTTTTTATAGAATAAACAGCCCGGTGCAAATCGTCTCCTATTCGGATTTTAGACCAATACCTCTAAACTTGATTGACAATGGTAAATCATTCGTATATGTCAGTCTCTTAGTTTCGAAAACGAAAACGTTATACATACAGGGAGTTAGTAACTTCTCTATGCAATATGTTTTATGACGGAAAGGACAAAGTCGGTTTGTACCATGGCTAGTAATACAAAACTACAGGATGAGGTTCTAGTAACCCTGAATTGTAAACGGATGGATATAGTGCCCGAGTAACCCCTCCAAGCCATAAAATATTCCAATCATGCTTGCCCTCCGTCCTTCAAGACTTCAGAAACTTTGAAATCAATCTTCCTCACTTCGCTAATTAAAGGGCTGTTCCTTAACGTCACAAACTCTGAGGAATTCTGTGACACATTGAGTGCCTAGAATGAATATATTGAGTCAATTTTATATAGAAAGCAAGAATACTGGCATCGATTGGTTAAACTCGCGGCAGGGGCACGTTCCCCCAAGGCTATGTCATTTTTGATACAAGTTCACAGTTTCCAGTCATAATTTGAAACACGTTAATTCTTAATGAGTTTTGATTATATGATACATTTTCATGTTTAATTAGTATTTTGAAACAGACGCGTCTGGAAATTGTAAATATACTTAAGAATGTTATTTAAGAGACAGTCTTTATCTCGCCGTTTTCCTTAAGCAAATGTTTGTTTTTTAGCATTCAGTTCTAAAGAGGACATTATTGTACACAATACCTTTTAAGCTTAAACTCAATTAATAGTTGATATATCATTGCGTAAGATCGGGAGTATCCTGTCTACCGAGAAGTCATTTATCGCTTATTCCTTTGGGACTATCCAATTTTAGGTATGCCTAGAAACGAATGGACCAATGATTTAAAAAAAATATTTAAGGGGCATATGTTTTAAAACCAATTTTTAAACAGCTTTTACCCTCTAACTTTTATCTTTCTGATATGAAAGTATCGGGGCTCAAGCCATCACCGTACCAATTTTTACCAAAATCAGTTTAGCGGTTTAACCATGAGGGCGTGGCAAACGGATTGACCGACGTTATAATATTAATACAGACACGTTTTTCGTGCGTGATATTTCGACATTTGAACTCAATTACTGAGTTCGGTAAATTTGATTTCTCCGTAGATTCCTAGCAATTAAGCAATTCTGGTTATGGCTAAATATACAAAATTTCATCTGAAGTTTGCAATCCCTGGCGACGAAATAATTTAACCATAAATAGCCGGCGTTCGAACGGATACTTTGAAATGTCATTGGCTTTATCTTCTACACATACGTAAAGATTAAAGAGCAGGAAAGATAACGCAACGATATTTTGATATTCGTCAAGCTTATTGGTCTAAAAAAAATATATTTCGACATTATGCAACCGGAGATAAGGGGTGTCATAAAAATACATAATCGTAAAATATTTTTTTATCCATTTATGCAGTATATTTTCACCAAAATCGATGACATGGTTCCTAAGATCAGCTCTTTGTATGTCATATAGTGCAGACTTGCTCACACTGACCGGTCTAATTGTCCCACCCTGTATATTGATAGTATTTAACATACACTAAATAAATAAAATCAAACGTGCAGTACACGTGCTCGTATTAAATAATTAAGCATAGTAGGTATATCCTTTTTGTACTCAAACCGAATCGGACACAGAATCGGTCCATTAGTAACAAAAGGTGCCATTTTGTATGCAGTGGAATGCTCAAGGACACGGTAATGGAAAGAACTGGGGATGTCAGAAATGTTATAAGGTAAGAGATAATGGTAAAAGCTGAAGGAATAATAGCGAGGACCTCTTTTAAACTCAAGAGTTATCGCCTAAAGCAACGAGTGTAACAGATTTTATGAGTATTAAATTAAAATAGGTAGTTTTAGCTGTTAGATAAAGAATGTTTAATTTTTACTTCAATCTTAAATGACATAAGATCGCTTATCCAGTAAAAATGTAGGTATATAGTAAATATTATTAATTTCATCCTCGCGCTTGTCTTTTTTTTTCTCGGGATACATACATATATACATTTTTCGGGATAAGCTATCTCATGTTCGTGTTCGAATCTCATCAATACAGGTTGGTCTGTTATGCCGTAAATGCGTACAACACAAACAGATAGAAAATCTGAAAGTCAAATTTACTTCCAACGCTACGCTGCAACTAGAGTTACAGCGTTCTGTGTTAACTTGCATCAAACGATTCCTCATGAGTGCTTCTATCATACATACAAAATAACTTTTATAAATATGTTCTAGTTTAAGCGGTAGAAAACTGTCAAAACACGGTAACTCTGCAAATACTAGCCAAAACATCATGACTGAAATTGTAATGTTTTTTACCAGATCGTTAATGCAGTCTGAAAACAACAGAACAATGGTAGTATTAAATGGCTACTACCTCGAAATAAGGAAAGGACCACTTGCAGCGTTTTGCGTGATCTTCATCATCAATCAACACGCGGCCACTGAGTCAAAAATAATAGGTGATTTATAGTGTGAAACTTAAAAACCTTTAAACGCGTTTTTCTCGAAACTAGGGTTTTTGAATTGCAGCATTTTTTCCCGTTGGAGGGCATAGCGGTAGCTTTGTCCGCTTCGACACTTAATTCGCGCCATCCGAGATCTTCGCTTTTTTTTCATTTTTTGTCTGTCTCCAGGTTATGTATGTACGTTATTGTGCAATACACAAAATCCAAGTAAAATATTTTCAAAATAGTATTGTACCTCTTCCATCTAACCTTTGGTTGATTGCGGAAAATACGAAAAAGTTGACAACAAGCAGACAGTTTTTGTGAGCCTATAATGGTGTCCAACTGCTGGACAAAGGCCTCCTACCTCCTCCCTGGATATCCAAAACACCCTGTGCATTCACCTCAGGCTAATAAATAGAATATAAGTTGACATAAATACTCTTTGTTTTAAAGAAAATATAAACTATCTCTACCATTATTAGGGTTCCGTACATAAAGGGAGCCCAACGGGACCCTATCCCCACGCTATCCGTCCGTCCGTCCTATCTTTGAAGAGCTATATCTTTTGAACAGTAATAAATAGCAGTTTTTCTGCATAGTATGTGTTTTACCGCGTTTTTTCCAAGAAAAGTGAAATAATTATCCCCATACACACATTGTAAAGCCTGAAGAGAAACAACAAATGTCAAAAAATGGTCAAGTGTGAATTGAGGTAGCGTGGATTTGATTCGAAATTGAATTCAAATCGAAATACAATAATACCTACTAAACGGTGGTACGGAACCTTCGATCGGTGAGTCTGACTCGCACTTAACCAATTTTTAGAATAATAAAGATATACACTCATCTCCACAACTTCCCCTGTTCGCGACTCACCGGACAGTTAGTTGAACAGTCAATAGCCGATCCCTTGTGAAGAGCTCTCAAACGCTACGCGACTCGACCCGAGGATTAAATTACTTTAAATCCCGTTCCCTGCCAAGAATTGACAATTGTATGAAGCGTTAATATGCCGGGAGTGTCAACGGTACCGAATATACAATAAACTAAGTGTCCAAGAACTCGAAATGGAGTCAACTTTCAATGGAAATCGGACAGCCGGGCGTATTCAATTTTATAAAGGCATTGCACAGAGACATGTCCTAACTAACTGTAGATAAACTGAAAGAGATTATTATTTGACCAATTATATAATACGAAACCCATTATATCATAAATTCTGATCTGAAAACGGTATTACGAGAGTAATTACAGGTCAAAATATAACAGATTTTATGTTTTTATTTATTTATCTGTAGTTTTTGATTGGGCTGACACATGATTATAGTTGGGTCATTCTAGGAACACCCTGTTATAGCTTATATGAACAAGAATGACACTTTTTTCTTTGACTTTTCATAAATTTGACGACGTTCACTTATTTAAATGGTTTACCAACCTTTTTTATAAGTATGCCTTTCTTGCGAGTATAGTGTTTAAAATTCATTATTTCATTTTAATTTGGTTAATAATTAAAGAAAATGTACCGTCATTTCGCGCCAAATCAAATGTGGTAGCGTGGCCGAGCGGTCTAAGGCGCTGGTTTAAGGCACCAGTCTCTTCGGAGGCGTGGGTTCGAATCCCACCGCTGCCAATTTTTTTTAATTGTGATTGTTTCTGATTTGAGAATACTTTGAATTTTAAACCTGCCTAACGGAATAATTTCACAAAAGAAAACATTTTTTTTATAACTTTATAGAAATACATTGCTAGTTGATAACCTAGGTAGCCTAAAAAGAAACATTATTGTTAAAAGGCTCTATAAATACAATATCAAAAGACTAGTTAAATAAGTCTAAACTCGCGGGATCTACTATGAGCTATGAGCTAGTGAGGAGGTCCTACCTAGGAGTACGTCTCCAACATCATATCAGTGTCCTAAGACTAAGGGCCTTTTGGGCCGAGATTCTAGGCGGTAAAAAACTTATCATCTTTGACTAGTTATCATAATTGTGAACGTTTTGATAGCTCCTATTTACTTGACAGTAAAGGGAGCAGAGTTAAAAACAACAGGTCGAAGACGATATGGTTTTTACCGTCCAGAATCGAGACACAGCTCGATAGTACAGTCACGAACGTTAATTTGTGACCAACTTCAATAAAAATATGCTTCAAGTCGTCCATGTCATTAGAGATGTCAAGTCATTTGTAGCTTTTTGGAAACTCAACCTTATTGTTGTAGAATGTCCGATTGACTTTGGACCTAAGGTGGGCCGTGGGTACCAAATTTAAGTCCTCGACTGTATACTTTAGTACCTTGTCTATTTAATGTCATGTGTAAACTGCCATATATGAATTGTCACAGCGATTAAAGTGACAAGGTACTAAAATGTACACATATTTATGAACTCGACTGTACCATTGTGTTATTGGTCAATCCGACGATGCGAAGTAGGTTTTAAATTAGCACGAAGTCTTTTCTAATTTAAAACATAGTCAGCAGTATATTAAATTAACTAAAAAAATATTCTAAAACTAAAAATAAGTACTAAATCATCTATTAATTATAAAAACAAACGAAATAACTTACAAACTTACTTAAAATTGACTTCCAAGATTTGATTACATTGTTAGTGGTAAGTTATAAGTGAAGTTAATATAAAACGTGCAAAGAACTTTTTTTTATTTTATTTTATGAATGAAAGCTAACCAAGGCATGCTAAAACACGTGCATTTACAATTTTAAAATAAAGCACCGAGATGAAATAAATAAATGTTCCCTCCAGCAAGTATAGCTCTGTCTCGTTTCGATAACCATCCAAAAATAGCCCTAACTCCACTTTAAAAACACACATAAAACCCTTAACTCGAAACAATAGAGCATTAAATCCAACAACCCAACTGTCAAATCAGAACGGTTTTTGCACGCGCGTAACAAACAACGAAACAAACCTTACATGACTCTTAGAATCACAGCATACAGTTCAATTTTGCTTATTACTAAGATCAATATACACTGGGCATGCGAATCGCGCACGTGGTGCCCTTCCTCAAAGCATCTTATAGCTTTATAGAGACGTAGCAAGGTTCAAAATGGATTGAGACAAAGGTCAGGATATACTGGTTATTGGGAACATTTGTATTTCCGTACAATGACGTTTTCACTGTCAGTTTCAGGAAAATCAATGTCAAGTTTGTCGTTCACAGTCACGTGTTGTGGGCTGTATGGGGGAGATAAGGCTTTTCGTTTCAGGAAGTTAATTGGAATGATTTAGGTAAAAAAACATACATGTAACTGTAAGATGTTTCTTTTGTAAGAAGGGGTGAAAGTTTGTATGATAGTTCTGCCATTTTTGATGTTACATGAGATGGAAGTTATTATCAAAAATACCTACAACTTTTGGAATTTATAAGTAAAAGAGGTCAAACAAAAAATGTTGCGTACATGTATCATTTCTAATACTCAACGATTGAGTTAATTGACCATTTTTGAATCCTATAATTCCTATCCATCTTAAAATATCTCACAAGTGGTCAGTTAACAGTGATGCTGTTACTACATTAGAAATTAAGTTTTGTAATATGAATTATGTTTAAAAAATGACTGACTGCTGAGTGTCTTGCGGCGTTTCTTCTCAGCAGTGGTCCCCTCGTGGGAAGCGCTGGTAGATTCTTGACGTGTAAAAGTGCCCGAGCGGCCTACTTACTGAATACATTTTTCTTTTCTTTTCTTTTCTTCTGTATTGTGCTAGTAAATAATAAAGTTACATACCTGGTGGATTATGTTAACAAATTTCATTTTAAAGTACTTTATTCGAAACCCTAACCTTACCGTCCCTACAGAACGCTTTATGAATATTAATAACTTCCTAATGACTGCCATATTTATAAGCTTCGATCTTCGGCGCTTAGTCGATCCTAATTTACATAATAATTAATGCAACGAAGTTAATTCCTTTGCTAGGGTTTTGTTTAATGTAATCAATTGAAAGTGGCTGCAGAATTATATGATAACATTATATAATAATAATTAATAATTATCAGGGACAGTCTCACACGAATTTAATTAATCCCAAACTAAGCTCTAAGCTTGTGCTATAAGTACTAGACAACGATAAACTTACTTATATATACTTACTTACTCAGGAGCAAAAATACCGGGTCAGAGTGCGGTTTCATACAAACGAGACTGTTTCCAAGCCTTGGTTCCTCGCCAGGGATTGTTTTGTGAGAGGTTTAATGGTGGATACTCCGAGGTTCAATAGAGGAGGTCAAAAGTTCTTAAGATACCTAACTGATCGCACAATCAGTTAACACCACAGCGGGACAGTTTGGGTCAGCATTTGGATTTCCATACATTTTATTGCCATTTTAGATGTTTTTCTGAACATGCACAATCCGGCGTTAACCGCAGATTCATTCAGTTGGGTATCCTAGGCACTCTGGAAGGCCTGTATCGATGCTCGCGGTATTTATCGTCAGAATTCACTAAAAGCATTCCCTGGCTCTGACCCGTTTGTTTTGCTCCTGTATACTCGAAAATCTGATTAAAGACCAAAACCCTAACCTCAATGGGCGCACATTCGCTGTGATTACTTCTATTTGGTTTAGTGTAGGTATTTTGACCAATAAAACTTACCCTAATATAACTAGTTACACGAGTTCTCATTCACGTGTTTGTGAAATAATGTTAAAATAACTAAATAATCAAGATGGGAACTGTCAGATTTTGGTCTTTAGTTTTTCGAGTATAGATAAATACATACCTATTTATTAACTTAGATAATGTAACAAATATCAATCCTTACCGAGATTTGAACCCTGAACCGCTAGCTTCGAAGGCCTAACAAGGTGACTGTGTCGTCAACGTCAATCTTGTAATAGCTTTTTTTTACCTGGTTCCGACTGCAGAGCTAAAGCCTCCCCTCTTTTTTGGCATTCTTTCCTACTGATTGCATAAAAACCCCCAGATATAATGGCTAGACTGATTTTAATGAGATCTAGCTAAAACAATCCTGATTACTCTAACTTTCTAATAAAAAAATCGCGTCCATTTTCGTGTATTCGTTTTGGAGCGTGACATTACAGACATACATAGAGATATCCAAAAACACACACTTTAAAAAAAAACGGTTAAGAAAATTTCTGTTAAAGCATTCATTTTGAATATTTTTATTTCACCGAATGCAATTTTCTACGACAGTTAAAATTACATGCTAGAACAGACACTTTGCGAGTATGACAAAGCGGAAATTCTATGAATTGAAATATCTATGAATAATTTGTCGATAAATCAATATCAACCTGCTTGCGGCCTGTATTCTAGTTTTCTTTAGATCGTCGTAATAATATTGGTTATGGTAGTTTTTGTTCAAATGACGGTAACGCCTGTATTTCTATCTGTATTGTAAAAGTAATAACAATATAGTAAGCCAGATAGGCTAAAATTAAGGCTTAAAAAATAGAAGTAGAGTCCCTGTTTGTCTTCATAAAAAATCTAATGTACATTATTAAAATATCGTAAAATCTTGTACAATTTAAAAAACTCCAGTCGCTGCTGTTGTTTTTAGGATTACTATAGTGGATCACAAATTACTTTATAAAAATAAAGTTATCTTTGTATCATGCGAACCATCGGACCATTTCGTGAGTATTTAGTCTATGTCAGTATTTTGTTGTGTTTTGTTTGTCTGTTTGTCACGAATAAATGTTTATTCTTTTCTTTCTTTGTTTCGTATGTTAATTAAAATTACCTGAGTAGATTTAGATTATAATTATATCCTCGGAACTTTTAAAGTTTCCGGGATGAAATTAAATATAGCCTGTGTGTTAATAAAGGGTAAAAGCTATCGCCATTTCAAATTTCATCCAGATCCGTCGAGCCATTGCAGCGTGAAGGAGTAGCATTTATAATATTAGTAGTACGTAATCATTTTTTTTTATTCCTTGCCAATTATAGCTTTCCGTCAGTATGAATAAATCCACATATGCCAGCCCCTTTCATGAATTCGACGAGTCTTCAATAATCTATCGGATCAACACGAATTCACACGCACTCACACGCGCCCTTAATAATTCTGAAGAATTTACATCGAGGGTCTCCGAGGGTCACAGTGGTGAGGCAGCTTATGACAGCGGAGTCACCGGAGATCTGGATAAAATACCACCCAATTAAGGATCAAGGTGTAATTTTGCTGGAAGAATAGTTTTAGCAAAAGTGACAGTTAGTCGCGTTCCAAATAATAAGGCTTTGGCACCAGGGGCGAGATTATAGGCGGTAAAAACCATATCGTCTGTGACCTGTCATCGTATTGTCAACGTTTTCAAAGCCCTTATTTAAATTGAGGTAATGGCGGCCGAGTTAAAAAAAAAAAACAGGTCAAAGGAGATAGTTTTTACCGCCTAGAGTAGATGGCCGAGTGGTTGCCGGCTTAGAACAGTACCATTCATGTCTTCCCGTGGAATTCGTAAGAGGCGACTAAGGGAATAAAGGCTTGTACTATTGTTAGGCGATGGGCTTGCAAGCTGACACTAATATACGCTGGTAAACATCTTAGCCTCTTAGTGCAAAACGTGGTTACAGAAATAATTATTTCATTATTATTTAAAAAGAGTTGTTGGTGATTCTGTAGCTCTGCCTACCCCACTCTAGCAATGGAGGCGTGAAGGTATGTATGTTTATGTATTAGACGCAGTGATCAGCATCTTATGGCGTCGGGAAGTGACGACCCCACCGCCCGTCGTGTGGTAACTGCTCACGGCGCAGTCAGTCAACCGACGAACGGCGGTCAAACCGTTCCGAGATGGGCGGAAGCCAAATGCCAGACACAGGACGGGCTGCAGCGTCTTGTGATATACTTCCGCCCCACTGCGATCCCCAACACGCTCGCCAAGCGTGGGGATTATGGCACTAACCCCCCCTTATGGTGTACACCAAAAAACCACGGCCCCTAGTCCCCGGCGGCTCCGCTAGCCCGGCCCAAGGTAGCGGGTTCGGTAACGGCGGAGCAGGGGGTGCTAAGAATCTCCGGCAGAGATCTGGCTACCACCACCAAACGAATCTGGCCCTGGTGACACACAACTGCCGCACGCTCAGGACTGACGAGAAGATCCTAGAACTGGAAGAATGTTTGGACAAGTTACGATGGGATATCTTAGGGTTATCTGAAGTCCGAAGACAGGGAGAGGACTCGATGATCCTGAAATCCGGTAACTTGTTCTACTACCGGGAAGGTGACGCCCTGTCACAGGGTGGTGTCGGGTTTATCGTCCGTAAGTCGCTCGTCAACAACGTGGAGTCGATCGGGAGTGTGTCGACAAGGGTGGCGTACCTGATACTCAGAATTACCAAACGGTATTCGCTGAAGGTCATCCAGGTTTACGCCCCCACTTCGACGCATTCTGACGATGAGGTGGAGGCAATGTACGAGGACATCTCGAAAGCCATCCAGACCTCTAAAACGCACTACACGGTGGTGATGGGCGACTTCAACGCGAAGTTGGGCATGAGAGAAGGTAATGAGCTGAGAGTGGGACACTTTGGTGTTGGCAGGCGAAATCCCAGGGGCCAGCGGTTGGCTGAATTCTTGGAGAGGGAAGGACTCTTTATGATGAATTCCTTCTTCAGGAAGAAGCCACATCGCAAATGGACCTGGATTAGCCCGGACGGGTCGACAAAAAATGAGATAGACTTCATCTTGTCTACCAAACGCCACATATTCAATGATGTCTCTGTGATCAATAGGCTAAAGACTGGCAGTGATCACCGAATCGTAAGAGGCACATTGAATATCAACACAAGGCTTGAAAGGTCACGACTGATGAAGTCTACGCTCCGTCCATCCCCAGTCCAATGCCAAAACCCCGAAACCTTCCAGCTCGAACTCCAAAATCGCTTCGAATGCCTAGCAGAATGCGAGTCTACGGACGATCTGAACAACGGGTTTGTACAGGCTGTCCAAGCTGCTGGGTCGAAGTTCTTTAAGACCCGCAGCCAGAAAAGAACCCAAAAACTCTCAGACCACACTCTTAAGATCATGGACGAACGGAATGAAATGCGGCTGCAGTCTTCAGTGGACATGCAGAAGTACAGGGGGCTTAACAGACAAGTCTCTAAGTCATTACGGACAGACCTGCGCACCTTTAATACTTCGCGTATTAAAGATGCTATCGAGCGAAACAAGGGCTCTAAGGTGTTCGCTAGGGATTTGTCTGTTGGGCAGACCCAGTTGATGAAACTGAAGACCGAAAATGGCACCGTAATTTCGTCCAAGGCCGAGATTTTGAGTGAGGTTGTGAAGTTCTACGGACAGCTGTACAAATCAACTCGACCCGTTGAAAGTTTGGCTACAGATCCCAGAGCCAAACTCACCCGACATTACACCGAAGACATCCCGGACGTCAGCCTGTACGAGATCAGAATGGCCCTGAAGCAACTGAAGAACAATAAGGCGCCAGGGGACGACGGAGTTACGGCTGAGCTTCTGAGAGCGGGTGGAATGCCGATACTTAAAGTCCTCCAGAAGCTCTTTAACTCTGTTATTCTCGAAGGCGGTGTTCCAGAGGCGTGGACAAGAAGTGTGGTGGTCTTGTTCTTTAAGAAAGGCGATAAAACCTTATTGAAGAACTACAGACCCATCTCACTTCTGAGCCACGCTTATAAGTTGTTTTCAAGGGTCATTACAAATCGACTCTCACGCAGGTTCGACGACTTCCAGCCTCCTGAACAAGCCGGTTTCCGGAAAGGCTTTAGTACCACAGACCACATTCACACGCTGCGCCAGATTATACAGAAGACTGAAGAGTATAATCGGCCCTTATGTCTAGCGTTCGTGGACTATGAGAAGGCCTTCGATTCGGTCGAGACATGGGCGGTGCTCGAGTCACTACAGCGGTGCCACATCGACTATCGATATATCGAAGTGCTGAAGTGTTTGTACAAAAATGCCACTATGTCAGTCCGGCTCCAGAACCAGAGCTCGAAACCGATTCAGTTGCAGAAAGGTGTGAGACAGGGAGATGTCATATCTCCGAAACTGTTCACCGCTGCACTGGAAGATGTCTTCAAGCTTCTGGACTGGGAAGGACTTGGCATCAACATCAACGGCGAGTACATCACTCACCTTCGATTCGCGGACGACATCGTAGTCATGGCAGAATCGCTAGAAGACTTGAGTAAGATGCTCGGAGACCTCGATAGAGTTTCCCAACGGGTGGGCCTGAAAATGAACTTGGACAAGACGAAAGTCATGTCCAATGTTCGCGTTTTGCCAATACCGGTTCACGTGGGGAATTCTCAACTTGAAGTTGTTGATCAGTACGTATACCTGGGACAAACTGTCCAACTAGGTAAATCCAACTTCAAGAAAGAGGTCGATCGCCGAATCCAACTCGGATGGGCAGCGTTCAGAAAGTTAAAGCGGATCTTCTCGTCCAAAATACCGCAGAGCCTTAAGTCGAAAGTCTTCGACCAGTGTGTGCTGCCAGTGATGACTTATGGATCAGAGACTTGGCCGCTGAATGTGGGCCTCATAAATAAGCTCAGGGTCACTCAGCGTGCAATGGAAAGAGCTATGCTCGGAGTTTCTTTGCGCGATATGATCCGTAATACGGTAATACGCCAGAGAACCAAGGTAACCGACATAGCTCAGAGAGTTAGCATGCTGAAGTGGCAATGGGCAGGCCACATAGCTCGGAGAACTGATAACCGTTGGGGAAGAAAAGTTCTCGAGTGGCGGCCCCGCACCGGTGGACGGAGTGTTGGACGGCCTCCCACCCGGTGGTCTGACGACCTGGTTAGGATCGCGGGGAGCCGCTGGATGCAAGCGGCTCAAGACCGTGACTTGTGGCGCTCTTTGGGGGAGGCCTTTGTCCAGCAGTGGACGCCCCCGGGCTGATGATGATGATGATGATGATGATCAGCATCTCCTCTGCTCAAAGTAAAACACTGAAATTTAGACAATTAGCTTGCGTTATCATAGAGTCTAGAATAGAGTTGCAAGCCCAAATAATACACGTAAAGGCAATTAATAAAAGTGCTCTCGCTGATTAGAATATCTCTAGAGGGTCACGCACTCGTTCAGGGCTGTACTAAAGCGACGACCCTTAGCGCTGAAGGGCAAGATGTGTTTTCGACCCTTCTTCCGAAGTATCACACGACATCCTGTATTATACCAGATTCGGCAGGTTTGGGAACAATAGTTGATACATTTTTCAACGTATATACTTATAAGTAGAACTCGTTATCTTGTCGCACTATATATTTGTAGATGAAATTATTTATACTTAGAGTTATATGTCAAGAGTCAGGGACAATCACTCCAAAAAAAATATGATAAAAAATAATGGGATTTATACAAGTCGCGGGTTTTTAATATAATTACACAATAATCACCAGTGTAATTGACCAGTGAAATGTTATGTCATATACAATATCAATCTTAGTCAAACCTCTCCGAGTTCCAAATTAAAATATTCCTGTACACAGACGTTGTCTACCACTCCACAGGTTTAAGGGTATCATATTGGGCGGCAACTGTGAACCCTACTGTATATAAATGCACACTGATCAGCCCCAAACAGTTTCAAATATACCGTGGTTTCAATGTTGTGTAGTTAAGACCCTAACATACTATATCATAGTGTCCAGAAAAGTCGAGTGATTTAGAATCAAAAAGGTGTTCATTAAGTGAATAGGTAAATATCGATATAGCATAAACATTAAATCCCTAAAATCACAAACGTCATTGCAACAAGGCAACGGTGTCTCGTGAAGAGCTAGCTTTTATTTTAACCTCTTTTACTTAGTAGTCTGTAGTTACGTTTATTAACCAATGGCGCATTTTGTGGACCGACGGTGGCCCATGAGTATTATATTATTTAAATTCGGAATTCAGAGTGGTTCGAACTAAAATTGACAGTAACGTATATTAATTTTTTTTTTTTTTTTTTTGTTTTAAAGAAACAAATGGTTACAATATTGCATTAGAACATCGAACTACAAAACGTGACTATGTACAGTCAAGAATATAATTCCTATACCACTTTGGACTATGTCAAAGTGACGTTATCAATCAAAACGTAAGAGCCTTCTTATAATTTTATTTAAAAGGTCACTTTGACATAGTCCAAAGTGGTATAGGAATTAAATTCCTTGACTATATATGACGACGTTCCACCGTTGAACAAAAACAGCGGCAAGTACTTCTTTGTTTATTCATGATTTATTTAGGTTCATTGAACAATTGCTCGGACATTCGTTTAATACGTCCACTTTACTGAAACTAGAGTCCAATGACACGAAGAAAAAATATTTATACAAAAAATAAGTCGTCGTTTAAATTCGCATTTGTAAAAATCCCCGAGTCACGGTTCGTCTCAGCTATTATTTTTCTGTACATTACCTCAATTTTGAATGATTTATGAGTCTGCTGGAAAGAGCTAGCCTAGTTTGACCCCTTATCTTATATTATCTTATCGTATCTTTATTTGACGACGCAGTAAGCCTGATAATTTGACCCTACATACGAAGCTAGCAATCTTGGTTTCGAATCCCGGTCAGGGCAAATATTTGTGTGACGTGCGTGAGTATTTATTTCTGAGTATACTCGTATGTATTTATTTCTCTATGTATATACTACACTCTAGAGTAATGAAAACGGGTCACTACCTGTGGAAATTCAATACAAAGTGTCTCGGTTTCAATGCTCTTGACTATATTTTACCGTGTTGAATAGAGGCCCACGTGGCGTATTGTTAAAGTGGACAGTAATGGCGGCCGAGGTACAAACAATACCATTTCATTACAGGTCAGGCGCTGTGCCTCTATCTAAAGTATAACTCTATCAGAGCTACCAAAACGTTGCCAATACGATAACAAATCAAAAAAGATATTGTTTTTACCGTGTTGAATCGAACCGCTCGTAGCGCAGTTCGTAGCAGATTTTTTGCTACGAAGCAGAAAAAGGCTGCTACGTAATGATCATAGCACGTAACAAAGGTAAGCTTGGGGGCTGTAATGGTTTCCATCTACGCGCGATTAATTGTCACGGCGGCGAACGATGCAGTATTTTACTACAGGTTACAAATTACCTGTGTGGCTTTTTATCAATTTATTTCTGTCAGGGGTGGAAATTTTACACAAACACAACAAATTGTATCATTAGTTATAAAAATGTGCAATTTAGTTCATAATTATTATTATTAATCTTTATTAGCTAGCTGTGTGTTGCTAGTCTTTCGTCATCTTCATCATTATCAAATTGTATCGTGTGAGAGGACATTTACAATTTGATATTGGGAAGTATATACCGCCTATTGTATTGTAGTAAGTAATTAAAGTTATCACACAGTTGCTCACACGTTCATTAGTGTTACGTAGTGTTTCACTCGACAAATAATTAATAATTTAACAAAATAAAAAGTGTACAGCACGTGACTGCAACTGCATCCAGGCGTTAGCAATATTAAATAACGTCCTTTACAATACGCGTCGTTTCCTAATTTCCATACTCTTTTTGCACAGTTGCATAATCAGCTGATTATAGTTTAGTTTCCAGTCCATTATATGACTAGGGACTAAAGTACTCATTTTTTATAACTTACCTAACCATGATCGTGACTTATTAGCTTACCAAACAATGCCAACGTTTTTCGGTTAAAACATTCCCTGCCCGCGACACACTTGACGTATTCAAACCACATATAAACCCTAGTTTATGGCCGTCATTGAGTTAATAGGAAAGAAAGGGATTCCCGTGGGGCGAGTAGGCGAGCGCTCGACGAGCCGTAGTTGTACGAACCTTCGATTGAACACTAAAGGCTGAACGAAGTCACTTAGTGCGAGATGACAACCGTTGTTTACTGGCGGAGGAACATTTAGAACTGGCAATAAATAAAATAAGATGTACTGAGTTTGTTTTAACGGCTTAAACATCCTAATGTTAAGTGAGAGTTTGTAATGATTCATTCCTGGTTTGTCAAACACAAATGGTTGAAGGATAAAATTTTGTCCATATCCAGGAATCTATTATTAATATAATACTGTAGAATGAAAAATAACACCGGTAAACAACAGGCGGTTTTATCGATCACTTGCGATTTTTCCAGACAACCTCAGTAGGGATATAGTGTCAAATTAAAATATAGTCATACTTCAAGATCATGAAAATAAACAAATGCTTATCACTAACTATTCAGATTAATTAAATTTACATCGCCTAAACCAATTTTATTATTTCGCTGTTTTGTCAAGTAAGAGACTAAACAACCCCATTTGAAATTAATATAACTTAGTTTCAATATAGTGCATAAACTCAAACCTAAAGCCCGACTGTCAAATCAAAAAAATACTAAACTAACTATATTATTATTATAAAAAGATAGTTCGGTACGAGTTTTGTACGATGGTGGAATCTAGCAGTTAATATTAATCACGGACCACTCCCGGTGATAAATGCTTATGGACTGTACCTACCAATCGGCAGGCTAATGATTGAAAAGTGAGAGCTTGCTTCCTTAGCTTTAGTGACAACGGTAAGAAATATACCGCACGCAAAATAACGTCACAACCAACACCTATAAAAAAAGAGACTGTTAATTTTTATTTAATACGAAACTTTTGTGCGTTCGATTTTCAAAAATACCCGCTGTATTTCGTGCAATGCCGAGATTATAGGCGGGAAAAACCATAGAGGTGCTGTTATCGTATTTTCAACGGTTTGTTACCTACCTTTTATTTACTTGACAGTGAGGCGACCGATTAAAAAACAAAACCATAACAGGTCAAACACCATATGGTTTCTACCGTGTAAAATATTACCCCAGTTTTACCATTCAGTCAATTCTAGCGCAATTCATAGCTCTATTAGCGATTGATTTCACGCCGCCTCTTGATTTCCTTTGAGTATCGCCCACACGTTTAATAACAACCATTATGTGACTCATAATACTCGAATATTGCCACTCACGCACAACTGTGATAATAAATCGAGTCAAAATACCGCCCTGATAAAATGTGGCTTGTGTGCAAATGATCCGTGACATTTTAATTATTCATGATATTTACCAGTTGGGAATATTGGGAATTGAAAACAAAAGGGTATCTCGGTAATTATCACGTAAATAAGTTGTTGACAAATTTTCGCAACGAGTTTTTAGGGTTCTGCACCCAAAGGGTAAAGCCAGTCACCAGGCTGTAGCACATGAGCCGTGATAGCAAGACAGTAGAGATTTTCACAGATGTATTTCTGTTGCCGCTATAACAACAAATATAAAAAAAAATTGAGGCTCCTATACAACAAACGTGATTTATTTGCCATATTGCTCGATATTAATAACGGCAACTGGTATTGTGTCTAGTGTTGTACAGATAATGGTATGGAACCCATCGTGCGCGAGTTTGAGTCGCACTTGGCTGGTTTTTTCCGTATTGTTATTCGTTCTTCTCTATTTTTTATGGCTTGGAGATGGTAAACAAGCATTTACAAAAACAAAACACAATAATTGGGTGAATTTTTAAACAGGCTTGGGTGGGTGTAACACGGAAAATAAGTATTAAGATAAACTCTCTCTCTCTCTTCCTAGCTCTTATTAATCCCGCAGCTTTACTGATCTTTCTTCTGTACTTCGCTGTGTCCCTGATGTCTGATAGTCCTGCATGTCCTTCAGCACTACATAATTCTACCTTGTATTAAAATACTTTAAAAATAATACGTTTACGTCTTTATAAACTGTCATATTATAAGGCCATACATAATCACCATGAAAATGAAAGCAAAAACTTGCAGAAAAAATTGACCTTTCAAAATACTGCAATATGACCACTCTGAGGCATGTCACACTTCCCGTTTTGTACAAACAAACTCGCGTTACTTTATGCAGGTAACATTTCAATCAGTATTATACATAATTGGAAAGAGTATTAGTTAACTGTTCTTAATAATAATCCAAAAATGCAAAATAATCATGAAGAATTACAGAAAAGTCCCGTGTCATAAGAGGCGACTAAGGGAATAATTGTATAGGCGATGTGATGTAATAGGCGATGAGCTTGCAACCTATCACGAAGACACTCGTAAACATCTTATCCTAATTGTGCAAAATGTGGTTACAGAATAATCAACACATTTTTAGAGTTGTTGGTAATTCTGTAGCTCTGCCTACCCCACTCTGGAAATGAAGGCGTGAGTATATGTGTATGTGTTTCAATTCTCATGCTCTTAAAATGTCACTTTACTCTCTGCACATGGGGAGTAAAGTTCCTTATTTAAATCCCTAGGGAAAACGGTTTTTCTTTTATTTACTTTGGAAACCCCTAAACAGCCAATGACGGCATTTGTGAATGGAGGATTATCGCCAGTTTCAGTGATTGTGTAAGGCAAAGCAAAGCTAATGCAAAGGTTTGGGGTAAGGCGTGAAAATAACCTCAAGATGAAAACTGCAAAAATATAAAATAAATATGATTTAATTTCGCGAAACACGATTAATGACGAATATTAACTTATATTATTTTTGAAGGATGAATTCATTTTATTATGCTGGTTCCAATTAGTATTAAAATAGTTTTCAAGTTTGAACCTGTTGGCTAAATATGCAAGCATATAAAGCGTAATTTTACAAAAAATATATAAAAGTATACAAAAAAGCACGGAACAAATTTGTAAGGAACTTTTTTATATATTTTATCTTGTAATTTTGTATAGAACCAATGATATTTTATAACAAGATACATCATCTGCACGCAAAAGCGTTCCTGAAAAACGAAGGTAATGTTCAGTTGTGCCGCGGCCGCGTGACACGCACGCATCAATAAAGTTTTATTACCGTAAAGTAGCAAATATATTTAATAAAAAAATGCTGTCTTGTGATTTTTGAGGCTACCAATATTAAACTAAACTATAACAGGAAAAAAGGATGTCTCGTTTCGTTCGTAAGTTCTGTAAAATTTACATTTTGTTAACATCGCCAAATTATGTTTAATTTGCTCATGAGCGGCGGCGTCATTGTCATCTTTGAATCATGAGATGCACAATTAGGACGGACTTGTAACTATTTATCTCTTTCTAACAATAGCGTTCACTACGGATTGCCGTCTTTGTCTATAGAAATATAGTAACGTAGCAACTGGCAGTAATTTGCGACGGGGTTTGGAAGCGTTTAGTATGAGCGTATGTAAATATAAAATATCATTGTATTTTTTCCTCGCATTCAAAGTGAAAAGCAGAGTGTTTAACACGAGACTAAACAACCATAATGACACTCAACCTTTAGCTACATCTAGGTTTAGTGTGCATCATGCCATCTCAACAAGACTCAATGCCAATATTCTATTTAGTACCGAATATTAAATTTCTTATTGGTAGGTAAAGTTACGCAAAAAATTAAATAATACCTTATTCGCCTAATCCAATTGACCTTTACAGCATCCCACGAATTTATTTAACCTTAAATGAGATCCCGGATTTATTGAAAATAAGATCCGCGTCAGCTGACATTAAACAAGAAACCGGCTAAGTGCGAGTCGGTCTTCCACGCGAAATATTTGTTGTGGTAGTAATCACGATGATATTTAAAAATATAAATAGCATGCATACAAAGTACACAATTATTTATGTTAAAGTTTCAACTAAGTCCTATACTACGCATATAGTTTAGCAAATAATGTTACTTCTCGTCCCAAAAAAGTCACAGCCATAAAAATTTATTGAAGTAGCCCCAAAAGCACAAACAATTGTTTTTCTACCCTAAGGCTGATAACAAAAAGATATAATACAAAAGCGTGTTTTTCTCACACGCCTAATACGCCTTTGTAAAGTTGTACCTACAAAACCTGGAAACAATTACAAAGTTAGGTTGCGAGGCCGTGCGACCGTGTGTGGGACGAAAGCCTTCTGTGACATACTTTCCAATACCTATTCTATTGAAATCTTGGGTAAGTTAAATTACTAACAAATAAAAGAGTTTAAGACACTTTTTCAATACTTGTTCCAGTCGAAAAGTTTCATTTGAGCCTACATTTTGGTAACGAGACGCCTTATGTTTAAATAACGTTTGAACTCAAAGCAGATACAAGGCGGCGCCAGCGTTGGAAAACCCCAAAAACTTGCACCAAATTTGCGCAAAGATTCCATACATTTATTTCACCACTAGTCATGAAAACCTTTACTAAAAATAATCACGTAAGCAGGGCCCCCAGCAAACTCCTACTAACAAAATGGCTTATGCCCCAGGATTACCACGAGACTGAACTACTTCTTTCCGTGACAAAATAAGTGTCGCCAGGTACCTTTATACATTTATCCAATAATAATCATATTAATTATGTTCAAGTATCTATCTACACACGCCTACACATACACTCACACGCGCGCACACACACTCACACGCTCACACACACTCACGCACACTTTAGAATTAGACTAGTTAAAGCATTTAAATAAGAAATCATGTAACCCTGTATAACCCTGTACAAACTAAAACTGTTCTTGATACGTAATCGGGTCCTGTAACACAGGGATCCCTAGCACAGGACCCACTGTATTGTTTCTACCACTTGTAAGGTTTCATTTATGCAATAAACATTTTCATTTTTTTTTCATTTTTCAACTTCAGTATTACCTTAGTGAACTGCGATTCCTTAAAAAGCTGGTAAGTCCAATCACAGCGAGGTCAAAAGATATTTGGAGATGTTTATTTAAGTGCATGCTCCGGAAACATGCGCTTTAACAAGACGTTGCAGCGTAAAATGCACATATAGGCTTATCTCATCATGTTTCAATCTACGCGTTGGTTTTTATAGTTATACGAGTATTAAATATTTATCTCTACGTATAGATCATTATGTATAATATAACTATTGTAATTATGTATGAGTATTATGTTTGACGTATATATTTACTGTGGAAAGTATAAACAATAAATAGAATATTTGTTTTAAAATTTTATATTTTACTCTGTCTGTTTTCTTTTTTAGGTCAACTGGTATTCATCCCTCATTAATACTTATTTTTGTACAATAAAGAATAAAGAAAAAAAAGCTACATTTTTACTATGTTAACAGTTCTTTTACCATGGACTATATAAAAAAGGAAAACTTTGGAGAGAAAACAGCTGCTAATGAAAATATACGCCTGATCGCTTGCACAACAATTAAAGTCCGCCCACTCATTCTTTACGCCTACATGAGACGAGGTAGCCTCCAAGGCTGAATACCCTGTGGCCTCATGCCCATGAATGTTTATTGAAGTTGTTTTCAGATTAATCAACACGGTGGTAAAGTTTAAGAAATGGAAGTGGAACAGCGCCTCTATTTTTACCGGGTAAAAACAAATTACTATTAGACGCTATTATTGTTAGCTAAATAAGTGCTATTAAAACGTCGACAATACGATAACACGTGAAAAGTAAGGTTTTATCGTGTAGAATTTCGGCCCTGTTACATTCCTTCATAAACGAGAGCGTTTTAGAAGAAACGTCACTGATAGATCACGTGACTTTTCGTACCACGTCATCTAGCTGTGACGCTATAGGTTTAAAAACGAAACGAATAGAAACGCTAGCTAACTAGCGTAGTGCATCTCGGCAGGGCCCTTTGTGTGTAGCCATGTTTTAATTCCTTCAATCAATAATTATGATTATTGTTGTTTTTGACGTGTTGTTATTCTAGCCATGATGGTTTTATCATCTCTTTTTTTATTACTTATTACTTTGTGATGTAACTTACCTTTAAGTATTATTGTACTTTGTGATTGACCTTCTGCTGGAGTTTCTTGTGGCGCCTCCTCTCTGCAATGATGGTCTTGTCCGAAGCGCTAGTCTAGTAGATTCACTTCATGTTACAGACGTGTGGAAGAGCCCTCATGTGGCCAATTTTGCTCGCTACAAATTTTCACATACTGTAAAAATACGCAAAAATGTATTTAAATAAATGTTACTATTCTATTCTTTTCTATTCGAAGTCGTTTGGAAACTCCTGGAACTAGTGCGACCGTTTTACTAATTGGAAAGGGTTGAATCTGCTTTGGCTATTGAATTTACTAAATAAATATTTTGAATTTTGAATTTTATGATCTAACTCTTATTTGCTTCCCTTCTATCCTGTCGTAAAAGATGTCCCAACGTTAATTTAACTATTTAATAGATTTATAAATATCATAATCATTTTATAATTAAAAATTAATAGTCAGTTTATTGCTTATAAACCATTTAAACAGAATTACCGCAAGACATTATGTTCGGTGCTTTTTCTTGTTAGTTGATAATATCGCCACCGACACTCAAAAACACTCACGAGCAGTAAAAATGATCGTAAAGAAATTTATGCGCACAGTGAACCGTTTTTATGCTCTTAAGTATAATTATTGTGAATATACGTAGAGAGTACAGTCAAATGGTTTTCTGGGCTACTTAGAAACCATATAACATCATTAATATCAGGGAACCACTTCGCATAGATTAACCTAGTCTTAAACTAGGCTCTAGGCTTGTACAATACTAGACAAGGATAAAAAACATCCAAAACGTAGGAAAGCTCATGACACAACTATTTGCCTACACGGGGTATCAACGCGCTTACATCTACTAAGTTATGTTTGGGGAAAGCAACGGCGGTTTGCGCAAAGTCTGTATAGTTTTAACCATTAAAACCACCTACCAGTTATCAGTAATGTGTGGGGATAATTGGAATTATCCAATGACCGCAGAACCTCGCCCCAGAAGGGGGAGAAGTGTTACGTAGAAGAGACGGAGCTAGAATTTGTAGGGCGCCAAAAAAGCGAGCGTTCGTTGGTAACGTAGCTTGCATGCTCGATTGCCTCTTGATGACATTAAATAAAATCAAATCTTGTCGAAATAAACTAAATATAGTATAGGCAGCCGGCTGCACTGAAAAAAACCTTGCAGACAACGAGTATGCTGAGGGGCGACCGCTAAACACGCTAAACAAACATTCTCAAATTTATAAATAATTTACGTATTAAAAAATTCGTTGACCTTTTTCCACATTCCCGGCAGCTTCACTATGGTAAACTCCAATATATCAAATAATATTACACGTACCCGTCCGAGAATATAAGCCCTAAAAATAGACGATTACAGAGATCCAACCTTCAAGGAAGTAGGTCAGTGGATGCCTTGCATCTTAATATCAGTGTGAACCAATAATGGGGTACGGATACGATGCTGTAATATGGAAGTCGGGAAGCAAGGTCGGGGGGGAGCTTGTGCTTAAGGAAGTCTGTTTATGTGAAGATTGCATATGTTATGTATGAAATTCAATTTAGAATGCAATTTTCTCTAATAAATTAATACAATTTTGTAAATGCGAAGTGTTTGTTGGCACGTAATTAGTTGTGATGGCGTTGTAAACTGACAGATTTCATTATGTTGTGGTGTGAACAGGGGCTTTTGTGATAATGACATGTATAAATTACATTTACGAGTAGGTACATGTTTTGATTACCCAGGGCTGTGACCAGAATTTTAATGTGTTGCGGTGAAGGATAACATTTTGAGGAAACCTGCATATTTACACAGTAATATAAGAGGATCTTGCGATTGCGACACTAATGTTTGATTACGGTCTTATACCTCTTGTAAGTAGTATAAGTGGTTCAAGGCGAGATCGAAGTTAAAAATGACGTTGGCTGCCGGACGGTCGCTTCGAGCGCTTTTGTCAATTCCATACGGTTTGACTATAGAAAGTCGTTTACGTTGGCATTAAGCATCTTGTTTAGGAGCTGTAAAACGTTTGGCAAGATGCATAGGGTACGCTAACTAGCGTTTCGTTTAAAAACGAAACGAATAGAAACGCTAGTTAGCGTAATCTATCATGGCTAGGGCCCTTAAATGACTGGTTCAAATCTCAGTTTTTCAACTTATAAGAAATGTAACAGGGCCGAAATTCTACACGATAATACCTTATTTTTCACGTGTATTGTCGCCGTTTCAATAGCTCTTATGCTGTTAGTAAAAGCGGCTAATAGTATTTTGGTTTTACCCGGTATAAATAGAGGCGCTGTTCCACTTCCATTTCTTAAACTTTACCACCGTGTTGAATAATCTGAAAACAACTTCAATAAACATTCAAGGGCATGAGGCCACAGGGTATTCAGCCTTGGAGGCTAGCTCGTCTCATGTAGGCGTAAAGAATGAGTGGGCGGACTTTAATTGTTGTGCAAGCGATCAGGCGTATATTTTCATTAGCAGCTGTTTTCTCTCCAAAGTTTTCCTTTTGTATACCTCTTGTGGCTATTTTCTCCTAGTATTGCAGCATATTTAGGAATGTATTTTAACAATCCATAGTAAAAGAACTTTTTTTTAATAGTAAATAGGTATGTACGTATTTTCATTATTTTCTTAGTCTTTATTGTTCAAAAATAAGTACAAATGGGGGGCTTAAAGGCATTCTCTACCAGTTGACCAAATAACAAATCAGAAATATACACAGTGGGTGTAAAAAAAAGAGAACAGACGCAAAAAAATAGAAACGCTATTTACTAGTTAGCGTAGTGCATCTTAGCAGGGCCCCTCAGTTCAGTTTACGCTTAGAGAAAACAACATAGCTACATAACTGCTATAACTCTGTCCTTTTCGCTCGCCGTAAAATAAATTGCATAGCCATGTCATAGTCAGGCTCTGCTAGTGTGAAAAGATTGAGCCCTATTAACAACACAATTCACGAGTCTCACGCAAATCTCAGCCGTTGCCTCCCTCAACCATGTGTTCGGGAATATGGCTCATTATGGTTGGTTCAAATAGAACGGAAAATTACCACCATGTATCATAAGGAGGAAAAGGAAACGGTCATGGATAGAGAAAAGAATACATTGCATTATTATATAGTTATTTAAATCTCTTGTGCCGTGTGGTTGCCGACTTAAAATAGTGCCACTCCATGTCTTCCTGTGGAAGTTGTTAGACTAAGGGATTAAAGACTTGTAGTATTATTAGGCGATGGGCTTGCAACTTGATCTTGGTCTGTATGTGCAAAATGTGGTTATAGAATTAACAACAAGTTGTTAGATTTGTTAGTGATTCTGTAGCTCTGCCTACCCCACTCTGGGATGAAGGCGTGACGGTATGTATTTATGTACTCTTAAATAAGAAGAAGATTTATTATATAATTAGGATTTTGTGTTGTATCATTTTTAAACATTCCATTTTTAACAGTAAGAGATTTGTTGCCTTCTTAGCACAGTAGTTTTAGACAAAAAACTACAATAACCACAACAAGCTTTAACAATGTCTACTGTGCGATAACTGTGAGAAAGGAACATCCTCCCGCTAACGCTCCGATTGTGGAATGAGCTCCATGCTGAGGTTTTCCCTGGGGACTGTAGTTGTTAAGGAGTCGGCAACGCGCATGTGATACTTCTGGTGTTGCAAGCGTCCATGGGCTGCGGTAACCGCTTGCCATCAGGCGGGCCGTACGCTTGTTTGCCACCGTCGTGGTATAAAAATAATAATAAAATTACATAACATTGTATTTGTATACCTACATTGTTAACACTGTTTGTAGTTTTTGTATGGTGCCATACTAATATGGCGAAAGGTTCAAAATATAACATAACATAATTAAGTATGAGGGACGGACCTCAAATTCTGAGTCCGATCGCTTGACTCTTTTTTTTAAATTCTGTATACGCATCATTCATTACTTTGAGAGTTTCATGTTTTTTATGTACTGTTTTTATGTTTGGCGATAAACGTTTCCTTTCTTTCTTATATATTTTATGGTAAGGGGAAGGCACACGAGCACCAAAGCCACCTAATGGTAAGTAAGTTGGAGATCCATAGATATTTGAATTCTCAAGACTACAGCCGCAAGAATAATCTTAAGACTCCGTCAACCCGAGAACTAAGATAAAATGCATCATATGTTTCATCATCATGGGTTTACAGCTTACTCACTGATACTTATTACTCTTGATAAAAATTGCAACGGATTTCAATCACGTTGCAATAAATTAATTATACGCAAAGACATGCATAGTGTCTGCAGTTACAGTAGCTTAACTAGATTTTATTGCCGATGCGTGACCGCTATTGGCAAGTAAACTTTAAATCGTTCCCACCTGAGAAAATGTAAATGTGAATGGATGTTTTTAAAATATGAGTGTAAAGAACGAAATTTTAAAAATAATTAAAAGAAACGGAACCTTTTTTATCGTTCACCATCAACTGGGTCACAGCCGTGGGCGCAGAGAATTATTGGATTTTCTGAATTCCGCTGAAACTTTCCGGCTATACAGGATGAGCAAACAAGGTAGATAAGTAATAATAAAGTTTAATACTTTAGACATAAAAAATCTGCGGCGCTAGACAACTTGCCATCGAATACGAACGCTAGGGTTTCGTGATCACCTGTCACTTACAAAAATGTATGGAATTGAGGTAAGTCACGTGATATATCACTCGTTGCAACTGACACGCTGTAATGTGATCACTATCACTCGCGCTAATCGAATAGTGATAGTTTTGACGTTTTGTTTCGTGTTTCGTCGTTACGCGGTACTATTTTGACAGGATGAATTCAACACGAGCACTATCTCAATATAAACGTCGGTATCTAAGGGCAACTTGGCTAGCTTTTTCATTTTTGACCACGCAAAGCGATAGGTGATCACCAAACGCTAGCGTTTGTATTCGATGGCAACTTGTCTAGCCCCACTGCTATTTATTATTAAAATCTTTTTATAGTTTTTAATTTTATTGGGTCAGTCTTTACGTTTCAGCCACTTTGTGCTTTCTATGTGTAGATGTTAGGTATATATTTTTTAAGCGTTTTCTAAATAGTTCAATTTCGCAAAATAAATGGGTAATTTTTGACTCTTACTCGTAGTTTACTATGGGCCCATGAAATGAAAAATAGGTTGACTTTCAACGCTAAAATATTTTGAATATTTTTCTTGTACCATATCAAAATGATATGCAGACGCTACCTGAAGAATTAGACAACAATTAATTAAAGCACATAATAATATGCAGATGATGTTTCATTCTGAAGTTGAGACTGCACTCTAAAATTCTTTTACTTTGTACAATCCGCCAGATATTTAGACTTTAGATAGTAGTGGTTTAGGTTTTTTGGAAAACGGAGAATTTCTTAATAATTTTAAATGCGTTCTTAGCACCGCAAGTTTCAGAAAGAAAACTGTAGTTTAAAAATAAAACTAATTAGAAGTAATATTTAAATAGCTAAGTTGGTTGCTTTTTCGAACATAACAGGTTTTTAGACGTCACGCGGGACCAGAGAGATGGCTGCTTTCACGCTCAACGCATTAGTTAAGCAGTTCTGCATATTCAGGACTATGCCACAGGGGGCCATTTTAAGTTTTAGTTTTTTAGTTCAAGCTTAGTTCTATAGTTAAAGTTTCTTCTGTAGTTTTAATTTTAATTTGATTTTTTTTAGTGATGTGTAACGTTCGATCAGTTCAATCAGTTTCAAAATTTTAAATTGTATCGTACGTAACCGTTGTAATTTTAGGCAATAATTCTAAACTAGTCCTTCTTGATCAACCTGTATATTCCTTAAAAGTCACCTTAGTTATTCCTGGCGGTCGCAATTGCTTTGTGGATGAAAATAGACTGAAGTGCTAATAAAGCATTTTATGTGAAATAAAAAGATATGGCACACCCACAAGCCTCCCGAACTCTTGACCTTTAAAGGTAGATTTTATTGAAATAGTCTTATTGCAAATATATTAAAGTGCAATATTAAACATAATATCGGTGAACAAGGCAATTTCGTTTGTTTCTTACGAGTATTACTATATCTTAATATAAACTATACTTATAGATTTAGAGAATTGGAAATGTATTAGTAAATATATTATCATAAAGCTTGGTACTTTATAGTCCTGGCAATGAGTAATTGTGGATGGAAAAAATGAAAGCAGAAAGTTTGACTTCGGAACTTTGTTTGGAATAGTTAGTTAAGAGATAAACATACCTACCCCCTTACTAATAAACGTTGAGTAACGGTGGTATAGCTATACAATGTTTTGTCCTTATCTGACAAATTCAAATGTCACAATGACAGATAAGGACAAAACATTGTATAGCTATACCACCGTTACTCAACGTTTATTAGTAAGGGGGTAAGAGTCCCCACCCCTCGGAGGTAAGCCCTAGTCGGGGCACAAAAAAGAGCCCGTTTTTTTTTTTTTATCATCTAGAAAACAATAGCTGATAAAATTCTGTACAACTACATTTTTACCTATCTCCAATCGTTGTCCAAATATGTGCTCCAAAAAACGGTAGATTTTCAAAGATGTATTTTTGACCTCCTTTGTGCCCCCCTAGGGCTCACCTCCGAGGTGGGGGGACTTTTAGTACGTTTATCTCCGAAATAGTCCAAACAAAGTTTCCATCCACAATTACTCATTGCCAGGACTATAAAGTATCTACACATTTAATAAGTATTATATATATGAAATTCTAAAAATAACGTAAACTTACCAAAATTTATCATGAAATATTTACTAATAGATTTCTAAATCTCGAAACAAGTCACTCCAGAAAACCAATAATTGAACAATTTTCTGTTTTTTTTTGTTTTCAATTAAAACAATAGAAAGGAAACCCTTTTCAGTTCACGTGACAACAAAAAACTAATTAGAGGCAAACCACGTGAACTGAAACAAAAGACGCGAAGCACGTGATAGCTAGCACCGTTTTAGGGTTCCGTTGTAAATGTCTCGCTCAATCGTCTTGCGATTGTCTCGGATTTAGGCTGTTCAAACGGCTCTGTATTTGTCATTGGCGTGTTAGGAGGTATTAAACAATTCGCTTTTGAATTTGTAGAATTATTATAACCCAGCGAACTTAAGTAGTCCCGTCAGAGAATAAATACAGTTTTAGTGCCTGTATTTTTAATTTAGTCGTAGGTTTCGTTCGCAAAAAAAACAGCCAAAGGACCTAAACCTTACGTACGTGTCTACGATTGTACGGGGCAACTTTAGTCTGCTGGTTACAATTTCATCGACGAACTAAAAAGTGAATGGTTTGAGAGAAAAACACCGTTAGAGCTATATTATCCGCAAAACTATCTGGCCGGTCAGATCATAAATCATCGGAATAATAATTATCTCTTTCACACCTGCATGGCTTATAGAGCGGGCCGAGCAGCAATAGGGCAGGTAGCGTTACGCATAAAAAGGAATGTCGATAAAGTAATGAAACAAAGAATATAAATTACATGGTGTTTTATATAATAGTATTGTATAGTTACTATCGAAATATAAATAGGTATATTGAACTATTGACATAAAGTATTACAATAAAATAATAAGGAGGTATAACAAAATAAATAACTAAACAAGGAAAATACTAGTACTAATATTACTAAATATTACTATTACTATTAATACTATTCTTCTTCGTCTTAAGTGTCACTATCGTCTTGTAGGTTAATAACAAGACGGTTGGTGTCAATAAAAAGTGCTTTAGCTAGGTCTTCGTTCTGGAGATTTGCAGCGTGGCGAACACATTTGACCCAGTCGTCGATTGTAACATGATCGATCGCTTCATTTAACAATTTCTCAACATCTGCCATTTTAAACGTGGTTTTTCGTCGCAACTTCTCCTTTAACTTGAGCCCATATCAACTCAATCGGGTTATACTGACAGTGATAAGGTGGAAGAAATATCTTAAACATGTAATTATCTTAAACATTTAGTATTATTCATTAGATAACTTTAAAAACAATATCAATAACATTTCAAAATATAATGATTATATCGACGTTTACATTATAAGTTATCGACATGTTACACCCCTAACGGTAGCCAACGTTTATTGCCCTACCGGCCAGATAGTTTTGCGGATAGTATATCTTAAACTTGGTAAAACTACATTGCTGAAGGAGGAGGGGCATTTGACATATTATCGTTTTGTTTTTAACTCAGCCGCCATATTAAGTAAATAAGAGCTATAGTAACGTTGACAATACGATAACGCGTCAAAAGTGATATGGTTTTACCAAGTAGTATAGAGCCCCACGTGATGTGGATACCAAATTCGATAAGTTACTTTAGTTCAACCTTTTATACAGGACGTATGAAGTATAAGGGGAGTTTTCGAGTGCCGGTATAGTTCTCACAGGTCCTTATTCTGTGAAAAAGTCGAATTTTGTTTGGTTATGTACTGGTTGCGTACGTGTTAGAACAGCATAGAATAAAATATATGTTTCATACATTGTTTAAACTCCCTGTATCTTTTAAACATGATAAAACAGCCGTGGTACAGTAGTAACTTTATAATGTATTTGTTGCATACTGTGACAGAGACGTCAGTTAAATTTAATGCTTGTTTAGTGACGCGTTGTCTTATTCTATTGCTATACCAAAGAAAGTGACAGCAGCAACTTTAATCGAACATTTTAAATATAATTCACGTCTCTGAGTGCGGCAGTTAGTATCATTTATATGACACCTTTTTTTTTAAATTTGTCTCTGACTGACAGGTTAACGATGTGGAGGCCGTAAAATAGAGCTCACAGTTAATTCAATCAATTAAAACCAGAACGATTAATTAATTTTCAATCATATAAACGTTGAAACCTCCAAAATCGGTCAAGGACAGAAGTTGATTCTTGTTGTTTCGACAATCGATAAATGGCAGTAACTTTATGCCGCACAGTCACATCGTAAAACAATTACCGCCATATATAATCCATTTTGTCGCTTTTTAATCACCTACGGAACCCTCGACCCGCCCACGACGGGAGGGCAAGGTCGCGTTTCGGTCGCTCGTTACGATCAGAATCCTGTGTCAAAGGTGTTCATTACCACAAGAATAGTAGACACAGAACAAAACAGTGAAAGCAGATTCAATTTTAGAACGGTATGTTTACTAACTCTTATTAGAAGTTGAGAGAAGCTGTTTGGTCGAAATATTATATTCAATCGAATGTATTTTTCCTTTACTGGTTTCATTGTTCCACAGAGCTATTTTTTTCAGTTTTGTTACTGCTTGTTGCCTTCATTGGTTAAGACTCGTCTTCACAAACGTCACTATGAGGTCTCACAGTGCTCACGAACGCACAGGTGGTTCAAATGGTCTCATAAACAAAAGGTCGGTCAAAAAGGACCAATCACTCCCTTCCTTAAGTATTGTTTGTGAATACGGGTGTAAGTTAGATTTTGCAAAAAGCTCGCGACGGAATTGGCAAATGAAATTGTTTGAAAATATTTTCGGAGTTCAGTTACTAAATCCCCCTCTCTCTCCCTCTTTATAGTCAGGTTCTCAAAGTAGTTACTAAAAATTCTTTAACTTAAGGATCTCTCTCTCTCTGGTCGTTCCCTCATGACTGAGGATCTGGTGATCTATACTTGCGGAGGCGATTCCTGTCCATTGCGTCCCTTACAACCGAGCAAAACTTGGAGGAAGTGGAATCCTTTAGTTGATCGGTCCAACTGGTAAGAGATCAGGCTCATGCTCGTTTGCGCTCTGTGTTCCCAACTACGATCAACTTTTCTAGGCTCTTTTCCTCCTCACTATATGGCCGAAGTATGATAAAAAACGTTGGTGACACACCGTGGACAAATGAGTTTTATTTTTGAGTTGAGACAGGATGGACTCGTTCGTACACTTGGCAGTCCAGGGTATTCTCAGTATGCGCCTCCACCACCACATCTCTAACGCATCAATTTTTTGCCTCTCGCTGGCGCGTATCGTCCATGTCTGTTGTTATTCCCCTCTTCTTCCATATATTGTTCAGCCGGGTCCTAGCGTCCTTCGTCATATCTCCTCTCAGGCACATAGCAACTTATGGATACTGTCGATAAAACACTGCTGGCATTTAAGAAAAGCATTGTTCTGGTTACTTTGGTATCCTTGGACTGTCAAGTTAAAGGCGACATAAATTTAGGCTTACTAAGCGATATTACGATTGCGATAGCGTTAACCAATACCTTCGAAGTTGTAAGGTCAGCTTTATTAGTAGCTGCACACTTTCACCTAATGTTTGAACTGCTGCACTAATCTGTCGAAGGTGTTAAAGCAACAAGAGGGCCCTGCTAAGATGCATTACGCTAACTAGTTGTTTCGTTTTTAAACCAATCGCGTCACTGGTAGTTGAAGTGATACGAAAATACACGTGATCTACACGTGACGCGATTGGTTAAAAATGAAACGAATACAAACGCTAGTTAGCGTAATACATTGGCAAGGCCCTCTCGTCGACTGTACCTCTCTCATTGGGTCAATTTGTATGCATTTATTTTGGCACTGCGAAGCAACTGGGCGGTGTGAGAAAAAACGAATTCATGACTCAGGAGCAAAAATAACGGATCAGAGTGCGTTTTTCATACTAAAGAGGCTATTTCGAAGCCTTGGTTCCTCACCAGGGAATGCTTTCATAGAAATCTAATGATGAATACCTTGAGCATCAATACAGGACTTCCGGAGTGCCTAGGATACCCAACTGATTAAATCTGCGGTTATCTCCGGAATTGAGCATGTTTAGAAAAACATCTAAAATGGCAATAAGATGTAAGGAAATACAAGTGTTGACCCAAACTCTCCCGCTGTGGTGTTAACTGATTGTGCGATCAGTTAAGTATCTTAAGAACTTTTGACCTCCTCTATTGAACCTCGCAGTATCCACCATTAAACCTCACTCAAAACAACCCCAGTCGAGGAACAAAGGCTTCGAAATAGTCTCGTTTGTATGAAAAACGCATTCTGACCCGGTATTTTTGCTCCTAAGTGTATTAGCCTCATGGCATGCAGCCCCGCGTGTTAGCCTGATTCTAGCAATATAAAAGAAATGTGACGGTAAGTTTCTCAATTTATTAAGTGTTCTATCTTTATAAATGTACGCTGGCCCCAACCTTGTTAGTAAAAAAGGGTGAGAACGGGAACTATCCAGTGTCAGGTGTTAATTGGAGGGTCGCTGTGATTGACTCCGATTACGAATACGTATGTATAGAAAAAGGAAGCAAAGTGATGGACAAATAATGCCACTTCAACCCTTTAGGAGCTAAGTGAAAAGGAATTTGTTAGGTCTTCAAGGCCTCTATTCATGGCGGTTAAAACATAACCTTGACATGGGTATTGCTTTTAACTCGGCTGCCATTACTGTCAAATAAATAAGAGCTATCAAAGCGTTGACAATACGATAACAGGTCAAAGATGATATAGTTTTTATCACCTACAATAGGGGCCCGGGTGTAGGACGGCACTTGTGTAGACAGTTTAACCTTGTCACACCTCGGCGAGACGGTTCACAACCCAGGTGCGGCGGCTGAGGCGGCAACACTTAAGTTAAGACAAAGAGAGCGGAGAGCCACTCGAATTGTCGGCTGCCAGCGTACTTCTGATCGGCTTGACTCCTTGGCGCTGCGTAGAGATGTAGCCTCACTCTGCATTCTCTATCGCTTGTACAACGGGGAGTGCTCCGAGGAGCTGTTCGGATTAATTCCTGCCGCACCCTTCCGCCTTTGTCCTACGCGACAGAAATTCCACCACCATCATTTAGATGGTTGGCAGTCCACAACTGTGCGTTTCACTCGGAATTTCCTGCCTCGCACAACTAAACTGTGGAATGGTCTGTCGTCTGCGGTATTTCCGGACCGTTACGACCTTCAAACCTTCAAGAAAAGAACGTACCCTCATTTGAAAGGTCGGCAACGTACCTGTGACTCCTCTGGTGCTGCAGGTGTCTATGGGTGACGGTAATCGCTTTCCATCAGGCGATCCGTCTGCTCGTTTGCCTCCTACACCATAAAAAAAAAAGCTCCGTGCAGAGGTAAATACCTTTGTTTCTTTCGGATACTAGGCCCTTGGTCCGTGGGCGTCTCGTTGGGAATATGAAAATAGTTAATACAAACCACCAAAGACCACAGAGCTGGCAGCTTCCTCGGGCACAGAATTTACTATACAATAAGGAGATACTGCCAGCAATCTGTGGTAATTTGCCACGGAACCTCTTCGTTTTTTTTTTTTAATTATTGTTTAGGATTTATAACCATTTAAAGTTGGTTAGCAACAGTTGTGTTTATTAAAGCTCGCCCTTTTTCAGACTCCTTGAAGGTACGTTAAGTACAACTCGAGTTATACAGCGCTGCAAGCAGAAGCACAGGCAGAAATAAATTTGTAACAGGCTTCAAAGACCTGGTAACTCAGTTGGTAACGGTAACGTGTTAACAATCGTGGAACCTTATGAACATAATTATGATATACATTACCAAACCGTAACTCGGGAATGATGTTTTAATGTAATTACGTACTAAGCATATATATCGACGTTCCTGAAATATCTCAAGTTACGATAACCTGTGTAATTAGTTTAAGGAATATCAAGGTTGATAATATAATCAAGAATAAGTAATGAAGTAATTATCTTCTTGGATTAACAAGGCTACAAAATAACAGATGAAGTCAACATTTATGTTGAATTTCACCAACCACTTAACAGACGATTAGAGTGTTATTAGCTGTCAAAATATATGAGCTAACAGTCGATTAACATTGATTGACATTAAACATCGTATGGTGAAATTGGTACATCTTATATTATAAATGAAAAAAATGGGTCAAAATTGAATTGAACTCGCGCACTGAGTTTTCCATTACAGCTGAGCCGACTGAAACTTTGTCGGTATTCATTTTTAACATTTTTTTTCTTCGGATTTACGCTAAACACGCTGACTGACAACCAACTTCAGATGAAGACTCGTTTGATCGGTCATCAACTTCGATGGATCTGAATAACAGTGAAGAAGATAGTTGTAAATTTCAGGAATGTTGGATTTTATTTCTGACAGTAGGGTATCCCAGGGTATTTACAGAATTAAAGGCGTTTTTAACATCAATTTTTGAGTAGCACTTCGCATTGATCGTTGCTAAAGTAGGTACGAAGAGCACGAACGGCAGCCTCGCAGCCTCCCTTAACGCCAAAGCCAAACTGAACGGGTTCAAAACAAGATTGTAATTTTGGTAAAATATAAATATAAGTATTGCTCCAACAGGAACACCACCCCACCATCTTTTTTAGTGAGGGCAAAGAGGTTCCCACCGTACAAAGTGGGTACAGTGCCCGGATGAATGTTGCCCGAGTACATCATGATAATAAGGTTAGTTATGCAACTGACAAGTTGCTTACCAGCATCACCCACACACCGAGATGTCAAATCTTTTAAATGTTGGGGTGAGAGTCCATCCAGGCCCGCAGCAGATCCGGTTTTAAAAGATAAAATTGCATTAGCGACGTCGTTGTTTATAATTTGCAGGCATGCATGGTTTGCTGTTGGAGGGTCGAGAAAATAATATTATATTTCGAAGGTACTAAGCACTGCATGCCACCCGGTGTAAAAATAAATATTTATTTACTGTCTTTTAATTTACAAATTACGGCACTACCTAAAGTTACCTTTCCCTAATAACTATACAGTTAGAAGCATTGGTGGCCTTGTGATTATCGACTCATGATAGTAAGGTTCCGAGTTCGAATCCAGCTGAAAGAGACCTTTGTGAAAAAACTAGCATATTCCCAATATCTGACTGTTTAAGAGGGTTATTACACAAAGGATCCTAAAGGGTGGAAGTTTATCCGAAAGGACCCATCTGTAAAAGTTATGGCATCATAATACGATCACGTTAAAACATCGAACCATCATCATCATCATCATTATCAGCCGCAAGACGTCCACTGCTGGACAAAGGCCTTCCCCAAGGTTTTCCACAACGATCGGTCCTCTGCTGCTGTCATCCAGCGGTTTCCCGCGACCTTTATCAGATCGTCAGTCCACCTTGTGGAAGGTCTGCCAACACTTCGTCTCCCGGTTCGCGGTCGCCACTCTAGAACCTTTCCGCTCTAACGGCCATCAGTTCTACGAGCAAACATCGAACCAATACAAAATAATTAATGAAGCCCATAATTTGGCAGTTATTGGATTTCGTAATTATTCGGTTCGGTTTTGCTATTTCGCTACATTTCCATTTTAATTATGGTTGATACAAATTCATTCACCTATCTTGTTTCCAGTTTCACATCAAACAGTAATTAGCTAAGTGCTATTGGTACGAACTGGAAGTAAATTTACGTTACAGCAACGCATGCGTATTAATTTAAACTAGTTTCCATACTATATTATCTAAACTGTCGGGGTCGATTAAAGTAACATAAAAATCGTTAATAGCCTCGTAGCCGTTGTAAAAGGTGGGTAATAGAAGTGTAGTTTTGCGAAATCGTTACTACAAAATATGTAAAATAATCTCAAAAAACAAAAAGTACATAGTTTTCCGTTTTAAATTATTTTGGTGCTGTCTTAGATGATTTTTAGTAGGTATAAACAATTCTTCGTTGGTTTTCTTTTCCGTACAGCTAATTCTTTCCATTTCGCCAATACCACATCGCTAACGAAAAAAAAAGATGAAGATGATACGAGAGGAGACATATTATTTTGGAAACCATAGAAAGTAGAAGACGAAAGATAATAGGACACCTGATACGGCATGACTGTTTATTTTTGAACTTTTGGAGGGCAAAGTTGAGGGAGAAAGGGAAAAGAAAAACCTAGGCTTACTTACTTCAGCCAAATAAGACAGAAGGCCAATGGCGTGGCGTATCAGGAGGTCACAAAGCTGGCAGAGAACAAAGAAAAGTAGCAATTACTCCACCGACAAGAACCTAGCTTTTTCGATAAATGATGATGACGAGAAACACTTTAGCCGCCTGTATCTCAAGAACCAAGTCTAATTAGTCATTATAGTTTTTTGTTTTATATTAGTTATGTGTAGGTTTATAGGTATTTTTTTTTTTTTTCTGGTTTTTATTACTTGTTGTTTTGAAATTGATAATAACATGTACAATATTTTTTTTGAGCGTACCTAGAACCTTGTCATTGTGAATAACATTTGTCACTGCCATGTGACATTTGATGTTCTGTTTGAAGTGTACTATGAAAACGCACTAAAGTGCTTAACATTTTCGCTGGGGTACTGTACATGCTATAAAATGACACCTCATTCGAAGACATAATGTAAAGAAACCGTTGCTTTACTCGTATGGTACATAGTACCAAATAAAAAACATAACAAAATGGTGGACGTAATTTTAAACAGCTTTAGCATATTAAGTAGTTAAAAAATTCTGTTGCATATTTGCTCAGTCTCAGGAGTCAGGCTGCACACGGACGGACAGACGGAGATAGCCAATCAATAAGGGTTTCTTGTTGACTACGGAACCCTAAAAAAGGACTGCTAAGGCAACCCAAACTCTTAACCCAAATTCTTAATTAATTAAGATTAATATGAACATTTTCCTAAGGCGGTAGGAAAAACCTTAATCTAAGAAGCCATTAAAACGGCACCAATTTTCTTAAATTTTACTACCTACCGGCAAATATGTGGTCTACCAACATACGGTTGAAGTTTATTTGCACGTCATGATACAACAAGTTCGATTTTCCCTTGCAATAGTATTATAACAGTGGCAAGTGTTAACCTCAGCGATATATAGATCTCACAGAATCTCTTGTCAAAACTGGTAGACCCCAATCTTGGCCGACCGTACCACATCATATTTCCATGTTCCCTTTCAATTATGGCAGATACAAAGTCACTGAAACTCTCTAATGCCTAACTCCGCTTCAAACGGTAATGAACTGGCTTTGGCAACAAGGTGGTATTGGAACGAGATGGAATTAAACTTGCATTTAGCGAAGCACGTGTACTCAAACTAATTTCCGTACTATATTCAACTTTGTTGAGATTGATAATAACTGCAGCAGTTGCTGATGTTTAAAGGATGGTGTCTATCAGAACTGTTGAATATATAGACGACGCGCTGGCTTAGTTGGTAGTGACCCTGCCTACGAAGCTAGCGGTCCCGGGTTCAAATCCCGGGTATGTAATAAGTAAATATTTGTGATGATGAGCGCGAATGTTTGTTCCGGAGTCATGGATGATTTCTATATAATTAAGTATATATTTCTCTATGTAAGTATTTATATCGTTATCTAGTTCCCATAGTACAAGCCTAGAGCTTAGTTTGGGACTAGGTCAAGTGGTGTGACATTGTCCCCTGTTTTTTTTTTAAAAGTATGTGACTGTTGCATAATGAGACACGAGTGTGGTTTTATGAAACGAACTCAAGATCACACGAGTGATTTAATGTCATAAGTTTTCTACAATATAGGAGAAACCTGTATAGGAAAAGGTTGTCATTTTATTGCACCCATCTACGTTTTGATTTCTGTTTCGGTTGACTGGTAGAGAATGCTTATAGGATTAAGTTCGCCTTTTGTACCCTATTTTAATTCTGTGCAATAAGACGTATTTAAATACATAAATATTTCTGCAATGGAATTCAGCTCAGAGCCCTTAAATTAAAATGAAGTACCTACACGTATTTAGTGATGATGACATAATATCATTCACCTACGAGTATGTTGGTTCTGGACCCATTTCGACGCACTGTCTTTTGGAAGAATAACGTGACTAACACGCTTTCCCAATATTCAACATAGGTACGTATTAAAATATGAAGGGTCCACGGAAAGAACATGTCTAGTCACTTTTTTTTTTTAAATGTTCTCGTTGTAATTTTGTCCCTTTTCGTTTATTTTGATAAATCTCATTATGAGTTTTTTTATCGTTTTTTATTCGTTCTTTAATTTAAGTTTCATCTGAACGGACGACGTAATAACCGGCATATTTAGGACGTGCTATCTCAAGCGAATAAGTAGCTTAATCGAGGAGTTCGCAAACAAATGACGAAGTCACGTTATATCCGTGGCTGTTTTTACAATCCACTGACATTCAAATGCTCGTATATCAAGACCTACTGGATCTATTTTAATGTAATAAAAACCTTTATATTCCATTCGATTTGGCGTTCCTTTTGTCATTATTGATTGTAAGGCTCTATTCCAATTTGCTTTAGCCTATCGTGTTTTATAATCGTCATCGTAAATTTGAGTTTATAGTAATATTTAGGTTTAATTAAATAAATGTTTCCATAACGTTGTTGACGATTACAATACAGAGCATTGGCGTATTCATCTTGGAAAATACGCCCTGAGAGTTCATACGACTGCACTTCAAGAGATCATGAATAAAAAACCAGTAAAAAAGTCAACATTTTATTCATAAATGGTAGGGTATAAGTACTTACACTCACTTACATATTAAATTACAGTACAAAGACTTACGTCAATTACCTAGTTTGATAAAAAAATAGTCCCTCTCATACAATCATTACGCATTTCAAAGTTGATAGTCAATATTATGGAGGGCGTAGATTCTTTTTTTTCTAAACCTATGTCATTATAAAATAACGTAATTTAAAAGTACTTAAACAAATAATTATTTTTAATATAAGCATTACATCTTAGTCCTCAGGGCTTTCATTTTCATTTTCAAGATTGTTAAAGTCAGTGGGATTTTCCCTTTCTCGTGCCTTTAAAAAATTACATCATCGTAAGTAAATAGAAATCAACGGTTTGTCCCAGTTATTAGCCAGAAACGATTCAAAGTGTTGCGGACTTGTTAGAAATCCTTTATCAAACAGGTGTTACCGCGGGCACCATCCTGGGTCACATACTATTTGTCAGTACTTTATAAAACGATTTTAATGTAGCAAATACAGGAAAATATTTTTAGCTATATGCAAAATTGGTAATATGTTTTCAAAGTGTACAACAAATTAGGTATCCTAGACAAGAACTACGCCTTCCACATTATTAAATCACCTTCATGTCTCTCCTTGAATAGGTAAAATAAAACGAATACCTAATGTAACAATAGTAGAACTACATGAATCGTGTAAACAAGTTAGTAGAACATTATATATTTTCTTAACTTTATCTCGTATCACAAAAGCTTGATACACATCCAAAATGATCCTTAATCTACAGCAGACATAGAAATGACAGTTTGTGAAGAATTTAGTAATATCATGTTACAAACACCGATTTTTTGTGAATTGATACAATTTAAACGGATATATATGTACAAATCTAAGAGCACATGATTCCAGATTTTTAAACTCATATCTATGACCGTAGTATGATGTGTATTTATGTATTCACATTAATGTAAACGTTCTTCGGACAGTTGATAACAATTATTTCTGGGACGCTGTAAGAATTACCCTTACTGTAGTTAAACCATCCTCCCATCCCATCCTTTCAAAAAATAGTTTTTAGTTATTTATTTTTTTCATCCCATAGCAGTACAGGTATTTTTTTTCTTTTGACAATGATCATAAATAAATTCTAATGACATGCAACATTTAAATTTAAATTTAATTCTAATTCTTTCTAAAAGTCCTGTTCTTTGTGTTGTCTGGTTGTTTTGCAAAACAGTTTTACAAAATAAAAATCTTGGCACGTTCATAATAAGTTTTCTATCGACCGCGACAGTAATAAGTGTCCAAAGTGTGTCAAAGATGCTTAAAATTGTGTTGGTTAAATATTATTTTTATGGACACGAGAGAGCTCTATGGAATATAAACTTATTATAGGATTAATATTATCATCGTGTAACTTTTTTTAAAGTTGTTAAACGGTAGCTGATATTTTTATAGATAAAGACTTCTCTGAAAAATCTTTCATTCGCATATGACCTCTTCTTGCTTAAATTGGTAAAAAGAGAAACTTCATATAAAGCCATTTTAAATTGAAATTCGTCAAGGAGATTTAGATTATTCATAGCAATAACTGTTATGTAGACAAATCTGAGTAATATTATATTAACGTCTTAATTTTTATTACTAAACACATTTATTCTAAACTTCATACATGACTCATTTCATTTTCAATAAAATAAAATAAAGAATATCAATTCTTAAGCGGTTTATATTTTGGCTGATAAATAATAAAATAATTTATTTTCTTTTGCAAGTTAAATGTTTAAGACAGTTATACTGTACTTTTTTTATCTTATTACAATTTATTTTTTATAAAACAACTTTATAATCTTGATTGATTTTGATATATATATTCTTAAAATTTATTTAACTCGATTTAAAGCTTCCATTTTATCTTAAAAAGACTGGTAACGTACATTAGGAATATCATTTATCATAAATATCGTGCACAACAAAAAAGGGATGTTTTTGTGTATGTTTTGCAATATTTTGTTCTACATTATTGTCCAACACTAAAAGAATGTTACAAACATTCGCCAAGATTTTGAAAATCGTAACATTTTTGTGCACTAAGTAAAATATTATTGAATAATATATTTTCATTAGTACTTATAAGTATGACCGTCCATTTGAAAGCATAGTTCAAATACAATAATGTTTTATAGTGAACTACATACACTTAGTTTACATCTCTTATAAAGCCTCAATACTTTCTCATTGCTTGAACTCTAACTTTTTTCGCACAAAGATTACGTCTTTCTTTCGTAACTCTACAAATAAGTACAGTAAAAGTCATTAATACTTTCCCAAGGCGTAGAAAATATTAACACGCAGAGAGGTGGCATAGAGTTGCCACTGACAATATAGACTGCGTATACATACATTTAACGCGATTTTATTTTCACAGATAGATGAATACGAGATAGCAAAAGTTACTTCTCAATAACACTTCCAAACATGCTTGTCTTTCTAGTGACGAGTTACAAATGACGACAACTCTACAACATTGAATCACTTAGGTATACTGTTATTCTACATGACGCGAAGTCTTGAAGAAGTGTGCGTATGTATATATTAAATATTTTTACAAAGTTAAAAGTGTATAAATACAAGAGCGAAAAGGGTTAAAATAAAGTTCATGGCTTCAAAAAATATAATGATGTGATGCAGATATGACGCGAGACACCTATCAAGATATGCTTTGTCACTATATTATTAAATTATAGTAAGGGTATACGTGTCTACGTCTAAAACTAATTATAAATAATGACTAAGGGTTAAATTCATGTGTCTACTTTAACAAACGCTCTAATCTTACCTATTCTAAATACCTACGTTGCAATATCACTGAACATTGATTCTTCGCTACAGTAAATGGACATACAGCCTTTAATTCTAGTCACATATACCTATACATTTGGCATCGTGAGAATTTAAATTTCAAGCACGTTCCCCGTTCTTAGAATGGCAGATCTCTTCAGCCGCCATCTTGTGTCGTTTAGCGGCCATTTTGTGTTGGTAACGCGTGCGTTTGCTGAAGTCTCTTCATCTGTAACAAAAACCTTTGTGACAGTCTCAAGGAGGTTGTGAAATTCTGCATTTTTAAAAGCATTAGCGGCAGTTTCTAATACCTAGGTGTCGAAATTTTGCATTTTTCTCGTTAGTAAGTAGAGTTCATAAATATGTGTACACTTTTGTAACTTGTCACTTTAATCGCTTTGATAATTCATATTATGGCAGTTTAAGCATGACATTGAATAGAGAAGTTACTGAAGTGTATGCATATTTATGAACTCGACTGTACCTACTACGAGTACTATTTTAAAATATGATTTAAACTTTTGGAAGATAAGCATATAATAAAAAAATCTAGACAATTTAAAAAAATCAACAATTAAATTTATATGTTTGTGTGTTTGTTTGTTACTCCTTTACGGCTGAACGGATTTGGATGATATTTCGAATGGACATAGCTTATACCCTGAAACACAAAAGCTACCTACTTTCATCCTGGAAAATTTAAATGTGTCCGAGGGAATAACGATAATATACAATCGTGAATCCACCCACCTTCCATTTAAGCAGCTCAGTCCGGTTTGTTGATCTTTGCTCGGAAGAGGTATGTTCGTGGGGGGGCTCTTGTTGAGGGGGTACCACTGCGCCACTGGTTTCCGAGGGTTGTCCAGCATCTCCAGCCAGTGCTCGCGGCCCGTCCCGATCAGGGCGGAACCAATGGCCGTGCAGCCGATCAGCTCGTTAGATCCAATCCTGGGAAGAAATGGGTTCATTGAAACAGATTTTCTGAAAGCCGGCATCAAACAAATGAGTATGAGTATGAGCTGAATTTTAATGTTAATGTTGACTCCACAGCTCCCTTCATCTTACCGTGCTATGAAAAATCCGAACCCTAGCTATAAACTTCTGCTTATTTACTATCAGTTCCCTTACCTGTCGTAATCAATGACTTTAACCAACAGGGTAATGTCAAAGACGTTTTCTGAAGGCAAATCGAAGACCAGCGCCTCGTTGTACACGGGGTTCAGGGTGTTCTTCTTGACTGTAGTCTTCTTCTTCTTTATCCGCTTGCCTTGGCAGATGAGGCAGATCTTCACATACGGATCTAGGGCAAGAGTGTTTTGTTAGAACTGATCTAGGATACAAAAACACGGAACACAAATCTTGACTCCGTATAGACCAAGGTACGGGCAAAAAAGTACCTACAGAGCAATAGCTTAGTATACGTTTAGTATTTCGCGTTCGGGTGAAGCCGGTTAGAGTACCGAGCTTATGAGAGCGAGTGTGAGAGAAATACGAACCCAAAGGTCGTTTTAATAGTTATTGCATGCGTATAGTACCCCAACGAAAATTTCAAGCAGTTTTGTCTACGCACATATCATAAGCGCTCTATTATGTGTTCAGAAATCGTAGGAAATGACCAGCATTATTACAACCGATTTTACTTTTCAAAATAAAATCAAAAAAGAAATAATTCAAAATTATTAATTCAACAAGAACACGTAAAGTATCATCCCTTAGGATGGAGCCTCCCTGAAAGCAAAACAAATGCCTGTGTTGGGAGACCCCGCTCTTCCTCAGGTAACTCGAGGTAAGTACAGTAGCAATTAGGTATCTACTAGATTATTATTTATAGCTATAAGTATCTTAGGATAATTAAAAGAGATAACAATACAGAACTATACTAACTTAACTAACTATAGTAAGAGATAACACATTTTCTGAATATGAATAAAGTGCCTAGAGATATTCTGTGTATGTGTGTGTGTGTGTGAGTGTGTGTGTGTGTGTGCGTGTGCATGTGCGTGTATGTGTGCGTGTTTGAATGATTACCTAATTACGAAATTACTAATGTAATAACCTAATTACTATGAGAACTTTCTTATCTGTGGTAGTAGGTAAAATCTGTACAGTACAGATTTCTGTAAGGTTATGAGTTTAAATTTGGAACAGCTGTCAAAACTCAAGAGTGTCTCTATTCTAGTATCCATAGATATTAAAACAGTTATAGATACGAAACGTCAATGTAGAATGTTTTTTTAATATAAACCGCACGACATTTGATCTCGAGTGACATGAGAATAGGAACTTCATTAGTTTGTCTATGATTTAAAAAAAACCCTTCCTATTCGTTTCACTGACACAGCACAAGTTTGTTTTTCCGCCATTTTTGTCAAGTGGTCGGCTTCTGTACCCATCTTAAAGTACTTATGATATGTATGTAGATAAAGTAGTGTATGCAACTGTACATAATTAGGCCTTAAAATAAACCACACGCGTATTTTAAGGCCTCTTATTATGCACCAGTTGTTGGGTTTCATATTTTTACGGCGACGGCCGTAGATAAGGATGGCCATAGCATTAGTGCACATGTATGATAGGGATGGAAGTTGTGAAGGAGTAAGCCTTTGCAAGTGCGTAAACTACCTTACTTAAAAATATAAAAATATGAAACCCAACATCAGCTGCCTAAACTACTATAGTGCGTTGTCTTGAAACTTCAAACATAACATAATATGACACACATGACAATGACATTCACTATGACAAGGTTCTATGTATGGTCAACATTTTATTGAGTGACTGTGCCTGTGTGTGGGAGATAAAAAGAACAAATACAAGAACATAAAATAATATTATTTTGGAAGGTTAAAATCATTCAACCCCAATATTAGTACCCCTACAATAAAAGGAAGCAACGTATTGGAACCAGCGATAAATATATATTTCCAAACTAAGGTAATTTATGAGAATATTCTTAATGATCTCAAATGTTTCTCTTACTCAGTAATTTCTCAAAAACATTTTCCAACTTCGTAGACATGTATATAACGGCGCGCGCTTTAATTTTATTGTTGATTTTTAAATTAATTGGGTATTTGTTAATAATGTTGTCATCAGGTCTACTTATTTTAAGAGCGGGTAACCCCGAATCGAGTTGTAGGTATCATGGCGGCGCGGGACGTCACTCGTTGACAGCGACCAGCCCTTTAAGTCTGCTTGCAAACCCATATGCTGAGGATACACGTGCCTAACGCTGTGTCGTATCAGCCTTCAGACATGCCTGCTCGGCCTCCCGACCCGACATATACATTTTTGCCCCTTATTCCGTTGGATTAGGGAGTTAACATGAATACAAATCTTTGTACTCCACTGTGAATCGCTTACGCTTCTATCGCAAACGTACTAAAATGAGCATAGAATTTATTCCGAACAATACGTAACCTGCGTGACGCCATCTTCTTAAACATGATTTATGCATCGACAGCTTTATTTCCAAATCGTACATGCTTCATCGTTATCCAAACGTAAACTCAGAGCAGTCTCACTACCCTCTGCAAACCTCGTGAGTCGTTTGAACTGTGCCAAGTAAACAAGTTACCAGTCAAGTTGCGAGCCATCTCGTTACAAGTAGAGGTTTGATTTACGGGTCGTGTACAGTTTAACAGCGGTAGCTGAATCATTTGAATTCAGCCAATTAGTTGTGTTAGTTTAGCAATCTAATTGTGACTAGTTTTGGGTAATTTCAAGGAGTTTCGCCATTGTAAGGCTGGAATATCGTGAAATGCTTGGTAGTTTGTTAATCTGATTTGGTTTATGTAAGTACAAGACAAGGGTAGTGCCGTATTTGAACGTTTTTGATTCATATTTTTAGTACAGTTGGCCAAGAAAGCGGTCTACTAGTTTTGACAAAAGTTTCTGTGAGATCTATTCTCGGCCTAAGGTTAACAGTTGTATTGTCACTATAATAATTTTATCGGTTTACATGCTACACATACAGACATTGATTATTATAATTCTTAGTCAGGGACGACCCACACGTTTTGTCTTCTCTAAACTCTTTTAAACTCCAGTTAGTAGCGCAAATTAAAGTTCCTAATTAAGTTTAATTTTTAACCTGTGTACGACATTACTGGCATTAACGTCAGCTCTACAAAATTTTGGAGCAATTTATTGTTAAATAATTTCAAACTACCTATTCATCCAGTAGCTTGTATGTAACTTACAAACCAACTCGCCTACGCAACCCTAATTTGAGGATGACGTGCAAGCACTATTGGACTTGCAACTTGGGAATTTCATCGATAGTTTTTTTTAAGTGCATTTAGAAACATTTGTAATTGATAAGAAACGCTCTTAAACTGACAGTTATTTTAAATTGCAGCTTGGAATAGGAAATGTTTTATCTATTCATTGTAAAACAATATCGATACAACTAGTACCGTTTTTAAGGGTTCCGTAACCAAAGAGAGCCCATCGGAACCCTATTAATATGCCTAAGCCGTTCGTTCGTCCTAATTTTAGAAGCTGTATCTTTTGCAATGCTCGGGTGCCGGTTAAATTTTCAAACCGTTATTATGTACTTGTCGCAAAACATTTTCATTTCGGTTCCGTTCGCTTAAACCGGTTTTTGGAGGAACCTCTAAATAAAGATCTTTCGAATTAACCGGTTTCGAGCTAAAAAGCCGGCTGATCCGGTCCACATGTGTGTCCACTGATCCACAAGTCAGAAAAACAAGTTTCAACGAACGCGTTGGTTTCTCGACTCGCCACTCATAGATTAAACCGGTTAATTAATGTTAAAATAAAGTTCTGAAAACGTTCGCGTTCCCGAGTAAGTTTGGAACAAACCCAAAACAAACCGGTATCAACCGGTTCTGAGCCCTTATATTTAAACCGTAATAGATAAACGTATTATTACGGCTTTACTATCTTTGCCTAATTACCTAAAGTAAGGATTTGTTAAACAGCCTAACGTTCGTCTTATTATTTCAGGTGAGGCCGGATCAGAATACTCAGTCACAAGCGCCGTCAAATATGGTATAATTAAAGTACAAACCCTGAAGATAAACAACGAATACTTAAAAATGTATCACCTATGCCCAATACGCTCTGATATTGAACAGCGTACTTAACAATTGAAACAGTAAACTACTAGATTTCAAACGGTACCGATACTACCGATTATTAATAAAAAAAAAAACATGCTCCCTACTCCAGCACATACAAGTCTCCACGGTCCACAGATCAAAGTGAATGTTAATTCGAGGATGACTTGCAAGCGCTATTCAACTCGCCACGTCCGACATTCATTGCTTTTGTGATCAGCGTCTGAATGGGGCACGAAATATCAGATTTTTAATAATGTAACATTACGTTACTTTGATTTATATGAATTTTACTTGAAATGGGCGATAATGTGGCTTTAAAACGTTCTTAGGGTTGTTAATAAACTGATTTCGAAGATGTGCATTTTGTTTGAAGCGTTAAGGAGCCTTGAAAAGGGCATCTGAGCTATTTGTTTCTTTAAACGGCCGCAAGAGTCAAATTAAAAACTGAAGGCCAAGTCAACTCTCTAATAAACGCAAGTTCCAGCCATAAGTAGCTCAATACTATTGATTTATTTATTTAGTTAGTACATCCGGAAAAATCTGGATAAGTCAAACGCTGGACCGAACTTTGGTTAAAGAGAGAGAGACAGCCTATGCTCTCAGTGAGTCAATGTTAATCGATAGTCCTTTAAGAGTTAATAAAGATCCTACTAATGTTATAAATGCAAGAGTGTGTTTGTTTGTTACACCTTGACGCTGTAACGGATGGACGCATTTCCAATACCCTGCTCATACCCTGGATTAACACATGGGCTACTCTGCACCCCATGAAAATTTAACCGTTCCCGAGGAAATAACGATAATCGAAATCTACGCGGACGAAGTCGCGGGCAGAAGCTAGTACGTTATATATTTCAGCAAAATAATCGTAAACCTTTGTTTGCATATATTTATTCGAGTACGTACATATATACATAAAATCACGCCTGTTTCCCAGAGGGGTAGGCAGAGACGACTTCTTTCCACCTGCTACGATCCTGACAAATGTCTTTCGCTTCTTCCACATTCATACATCGAGTCATGCACGCACGTCGGTTTCGGGTACTTAAGATTCGGCCCTTTTCCAGTATTTCTCCGATTTGATTCGAGTACGTAACTCGATAAATATCTAACAAGTAATAATTAAACTAATTTTTAACCCCAATTTGTCAAACAGTACTGGTATCCAAACATCGCCTACGATATTTCGTGGGTCCTCAGTCCTCTGTAATCGGATTACCTAGATCCAGGCCAGATGCGCTAATGAAGTCTGTTGGCAACATCAACCGGTCTAAAGTCAAAGGAACTCGATAATTCAACAAGTTGAATGGGAATTCCCAACAAGGATACACAGGATTAGTGTTGCTGCAAACCTCAAATTGGACTGATAATGTTTGGTACCCTTACATCGAAAATCATTTCAAGTATTGGGGTTTTGAGGCGGGGTAACTAACTGCACTTTTAAAATACTGAAGTATTACGGATACTTAGACATATTCCTTAATTTCACCTTTTTTTAGGTTTGTATGTCTCGTTATAATATTAGGTTAGGATACATTTAATGGCTTCCTTGGTATTAATTATGTAATTATTATTATCTTAACGCTAAATAAACTTATATGTATATGTAATATATGTAACACTCAACCACAAATTATAAACAAAGCATTCTACTTAAAAATGGCTGTTAGACAGGCGTTCTATGACAAGATTGACACACACACACACACACACACACGCGCGCACGCACGCACGCACGCACGTTTTGTAGTTATTGTAATTTTCTCATGTGATACTATGCATGTGGTTAAAATTGTTGCTTATGTTTCACTTAACTGTATTTCTGCGGACATCTTTTATTCGCTTACTGTTTTGTATCATGTTTAATTTGTTTTTATAAATAGTACTCACTATATAAAATAAAATAAAATAAATTCAGTTTTCTGCCTTCAGAATGCAAAGATATGGTCTTCTGCACCCAACCCCAGATCTACGATATTTTCGAACCTGGACAGAAATTTGATACTGGCAACCCCTCTTTGTGAACCAGGTTATTTTAAAACGTCCCACCTAGATCCGGGGCTGTGCCCATGGCACTTACCAATAGATGGCTTCAGTTCAATTGGTTTTCCCATTCCATAAAGGCGGTGGATGCGAAAAGCACAAGACCGGTCTGAGTGGAAAGCCTTGGGGGAGGCCTATGTCCAGCAGTGGACGTCTTTCGGCTGACATGATGAAATGATGAAAAGGTGTACCTACCTGATGAGCCACTGATGTCCATCGCCTTCAGGTTCCGTCCCTTGATGACAGTGACGGTCAGCCTCCCAGCAGTGGGCAAGTAGCAGAGCGACAGCATCAGCTCGCCAAGATCCTTCTTTTCCTATTGGTAAAAAAAAAGTGGAAATTACTTACGAGTTTTATTCTAATGCAATTCAAATGATAACTTACTGATTAATAATAGACACATCTTCCTGCTTAAGTACGAATGATATTTATATTTTATACACATTGTTTTACAAAGTGCTAGGTTAAGTACTAACATTTTCACTCGAAAGTAAACTGTTAAAAAAAGACCGACTGTTGAGTTTCTTGGGACGCGCTAGTAGAATTTTTGACTTTTAAAGACCTGTGCCTTTAAGTACTTGTTGAATAAACATCTTTTATCTCTGTTTTATTTCTAAAAAATGTTCACGAAAATTCGTAAAAAAACACTAATTGTTAACTTAGAAGTTTAGAACACCGTACAAAACCGTTATAAAACACTATAATCAGTGGAACACCTTTATTCCGTTTATACTGGTCATCTTACCCCATTTCAAGGATATATATCCCATTAAAATCCAAAGGCTAACGGCCCAGGGTCTTTAGAGCCCCTAAGACCTTAATAAAATACCCTAACAAAGGCAGAATGGGCCTTGACAGCTGATTAATGGGCAAGCGACAGAGCCCAAGAAACGTTACTTAGGATTTTTACATTTAAGGCCAATATCAGCATTCGTCAATGCCCTGAGTAGCACAATGAGGCCAACGAAATGTATCGATGTTTTCGTCATCCAAAACGAACTTTGCCCTTCCAAGATGCACGCTAACTAGCGATTCTATTCGTTTAGTTTTCAACCAATCGCGTCGCTGGTAGATCACGTGACTTTTCGTATCGCGGCAGGGCCCTCTGTTATGCAAAATGGTTATTAGAATAACTTTAGGTGCCGATGACGTCAATTTTCATACAGTGATTAAAAATGATAGACTAGTAATTAAAGGTTGAAATTTGGTCCAGGTCTACATAAACGCTTATTAAACTTTCTGAGTTCATCATAGTGACATTATCATAAAATGTAGTTATAACAATTTGTATGATTAAATACCGTCTATATTTTATTTTGAACAATGCTCGCTGAATTGACATTAATAAAATAATATCGACTCAATTTGCCATTTCATTAAAATATTGTGAACGGAATTACGCTGCTGTGTTCAGTATTTTGATTGCAATTAAGTTGTATTTAACTCTGATAGTTTTACATTGTAGTATTATAAATTTTATAATTATATTGTCTATTAATAATAGTATGTGCCAGTTAATGCCTAAGCAATAGTTAAATGAAAATTTCGACCCCTATTTTTTTATTGTGTGGAAGATTTTCTTTGTAAAGCTAAAGTAATAAATTTAAAAATATATATTTTTGTCTGCCAGAATAAAACAGATTATAATTATTATAAATTATTCAATGTTAGTAGAAACTTGACAAACATAAGAAATGGCGTTTAATTAAGTAAGTAAAGCAATGTTTACGGCGCTAGGATATTATTAAGAGTAAAAAACACCCAAGAACATAAAACTTTATAACGTAAAATATTTAACCTAAATAGAAAACTCTTTTTATGGAGAAACCCTTAGAGGCTGCAACTAATCAAATTTAATAATGCTAAGTTAGTTTTGATCGTACTTTATTTTAATAATCATAATGTAGCGTAATTTTTTTATTCTTTACAACTTTTTACAATATTGGCGAAAACATAGTTTAGCTCAATATTAGGTTACATAAGTATTTATTACGAGTATTATTTTTGCTACGTGACCTACTTATTAGTGAAAGTCTCTTTATATATATGTTTATGTATATATAGATATTACCAGTTGTTTTCCAACAGTTTGTCCTGTATATTATGCCTCAGAAGGGTATCTCAAATCAGCCATGTTATATTCCAATAAGGAACTATTCATTCAGAATATAAGGCGAGTTTAAGTTTAGTCAGAGCGTACAAACAACATTTTTACGCTTGCATTCTTAATCAGCCAGCATAATCATCGGGTAAGCTCGCTCGCTCAATCGAGCTACGAGTGTCAACAAGAAGCCGTTTTAAACATAATTATCATAATCACACCTTAGTTCTGTGATTGTAGTATGATAGTCCAAACAAGTGAAAACAGGTCTGTTTGTAAAGAATTTCAATAGAAAATGACCCGAGGGCACAGGGGGGTTTAACGCCCTCGCAATCGCAATCGTTTTTATTTTGACAGTTCGAAGGCGAGTCTGCATACAAAATGAAAGCAATTGTCCCACTTTGAAGCCGATTGCGATCGCGAGTGCGTTAGTTTTCATTTTTCTTGAGTGAAGTATATGACAGTATTTTCAAGTAAAACTTTCGTCAAACTATTTGAAGATGTAGAGACAATTTTAAAATCAAAGTTGAGCTCACGTTTTTCGTAAGTAAAAGAAAAATGAACGTTGTAAAGTAAGATGAGCACACGTGATAATGTCAAACTTTGGGTTCAAAGTCTGAATGATGGCGGATGAACAAATTTATCTTGGAATTTTTCATATTTTACTCGGATTATTACATTCAGGATGAAATAGATTTAGCTGATGAACCTCCAAGACATGTTGCTTAAAGATGTATTCGTAATAAGCTTTTACAAACGAAAACTGATTGTATAGTGAAATTAAAATGACACAAATTTCACATTATGTAGAGAAGAGATTCGTATGACATTTGTTATAAAAGCATTATGTTTCTTATCATATTTTTTGTTTGTGTCGCGGTCAAGAGACCTTCTTAAAGCTTAGTAGCTAACTTCGTCATGACAAGCCCATTCGTCTATTAATGTACACACGATTTAACCAAATCTTGCTACTTCGTTTTTAATGACTTTACCCGATGACCTTTCTTTTTTAACACATAATCTGTTTTATGTGCATCTGTATTCAGCTGACCTTGCGTGTTATACGAATCTTTAACTCCTAACCCTAAACTATAAGAAGCTTTAGCTACTGCATTAAAAATAGCATCCTCATCGTTACATTCCTGTAGATTATTTTTGTCTTGTTTGTAGGTAACTTTACCTCACACTTTTTTGTTTGTTACTTTACTTGCCGTATTTTGTCTTCACCTACATTTGCTACAACACTGTGAGTTACTCTATCATCTATATTTACGATTATTTGACCTCCTGTATCGTACAGTCACGGACTTTCATTGATGAACAACTATAGAACCTTGTCACATAAAACCAATAATTAATTCCTATGTAATTTCTATCTCGTCACTTAACGTTGTCATTATGATACGGTTCTATTATGGATCAATATTAAAAGTCCTTGATGGTACCTACTTTATCTGCTACTTTATTCTATTTCGCCTATTATATCACTGTACTCAGCGCATAGCTGACTAGGTTCCTGCGGTAGTGGAGCGGCGCGGGAGGGGACACATGTAACGTAACAGAACTGTGTCGCTATATGATACATAGTAACGAAAAATCTCTTGCGATATTTATTTTACAAGTGTGTACTTAACTAAACTAAATTGGTATAATTGAGTATGATAATATATACCGACAAAATGAGCTACAAATATGATTTTGAACTCTCTGTATTATTTCTCGTACGCTTTGTTCTGAGAATCCTGTAACCTTGGCATCGGTTTTACGAACATTAACATCATCTTTATGTTCAGTAGAATTGGGCTTTGAGTTTCTTGCCTTCAAATAGCCCAGACCGGGGGACTCGTCTTCGGTTGTAAATCTCGTTTGAGTTTTCTTTGACGCAGCCAGTCTAAATTACACGTGTTGACGACAGTGATGCCGACGCTTTACTGAAGTATCGCGTCATTTGAAACACAAAAACACTCCTCCCGCACCGCTCCACTACCGCAGGAACCTATACAGTTAGGCGCTAGACTTATAGTAGTATATTTTTTACCTGTGGCGCGGCGAGTATATTCATGGTGTACTCGATCTCCTGATGCAGATCAGCTGACTCCAGCAGACCCTTCAGCACGACGTGCCCGATCAGGTCGTGCCGCGAGAAACGGTCGAAGTCGTACACCGAGAACTGAAGGTAGCGCTGGCGCAGCTCTTCGTACGGCACACTAAACGACAAAAGTATCCAAAATTAAGGTAAGGTAGACAAGATATGCTTATTGGTTTAAAAAACAGCTTGTATTTTTGGATTCATATTGAGATTCGCCTATCTAACCTATTTAAAACGTAACAAAATATCAGGGGACAATGTCACATAAATTGACAAAGTCCCAAACTAAACTTTAGGCTCGGTCCTGGACAACGATAAACTTACTTATACACGGTGATTTTTAATCGGTGATCAGGAGTTGAAAAATATTAATTACCAACTAAAATTGAATTCAATAGGTGAGGTCTCACGCAATCACCTCACTGTTAATTACAATTAATGATATTGTTAAAACCAATAACCACTGAATACATGTGAAGTAGATACGACACGTCAAGTGCCATCGCTTTGTCGGGAATTTGATAGATACAATAGGTACACTACAGTATAAAACACTTTTTGAAACACCACATATACCAAATAATGGATATACACGAAAATAAAATAGATTACATAGTTAGTGAATAAATATAAATAAATACCGATCTCTTCCAGATAACCTTACAAAGAAGAAATATGACTTTTCAATCTTAACAACCAATCAAAAAGTTCTGAACCCATTTCATTTTTAGTTACACTTATCGTTAATAAACTAAGCTTTACCTATAAATGTATGAACAATTTATCTCTGTTAAAAACGAAAATTTCATTTTATACACATTTAAAAACTTAGTGCTGACCCGCCTATACAGTTTTACAACTTTGTATGAACGCCAAAAAAACTTACGAAGAAATTGATTGGGAATTTCGACATCAAAAAACGAAAACCCACGATTTTTTATAGTAATACAATATGAATTTGAAAAATTATGAAAATTATGTGAAATAAATATTTGGCATGTAATTTAGCGCTCATTCTCAATTTATATAAGTTTGAAAATAATATTGTTTCTCTTCTCGATCACATTAACCCTTTCATCTCGATGGGAGGGTTTATTTACTAGAACTAATTGAATAAAAACAATCCCCAGTGGCAAGGAATACAACCACCCTTGAGGCTACTAGCGGACACAGAAAAACGACAATATTTTTATATCATTACAAAAACAGTTACGGCAGCAAAATGTCGTCACGGGTAAAATAAACAAGAACATTTCGAATTTTACATGAATATTATAAAAATAACACCACATTAATAAAAATTAATGGCATTTAATGTTCCAGACTATAAACTATACAGGGTGGAAAAAACCTTAAATATTGGAAATGGTAAATTCTACGCAAACTTACTTTGATTTTTGGAAAAAAAACCTAAATTTATGGAAAAAATCGTCTGTCTTAACCGTGATTCAAACTGGTCGAATATGATAAAACAATTAAGTCGTGTTATATTATTTAGTTTAAAGGTGTATATGTAATAGATATAAATAATTATTATCAAAGACCCTTTCGATCTGTATCATATCTGCAGTTGGCCTAGTTGAAGTTACCCTGCCTACGAAGCTACTTCTATTCTACTCCGGTCCTGGGTTCAAATCCCGGTAAGGGCAGACATTTGTGTGATGACCGCGAATAATTGTTCCTGAATCATGATTTTTTTTTATCTATTTAAATATATATTTCTCTATATAAGTGTTTATATCGTTGTCTTGTGCCCCATAGTACAAGCCTAGAGCTTAGTTTGAGACTAGGTCAATTGGTGTGACATTGTTCCATGACATTTCTTTATTTATACTAGTATGTAAGGGGTGTGTTTCAACGAGAGCTTAACTGAGCAAAGAAACAGCGGGGCGGTGAAACACAGACAAAGTAGAACTCTCTGCAAGTTGCTTGACAGTTCAAAAGGAGCACCAAAAAAAACTTAATCGTTCCTTAATCGTTTCCGCAGGAAAAACAATGAACGAGAATTACAGGAATGAAGTCGTGGGCAAAGTATTGTATAATTTACTGACATTAATAGTCTGCTCACAAGTGGAAAGGTCCACTTTTTAGGGTTCCGTAGTCAAACTAGGAACCCCTATAGTTTCGCCATGTCCATCCCTCCGTCCGTCCGTCCGTCCGTCCGTCCGTCCGTGCGTCCGCAGCCTAGCTCAGAGACTGTTAGTACTAGAAAGCTGTGATTTAGCACGAATATACATATTAGTCACGCCAACAATGTGGTAAAATAAAATCTTGAAAAAACGTGGTCCGTTTCGCTGTCGTTGTCGTGGGGTGTCGTTGGATAGGTCTTTCAAAAATATTGCGGGTTTGTAAAAAACAATTTTTCGTTAAAAAAAAAATATCTTTTTATGAAGTATTAAGCTTTAAAGCGCTAATTTTTGTTGGAGTCAAGTGTTACCCCCTCCCTCCACAACCAAAACTACAAATACTAAAAATCTGAGAAATATCTTCAATGAAAGCGTATATAGCGTATTTTATAGAAAATCTATCACGACATCATTGGTTTCATACATACTAAAATCATCTAAAACGGCACCAAATGACTTTGACCAATTTTGACGATTCGTCTCAATCGATTTGTCATCATCTTGTGAGTGTAAATAAATATATTACAGTAAACAAAAGTCGCGAAATTGTAAAAAAAACGTCAGCGAACTATGACAAGAGGGGTATCATTGGATAGGTATTTAAAAATCATTTTTAGGTTTCTTTCATCATTTTTAATTTTGAATGATTATTTAGAATTTATAACAATTTATATTTGGTAAGCAACAGTACGGTTTTTTAAAGCGTGTTTAGTATTTCGTTATCGTCAATGTAATAAGAGCTTCCAAAACGTTAAAGCACGATACCGATAATGGTTTATAAAAAACAAACTGGAATGGAAACCCAGTCTAAACTAATAAAGATATAAAACCAACAAAGGGATAAAATATTAAAGTTACAAGAATAAAACTCTGCGACCATAGCGTCACAAGCGACCCGAAGTAAAGTAATACTTACTACGTTATTAACTTCATACCATGCATTCAACTTTCAAATATATAAAATTCCAAAATTATTAGTACGCTCTTGAGATCTACAAACCGATATTTTTATATTAAATAATAATATTAATAAGATTATCTTGAGACGGTCGCTCCTGGAATGGCTGCGTGACGAAATATGGATAAAAAATATCCGTCGCTTTCTGGCACGTGTATAAGTACGAGAGTGACGGATGCTTAATCTACATATTGTCACGTGATAAACGCAACCATACTAGGCCCGCAAGACATGTTAAAGTCAACTTAATGACATATAAAACTACCATCTTTAATGCGTTTTTAAATAAGCATTGCTCTTGAAATTAATTAATTTACGCCCTCAATACAGAAATGATCATTATATTCATTTGGAGAAACACGTGATAAACAACTACATTTGAATTTCTGAAAAAGTTACACGGTAGTTTATTTTTCATTTTGTAAAAAGAATAATACACATGGTACCATTTAGCAAAAAGAAATTATTCTTTTAACACAATCAAATTGCAATATGTAGTCTAATTGTTGTTATTCCATCACTCATAAAATCACTATAAACCTATTTTCGTTAAGTCTGCGTTATCAAATTTTGCCAAATAGTAATGTCACAACGACAGATAAGCACAAAACATATTTCAAGCACAGTTTAGCTATTGTGCAATAACAGGATAAGAATGAAAGAAATTAAATCAAAGGTGTTTTGATATTGTATGTATCTAAGAGATAACTTGTTACTTGAATACTCGTATTACCGTTGCTTATCATCTGTAATAAAGATATTAGATTTATGACCATCATGGTCGTCAGCATTTTAGAACGTTTAGAATTGAAGTGAAAGCGTTAGCGAAGTTCGAGGTGCGCCCTTGGGGCTCGCTTGGGCCGACGAGCAATTTAACGTGCTATTTTTATACCTGTCCAGCATGGCAATGACACGCACAAAGGGGCGAGAAAAAAAACAGGTCAAGTGCGAGTCAGACTCGCGCACAGAGGGTTCCGTAGTTAAGATCATATTGTGGTTGGGAAATGAGGAACGATATTTTTTTGTATTTTTTTTTCTATAAATCAAAAAGAAAGTTAGTCAGTATTAAAATATCAATTTTTATATATAAAGATTGAGCCATTTTATATGACACCCCGTTTGCTTCTAATCAAACCACTTCCATTTTCCACCCCCTTCTAGACCCTTTTTCAAATATTTAGAAAATGAATTTCGTATTCTTTTTTTACTAAAAACAGATGCGGGCATGCAAGTTAAAACCAAATTCCAAATGGCCAAATTTCAAGGTAGATAAAAATAGTGTTGTGAAATACAGACAGACAGAAGCCGAAGTGTCACCATAAGGGTGTTTTTACTATTTTGGTTGAGCCCTAAAAATCACTTTACTTTACAAACGTAGCGTGACGACGTAACGCTTAGTAATTATAATTATGTAGACGATTGTATGTCATTGTAGTAGGTACGTTGAAATAAAATCATTTGTTTGGATTATGGGCGGGTGTTCATAATTAAAATTTGGTAATTAAATTATCCTGACGTTTTTAACCCCTTAGAAATAAATATTATAACCATTATTTTGCAGTAGGGACACAACTCAATGACAACTTTAAGGTGTCTGAAATGGAACATCTTTATCCTACTAATATTTTAAATGCGAAAGTTTGTGAGCAAGTTAGTTACACCTTCACGCTGCAACAGCTGATCAGATTTGAATGATATTTGAAATGGAGATAGCTTATACCTTGCTATAACACATAGACTGCTTTTCATCATAGGAAATTTAATAGTTCTCGGGAGAATAACGATCATCGGAATCTCGCGGGCAGCTATTGTACCTATAATATGATTGTGACACTCATAATAGTGACATTGTTACGTTCACTTTCTTTAATTTTTATTCGACGGCTTTTGAAGTTATGCGTTGCCGATTAATGTAAAACTATAACTTTTTTTTTGTTTTATTGCCTGTATTTTGTATTTCTTTTTTATTCTCGTACAGAAAAGATTATATATACATAGTATTTGCTCTGGATTAGCAAGGAGAACGTAGCAGACATAACAAGGAACTAATACTCATTAGGTCGGATACAGTATAAACTGCTGTGATTTAAAACTTTTTTACGTCAGCTAACGATTGTAGAATTCTGTCAAAAGTTTGGAATTGACATGGGCAAATTGCACTGTCGTTAAAACATCCTTTGATTTCTGCAGTGGCGTTCGTATTTAGATAGCGTCCGTATTTACAATGCAAGGGTATCTGGCACTGACGTACTGCTGGTGTTTTGACATTCCATTAAATTAAATTCATACTCCATTCGTATAAAGAAATAAAGTTCGTAGTTACATTGCATGGATTTTTTAAATACCGTAAAAATGATCACCAAAAGTAAAATTAAAACCGGTCAATCCGGTCAGGCCGGCCAGGCGTTCCTCTTACTGACCTGAAGAGGAAGGTCTCATTGAAGACCGGGTTCAGGTTCTTCCGGTGGACCTTGGTCTGGAACTTCTTCTTGCGATCAGGAAGCAGGAACACCTTGATGTACGGGTCGCTGCTGCCAGTCACATCCTTGATCGGCAAGTCGCGAGCTTCAAAGATCTATGGGAGAAACATGAACCTTAAAAATAGTACTGATAGCAACTTCTGTAGTGTCCGTCCGGATCGTTAGTACCATCTCAACAATTTATTAAACTACCGTCAATCTTAGATTCGTTTTACTAAAAGGTCAGAAACTGACTGACAACCTTTCTTATGTTACTAATGTTCAATGGTGGTAGGGACTACTTCTTCTCATTCACCTCCCTAAAATATGAAAAGCGGCAGCATTCAAACGAATGTACCCCGATGTCCCCCCGATGAGTCAGACCTCTGTTGAAATAATTAGCTAAAGGAATTCCATGTTAGTCCTCAGGGTGGTGACGTTTGAGATTGCTAATGTCTATAGGCTTCTATAGCTTATATTCAACAGCTTCAATGTATAACAGCTAAACTGAACCCAGTTTAACACGGGCCAGGCTAACTTTTTACTGAGTTCAATGTTACTCTACGATTTAATTATATGATTTAAATATACGAATGTTTCTTGAAACATAACAACTCTAACTTATCACCTAATTATAAACACCGACTTCAAAATCCGTCCCTTTTTTTTCAATAAACAAGGAGTTTAACCTCCTGAACCACTTACACAAATCGGCTTATTAACTACAAAAACCAATTTCCAAATTTATGCAAAGCTCTTCAGGGAAAATGGCAAAGCTGGCATACTTTCCAAATTCAATAAGCATTGGGACACAATTCACGTAATTTCTTATCGAGAGCTTTATCTTAACGGAAGTAACGATATCTGGTTTGCTCAGTCCCCCAGTAGTCTTATTTCTTACTAAGGAGTTCGCGAAATAAACTGATCTAACTTGATCTCTAAACAAGGTAGAGTCGCAGGGCCATGCGTGTCTAGGACGGTGGTTGTCGCATGTCGATCTACAATTTCTGCGTTTGTCGTGTTAAAGATTAAGCCCACAGGATTGAGACCAAACCCATAGAGGGTGCGCTGAACTCTAAATGTGAGGTCCTTATTGCGTACCTTCAAATTTATGAAGGTATTTTAAGGAGGTTAAGCGGGTAACTTAAAATTAAGTTTGAAGTCAGGTAGACTGTAGGCAGGCAATAAGGTTGTGTATAAACTTTTTGAGGTTTGTCTTGGTGCTCATCTACTATATCGCAAATTTATTCAAAGATGCCATGGCATTTATAAACTTCACACGTGGAAAAATAATACGGATCAGAGTGCATGTTTCATACAAACGAGGCTATTTCGAAGCCTTGGTTCCTCGCCAGGGGATGCTTTTACCGAAATCTGATAATGGATACCCCGAGCATCGATACAGGACTTCCAGAGTGCCTGTATAGGATACCGAAATGATTGAAAATGGCAATAAAATGTAACGATATCCAAATGCTGACCCAAACTCTCTCGCTGTGGTGTTAACTGATTGTGCTTTAAGTTAGGAATCTTAAGAAATTTTGACCTCCTTTATTGAATCTCGGAGTATCCACCATTAAACCTCACTCAAACAATCCCTGGCGAGGAACCAAGGCTTCCAAATATATCCTCGTTTGTAGAAAAATACAGTACCTGACCTGTATCTGACCCGTATTATTTGTCCACGTGTGTATTAATCTAATCGTGTATAAATTTAATTATCTCTATATTTTGCGGGTGGTAGGACCTGACCTACCGCCAAATAGCAGTGTTCGTATTGTTGTGTTCCGGTTTGGGGATAAGACAGCCGGTGTAATGACTAGCATAGAGGAATTCCATCTTAGTCCTCAGGGTTGGCAACGCATTTGCAGTCTTAGGCTTGCGAATGTCTATGAGTCACAGTTTCCACTTACTATCAGGTGGCCTGTGTGCTCGTCTGCCTTATCTAGGCCATAAAACAAAAAACGTTTTTCAAAAAGAACTAATGTAAATCGTAGTAAGAACTAAACCTTAGTTAGCGCGGTAGCTGATACTAAAATAATTTTATTTTATATTACAGTACGTACCTACAATCTAGTTTTAGAAGGACGAAACGAGTGACAAATCACATAGGAAACTTCAGCTTACCCTTCTAAACAAATAATTAACTAAATCAGTATATGACTGTGTTAAAAAAATTACACATATATAATTAGCGATAAACAAAAACAAATATTAACCTTCTAAGGCAAGCTAAAAAAAAAACAATAACAGAGTCATAAAAACTCATTCCACAACCTTTTAACAGTGACGTAAAGTCTTCTTCGCCACATCAAAGGTTTTTCATAAACTCTATTCAAGCTAGCTTCAGGCGAAAGGAAGTTTGAAAACCATCCTCTTCCCGGTTCAGTGACCTTCGTAATACAGCTCGAAATTTGAATTTTAAATGGGCCATTACCTGCCTTTGACCTGATATCGTTTTCCCTCGTATAACGATAAAGGTGTCATATCAAATACTTTATGGAATTGGAAAAGGAAATATCTGAATTGGCCGGTGGCTACGTGCTATTATAAAAGACTGTTCTATTTATTTGAAGTGCTGTCGATACGTTTACATTATAATACTTTTATGTTTTTAATTTTTTATGGCATAGAGAAGGCAAACGAGCACACAGGCCGCCTGATGGTAAGTGGAAACTGTGACCCATAGACATTCGCATTCACAAGACTGCAAGCCTAAGAGGACTAAGATGGAATGCATCTATGCTAGTCATTACACCGGCTGTCTTATCCCTAAACCGGAACACAACAATGCGAACACTGCTGTTTGGTGGTAGGTTAATGGATAAGATTGTGGTAGCGACGGACCCTGCACAAGGTCCTACCACCCGCAAACATGTGCCTGTGCATGTGCATGTGTGGCACATGCTTTGTTTAGTAGAATTTGGAGACCTTAAACATGTGCCTTGCCTTTAGTCTGTGATGCCTAAAAAGTGAAAACTGCTATACAGTGTGTAAATGGTATACGGGCGTTTATTAAAACTGGGCATAGATTAAGACTCTACTTATCATTAACACAAAGAATTCTTTTGATTACGCTAACGTATACACCGTTATTAATTTTTGAACATACTATCGACTATCGACCCGCAATGTACATCGAAGTCCATCTGTCCGGTAAGTACGTAATGTTTACTTATGAAAATGTTAATTGCATTTTTCGTTACACATTACGTGTTAAATCATTTTGTTTGGTGTTTTTTTTAATTTTAACAAAAGCTGCCTAAATGTGCTCAGGGGTATACTAACCACAGGTAAAAGGAACGCCCGCCCGTATACCATTTACACACTACATACGACACTAATCAATAATCATAAATGACGATTTTTAGAGTTTATATCTGGTCCTTTGTCTTTAAATGTGTCTCTAATAGGCTTTAAAACAGCTTAACTAACTAGAAAAAAACCTCAGATACTAAGATAGGAACGTTCCCTCATGTATGTTTTATTTCGATATCTTGCAGAATTCGGAATATATGAATATAAAACCGAAGTGGAGCGAGAACGGTACGCTGGTAGACACTATAACAAGCTGTCGCGCTAAAGTATGATTATTGGTATCTTATTCTATTTTAGCTTCTATTCCTTGAACTAAATCGTATCAAAACTATATTGTTTTATTGAAACGATCGACTTTGCTGTCAAGTCAATAAGAGCTAGTAATTGCGCTGATAGACTTAATGCTAGCCGAAATGAATAGTCACAAGCCCAGAGCGGAATAAAATGTATGTTTTTGATTACTTTCAGTTGATTAACGTCATAAATCAAAGGAAAAAAAGAAAAACTTTTTACCTTAATAAATATATACAGTTGAAATGAGAACCTCCTCCTTGTTTGTAGTCGTTTTAATAAAACACTAACGTTTTTGTAATAATCCTTTGAAACTTTTTAATTTGATACCCCACAAAGGAGTTCGTTGATTTTTTTTAATACTTTTAAATATAATGGCGGAGGAAAAGGTTAGACTATTGACCACAAAAAAAAAACCGCGTGAAGTATCTCTTTGTGAAAATGAAAGTTTGTAAAATGATATAGTTTGTCAAATGATGATTTGTAAAACATTAGTGAACCATAATTATTATAGCTGACAATACTAAACAAAAACGAACTCCACATGGACCAACTAACTTAAATATTTGAAATAGCAAATTCTACTCAAAACAGACTTACTTTGATTTTTGAGAAAATAAATCCAGAATTATGGATTTTTGAATAATAGAGTCTTGTTTTATGATACAGATCGAAAATCATCGATAGTGATCGATCATTTATATCGACCACGACTTTATTGTTTTATCATATTCGAAAACCCATAGATGCAGGATTTATAACAAAAATAAACAAAAGTAAGTCTCCTGTATATGAACTTTGCAGCATTCTACATTATTTCGCTAGTCAACTGACAAAAGTTCGTAGACACTGCGTAGCTTCGCTACGTTGTCGTAGACGCTCTACGTAAATATTAAGATTAGTCCCTAGGGCTAAAAGGAATTGAACGCGAATTTAATATATTAACCAATCAAGTATCAATAAGGTTTACAAAAATGCTCAACTAACTTATTTTGGGTTTTTTATTTTGTTTTTATTGCTATAACCTAATGCAATTTGGTGTTATTTTTACTAACATACTCGTAATTTTAATGATAGACGAGATGTCGGTTTCAATATTTTTCAACACCAAATACCCAACAGTTCTATAATTATCCGTCAGGATATTTTATTAGCCAAAGCTTCTGTGTTCTATGTATCTTGTTTTCAAGTGCCCATATCTTTGTTCTCCAGTGAGCTACGTATTTGCGGCCATAGTAAGAAATTATGTTCTAAGCTTTTTAATTATACAGCACCGAATTTCCATACAAAAGGGTCCATGATTATTTGTTTAAAATTACGTCTGGTTTTTTTTCCTAAAGCATAGATTATTTACCTTTCCAACGAGAGCTTCCACTTCCTGGTCATAGCGTAGAGCGAAGTGCAGCTTGCCACAGAACTCCAGCTCAGCGCTGTCAGTGGACGACTGGCGGACTAGCTCGTTCTTGTACAGCTCCGGCTGGAACAAAGGCTTTATATCACATGATGGTAACACGTGTTTTTTTTTTATGGCAATGAGAAGGCACGCGATCACTCAGGCCACCTGATGATAAGTGGGATCTGAGACCCATAGACATTTGAAATCTCAAGACTAAATACAACCTCAAAACTGCAATTCTAAGACTTCAAATGCGTTACAAACCCTGAGGACTGAGATGGAATGCCTCTATGCTAGTAATTTCATTGGTTGTCTTATCCCCACACTGGAACACAGCAATGCGAACACTGATCTTGCGGTAGGTTGGGAATGGCTCTATGCTGTTATAACAGTTATCTGGAAGAAATCCTTTAAAGGGATAAGTTCGACTTTGTACATAATTTAACTTCATAGACGTATTTTTTATGAAACGATATTTTTTCTTTTTGTGCAATCAAGATATCTCCATACCGGAACACAATAATGTGAACACTGCTATTTGGCAGTAGGTTATAGTGTAAGATACGGTAGTGATCCTGCCGGACAATGTACAAAGTGCTATCACCATAAAATTTTGGTTATAAAAAGGATCAATTTTGACTGACAACTCAAACGAAGCTAAACAGAGTGCGTCCCCCAAATCTCACGTAACTTTTTCTACAAACATACAGAATTGGCTAACGATACAAGTTTTACTGTAGCTTATTGAGCCCGCGGGTATTGTTTGGAACTTAGTTGCTGAATGAGGCGTCGAGTTACGCGAAACTGAGTTACAATGCTTTCGGTAAACATTTTCGAATTAAACTTTTACGAGACTTGTTTGATCAAGGCTCAAAGTTTTGTTATTGAACGAAGTGGGAGAGAAAAAAAGGATTATTAAGGAGTTTTTTTTTTTCAACTGTACATATTTTGTAAATCGTCTGGATGGTAAACTGCAAAAGGAATGGACTGAAAATATCACAATATTAAAAGCATATACAGTTATCTCCCGATATTTATGACGTCACACATGTACAATTGCCCCTATAGACCAACAGCCACAGCTGTTATCCCCTTAAATGGGTAACGTGGGATAGGACCAAGCGATATTTGTGTGGATGAGTGTTTAATCAGTGTAATAGTGATTATTAATTATTCATTACGTATTTATTTTGCATCTATCTATGATTTGTGGCATTGTTGCTCCCGATCGGGCGCTTTTTAGGGTTCCGTACCCAAAGGGTAAAAACGGGACCCTAATAAGCTATTACTAACAAAGAAAGGTACCCAACTGTCCGGCTCCGATTTTGTTGATTTTGATATATGTTAGAGAGTAGTTTAAACCGACACGTTTTTTTTTTAGCTGCCCGACCTCAACCTGTTGGGAGAAGTTGACCTCCAAAGTACTGAAAATTGACTAAATTCTTTAAACTATTAAACTACTCTCTAACATATATCAAAATCAACAAAATCGGAGCCGGACAGTTGAGTATCTTTCCTTGTAAGATTCATCTGTCCGTCTGTCTGTCACCAGGCTGTATCTGGTGACAGCTAGACAGTTGAAATTTTCACAGAAGATGTATTTCTGTTGCCGCTATAATAGCAAATAATTAAACCAGGTTAAAATTTTTTTTTAAAGGGGGTCCCGTACAACAAATGTGATTCTTTTGCCGATTTTTGCTCGATATTAATAACGGTAACAGGTAGACACTTGAAATATTCACCGAATATTTAGTTCTATATTTAATTTAAAAATAAATAATTGAATTTAAATAAAATAAATATTCCAAAGGAATACAACAAACGTGATTCTTTTGCCGTTTTTTTGCTAATGTATAGATAATGGTACGGAACCCTTCGTGCGCGAGTCCGCCTCGCACTTGGCTGGTTTTTTATTGAAAGCTAGTAACTACGCTGCCATTTTACCATAGAAGATGACTCTGTATAGAATAGAATAGTATACTTATTTGGCTATTAAATATTTAAAAAACACGTACGAGTAGGTACTATCGAACCAACGGAACCCTGACCCACCATAGAACCTTGTCACAGTGATTGACGTTAGGACTGTCATACGAAGCTATACGACAATCGTACGTCAATCATTGTGACAAGGTTCCATGGTGGGTCAGGGTTCCGTTGGTTCGATAGTACCTAATGATTCGAGAAAACAAAAACAATATAGTAACCTATGTAGTAGGTACACTAATAGTAGAAGCATCTGACGTAGTTCAATTTACATAGCTTCAGTATCGGTATCACCATAAAATTCCCTTTTATCCCAATATCCATTTTTCCGAAAGCTATGGGTGTGGAGCTATAGAGGTTTATGCATAATTTAATTTCTATACGTAAGTTAGGTTAGTTTTGATTCATTTTCGATGTCAAAAAAGTCCTCCATTAAGACATTGCATTCGGAATTATGTACTCTTCACTATCAGCAGACATCATTTTATCGATATCGATAATTGTGTAATAGAATAGAAAACATGACCAAATAAAATAACATACCTATACAACATAAAAAAACATACATAATTTGTATGAAGTTATATAGAAACATATTCAATTTCTTCGTCGTAATCCACGTTAGTACACACAGCAGCACATGGCATTTTATTCGTGTAATGGTGATAAGAGTAGATAATCATTAGTTTTTCAACATTCTCTGGGAGTAGGTAAACAGATTCGTTTATCACTATAACGCCATTTATGTATACTAAATGTACGTTGAAGTTGAACGTACATTTAGTATTGTATTGACGTCAAGGGAGCAAATTTATAAAATTCATTGTAATTGGTATAATTTTCAGTTTGAGTACAATTTTGAGATATATCTCGTAAACTTTTATATTCAGGATTTCGTTCGAGCACAGCTTTTATAAATAATACTCGATATCGATAAAATGATGTTTCTATCACTAGCCAGATTACCATAGTGTTTTGTTTTGCCATGAAAAATCCGGGATCTGACTATCAATACTACACACATCAAAATTGCCTAGGGATATTTTTTATCCTTAGACAGATTTGAACATTTCAATATAGACATATAGCTAATGAGTCGAAACATCAAATTTGTCTAGGGATACTGAGTATACCAAGACTTTTTTGATGTGTGTATTTCAAACGTAGTATGTTTGATTCTTAAAACGAAAGGTTTCATCAATTTTCAATTTAATATCTTAAAAATTGCTCGGGTAAAGTCGCGAGCAAATACTAACGAACTTAATAAAGGCCCATAATTCACCGCGACCGAACCTCTGAAAATTCATCCTGAATTTTATCGCCCGTTTCGTTTTTACAGTCGATGAGATATTCATCAACGCGAGCAGCACCGGGGGGCGAGATTGTATTAAATTCTGAGTGTAATTCAAAAAGTTATTACGATATACAGTCGTTAAACCTTTTGTTGTTTACGGTTTGAGATAAACATTCGGCAAACGTACAGGCATTCAACAAATGATAACGTTGTGTCAAGGACACAGATACAAAAGTTAACAAGGTCACTTAGGCCCTCTTTGCTATACCCGATGCAATGGCATTGATTATAAAAGACTCTGGTGCCTTTACTACAAAGTTAATAAGATCTTTCACATCTTAATACGATAATAAACGACAAACAATAAGACAATGTAATAAAGGCACATTATCATGTCTAACAATAAAATACCACAATGTTCAAGGTTACTTGAAGGTTAAACCCCTCGACCATCATAAGTTAAGGCGTAGGCGCTCTCGAAGGGCCTCATAAGAATTCTCAAGTTTACGATAAGGGCAATAGAAAAGGTATTGCTCAGGGTTTCCCTTCGAGACAAGGCAGCCATTTGTAAAAATTCAATGGCGATGGAACGGACACATTGCTCGTAGAAAGAATTACCAAAGAGGTGAAAGGTTATCGCAAGCCGGAAGACGCAGTGTGGTCATGTTTCTTACTGGATATTTTTGATTAAAAAAGAAAGTCTAACATACTAAATACTATTTGGTGGTTTAAAAGCAAAGAAGGTTATGACGATTCTTTCTCAAGTGACAATGCTCTACTAGGAGTGAGACTACGGCTGCCTCGGGCTACATAAAGTTGTTTACTTAACTAAATAATTTACTTATCTACTCAACAAAAACAAAAGTTTTTTATGATTTTACTTTGCTCTATCGGCGTAATTTTAATGTATAACTATGCCAAATTACAGCTCTGTAATACTAAAAATATCTGATTTAAACTGCAGACAGACAGGTAGAGGTGATATAGCCGTCTCCCTTTCTCCAGTCGGACTTTCAGGGATACCATCCCTACCTGGAGAGCTAGGAGCTCATCGCATGTTGCCCGCAACTTGTTGTTCGCTCGGATCTCCCTTTCTACCTAGTCTGTAACGATAGAGACGCACTGAGCGACAAGCGAGAAAATACAACTTGTGCATACTAGTCTAGACACACACATACACACACACACACACACAAACAAAATGTAAGTAAAATAGTTTTAAGTATGGTGCTACACTATGTTAACTGTAGATATGGAAAAGCGGTGCCTCTTGGCACAGGTTATTTTGAAATAACTTTCAAGCAGACGCCGCCGGCCATGGATCATAAGATTTGTAGGTACTGGTATGCTAAGAAAATTAAAAAAATAATGTTTTTTGCTACCCTTACTAGCTGAAATTCCTCCTTTGTGAACGAAGCGCTTTGCATCATCCTTACAAATGCGTACTGCAAAAGAGTGGAATGTGCTTCCGCCGTCTGTATTTTTGAGTGCATACAATCTGAGCTATTTAAAACTAGGGTAAATAAGGGGCTAGCTCGCTTCATCGTTGACTAAATCTTTAAGAGCAAACCTACTATCAATAAAAATATAGAAGGGCAGATGGACATGGCAAAACTATAAGGGCTTGTTATCCATATCTCAAAAAAACTGGTTAGAGAAGAACATTCGATATTTTTAAAATCTTGTGTTCACTACTTTTGTAGAAAAGCCAAATAAGCTAACATTTTCAACAGCGTGACGTCAAAAACTACTTGACCTCTCACTACCGTATTTCAACTGCAAAGCGTTAAGCCAAGTATTTAAATTGTGGTAATTAAGGCATGCCGTAAAATATTCTTACGGTTACAACATTCAGGTCTCGACGGTGATACCACTCACGAAACATTGCGTTACTTTATATTTATTAAGTTTACATTACTGCGAGTATAATATCGTTATTCTAAAGACATAGTAACACGCACATGGCATTTTTATAAGTAGAAGTCGTTTATCTCAATTCCCTTGGAAACTGACGAATTTTCCGGAGTAAAAATCGTTGTCAAAATCGTTACAGCGGTTTATGGATAAAATAATGTGCTTACTAATATAGAACGAACGCTGCACGATAAAAGGATGGTGCTATCTTTTACTCAATTTTCAATTAGACGTAGTTTTTTTAATGATTTTATAAATAGGTACCAAATTTTAACTTTTTTATACCCGCAAAGCGCGGCGGGTAAAGGCTAGCCTAAATACATCTTAACGTCGATTTTACCATCTGCTAAAGAATATAATAACTTCTACCCAATTAGCAATTCTTAACGACTTAAGCCATTAGCCTCAAATTACCAACCCTTTGGTACGAAGTGCATTTTTAACTAATTGGTTTATTACTGGGCAGCAAACACAGCAAGTCAGTTTGAAAATACAATTCAAATTCAAATTTAATTTATTTGCTTGAGAAGTGGAATATCGTTATAAAGCTGGCACTCCACTGTGGCGCAGGCTACGCACACACATGGTACACACGTGACGTATTATAAATGGTTTGAGAGTTTATGTATAGCTATTACCTGATACGTTCGAATTGGTGAAAGGGATAGAAATATACAAGTAATATAGTATATCCATATCATTCGCTGGATTTTAACAGCAAGTTGAACTTACAGAAACAAGTGTATTTTATCTACACACATATTATAAATCCTGTATTATGCGTTCTAAACCCGTAGGCAATGACCAGAATTACCTGTGGTAGTAGGTGACAGCGATGACAGCTGTTAATTTTGGAAGATGTTCCAAATTTGGATCGGACGGATTGGATGTTACAGCTGTCACCTACTACCACGGGTACTGCTGGTTATTTGCCTTTCGGCTTTTGAACCCATCTTAGAGTACTTATAATATGTGTGTAGATAATGTATTGTACGCGACTGCGTAATTGGCATTACGCAACCGTCACGTAAACTACTATTGTAAACTAAACATAATAATAATTTAAAACAACACACGAAAAAATCCAGTCCAGCAGTTAAAATAGCCTTAATCTGTCGCAAATCTTGTTATCCTTCCGTGGGAGGCTGAAACAAATCTTATCTCATTATTTTCGTGTCCCGTTTGACCAAAAATAGTCGTAAATAAGAATAATGCTGATTTATTAAGTCAAAAGAAAAAAAAAAACAGGAATCGGACGAGAAACCAGGAAAAGTCATAAATTGAAATGTGTTTGTCTCATTTCCACGATAAATTAGCCGAGAACGCTCCTTTTACCAAAAGCCATATTATTGTGATGTTGATTTATTTCATTCGTTTGCTTTTATTTGTTGTGTAAACTGTTTAACTTTCTTTCGGATTTAACAGGTTTATTGACCAACTTTAAAAAAAAGGAGGGGGAGGTCCTCAATTCCTCAGGCTCTACCATTTTTTTTTAAATATAATAAATCAAAGAACAATTTTGATTGCACGAGTACTTGGCTGTTTGGAGTTAGTTATCCTAGTCCGAATATGGTTTTTAAAAGTAAAACACCAGGTTTGTAATGAAATTTCATACAAAATAATAATAATAATTAAGTGATGAAAAATTAAAAGAGTGAAGATTTAAATTAGATTTGTTTTATTTGTGTAAATGGCCTTTAGTTGTAGGAGTTATTGAAATTAGTATAAAAGCTTTCCCTGTGGTACATTTTTGCATTTGTTAACTAAAACACTTAATAGATCATTCTAAAAACAAAAATTTATCGACTTCAATACATATATCGCAAAACAAGCAATCAAACTAAAATTATGAACTCCTTCCAAACGAATCCATATTTCTTACAAATTGGTTCGTCGACGTGGTACTTTATTTTTTTACACATCACGGTAGTAACAAGAGTAGTCGCAATTTATTAAAATATCCGAAATGTTTAATAATCACTTATTAACATTGTAATTATCGTTAGTTCTTAAAAATACTGTATAGATAAGCTGCTTAAATAACTTCGGAATCTTCCTTACTTTGACAGCAGATTAAGCCTAATTCCCTTAGAAACAAATTTATTGAAAAAATAGCCTTGTTATTTTTATTCTTAAGAAATAGCAAGTCCCGCAGTGAATGACCTCTTACATGTACGAAAGGACTCGTGCTTGACAGTTATCTAATTATAGATTATTTAAATATTTTATATACAATATTCTAGCTCTTTGTTTTTTATCTAACTGCGCAAAGCAAAAAAAAAGTTTAAAAGTTCGATGCTGTGCTATGGGTCACGGAGCCCTTTGTGTCCAATAAAATACCGGTTTTAAAGTACTTTTCTACCATAATTATTCGAAAATCATATTTTTTAATTTAACAGAAACCGTCAACTTTTCAGTTTTTCTTACATACCTGGGGAGTTTCAAAAAATAGCACAACTTTGACTTTTTCTTCAGATTTGGGAAAAATAATTGCAATGTGCAAGAAAAAATAGTGTACTCCCGATATGTCCCCAAAAATATGTATAGGATTGTCCTTTTGGATTTTGATAACAAAACTTAACAATTCCATACACATTTTTGGCGACACGGGAGCACAATTTTTTCTAGTTCAGAATGATGATCCCAACCAACGTGCATTTTTTTTCTTAAATCTAAAGAAAGGTCAACGGGCGTGCTATTTTTTTTAGACTCAGCTAGCGCATAGATTCGCTTGAATAGATTAGTGCTAGTTTTATAACAATAGATTTATGTCCTAAACCCCATTACGACTAAAAAATAATATTATGGCATCCAATATAAGCCCTACGGTTCACCCTATCTCCTGCACTATTATAGTCTTAGGATTGCAGTCTTAAGATTGTAGTCTTGAGAATGCAAGTGTCTATGGGTCACAGATCCCACTTACCATCAGGTGGCTTGTTTGTCAATTCCATGCCATAAAATAAAACTTTTGTCCAGCCGACCAAGTATTACGTTACGTTTATCGCGTGACAAAATATGGATAAAGCATCCGTCACTCTCGTACTCATATACGTGTCAGAAAGTGACGGATGTTGTATCCAGATATTGTCACGCGATAAACTGATTGATAAACAGGGTGTTATATCGCCTAGAGTGATAAAAATTGGCACGTTATCCAGATAATTTACAAATTCCTATACAAAAAACAATGTTTTCGTAAGAACCCCGTCAGCATTTAATGCGCACAAACCCCCGCGGTGATAATCAAGACGGATATATTAGGGAAATTAACTCACAGACAGTACTGAGCGTGTTAACGGGCTGATAGACGTGCGAGTAAGTACGCCGTACTTGGGCATTTTCACGAAAAAGTGTACCCAATTAAGAAGTGAAATTAGGGAACTTTAATTTTGTCAGTTTTGGCGGCCGTTAATTTATAGCTAATTTTCGTTACAAAACTAAAAAAGTTTCTTAATTTCAGTCCTTAATTGCGTACCTACACTTTGTCGTGGAAATGCCCAAGTACGGCGTACTTACTCGCACGTCTATCTGAGACTTTAGAGTTACACGTGTAACCCGCACCTTGAACTGAGCGGTGTTTCACAACAACTCGCCTGTAAACTCGAAGTGGAATTATTTACCAGCGAAGTCAAGTTACACCGAGCTGTTTTCACGTTAAATGTGATAACCGGGGTACTTTTCATGCCGATGACGTCAAAATGACGAAATTTTACACACAGGGTGCTGTTTTCATTTGGCAGGTGTTTAGGTGTGTATTATCTGGTACGAATAAAAAATAAGAAGCGATAAAATGATTAAAGTTATGTATAGCTTAATCGCAATCAAAATCCGGATCCAGGCAGCAGATATTTTTTTCATTGCTCATTATGATTATTAAACGGTAAATTTATACAATTTTACTATATGAATGTCAATTCCATAATTGTTTTTATGACTATTTTAATCATATTATTTTTTATTACAACCAAAAAAAAATTTTTTTTTAATGATAATGTTACTCGATGATACGTTTTAGGTATGAAGTAGGTATTAATTTTTCTAAGCGTCGTTAGATTACTTAAATTATTTTTACATGATTAAATGACTGTCGACTAATGCTTAATAATTACAATAAAACCATTTGAAGTCATACTCTTTGTAGCGTAACGTCATTTTTGCGTCAACTGCATGAAAAGTACGGGCCGTAGTGATAACACACAAGAGTTGTTTTAAATAAACATCGCCCTATACATTAGAATCTATTTTTAAATGTATTACCATTTGCACAGTCTCTGCCAAATATTTAAAAAAAGATGGCGGTTAAAAATGAAAAAAATAAACAAGACTCTATTTTAAATCGTAAAAACCTTTACTGTGTTAAATTTGCGCATATACTAAAGAACCGAATTAACAAATATATTTGCTTCAAAGTGATTCGCGGATTATTTTTCGATCGTTAGTAAAACAACATTACAGCATTCAACTTTAGTTACTTAATGGTATATCGTTTTAAATCTATTTTAAAAGCGATTAATAATTTAACATCCAAAACTGAGCTCATAACGATACACGTAAAGCCTTTCATCTTGTAAATTATGTAAGGGTTATCGGTAAGGATAATGCTGAGATCCTAGTGAAAAAGGGTATAAGTCGACTTAACTAATACTAAAAAAGAGTATACACGATGGGGCCTGTAACTAAAGCAAAAAATTAAAATGTACATTCTTCTCCTCAAACTACGCAACGTTTGTTTGACGACTTTGAAAAAAACTTGCGGTTTGATTTTTATTACATTATAAAGTTAATTCGAACACGCAATGTACTATGAAATTGGTTATGTCTGTAAGGTGACTAGACTGACAGGCGATGTCAATTAGACGGAGTTTTAAGTACATTGAAAATACTATTTACTTTGTTTGAAAAATGAACAATCTAAAAACTTTATGATTTTAAAAAGTTGCTAAACAAAAGTTGTCTAGTTTGAGGAGTAGAATCTACGTTTTAATTTTTGCTTTAGTTACAGGCCCCACCCTGTATACATAAACGGAGTACCCTAGACTTAAACCCGTTTACACTTGATCTCCAGACTTGTACCCCTTTTCACTAGAACCCCAGTGTAAGCATTCATTGTGTCTGTAACGTTTATATCTAAAGTTCATTATTTTAAATCTAACGTACCTTGAAATAAATATCAAGGTCAACATTTTATAGCCAAACTCTATGAATAATAACCTAGACATGAATTTCCATAACAATACATTTCATGAACAGAATACCTAAGTAGAGCTTACGAAGAATCCAGAACGGGTCCAACGTTAATGTTAGCATTGTTTTATTGTTCAAACAATTCACAGGATCTCATAATCTTAGGTATTCCGGGCGGATTCAAGGATCTCAGATTTGGGTTAATTTGGGTATTGATTTAATAAATACCAATATTGGGTTATTGTTAATTAATATGAACAACAGAAGTCGGATGCCGAGGGTTCCAGTCATGAACTATTTATTTATAATGGTTTGTTGAATGATTGGCACATTTTGTGGTAAAGATTCGATACCGGGTATTTTGTTATTGCAATAAGTTTGCTAGAACGCTTTTCTGACTAAGATAAACAACAAGATAAACACGTTTCCTAATTAATTTAATATAGGGTAAAGGCACCAGTGGTCAGCCAGAGACCAATAGCCGTCCTTATACGAGTGCGAAGAGTGGGAAATATATCTTCCGTACTCTTCCCACTCATACAAAGTATAGGCAGAAGCCGACTACAGGTTTCTGGCTGACCATTGGTGAGTTTACCTCAGTATTTGGTTGACACGCGGGGTATTTTCGGACAATAAACCTTAACTATTTAGAAATATTTGAACAAAAGTAAATATTTAACCTGTGTGTGTGTGTAACTTGTACCTATCGAATTCAATCTTAATAATATTTGTGTCCTAATGTCGTAAACAGTAAAATTGTAGCATTGAGACACTTAATGTATTTTCTATTAATCCCTCAAAACCCCCTACAACCAGTATGCATATATAATTGACCTTCAAATACCACAATTTTTTTTTAATAACAGTTAACCTAACTTATCACAACTTACTGCTTTCTTGTCCCGAGCCCACCACACCAGAGCCTAATATACACTAACGTTGCGTAAATTACGATGCGTCAAAACTGACCAACCGGCCTTCAGCGGCACTTACTATCGATATTGCTATTGTATTTGAGTTGCCTTAATCACGGTGAATAAAGCATCCGTGACTCTAACAATAGGGTTAGAAAGAGACAGTGGTTTTATCCACGTTTCGCCACATCGATAAACAAGACCATAATAGGCAAACTTATTGCCTATTTTTAATTATACATACTCTTTTCTCAAACATGCTCGGTTTATGCGTTGATGTCACGAAATGAAGACATGAAGGTTCGCATGTGGCTCCCTACATTACTTCTTGGCCTAGGCCTATTACTGACACTGTAACTAATTATATTGCGACATAAAAAAAACATCATCAATCAGTAGTAGATTTATGTGCAGTGTTCAGATTACCATCTTAAGATTGCAGTCCTGAGATTGCCATCGTAAGATTGCACAGTCTTGACATTGCCATCTTAAGAGCAATAATCGGCTTTTAATATATTCTCACATTTCTTGAGAAAAGCACTATACAATCCTCGGCTGGAAGAGGGATTGAAGAACCCGTTCTATCCGGCCTCGTCTATGACTCGGCCGTCTACCCCAAACTCGTCTTTGAATCTCTTACTTCACAGCCTCTGCAGTAATGTACCATCATTGCATGTTTAAAAATGTGAAATTTCAAACATTCCTTTTATAATCCTGAAAACTAAAACCAGCTTGAATAATAAGTTGCTCTCTTTCACACTCTATTTGAAATAAGTCTAGATAAGAAAGATGGAGCGAAACTTTGAACTCCGATTGTTAAGGTAGGGCTCCAGGCGCAGCAGGCATCCGTCTTGATAAAGGAAAGATTGATGGCATAGGTAATCCACTTTGTACTCTGTTCGTTGTTGTTGCCCTTTATGTTGAAGAGAGAATGGCCGCTTCGTGATACAGGAGGTTTAATCACTGGATTTTGAAGTAAAGTGATTGATTCTTGTAAACAATCCGCAAGATGACTCTCTAAAATGGGGATCACCTTTAATCGGCACACATTTCATAGAATGTTTTTCCTTAAAGGTTTCTGCCGTCTCATACCATGACAGTAGTAGGAACGTGTCAGACAAAAAACAAATTCTTTGTATTGATAAATATGAGACTATGCCCACTAGACCGTTCCGTCGCCGACCAACATTTTAATACTAAATACTTTCCGGGCCTGATACGTTCATAGTATGCTCGTGGTGTGGTACTTTGTAGTGGGTTCATCATCAGATTCAGATTCAGATTCAGATTATTTATTGATAAATGTACATCTCATTTACAAGTCACAAAATGATAAAATTTATAAAATTTATAAGTTTTGGCCTGTGTCAGGGTCAATGATCTTTTTGAAAAAACTCATTTAAATTGTAGCACGCCAGGTCAGTAAGCAATGCTTTAAGTTTTTTTGTAAATGAGGCATCACTCTCAGTTGATTTAATGTGTTCAGGGACACAGTTATATAAGTAAGTCCCGGCAACGCCGAGTGCCGCGCGAGCCTTAGCTAAGCGCCGGCGCGGGGGCTCCAGCAGGTGCCGCCTGCGCGTAGGCCTTTGGGTGGGTTGACCGTAGGTTCTATAGTTATGTAGGTTGGTTCGTATGTACGAACAAGCAGTCAATATGTACACACTTGGTAACGTTAGGATGTTATGACATCTAAATATGTCCCTCGCGGAATGGTCTACTGGTTTTCCATCGATGATTCGCAAGGCTCGCTTTTGAATTTTGAACACCCTGTCACGATTTGCAGACATTGCCCACAGATCAACCCCTTGAATTAAAATAGAGTGAAAGTAACCAAAGTAAGCTTTCCTCAAGTTACAGGGAGACAAAGTAGGTGCGAGTCTAGACAGTGCGTAGCACGCGGTGGACAACTTGTTGCATAGATAGTCTATGTGTGGTGACCATGTCAACCCTGAGTCGATTACGAAGCCAAGGTACCTAGTTGCATCTACCTGAGGTACAATGGTGTTGTTGGTGGTTATGTTTAGTGGGCTATGTTTTGTTTTTAGACTAAAATGTATAATATTCGTCTTTTCCACATTTAGTAGCATGCCATTTGCAGAGAACCACTCAGACATATGCAACATGACAAGGTGTAGCTTTGATTTCAAGGTTTCCACATCATCAGCACTGACTATGATGCACGTATCATCGGCGAAGATCACATACTCAGGCTCATTACAGGCAGTCGTGATATCGTTTACTAAAATCAGAAACAGGTTGTTTCCCATAACTGATCCTTGGGGTACGGCGCAGTCGCCAATCGGTTCCAGGTCCGACCCTGTATTGAGGACATAGGTGCGCTGTTTTCGATTTCCCAGGAACGACGCAATGGCTTTGTGGAAGTTGCCTGTAAAGCCGTAGCGTGACAGCTTGGAGAGGAGGAGCGAATGATCAATCATCTCGAAGGCGCGCGACAGGTCGCAGAATACCGCCGCGACCTGCCGCCCGCCCTCCAGATGCGCGGTCACGCGCGCCACCACTTCGCGCGCCGCGTCTGTGGTCGAACGGCCCGGCTGGTACGCATATTGCTGGGGATTTAGAAGGCTATTGGACACGATATGTTTCATCATTCTATCACTAATCAAGCGTTCAAAGATCTTTGATATTATAGGTATTAGTGATATAGGCCTATAATGTTTTGGTAAGTGCATTTCACCTTTCCCTTTATAAATAGGCTGAACTTTAACTTCCTTCAAAACATCAGGATAAATGCCTGCATGCATGCAATTATTAAGTAGTAAAAGAAACAATGAAATAACGGCCGGAGGCAAGCAATCTATTGTACGCGTTGACATGTCATTGATATCTTTCGACTCCTTTCTTTTTATGCGTTTGCATACGATAATTATTTCATTTAGAGTAAACGGCACAAAGTGATACGGAGGAGGGTCAACAGGTAAATATAGCGATAGATACGCAAGCGCAGTGTCAGCGCATGGCGACGCATTGTTAACATTCGCATCAATGTAATACCGGTTTAGCTGCGCGGCAGCGTGCGCGGCGCGCGAGGTGGGGGAGTCGCCAGCTGATTTACTGACAAGTATATCCATTGCGTTGCATTTTTTACTTTTGCACGTCTCAGCGGAGATGACACGCCATACGGTTCTACACATATTATCACTGTTGCTCGACACCATATTATTAATGAAACTACGGCGAACTTCCTTTAGTTTAGACCAGTACTTAAATTCTAGGTTCTGCAGGTCGGCCCGCGACTCGGCGTTGTCGGGATTTGATGATAAGATGCATTTGGTTTTGTGAACACTTTTACGTAATTGCTTGATGGGATCATTGACCCATGCACTTACATTACTCTTAACCCGTTGTTTTTTCAATGGAAAATATATATCGAAGTTACACACACAATACACACCACTATGAGATCTAGTCCTATGCACTCAATAGCACATAACTCGAACTGGGATTCCACCGACAAATCCGTTATTTCTTTCCTTTCCATGCAAGGGATGTTGGGATTAACGTAGATGCAGCTTCCTCCACCTGTCTTGGACGGCCGGCAAAAGTGGGCACGTAGCTGGTAGTTTAATATGTTTACAGTAGGTAATTGGTTGTGTTGTAGCCAGTGTTCTGTTAGGCACAGTACATGGAATTGGTCACGTAACTGGAGTTCGGCTTCTAACCTGTAAGTTTTATTCGCGAGCCGGTTAATATTTTGGTGTAGGATACTTATCGGCACGGGTTGATTGTAGATTTTATTATCTCGTATGGTTGGTGGTTTGTTTGATTTGGCCGGTTCTGGGAGACCTGGTCTCCCGGGGGCGGAGAAACGGCTGCCATTCAGTGATGCAGGTGTTTAGAGGCCACGCAGCCGTCGTCAGAAAGTCATCGTAAACACTAAGAGGTATGCCTATTTTGTACGATTTGTAAGTATCTCTTTTTGATGGGATTTGCTCGGCTGTGTAGTGGTAACCGTCATGAATGTTTCTTAAGTGGCTGATAACATTTTCTGGCGTTGAGTCATTTTTAAAAAAGCATCCATGTACGTACTTGAGTATCTCAACTCCACCAACTTTTGTGTTTTTGGCGGATCCCTTTATTGAAGCAGGAACAGGTTTGCGGCTACGGCGACGCTGCCGACGGCTGGTCGCAGTCTCCCATTCTTGATCAGCTGGTTGCGAGCTCGGGGAGGTTTTTTCGGGCACTGGCTGGTCGGTTATGTCATTTACAATAGTATTGTTTTGTTTGACATTTGCTTGTTGCAGGTTTATCGGTCCGTTGTCAGTATTTGTGGCAGTTTCATTTGAAACGCATTTTTCTGTCTCGTCGGTCGGTATTTGCAAGAGTTCTTTCTTAGCTGGGAGTCGTTTGAAGTGCGGCAGTTGCTTCGTCATCGCTGCAAGCTTCTCTTTCGTGCGCACGGCGGAGGCGCGCTGTTTGCGCGGTGCCCGCGCGTGCGTGGGAGCAGGACGGCTAGGTGGCGTGGATTGTCTGCTGCTCGGCGCAGGCGTCGCCGCGCTCGTAGCCAGTTTGGTTGGGCTCTCGGTTATTTTTGTCATTATAACGGATTTTATATCACATATTTCTTTACACATTTCTTGTAATTTCGCACTTAAATCACTTATTTTCTGCTCGAGTGGATGTAAAAGGCCTATGAGAAGGTTTTTAACTACACTACTGTCGATTTGTGCCATTTTAAATATCGAATTTTGTTTTAATACGAGGAGCGACCATTAGTGACGTTTGGCCGACCGCCGATGACTGTGACATCATCATCATTATCAGCCGCAAGACGTCCACTGCTGGACAAAGGCCTTCTCCAAGGTTTTCCACAACGATCGGTCCTCTGCTGCTGTCATCCAGCGGTTTCCCGCGACCTTTATCAGATGGTCAGTCCACCTAGTGGAAGGTCTGCCAACACTTCGTCTCCCGGTTCGCGGTCGCCACTCTAGAACCTTTCCGCTCCAACGGCCATCAGTTCTACGAGCAATGTGCCCCGCCCACTGCCACTTAAGGTTTGCAATCCGGTGAGCTATATCGGTTACTTTAGTTATCCTGCGAATCTCCTCATTCCTGATTCGATCTCGCAAGGAGACACCCAGCATAGCTCTTTCCATCGCCCTTTTAGTGACCTTGAGCCTTCTTATGAGGCCCATTGTAAGCGACCATGTCTCGGATCCATACGATATCACTGTAGTGGGTTATTTTATATTATTTTTAGGTTATCATGGGTTACGTAGGTTAGGTTCGACCTGTGACTAGCAAAAAATTATAACTTCTGCTCGATCATGCACTTGCATGTCGATGAAATGAAAACGCGGTGAAGTAAAACATTATATAAAACGAGAGTTTTGAAAATCGTCAATAAATTATATTTTTTAATACTGCTTATAATCTGCTGAGGACTCTTACTTATTTACGTGTCCAAAGGTTACAGATGCCTTATTCAAACTTTGTCACGCGATAAACGCAGCCATGTTAGGGCCCTTCATAACTTATGTTGATCACTTTTGATATTTGTGAAGTAAATCCCATTTTACATAATGGCATTTCGTTTATTTATTTAAACTTTGGGTGTTAAATTGGGATACATATTTTAATAAATACGCATTGAATGTCAGGAACAGATCAGGAAGTACCGGTTTCAGTTACGTTGTTTGAAATAGGTCGGTTGTCATCGGCCGTCGCGGGAGGCGTTTCGGAAATTACCCGCGGTTCCGGCGCAGACAGGCTGGAGTTAGAATGGAGCGTTTATAAATAAGCGGGTAATATAGTTTCCTGTGTGTGTTTGTCCTTGTAAACAATGTACAATACAGTTTGCAAGGCTAGATCAATTGATGTGAGATGGTCGCTATACTATTATTATTATTTCTTCTTTAGATAGAAAGTATAAAACTAAGTTTCTCCCGCTGTCTGTATGCTTAGATATTTTAAACTACGCAACGGATTTTAAATTTGAATGCAGTTTCCTGCTATTGATAGAGTGATTCAAGAGGAAGGTTTTTGTGTATAATAAGTTATGGATTATGTACGGGTGTAACAGTCAACTCGCATAAACCGAAGCGAAGCGAGTGCGGGTCGCTAACTTATTTATAAATTACTTGAACCCATAAAATTGAGTTTATGACACATATTAATATACTGTACTGTACTGTATTAAAATAATGTATATTTAGGACAAGGTCACATAAAATTCCTATTTTTATAATTTTCTTTTTTACGTATTTTTCTTTTGCTATAATGTCTGAGAGCATAAACACTCATATGATTTAGAGTTTCTTCATGGCAAATTTTTTGTTGAAAAAGATTAAGTTTCACTTGAAAACGAATCGTTTTTTAACAATTCTGTAAAAAAACAGAGATTTATCTCAACAGGTACTAAGATAATACATAAACATAATTCAGCTAATGGCTTGAGATTTTAATGCCACATGGTCTTTTCTACGTTAGCCAGTGCTAGACATAAAAAAAAGAAAACGCTGTTGCAAACAAAATGACGTCATTCCTAACTTTAATCTAAACCTTTTTTCTCAGTAAATAATAAGATTAATAAAAATACCATGTTTTCGATACAAACCTTATAGAGATTCAGAAGACAGACGGAACCCCTTTTCGAAAAAAAACTATCGTTAAGATCCCGTGCCATTAAACAAAAACATACCCCGCACTATTTATACAATAATACAGCCTTACCAATCTTGTGACAACAATAAACTACTGAAGCGGGGCATACATAAAATAAAACGTCCATTGAACTCCTTCACAGTAACTGTTACGTTGGAGTCGCGTACAGCCGCGGGGGAAACCTTCAGACGTGTCTAAATCTATACTATCTGTGATCTAAAGTTACTTATTCTTCTCCAACATGCTCGGAAATTTTAACATTACTGTTGTAAAAACAGCTACAAAAGTTTGTGGCCCATGACAAAGAAAAAAAAAGTTAGTATTTAACAATGGTCGCGGCAGCGAAAAATGCTTAAAATTTCATATATAGGTTCACTTCCTTGCAAAGAAAACAGGCGCTTTTCGTTTATGCTACAAAATGTGGAATTTATTGACGACGTTAAAAATATAACAAAACTAATATTCATTTAATTTTGTATCATGCAGCATCATATTTGCTTACACTATTTAATTTCTTTGCAAGGAAGTGTACAAATTAAAATAAACTTATCTATAATTTAAAAAAAAAAATACAATTAGCAACGTTAAATAATTTATCTTATTTTTGAAGAAACCATTGAATATAATCCCGTTAATAATGCGTAACGAAACTTCGAAGTTAATTAGCTACAGGTCATTAATTAAAGTAGGCTACAAATACATCCGTTACAAAATAGAGAGAAAAAAAAAACGACAAAATAGAGAGAAAAAAACAAAGCGTAAAACAGACAAAGGAGCCGTAATTAAAGACCAGCTGGCCGGGTTTTCTAATTACATTCACACTTAGAATATAGGCCTTATAGATGTCAGTAGAAGACTGAGTTGGCTTTGTTTAATAATTAACACGTAAACCCTTTTAACTCCGGAGAATAAAACTATCCAACATTAAAAATCTCGGAAACCGGATTAGATTTTAATTACCTAGTTAAGTAGGTTTTTAGTTTGTATGAAAATATGGTAAATATTATTAAGAGGTAAAATTGAGTGTTTGTTTGTTTTTAAGCAGAACAAATTGAAAAAAAAACTTACAGGATTTTGAATTACTAAAACAAGTTTACAGGAGCGAAGTGAGGGATCGCTAAATGTGTTACAAAAAGGTTCACTGGTAGAGAATGCCTTACGGCATTGTGCAATAAAGATTAAATAAATAAATAAATAACAAGTGTGTTTTTTACCTGTTAATTCGTGAAATTAAATTTGACGTTGATTTGATAACTTTAGCTTTACATCCGCCATTTAAACAATTTATTCTTTCTTCTTTTTCTACTGTGTATTAATATCGTTCCTGAGATTACTTATTTAAAATCAATCCGTCCTTAATACTCGTGCAGCATTATTACTCTCTAATTATAACCTTAATCCTATCAAGCATTTGTGCACGCTTTTCTAATATTGTCTTTTGTTTCTTCCTAAATCAACTGAAAAAAAAAGTAATTATACATCTAAAACCTAGACTAAACTTTTGACTTGCTTTCAGAAACAATTTGGCTGATGCAACAGTGACAGAGCGAGGTAAAAGTCGTCTTTTATTACTTTCGCCATAATTTTTATGAAGTAAACAAATTCACTAAGAGCATTTTTAATAAAGCGTGTCCTACAATAGCCTTGAACGTTGTATGTCTTATTAATAATGACAACAGAAAGAAGAAAAGAAAAATATTCTACTAACTAGAGAGAATTCATATTGAAGTAAGAATCTCTCAGACTTGTAGAAATAACAGAAATTCTTGATATCTTAGGCATTTCACATTAAGTTGTTTAATTAAGATAACAAAATGGGAGATGTCGGTATTTACTTAAGTCAGTAAGCTCACACATTTATTTTGCTAAGAAATAAATGTGTGAATTGGGAAAAATTTGACGATGTGATGGCGAGAAAAGTGTGATGTATAGCCATAGCTTCCATATATATATTTTTTAATAATTATTAATAATTGTGTATCGCGGTTTTTTATTATGTTCATGAAAGCATTGACTATTACAATGAAGAATTCTGTTTAATGTTGCCACTTCAAATTTATATTTATAGAACACTTTTAAAATGTTTCAAGTAACATTCGTAATCGATGAGAAATGTTCAAATACCGACCAATATTTTACTACTACTTTACGACTTGGATTAGAAAATGTTACTATCTCTTAATTGTGAAGAAACTTATTAAGGTTGTTTGTGAACGGGTTTGGACCCGATTACGTGAATGAAGAGGTTAATTAATGTAGAGGAAGCGAAAGTAGTATGTTGAGACTGGTTCACCTGGTGTTCCATGGTCTCTGCCTACCCCATTGGGAGAGAAACTTGAAGGTATATATGTACGTGAATGTTATTAATGGAATATCCATAGTAATTGATTAAAGTAAAATTTTCCTTTGTAATCATAATCGTTCAAATTTTCTCGCCTTTCAAATTTAAATATCTAGATAGTGACAAAATAACTATAGTTTGGTCACTCTCATGATCCCTGTCACGCCTAATATAAACACACACACACCACTACTTAAAACACGCAGTCACACTAACACTTGACTTTTTAAATACTACCTTGATACAAAGCTTACGACAACATTCAGTAATTTGAATAATTATCATCTGTTTTTATTATGCCTCGCTTTCAAAAACAATAAGTATTTCAAATTACGAAGTATGGACTGTCACAGCGGTCATCCTACGTTGACCAAACTGTACCATATTTTTTTTGGATTTATACAGGATGTCCCAGAACTGAGCTTTAATATTAAAGAATAAAGAATTCCCCTTCTATACCGCTCCAGATTGTACTTCTAACCTTCCAATATTATAGTTAATTATTTCAGGAGTTATTAAGGTTTTTAATGATACTCGTAAAAAACGTTACTTTGCGGTACACCCTTGCCTCCACTGGCTGGAAACTGCTTCAATTTGAGATTCCAGAACTTGATATCTAATTCTTAAGCGTAACAATATATAAATCCATAACTCCAAAACCTTAACGCATTTGAAATAAATCAACATTGTTCCTTTAACAACTTTGACTGATCTTACTGAAAAAAAATTGCTCTTGATGTAATTTTCTTGTATGGTCGGCGAAGAAAGTGGTCTCCCATTTTTGTCTAAAGTTTCTGTGAGATCTAGTTATCGCTAAGGTTGACACTAGTCACTAGTGGTAGACCACATTTTCTGCCGACTGTACGGTCACGAACGTTAATTTGTGACCAATTTGAAGAAAAATATGCTTGTGTCGTCAATGCCAGTAGAGATCTCAAGTTATTTGAAACTTTTAGAAAACTTTTAGGAAGAAGCCAGATTGAGTTTGACCCTAAAGTGAATCATATTCAAATCTTTGACTGTACACCACTAGTCCTATGACCTTACCTTAATGAGCCCGATGGAGGAGTCAGCTCGCTCCAAGCTGCAGATACTGAATTGGATGGAGGGCAGGTCGAGACGGTAGGACAGCTGCCGCTGGAAGGTCTGCAGGCGTGTAGGGACGATAGGCAGGGTCGTCTGACGGAGCACCTAAGACAACAAAAGACATGTTCACGTTATTATTATTTTATGTGAAAATGAAGGCAGATGAGCAAGCGAGTCCCCTGATGGTAAGTGATCCTAGCGCCCCATAAACACTCTCAACACCAGAGGAGTCGTCGGTGCGCTGCCGGCCTAAAAGAGTAGGCTGACAAAAAGTGGTAAAAATTGTAAAAGTTCAAATAGTGGTTTTAATGGCCAACACCCTACAAATATTCTACTACTAGGAGGCTTTAGTACAAAAAGTACGGCATGTAATTACAAAAAAAAAAAATTGTTGGTACAATCTCACTCAAATTGATCTAGTCCCAAACTAAGCACCAGGCTATGGGTACTAGACAAATATAAGCATACTTATATAAAGAAATACATACGTGGAAAATATCCGAGACAAATTGTGCTTATCATACAAATATTTGTTCATAGGAAATCGAACCCGGGACCGAAGCTTTATAGGCAGGGGCACCAACTAGGCTAAAGTGTAGTCAAGCGATATTTTTTTTAGGAACTCCGTCTATTTAACATGTCATGATAGCTTTTTAAAGCGAAATTAAGGGCAGTGACAGTCTTACCAAAATTAACACAGGGCAGTCCTAAAAGAACTCTGAACTTGTGCTAATACACTGAAGAACATTGAAAACGGGTCACTTTTAATGGTAGTGACACGTTTTCATTGCTCTTGTCTATAGTATAAAAAGTAAAATAAAACACATACAAAAATGATTCATAAAATACACAAAAACCTCCAAGACTCAGAAACAAATATTAATACATTAAAATGGGCACTTACGATTATTTCGAATAGTTTAGATAATTTGTTAAGAAATGAGATTGCATACTACAAATGTAATATTTAGGTCTTATTTTTTTCTATTTCGTATCATAAAATCTTTTCAGACATTATACATTTTTCAACTTTTAATCGAATGTCCCATTCTTTACAAGGGGTAACCACGTTTTCACCCTATATAAGGTAGGTTCTGTTATCTTGTTAATTGAATTATCCAACAAAGATGTTACGTTAATACCACAAACAAAGCCGTAAACCCTTTTGTGTCACTGTTAAGTCATCATTGAGCCTATTGTTATCTCAGCTAGCCCCTTACAATGTCTGAAAGCTGATAACTGGTGTTAATGAGGAACTAGATCCTTAAGACCCTACCGTAACCATATAGATCGTACCTATATAGATTTATTTACCGCCAGCCTAAGACGCTATCTGTCTGTCTCGGATTTTCGTGATTAAGAGATGAACAGAAAGATTTAACCTCAGGCTAAACCCACACTGAAGGCAAGATAGATTGTATTGCGTGACTGTGAAAGCGACAAGGTGCCACAAAGCCCGAGGTGTGGCGGAATCCGCAGCTATTGTAAATCTCATCGCAAAAATACGCCATCGTAGTATATAAGTAATTTGACCAAAAGCATGTTAGCCTTACAACTTGATTGAGAGCCGGGGTATGCATGAGGTGCAGGGAGAGGGTAATAGTGACTATATGAGATTTATTTTTCGTACCTAACTACCGTACCTCATGCCTAACCTTTTTCAAACTCCCTTCTCTCAAAAATGAATGTGGTTAACCGTTTTACTGGTACAGATTGATAAATACAAAATACAATACATTTTTCGAAAGAAATCCTTATGAGCCTTATGATATCATGTTATGTACTCGTAGGTACTGGCCATTAAACCGATGACCTTTGATTAGTAGTTTTATCTGCATATGTCAATCGCCCGTTGACATTTCTTGTTGCAATTTCCTTGGACAACAAATTGAAAATGTCTAAGAGCGACTTGTTTGAAAATCGAATCGGAAAATGTGACACGATTGATTTGGATTTAACAATTGGTGCCGATTTTAACAATTCCTATGTTAACTTCTGATCAAACAATGGGTCCTATATAGGTTACCTAATTCTGTTACGTAGACTTGAGAGCATAAAAAACCCTGCAGCGGAAACTACACTTTACGTGAAATAAAATCGAAAATAAAACAGGAATCGATGGCCTATGAGCTTGTGTGCCCTTTCCTTGACATAATAAAAACGATTTGTGCAATGATAACTTGAGAAACATTAGTACTTAAACCGCTCTAATTAGCTCGTGAAGTGTGGCATCGTTAAACAGCCAATCAAAACTGTCTTATGGAACTTCGACGTATCAGTGTTTTGTTTCTATTGGCTGACGAACTACATCACGTGGTTGTTTTGTTTACATTTCTTTAAGTACCTAAACAAGCGGAGTATAGAGTCCCATCTCTGACTTGTTTGAGCCATTTTTTATTAAATCAAAATTGGTTTTACCTCATTCTCACTTGATATTAAGCAACGACAAAGTCGAGGGTGGTACACGCCTATTCACCCATGCCTTGAAAACACTATAGTTATACGATTCCGGGAATACAGACGCAGGGAGAGCATTCTCCTCCTCATCATGTCAGCCAAAAGACATCCACTGCTGGACATAGGCCTCCCCCAAGGCTCTCCACTCAGACCGGTCTTGTGCTTTTCGCATCCACCGCGCTCCCGCAATCTTTACAAGCTCGTCACTCCATCTTGTTCGTCCAGCTCGTCTCCCGTTCTCTTCCTAGGCAATGCAAATAAGAAATGACGCAGCAAACCATTGGAAATTCGACATGCGGATGGAACTCCGCCCAACGGAGACTCTGGAAGACCGATGGAAAAAAGTGGAGGGAAGGATGAGGCATGTATTTAGTTCCTGGGCACACTCAGACCTCACTTAGCCTAGGATTTCGTTACAAATTATATGTATTCTCTCAACACAAGAAACAAAAATATTTTGTTCGTAAATACATGGGAGTATCTATAATCTTTAGTTCATACAAATGGCACGTACTTACCACGAAATTATTAAGCAATCATTATTTTCATACTAACCAAGCATATATCGATTTTCCATTTTAACCTTTATTTTTCATTTCACGTCTCAAACTGATAAAAATACCATAAATCCATTTTAAGTGCTAATTCAATTTAAACTTTATTGCCCGCACACATGCTTCGTTTTAATATGTATCATACCGCTTCTATTTTCCGACGCATGGCACGTTCATTTTTCAAAGCGTTGAAAATGAATTTAGTATAAAATTGCAGTCATTTTACCATGATACATTTTATAAACGAATTACTTTTATAAAGCTTTACTTTTGTATACCTACTGCTAACCATAACTAGAAAGCAGTATGGTACTCTTAAAGTACGTTTTTCTTTTGGACTGCAGTGTAGATACCTCTAAATAGTTAAATTAGACAAAGTAGTTTTTGTCTGAGTTCTACTGTTTGTTCCAAAAAAAAAAATAGTAGGTTCACATTTTTTTTGTGTGCTTTTTTTTTTAGTTGCAAACCGAGTTGGGATAAGGGCAGGAGAATGATTCTGACACTTTTTTTAACTTCAAGCTTGTAGCACTTCTCTCAATTTTTTCATAAATTGTTTGTAACGTTAACCAGTTCCCAATTATATCAAAACAATCAACCAGTATATATTGAACTGTAATTACATACCATCTCTAAAAGTTCTGGGGTCTGAAACGTGTACTAAATATGTCTTGCTGCGTTGTATGTGACAAAGAATCCTCAAATGCGTGCTCCGATTTTAATCTATTTTATTAAAGATCCAAATAGAAACTATCATAATATAATTTTTTGTCCGAAATAGAGGGTAGTTTTTTGAAGTCGTGGTACCTACATACAGAAACGTATCCATTTTTGCACCAATATTTAATGAAACAAGGTGCAAAAGTGTATACTTACATGTCTCTAGCCCAGCTATTCTCAAGGTATGCTCCTCTCACCGGTACCTACTCCAATTCATAACAATTAGTTTTATACCAAAACCTCCCTAAATTCAAGTTAAAAGTAAGTGAATTCGCGATATCCCCCCTTAATGGCAACAAGCCGGGGTGGTAATTGGTATGAGAGCTCGCAACTCGTAACTCGGCGTTAAGAGCGAGTGCAAACTTGCGATTAGATGCAAGAATCCTTACGTAAACACCACAAACTCGTGCATTAGCAAGGAAAAGTTCCTTAAAAATACGGCTAAAATTAATAGTGGACTAGCTAACGCTGAGTTGGAACTGTTTCGTGACAACACGGTAAAAACCATATCGTGTTTTATCTGTTAGCGTTTTGATAGGCCTTATTTACTTGACAGTAATGGCGGCCGAGTGGACAACGATTCCGTAACAGGTCAGATATGTTTTACTGCCTCTAATAGAGGCGCAGTACATTCAAGGAATTTAATTCCTATACCACTTTGGACGTTGTCAAAGTGACGTAATCAATCAAAACCTCAGAGACTTCTTATGATTTTATTTACAGTGTCACTTTGACATAGTACAAAGTGGTGTAAGAATTAAATTCCTTGACTGTACTTGACTGTGTCTATGTCAATATTTTTCTTAGTTTTGTTTGTCTGTTTTTTTTATTTAATAAACTTTATTGTACGGTCGATAGCATTAATATCTACACAGCCATCCCGACAAATATATGTAAACATGTACTTAATTGTTATTTATTTATTTATTTATTTATTATTTATTAACCAAAAATTACATAATGTTCTTAAACAAATAGTCTGCAAAACTGTCAAACAGTTTGACTGCAGCTGAGTCCTTTTAAACTTAATAGTGACAATTGGTTCCTTAATACTAACTTAATTTATAATTATTTTATAATTTATAGTTAGTGGGATAGGGCCGCGTAGATATTTTTCGAGTGTTAGGAACGTGTATATATTTATGACTTTGACGGTACTAGGTAAAACTATCCTGTTTTTGACATGTCGTATTATTTCTAACTTGACCGCAATATATTTAAGTAAATAAAAGTTATGTCCTATCAGCCCAATGGAACCGACGACCCACCAAAAACTGTGTCACAGTGAGGTTATGATTCAAGTCGTAATAAGTATCCATTCTATGGCGGGTCAATAGGGTACTGCAATACAATCAAATCAAAAACAATATAGTTTTAAATAAATCCTAAGTCCGCAGTCGAAACAAACTCAAATCCTTTACCAAATCCATGTACGGTGTTACCGCAAGATTTCTGTATACTCGAAGTAGGTAAACACTTTTCCCCACACGTCTAGAATACTAACAACAAAGGTTAAAATTCAGCCGGCGTCCCACACCCTACCTTATCTCACTTTAATCTTTCGAAAACCGCAACATGTCCTAGACTAGCACTAAACCACAGTATAAAGAACAGTCGAGTACAGAGACATATTTATGCCCTTCTGAATCTTAATTCATTAGATTAAAGTGCAAGTGTATATTTTTAATATCCGTAATACCGAAAGTACTTGTTACGTCTATAAGGTTAACTTAGAGATCTAACTTCATAAAAAAAAACAACTTGCACGGGAAAATTTAAGAAATAATGCATTCTGGAAATAATATTTCACCCAAACGGAATATGACCATATGTTGGCCTCTTTTAAAGTTCATGACTAAACAGGTCTTATTCCGGTCGGGTTTCCGTTTTAATTGGTGTTACACGAATGTAATGTAAGACATAGGATAGTATGTGGGTTAAGATAAAACGAACGTTACAAGCTGTACTCCTGATCAGCAATGTTATCTTGGTGTAAACGGAGACGAAACCGATCTAAAGCATTCTTTCGTTGCTCGGCGGCCATTTAATAACGTTTTAGTGATCGTCCGTTTAGTTTAAACGCCTCAATTTGCACGCGGACGATTGGTGAGGGCATTATGTTGTGCTCGGACCGTAGTCGTTTCATGTCCTAGTTTTCTTGATAACTTGCCGTAGGTACTTACCTACATAGTATTATAATATCTATATGAGTACCAACTGGGGCTCCATCCCACTTGGCTTTAGCCCATGTTACTCCTGTATCATAATCATAATAGCTGTGGTAACTTTTATTATAGCTATAATGCTTAAGTCGCTTAGAAGATGTGCAACAATTCTGGTTCTAATGTTCTTGTTCGTGCTCTTTATAAGCTCTTTTGGTGTCAATGACAATTAAAAATCATTGTCTATACTAAAACAACACAAAAAAATGATTTTGCTCGTGCTCTGTGTGTTTCTTTAGTCTAAACGTGCCTTTAGGTAGGAAATAGCTCAAAAACTACGCCCACATCGAAAGTAAAGTTTTTAAATGCGTAGGCTTTTAAACTAGACATGTTTGTAAAAGACGTGGGATGTTCGGCAAACTAAAGTTTATTTTGCGAACACCTAGAATATCACACAACTTTGCTCCATAGTGGAACGTTAAAAATATGTATGGACAACTCTAAGCAGAAAACAAGTTATGCCCTTATAAAAGCGAACACGGCCTGAAAGATTAAAAGCTGTCTAATAGTATTTTGACTTGCCACACGCAAAAAAGGCGCTTGACGTCAAGTTGCGAAGCAGTGCGATTATAAAAAAAAATAATTGGACCTTCCCTTTAGCCTAAGTTTATAATGCCTGGGTTTATTTATTGGAAAAATTGTCAAACAGACAGTAAACACAGGTTTGTACCCGAAATTAGGTAAACAAAAAACTGATGACCTATACACGCAATTTTATACGCGTGAAGTTAGTTTTTTTTTTCAAATTAATTAGTAAGTAACTTAATCCGTCAGTAACGAAAAACGATGCGTTCGGCAAACGTTATCGTTTTCGAAAATGTATACAATTGACGTAAGCTGCCGCATGGTCACGTCAAGCGCTTACGCCAATTCCATACGTTTTGTTTAGCATTATGTAACTTGTCTAGGGCCCCAGTAAGGGTAGACAAGTTGTTTCACGCTAACGTAAACGATTTTCCAAAACTGACCAAATTTATGGAATTGGCGTCAATCCTATAGATTTTGGAAAACGATACCGAACCAAATGCATCTTGCCTAGGGCAAATTACTACGCAAAATAGCTCACAGTAAAAACCGAAGAAATATTATTAATTACTTAGTTACAATCTTTAAGTAACGGTTTTACTGCAATTAGCTAACTCAAAGGTCTATGTAACAACCTACCAACTCCAACAGCCTGGAGCGAGGTTGCTAAACTGAGATATCAAAGGAATTATGAACTACCTTTCGCCACTGCTTCACTCGTTTGGTAATTGGGAAAGAAGTCCTTGAAGTCTATGGACAGATATAAGGTTATCCAGATATTATCTCAATTAGAAGCCAGAACAAGGAATTTACTAAATGAATATAAGTTTTTTTTAAAGGTTTTCTAGATGTTATATAACGGAGTTCATTGAAATAATATCATTGTTTTACTTGGTCTGTTAGCAAAGTACAGTTAACGTCATAAATATACATAAGTTCCCTAGTCGTCAAAAATATCCACACGCCCCTAGGCCACAGATAATAAGATGGTCGTATAGTATTAGCGCTTTTGTCTTGTTTTGTCGAATCTGTCTGGTAAAAATAGTTCTTACTCTTTCCTAACAGCTTAAAATGGGTTTTTTAAAAGTGTATGTGTGCGTGATACGGCAACTAAGCCATTTTTTTTTAATTCTTATGACATTTTCTGATCTCGAAAATGTAACTTATTCAAGGGCGTACCTAGGGGGCAGGGGAGCAAACAACTACGCCTGTAGTTATTTATTTATATTTAGTGCAAGTGCACTTGTCCTTGTGGCGAACCCTGGGGGAGGCTTTCGTCCAGCAGTGGACTGCAATAGGCTGAAATGATGATGAAATGATGATGAAGTGCAAAACAAGCAACCCCCCTCCCCTGCGCCCTAGCGTATACTCGTATTACTTATTTTTACAAGACAATGATCAATATTAAAAAAATGCTGTTTTTACATGCAAGGATGGCCTAATTTTCTGTTTAATTTCTTATTTTTTCCCAGGACTAAAAGCTAAGGCTAAGGTTTATATATGATATACGTAATTTATCAATTTAACCGTCCCATAAAATTCAGCACCAACCTCTATTTGTCTCTGTTAGGCCCAATGGTTGTCTGGTAGATATTGTCTGAGGGCATCAAGTCAGCCATTTGTACTTACTTTGTGTTTTGTGAAATGTAGTGAATATAAATTAAAAACAGTGCTATGCTTAAACAAAAAAAAAATATTACAGAATTATTAACACGACCAGTGTGCTAGTATGGCTGCCTCGATATCGCGTGTCAAATGTGGATTAAGCATCCGTCACTCTCGTACTTATTTACGTGTGAGAAGGTGACGGATGCCTAATCCAAACTTTGTCACGCGATAAACGCAGCCACGTTAGGGACACAAAAATTTGAGTCCTACTTTTTTCAGGAAAGAATTGAACACGGTGTTAAAACTATTTTTTTCACAATGTAACGCCAAAAAAGGTTTTTTATATATAAAAGGTAAACAAGCTTATACAGTGCAAGTGGGTTCAATTAAATGTCCATCGATATTAGCAGTCCTTCATAACGTTATAAAAATATCGTTATCATAACGCTATATTTCGTTAATTTTCGAGTTAATTTTTGGGATTTTTTTTCCTAACGTACCATGAAACTGTAACAAAACCAGAATGACGTTATAATAACGTTATAAAATACCCGTTGCTTATACCAGTTTTTTACTGTTCAGAGGATTATGAAGCTAAAAATCTCCATGCAAAATGCGAAAACGTTTCTCTCCCGTCATACGTTGTAGATATCATGAAAACTATGTCTGTACATTTTCCTTTCCAATAAAATATTTCTTAGACCAACACAAATTTATAACCTAGGTCTTTATAATAACTACAACATATTGATTTAAAGGGTGAGAAACGTTATGGCGTTAATATGGTTATGATTTATTTATACTATATTGTAGACTCTTTCAATTCTTCTAAATTTAATTAAGTAAAGGGAAAGTATTGTCTTTTTATTGCACCTACCTACTTTTTTGATTTCTGTTTCACCTTAAGGTTGACTGGTAGAGAATGCTTGTAGCATTAAGTTCGCCTTTTGTACACTATTTTATTTTTGTGCAATAAAGTATTTAAATAAAATGATTAATACCGGGAGAATAACTTTATAACTATAACGTCTTTTCACCAGCTTTATTTTACTGCACCGGAACTCAACAGTACGAACACTGCTACTTACCTACTAGCGTCAAGGGCCGTAAGGGTACAACCAATCCTATTCAATCCTATATTTCATACGTATAAAAGTAAAAAGAACGTACAGCAATCGCAATCCAATTTCAATCTTAACAAGTGTTAACACGGCAATAAGTTAAAGTGAACTTCTCTTGAACTTACCAACTTTTTTTTACAACAAGCAATTTCTCGGACGGAGAACTGAAGCAAATCACTATAAATAAATAAAAAGGTATTAGAGATGCATTTTATTTCTTTGAAGTTTGAGCAGTGCCGGGGGCATCGCCTTATTCTCTGCTTGGGTGCGCTTTCAATCGTTTCTGTTTACTAACGTTACAGATTGATTGGGATCTTATCGAAACCCTCGAGAAATGTTTATTGAAATAACTACTTAAATCCTTTTTATTATCCTCCTCCTTCTTTCTCCTTCTTACTGTTAATATCCTTTTAAGTCTAACCAGCTTTTGAGAATTATTACGGTCTCTCTCAGTGTCAGTTCTGGGGTCGTAATGAAAAAGGGTGTAAGTCCCCTGAAGATTAAGTGAAAAAGGGTTTCATCATCATCATCATCATTATCAGCCGCAAGACGTCCACTGCTGGACAAAGGCCTTCCCCAAGGTTTTCCACAACGATGGGTCCTCTGCTGCTGTCATCCAGCGGTTTCCCGCGACCTTTATCAGATCGTCAGTCCACCTTGTGGAAGGTCTGCCAACACTTCGTCTCCCGGTTAAAAAGGGTGTAAGTCAAGTAAACTCCGTTTATGTATCTACCCTTTTGTAAAACAAGGTAAGTCAACTTATACCCTTTTTCACTAGTTCCCCAGAGTTAATGGCGACAAAGTAGTTAATTAGTTACGATCAGACGTGTGCTAACTTGGGGCACTAATAAATACTACATAAAATTTTGTACCAAAATATTTTTGGAACAAAAACATACATCGATATAACTATTACGATCAAAATGTTATTCAACATTAATTAATATTATTTTTCTATGTAAAAATAGTCAATACTAATATAAAAATATTCACTTTACACTATTATGGACTCGTAGCAGAATATTACTCTAAATATTATTGACTCTAGCATATGAATGGCACTGACAGTAAATTGTCTTGTTTTGTTTAAACTTACTTACATATTTTTTTGTCTTAATAGGCTCGATATCAGGCTTGATATCGAGAGGACTTTTAATTAACATAAAATCTACATCTTATTTATCGATATCAAATCCCTAGAACGTGTCAATCAAGAGTTTACACAAGTCTGGTGATGATTTTTCATACACAACTTTGAAAAAGGAATGAGTTGAGTTTCTAAAATGTTTCTGCGTATGGCGGCCAGTTATTTTCAACTTCACGTCGCTATCTCCCACCTTCCAATATCAAATGATCTAGTTATTGTGCTTTCTTTATCGGTTTCTTCATAATCCGAGCCATATTTTTTGGTTTGGATGTTTTTCAACGTAATATTATGAGTGTGATATGTAACAGTCACACAGCCACACACCATCGTGTCCAAAGACATTCAGATTTTGTTATTTTCTAGAGGTCGAGATATAGAGTTATACATAGCAGATCTGTTTAAAAAAAAATAGTATTGGTAGTAGTCGAATAGACTAACGATTTGATTATTTCAGATGGAACTTTGTAAAGCTCTTCGTAGCATTAATGAAAAAGCCCTGTCGTCCATCGCTTTCAAAGCTATTGACGATCTCTTTCATGGACCGCTTTACTTGATTAGTTAGCTCTCTTGCCCAGATTGAAGATCGTTCGTCATCAGATGCTGTCGAATAAGAGCCTGTGTTATATTTGACTTTATAGCGGTGCATGAAGCATGCGTCACTATCGCACTTGCATACTGGTCAGAAAGCGACTAAATGCTTTATCCACATCAATAATCACGACTCGGCAATTACAGCCAACAAAATCAAAAATAGGTATTCTGAAACAAAGCATAACTAACGCGGTTATAAATAAAATGATGTAATTTCGACTAGTCCAAAGTGGACGTGGCAAAGACAAGTAAAATTAAAAAAAAAACTCAGTAAATGAATAAGTCGGTGGAAACCGTACTTTGAATTTGTTTATCAGTATCACTTAAGAAGAATAGCATTCTGTGAACGTTATCTACTGCAGAAATCGAAGACAATGTACAGGATTGACGTAAGCTGACGTTCTATCACGTCGAGCGCATGTCAACTTCATAAATTTTGTCAGTTTACGAAATTAGCTAACGTTAGCGTTTCCATCTTGTCTACGCCCAATTAATTTGCAAGAAAGATCCTGCATCCTGCTTAAGTAGCTGCACACTTCAGTACCATGTCGCTTTGACGTCTTTAACAGATTACTGCAATAGTTCAAACATGACGTCAAAGTGATAAGCACTAAGGATGCAGATACTTGTATTTAATAACGTCTCACGACTTCTATCCAGATTCTAGAATAGCTAGCCTTAAACGAACAGTTCTCGTTTTGTGATAAAAAATAAGCTGCTCTTCAGTTTTCTGTCAGTATAAAAAGTTCTATCCGTGAAAGTGGAACACACTTTTTTATCATTAGTAGGAACTTTATGCGAGCAAGGGGAGACCAACCAAAAAAACCCCACTCCAAACAAATATAAAAAGCTTCAAGCAATTTATACTTCGTGAAAAGAATAAATAAAAGTTTTAATGAAATGTCTACTAACCGACTTTATTCCATACCCTACAATTATCCAGAAGTATTAGGCAGGAGAAGTTTCCTTCGTCTCCAGTGACATTTTAACCTTAAAAAGTAGGCTAGACTTCTGGATAGCACGAAGTTTCTGACATACCAAGAAGTTGCCTAAAATCCTAAACAACATTATAAATTCAACAGTTTCCAAGACTTAACATCACGTTATAAACGGATTTATTGCATTGGGATAGTCAAAAGAAATGTTTACTGAAGTTTCTTGCGCTTCTTCTCCGCAATGACAGTCTTGTCCGAAATGCTAGTAGATTCACTCTATATTACCGACGTGTAAAATAGCCTTCCTATGGCCAATTTACTGAATAAATATTTTGAATTTTGAATTTAACGCTACGCTATGCTTCATAAATGGTTGAAGTGGTTAACCAATTGACGTCATATTTTCACTAACGACCCCGTGAAATATGTTTCGTTAATAAATGTCGTGTGTTAAAATTACACGTTAGCTTTCAAGTATTGATTACTGGTTTAAAAAAACATATACTTATTTTGTTATCACTAAAATTCGATCTCGAATGCCAGTGACGCTGATCGGGGTCCATTTTGACTTGCACTGGATGCCGCGGATGTCAATCGGCTTCACATTTAGCTTTAGCATTAATGTTAAGCTAGAAAACCGTCCTTTGCGACGTATCTTAAGATAGAAATCTTAGTTAAGATCTATTGGTTAATATGGCCCTTAATTCTCTGGGTTGGCGTTCAAGGAGGACTAATATAATGCGGCCCGTGTGCTCGTTTGCCTCCCTTGTGCCATAAAAAACAGTTTTAATATCGCTTACAGGAAAATAATTTGAGGAACGCGGTCTGAGGTTGTAGCGGTTACAAACACAACAAGCTGGGGTCCTCGTGAATTGGGTATATTTCTCCTGGATGTCAAGGGAAATATGGTCTTAAGTCTTGTACACTCCGTTTATATATTGTCCCCCTTACTAATAAACGTTGAGTAACGCTGGTATAGCTATACAATGTTTTGTCCTTATCTGTCATTGTGAAATTTGAATTTGTCGTTGAGTAACTGTGGTATAGCTATACAATGTTTTGTCCTTATCTGACAAATTCAAATTTCACAATGACATACCATACAATTAAACATTACGTACTTACCTGACAGATGGACTTCGATGTACATTGCGGGTCGATAGTATGTTCAAAAATTAATAACGGTGTATACGTTAGCGTAATCAAAATAATTCTTTCTGTTAATGATTAGTAGAGTCTTAATCTATGTCCAGTTTTAATAAACGCCCGTATACCATTTACACACTGTATGTATACCCTTTTTTAGTACGATTTAAGTAGACTTATATCCTTTTTCACTGGCACTCCATGACGGGAAAAATACATTATTGAAATGCCACGTGACCCGACAATCGAATTGTATTTCCTATGACCAGAATCAAACTGCGAACATCCGAAGTCCTGGTAATGAACTATACACATCGGGTGTCGACACCCTACGTGGCGTCGCATTTCAATATTGTGTGCCGGCCATTCAGGAATGTGATTTTCAAGCGTATCACTTTTCAATTCAACGCAGCTACATATTATATTTAATTTAATATTTATAGCTTTATATAATGATAAATAGACCAAGTACTTAGAATGACTGTAGTGTGAAATAACAAAGAAACAAAGTGACTGACTGCTGAGTTTCTTGCGGCGTTTCTTCTCAGCAGTGGTCTCCGCTTGGGAAGCGCTGGTAGACTCTTGACGTGTAAAAGTTCCCGTGCGGCCTACTTGCTGAATAAATGTCTTATCTTTTTATCTTCTATCTAATATTAACCGGCGAATTTAAGTAGTCCCGTCAGAGCACAAAACACATTTTTGCGCGCATTCTCAATTAGGCAGCTTTTTATGACTCAGTTCTCACCTCACGCTATTCATGTTTTGTGTGAACGAATGCTCGATCAGTTGCTCTTTCGATCGAGTCACAGAGCAAGATATATGTATGAATATATTCTGTTATATTATTATATAGGTACTCTTATACGTTGTTATTGTTGTTGTTCCTATATGTTATCCCGCGTGGTTGCTGGGTTAGAATAGTGCCACTCCATGTCTTCCCGTGAGTGTGATAACAGGCGACTAAGGGAATAAAGGCTTGTAGTACTGTTAGGCGATGGGTTTGCAACCTGTCACTAACTAATTACACTGGTAAACATCTTAGCTTGTTAGTGCAAAATGTGGATACAGAATGTTCAACAAGTTTCAGAGTTGCTGGTAATTTTGCAGCTCTGCCTGCTCCTCTGGGAATGAAAGCTTGAGTTTGTGTATGCATAATGTTATTCACGATTGTGGTCGATCAAATGTGGTTGCTCAGCAAAAGAAGATTTGAAGAGTTGACCGGTGGAAATACATTGCTTTTTTTCCAAAAAAATTAGCTATGAAATAGATAAAACCCATATAGAAAAATAATATAATGAATTTCATGACAATCCGCGAACGATCATAAATAAACGAATTAAAAAAAAACTGCGACTGAATCGGTCCGTCCATACATACATACTTCAAATTTAAACACTGCTTGATTAGTTTAAATAGGTGGCCGATCAGTTATCAAATAATTTAATATATAGTTCGATAGTGTCAACATTTCCCAACATGTTTGAGCTAACATCCCTCTGATGCTATTTCCTAAAACAAAGGCTGTTTTTGTTTTATCATGCCTAAAAATACAAAGTTAAGTAATCGGTTTGGTTTGTTCACGAAAGTAAGCCTCGAATCTGTTTATTTCATTTTGACTAACCCTCTTTGTATGTAGAATGCTGGCATAGGAGTGAGCGGGTTACATATTGGTATGCTTTTATTATGGATTTGTACAAAGATAAAGATGTTTATTTACAATATTGGCCGCACGGGCACTTCTCGTCAAAATACTACCAGCGCTTCCCAAGAGGAGACCACTGTAGAGGCGCCGCAATAAACTCAAAAGTCACTCAATTATTAAGCATACTTAAACAAATACTAATTATGTTACAGATAGCCGCGAGAAAAAGGTATAAGTTGCCGAAACTCGTAATTAAAAAGGGTATATACATAAACGGCGTATCCTAGAGTTAAAACCTTTTTCACTTGATGTTCAGAAGAGTTTTCACTAGAACCTCAGACTTTGGAGAATGGCCAAATATGACATGTGTCCCTATGTATTAAGTGGCTATTTTGCTGAGTAACGAAGAAGTGGGAAAAGTACTGAAATTTAATCAAGGAATTCCTCTACAACATCGGATTAACCTACAACTTCGTAGGCTTAAATCCCGGCTCTTTCCCGATTTTGAGGATTAATGCCGTACGTACGCAAAAAGGCTTTTCATATTCATTTGTTCATTTATGGAGAATATGGGAGCGCAACGGCGATGTTTCCTGCTTTTATTAAAAGTCCTGAATATTATGTCTGTCATTCAAAATCTTCTTATGGCATAGAGAAGGCAACCGAGCACACAGGCCACCTGATGGTAAGTGGAAACTGTGACCCATAGACATTAGCATAAGACTGCAAATGCGTTGCCAACCCTGAGGACTAAGATGGAATGCCTCTATGCTAGTCATTACACCGGCTGTCTTATCCCCAAACTGGAACACAACAATGCGAACACTGCTGTTTGGCGGTAGGTTAATGGATAAGATGGTGGTAGCAATCCGGACGGACCCTGCACAGGGTTACTTGGTAACTATAGAAACTTTAGTCTCCATTTATTTCTAATCAAAAATTAAAAAATATGTAGAACTAATTTTATGATATGTGATTTTCTAAATAAATGTAATAAGGCATGACAACGACGCAGTTTGCCTATTTAGTTGGTAGTGACTCTGCCTACGAAGCTAACGGTCAATGGGTTCAATTTCCTGGTCAGGGCAAATAAGTGTAAGTATTTGTGTGATAAGTGCGAGTATTTGTTTCTGAGTCTTGGGTGTTCTCTACATACCTGTATAAGTATTTATTTCTTTATATATGTGTATCGTTACCCATAGTACAAGCCTAGAGCTTAGTTTGGGACAAAGTCAATTTGTGTGAGATCGTCCCCCAACATTTATTATACCGAACCTTTGGAATGCGTTCGCCACCTTTAGACAAGTTTAATTTAGTAAAGTGATGGGACACCCAACGGAACGTCCCCTAGTTCACAATATAGAAGTATGCCCACACGGACAAACACACTAACCAGTGTTTATCCGTGTAGGACTTTTTAATAAACATATTTTAATGAAATGTTATGGAATGGTAAACTATGTGGTCTATTGTTAAAACTATGTCGCCTGCGTGACCAATGCTAAATTACCCAAAAAGCAATGAAATGGGCCTCCCAAAATAGCCGCGTATACATATCAGCAGAGAGGCAACAGTTGCAGAGGGACAAAGAAGTAAAGAGAGGTGCTTCTGGACTTTACACGTCCATAGGTGCCCACTCGCAACACATCCGCCCTAAGAGCATAGATAGCTCGTGCGACTCCACTCTAACCGATCAATAACGGCAAGCCAGAGGTGAGGGTATGTTCCTCGTCATCGTACACTCCAGCCGGCCGGTGAAGGCAAGCGTAAGGTAAGGAGAACTACCCCCGGGAGCACTCAGGTCCGTGGTGTCGCTACTCACCAACAGCTTGCCACTAGCTGCAATATTGTTAGTTTTAATACACCGTGCATTGATGCTGAGTCGGGATGTTTTAGATGCGAGTCATTCAAACAGGTTTGGTAGCTGTTAATAATAACCATACACCGGAAAGACGGGGGCAAAAATGTACCACTGCTAGTGATTCATTAGATGTCGACTAAGTTCATCGACATCGATAAAAAGCAATTTTTAAACATCATCATAAGAAATGGCCAAGTTTGAATACCTTTTAATTATGTGCAAACCTCGTTTATTTATATTTATCGTAACTTTAAACAAACGGTATCTGACATTGACTCTGGACTCGAGTCACTTTTGACAACCGTTGAAATTAAATTGAATAACAAACTATTCAGTACAACAATATTCTTTAGCATTCTGACGAATTGAGAACCATTTTGTGTTTAAGTCGGTTAAAAATTCCTCGCAAAGAAAAAAGATCATTTATCTTAATGGAAAGCTGATCATTCAGATATAGAAGATAAAGGTATGACTTACTTCTCCAAGAAATGTAAGATTCATATGTCACGAAAAAAGTGGTCGATAAACTTAGTCGATATTTAATGAATCACTAGCACTGGCACATTTTTGTCCCCGTCATTCCGGTGTTTGATAATAACTCTATCGAGTCGAGGGTTCTTGTGGCAAGCCAGTATCAAGCTGGTCTGAATTAACTTCCGATCCGATAGCTCTAAGAGCAGCTAGTTAAAAAAGCTAAAGCTGTGCGTGTGTGAAATAATCAACCAAGTTTTTTTTTTATTATTTCTTATTTCTTTTTACCCTTCATATCATATATTTTCTACAACTTCATCTGAAATTCGTCTAGTGTGAAAATAGGAGAAAATAAGACCGTACCACTTCTCATACTTTGAGTTAGACATATTTTAAACTTTTTATTATCATGTAGCGCCTACACGAGACACCTAGTAGCTATACTCATTTATATCTCACTTGTGTACTTCCGCCCCAGCTGTGCCTTTATGCATAAATTATCGTGATAATGTCTTACTTTACTTGTGCTGAACGCAATTCGTGTAAGCTACGTTTATGGTGAATTGTAGGTTATTAACCCTTGGAGCGTCGGCGAATTTTCGGTTTCATACATTTAGTATGGAACGTGCGGCAATGATGCCGTTGCCACCGACGACCGAGGGGTTAAGTTAGGTTTCTAGGCACCTCTTGACAAATGTTAATGACTCCATACAGGGCCTCTATTCTACTCGGTATAAACATATTAGTTTTGACATTTTATCGTATTATTAATGTTACGATAGCTCTTATTTCATCATCATTATCATCATTTCAGCCTGTAGTCGTCCACTGCTGAACATAGGCGGGTGATTATTCGGCTTTTTAACCGCTGTCATTATTGTCTTCGCATATTATTCAAGATAAACTTTTTAATTGTCTTATTTTTCTACATTTTCCTTTCCAATAAAATATTTCTTAGACCAACACAAATTTATAACCTAGGTCTTTATATTAACTACAACATATTGATTTAAAGGGTGAGAAACGTTATGGCGTTAATATGGTTATGATTAATACCGGTAGAATAACTTTATAACTATAACGTCTTTTCACCAGCTTTATTTTACTGCACCGGAACTCAACAGTACGAACACTGCTACTCACCTACAGGTTAGTAGATATAACGGAGGTGATCCAAACGGACGCCGTAATAAGGTAGGTCTTACTACTAGCGTCAAGGGCCGTAAGGGTACCAATCCTATTCAATCCTATATTTCATACGTGTAGCGTAATTGATAGTGTAAAGATTATTTATTACTTCAATCATTTTAATTATGAAATCATCTAATTAATAATTGTGATAATTTAATTAATATTCGCATGTATCAATATAGTCATAATCAATAATCAATAATTATTTAGAATCATTATACTGTTGCATTATATCCAATATAATCAATTTCATGTGTAATGTAATTACAACTGCGGTTTTGCAATAGCGAGCGACGAACCCTAATCTGTTCCTTTGTTCTCGTATCCACGCGCGGCCTACGTGACCGCTCGGCGGTGATGCGCGGGCGCGCGCGCCAGTCCGCTTACTGCTAAGACGTTAGACGCACGGTTGTGTATGCGCTCGCGTGACGTCACGACCCTCGCTACTTGCTATTGTTGCTTGCCGATTCGGACGCGTAGCTTATTTTGCTAGCGTTAGTAGTAGTCGCTTTCTTCTTGTGCTTTCGAACTTTCTATGCCAAATTATCCTTTCTCCTTCTTGTAAATATTATCGTGTGTATACAATAAACTGTGTTGTGCGAGTGTTCCGGACTTACTTATTTATTCACCAAGCCGTTCCCGCATAACACCAGGTAATAGCCACATTGGTGACCCCGAGAAAGAGCACGTCATGGCCGAAAAGGATCTCGAGACGTTTAGAGTTGGCGTGAGGGTACCTCCATTTTACCCGGAAAAACCGGCCTTGTGGTTCGCGCAGTTGGAGAGCCAGTTCGTGTTGGCCAATATTACGGCCGATGCTACCAAATTCCACTATGCCGTGGGCCACCTCGAGCCAATCTACGCTTCAGAAGTGGAGGACATAATAAACGCACCGGCGGCTTCAAACAAATACGAGCTGTTGAAAAAAGAGCTGATCAAGCGCTTGTCAGCGTCGCGGGAGAAGAAGCTCAAGCAGCTCCTTATGCATGAGGAGTTGGGTGATAGGAAACCTTCCCAGTTCCTGCGTCACCTCAAGCATCTGGCAGGACCCGGAGTTCCAGAGGAGTTTCTGCGGAGTATTTGGATCAGCAGACTCCCAACCCACACACAGTCCATAATTGTTTCGCAGACAAATATGTCCTTGGACGAATTAGCGGACCTGGCTGACCGGATCCACGACATAGTGGTGCCAACCCCGCAGGTAGCGGCAGCATCAACGTCGTCAACAATCCCAGGCAGTTGCCAGAACAACGACATTGCTGCACTGACGCAGCAAATTCAAGCGCTCACAGCGAAGGTGGATCGAATGTCGCGGAGCAGAGGAAGACCGCAAACTCCCGATCGAAACCACCACCGAAGGAGGTCTACATCTTCGGCAAATAGGTCCTCTTCGAGCTACCGCAAATTCCCGACCTGTTGGTATCACCACAAATTTGGTACAAAGGCAACTCGTTGCGTTAAACCTTGCGACTTTGCGGGAAACGACAAGGGCAATCACTAATGGCGGCCGAGGAATGCCCTAGTACAGGTCGCCTCTTCGTAACGGACAAAACGTCGCGGGTTCCGTTTTTAATAGACACTGGTAGTGATTTATGTGTGTATCCTAAAACTCTGCTAAAAAATTTTAACAACAAAGCCGATTTAATATTAAATGCAGCCAATGGTTCCGTAATAAACACATTCGGATTTATTAATTTTAATTTAAATTTAGGCTTGCGCCGAGACTTCCACTGGCGATTCATTGTAGCAGACGTAACAAGGGCGATAATAGGGGTCGACTTCCTGTCACATTACGGCCTCGTTGTTGACGTGAAGCGTCAACGCCTTATCGACGGCAACACGTCGCTAGCTACACCGGCTTCACGGGCAGTTAAAGCAGATGACGTCACTTCAGTTAAGGTAGTATCTGGTAATTCTGTATATCACACCATACTCAAACACTACCCCGAAGTGACACGACCACCTGGCATACACCGCACACCAGCACATAATACGGTGCACCACATACGCACCACACCAGGGCCACCTGTATCCAGTACACCACGTAGACTTGCACCCGATAAGCTGAAGATCGCCAAGGCCGAGTTCGAGGCTATGTTGCGGAGCGGTATTTGCCGTCCATCGGAATCTCCCTGGTCCTCTCCCCTCCATCTAGCCCCCAAGAAAAACGATGGCTGGCGTCCTTGTGGCGATTACAGGATGCTAAACGCCCGGACCATCCCGGACAAGTACCCCATACGCCACATCCAGGACTTTGCACATAACCTGGCTGGCTGTACAATATTCTCCACCATCGACCTGGTAAAGGCGTACAACCAGATCCCCCTAAATCCTGATGACATCGCGAAAACCGCAATAACAACGCCGTTCGGCCTTTACGAATTTCCGTACATGACGTTCGGACTTCGTAATGCCGGGCAGACGTTTCAGCGTTTCGTCGACGACATGCTGAGAGGGTTGGATTTTGTGTACGCCTACCTGGATGATTTTTTGGTATTTTCACAGGACCAGAAGACCCATGAGCAACATTTGCACCAGCTGTTCACCAGGCTCAGGGAGTATGGTATGGTGATAAATACCGCAAAGTGTAACTTCGGTGTATCCGAAGTCACTTTTCTCGGTTACCATATAACTGGTCAAGGTACAACACCACTGCCTTCCAAGGTCGAGGCTATACAGTCTTTTCCCACTCCAAAAACGGTAAGAGAGCTTCGTAGATTCTTAGGGATGCTCAATTTTTACCGCAGATTTATCCCTGGAGCGGCCAAAGATCAAGCACCCCTTAACGCTTTGCTGGTGGGTTCGGTCAAAGGTTCCCACCCTGTGCATTTTTCCACGCGGGAGTCGGAGGCATTCCAAAACTGTAAGGATAGTCTTTGCCGAGCAGCCATGTTGGCACATCCAAATTGCGACGCAAAACTAGCGTTGGTAACAGACGCCTCCGACACTGCAATTGGCTCTGTGGTGCAGCAGTCGAGCAGCGATGGATGGCAGCCACTCGCCTTCTTTTCGCGTAAACTTAGCCCAGCACAGGTGAAGTATTCTCCCTACGACCGTGAGCTACTCGCCATTTACGAGAGTGTTAAGTATTTTCGGCATATGTTAGAAGCACGGGACTTTACAATCTATACCGATCACAAGCCCATCACATTCGCCTTTCACTCTCGTAAAGAAAACTGTTCCCCACGACAATTCCGACACCTGGATCTGATAGCCCAGTTCTCAACCGACATCAGGCACATCTCGGGGAAAGATAACGTCGTGGCGGATACACTTTCCCGCATAGAGGAAATCTCCCAGCCAGTCACCGCCCAAAAAATCGCTATCGCGCAGCGTACGGACGAAGAGCTGGAGCAGCTGCTCACATCTGACTCCTCGCTGCGCCTAAAAAAAATAGAAGTACCCGGCACGCGGAGTCAATTGTACTGCGATGTAAGTATCTCCACTCCAAGGCCGTTCATTCCGCGGGAGTTACGCAGGCAGGTGTTCAACAGTCTGCACTCATTAAGTCACCCCGGTTCCAATGTCACCGCCAGATTAGTCGCTGACCGATATGTTTGGCCCGGTGTTCAAAAGGACTGCCGAGAGTGGGTTCGTTCCTGCCTACCGTGCCAGCGTTCTAAAGTCACGCGCCATGTCTCCGCCCCCATAGGTAACTTTAAACTACCACAGTCAAGGTTCACATTCATACACATTGACCTGGTGGGTCCGTTACCGATATGTCATGGTTTTCGTTATTGTCTCACAGCTGTGGATCGTTTCACCCGATGGCCAGAGGCAATACCGATAACGGACATCACGGCAGAAACGGTGGCGAAGGCGCTCTTGAGTGGTTGGATATCCCGTTTCGGCTGCCCCACTAACATAGTGACTGACAGAGGACGCCAATTTGAGTCATCGCTTTTCCAGCATCTTTCGGAAATCGCTGGTTTTCAGCACCGCAGGACAACTGCATATCACCCTGCATGCAATGGACTCGTGGAGAGGTTTCATCGGCAGCTCAAGGCTGCCATTACCTGCCACACAAACTCCAATTGGGTTGACTCGCTGCCTGTTGTCCTATTAGGTATCCGCAACGCCTACAAGGAGGATCTACAGGCCTCGTCAGCCGAGCTCGTCTATGGCCAGCCCCTACGCCTACCGGGAGAACTCTTTAATCCACAGGCGGAGGAAACTGTTGACGTGACGGATTATTTGTCACGCTTGCGCAGTTTCGCGAGAGAGCTGCAACCTTCACCAGCCTCACGCCACGGCGGCGGGAAGCGCAAAACATTTATTTTTAAGGACCTGTCCACGACCTCACACGTATTTCTTCGCGACGACACTGTAGGCGGATGCCTAAAGCCTGCATATTGTGGTCCGTACGAAGTAATCGCGCGAGGGGAAAAGGTCTTTAAAATTATAGTAAATGGTAAACAAGTCACAGTATCACTCGACCGTATCAAACCGGCCTTTATACTGCGTGACTCCGACACCACACACCATACATCACCTGACACACGTAACCATAGTCATCCTCAAACACCATGTACAGATCACCAGGTACTACCAAGAGCCGACGATAGGATCGTCAAAAAGACGCGATCGGGTCGCATTGTTCGATTTCCCGACTATTATCGCCCTTGACGGTCTCTGGAAGGGGGTGATGTAGCGTAATTGATAGTGTAAAGATTATTTATTACTTCAATCATTTTAATTATGAAATCATCTAATTAATAATTGTGATAATTTAATTAATATTCGCATGTATCAATATAGTCATAATCAATAATCAATAATTATTTAGAATCATTATACTGTTGCATTATATCCAATATAATCAATTTCATGTGTAATGTAATTACAACTGCGGTTTTGCAATAGCGAGCGACGAACCCTAATCTGTTCCTTTGTTCTCGTATCCACGCGCGGCCTACGTGACCGCTCGGCGGTGATGCGCGGGCGCGCGCGCCAGTCCGCTTACTGCTAAGACGTTAGACGCACGGTTGTGTATGCGCTCGCGTGACGTCACGACCCTCGCTACTTGCTATTGTTGCTTGCCGATTCGGACGCGTAGCTTATTTTGCTAGCGTTAGTAGTAGTCGCTTTCTTCTTGTGCTTTCGAACTTTCTATGCCAAATTATCCTTTCTCCTTCTTGTAAATATTATCGTGTGTATACAATAAACTGTGTTGTGCGAGTGTTCCGGACTTACTTATTTATTCACCAAGCCGTTCCCGCATAACACCAGGTAATAGCCACATACGTATAAAAGTAAAAAGAACGTACAGCAATCGCAATCCAATTTCAATCTAAACAAGTGTTAACACGGCTATAAGTTAAAGTGAACTTCTCTTGGACTTACCAACTTTTTTTTACAACAAGCAATTTCTCAGACGGAGAACTGAAGCAAATCACTATAAATAAATAAAAAGGTATTAGAGATACATTTTATTTCTTTGAAGTTTGAGCAGTGCCGGGGGCATCGCCTTATTCTCTGCTTGGGTGCGCTTTCAATCGTTTCTGTTTACTAACGTTACAGATTGATTGGGATCTTATCGAAACCCTCGAGAAATGTTTATTGAAATAACTACTTAAATCCTTTTTATTATCCTCCTCCTTCTTTCTCCTTCTTACTGTTAATATCCTTTTAAGTCTAACCAGCTTTTGAGAATTATTACGGTCTCTCTCAGTGTCAGTTCTGGGGTCGTAATGAAAAAGGGTGTAAGTCCCCTGAAGATTAAGTGAAAAAGGGTTTCATCATCATCATCATCATTATCAGCCGCAAGACGTCCACTGCTGGACAAAGGCCTTCCCCAAGGTTTTCCACAACGATGGGTCCTCTGCTGCTGTCATCCAGCGGTTTCCCGCGACCTTTATCAGATCGTCAGTCCACCTTGTGGAAGGTCTGCCAACACTTCGTCTCCCGGTTAAAAAGGGTGTAAGTCAAGTAAACTCCGTTTATGTATCTACCCTTTTGTAAAACAAGGTAAGTCAACTTATACCCTTTTTCACTAGTTCCCCAGAGTTAATGGCGACAAAGTAGTTAATTAGTGACGATCAGACTGTAGTCGTCCACTGCTGAACATAGGCGGGTGATTATTCGGCGTTTTAACCGCCGTCATTATTGTCTTCGCATATTATTCAAGATAAACTTTTTAATTGTCTTATGATTTTAAATTGAATTAATACTACCCTCGGGTCCGTTGACTTTGACATCAAAAGTTGCTGGTAATTATCATTGTTTTCGTCAATATATTGAAGACAACAATGACGGCGGTTGAAACGCCCAAATATTCACCCGGGCCTCTTCTTTTGATTTCCAGCGAGAACGATTCCGGAATGGGAACCTTCAGTAATGACGGGCGAGCTAGTAACAATACGACACCATGTCTTTGACCTGTTACTGTCAAGTAAGTAAGAGCTATCAAAACGTTGACTATATGGTTCTCAACGCCTAGAATCTGGGCCCTGATCATACACAGATCTAAAAAATGTTTTTCACGATATTGAATTTATTGAAACCTATTTCACGAATTTTAACTCGATAGATCTACGAGCTCTTACGGCTTTATTAAACTGACCTTGGCTGAGATGCCCATATCAAGACAAGTCAAGGTTTAAAGCCATAGAAAGACGACGCATCAAGACCAAGACGCATCTTTGGCCTCTTAGTCAAGATTAGTTCGCTAGTACGGTCCTAATATAAGTATGTGTACTTATATCCAAAATGCCTTGCGATATATTAACCACAAAATATTTACTGTAGCATTAAATTTTATCGTCGTACATAGACCCAGGTTATTTCTAATAAAAATGACAAAAAAAAAAAAAAAGATAAAAGAAATTTATTCAGTAAGTAGGCCGCTCGGGCACTTTTACACGTCAAGATACTACCAGCGCTTCCCAAGAGGAGACCACTGCTGAGAAGAAACGCCGTAAGAAACTCAGCAGTCAGTCATTTTTTAAACTTATTTCATATTTCATATTACAATGGTACAACTTAGTCTAGCATTATATAAAGCTACAAGTATTAAATTAAATATAATATCAAATAACAGTAGTTCGGCAGGAAAACATGACAAAAATCTTACGGGAGAGAAAGATAGAAAAGAATAAAATAAAATAAAATAAGATGACCACATAAAAGTTTTGATATGCTTTCCTGCATCAACGGTGTCCCCCAGACAAGAAAAGCAGGATAAAGCTTTTGCATTTGAACAAATTATTATTGACAAACCTTCTTTGCATGTAACCTCTGACCTTCACTTCAGGCTTTATCCTGAAATCCTCAAGGGCTCTAGCTCTACGCTCCTAAAAGCATGCGTATTGCATCAGCTAAGTAAGTGCTAAAGTATGTATGTAAACTCTTTATTGCACAAACAGAAAATAACAAACTTAAAAAAAGGAACAGAAACGCAAAAGGTATGCGATCAAAGGCGAACAAAGGCGAACTTATCCCTTTAAGGGATCTCTCCTACCGCCTTTTCGGTCCTTTAAAGTCTTGTGCCATTTACGATGGCTAGTTATGGTGTCCTCTCATTGTTAAATGTACAATGAATCATAGAAATAAAGGGAATTAAATTCGAAAATATCTCATTACTGTGTGAGCTTGGTAAGGACCTTGTGCAGGGTTCACTTGGATCGTTGGCATCATTTTACACTTTAACCTATCGCCAAGCAGTAGTGTTCGCATTGTTGTGGTAAAGTAAGGGGTAAGATAACTGCTAAAATCACTATCATAGAAAAAAATCATCTTAGATCTCAGGGTTGGCAAACACATTTGAAGTCTTCATACCAGCCTTGACATTTCAAATGTCTCCGTGCCTACTTAAAATAAGGTTGCCACTGTGTATTTGTTTTCTCCGTGTTATCATTGTTTTCTATACTGACCTTCTTATTGGCAGGGTCTTTATGCTCCTGCACGTACTCCTGCTTCAAGGGTTCCGTCTGAAGGTCGGGCAGCGAGTGGCTGATGCGGATAGCGGCTTGTCGGGACAAAGAGTCACAGTTACTCTCTTGGGAGGCCCGGCGGCTCCTGTCAAAACAACAAATAGCATGAAAAGAAACATTCTTGCTGTAAAGGACGTAATCGATACCGAGTTTAAACAAACTTGAGAAAATAACATGAAATGTCGGTTACTGTAAGCACAGCCATCGCATTCTGCTACGTTGTCACGGTTACCAATGATGGCTTGGAGTCTCACTCAGCCAGAAACAGCAGTGTTACCAACTGGACCTCCTAAATATAGCTGTAATGACAAATAATGTGCAGGGTCTTTCCGGTTCGCTACCACCATCTTATCCATTAACCTACCGCCAAACAGCAATTTTCGGATGGTTGTGTTCCGGTTTGGGGATAAGACAGCCGGTGTAATGACTAGCATAGAGGCATTCCATCTTGGTCCTCAGGGTTGGCAATGCGTTTGGAGTTTTAGGATTGAAGTCTTGTGAATGCGAATGTCTTTGGGTCACAGTGTCCACTTACCATCAGGTGGCCTGTATGCTCGTTTGCCTTCTCTATGCCATAAAAATAAATATATAAAATGGCATGCAGGTTATTTACCCATACACCTTGGATCAGTACCAAGTAGCAACACTGTAACGCTATGGTAACAGTCCTCAGTGAAAAATACATAACACAGACACAGCTGTCACAATAATAGTGAAACCAATAAGAGCTAAAGGAGCAGGGTATTATTTACCGCCCACAACTCCTCATGATACAGCACCCCGTTGCTACGCAGTAGTAACCGATGGAAGTGAGATGTAACCTTAGCAAAAGCAAATTATGCAGCCGCCATAGCAACAGCAGCAAAACAGTCAAAGCCAGTGACAGTAAAAAACAACAAGGAGAAGAGGAGCAGGGTATTACCGTACACACCTCCCCACGATCCAACGCCACGTGGCCGCGCAGTGGTAGCTGACGGCAGCTAGCAGAACGGCAGCCATGGCGGCCAGGAGCAGCGCGGCGGCGTAATCTACGGAATTGCCGCGGAACCCCGACTGGTCTTCGTAACCCTCGGGCTGCCACGCAACTGAGGAAAAATATTAAATTGAGACTGATAATAAACTCGTAAATAAATGTAGATTTTTGGACCCCCCTCCCCCCTGGTAAGATCATCCATCCCCCAATCTCACGTGAGACTTTTCAAAACGTGTGTTTCTAGTGTAAATGCGTTGAACATATTTAAAAAAAATCGCTTAAATTTTTTTTCTCGTTCAGACAGAATTTAAGATATTTAAGATAAAAACACAGTGAGAATTTAACAATAAAATACTTAAATCATAAGTCGTAACTACTGAGATTAATAAAGTTTTTATTGCAATTCAGGAGACTCATGCATGCACGGTCTCAAGAATGTCTATTGGAACCAATATGTCCATGTGATTTTTAATAAAATCATCTGCTCCATCACCCTCATTATATTTGTTGAACGCCTCATGTAATTAACAGATGCCGCCTAAGACTTTTCAGACATACCTTAAAAATTGTTTGTTTTATACTCTCGCGACGTTCACTCATACAGTTATAATATCTATCTCGTATTGCAACTACAACGGTAAACACTACGGTCACGAGCAGACTGAAAAGGGCTGGCGCTTATTTCTGTTGCGTGCGAGATGTTCGAACTAGCCGCACTATGTTTTTTTTTATCGGAATACCCACCGACCGGCACGCAAAAAAATTCAAGAGCCATTCCATCATCCCGGTTGTTTTTTTTTTGTATTTCCTGAGTTCCATGGCTTCACTTACTATTTTACTACTAAAAAATCCGTTCCGTAGAGAGGATTTTAGGATTATGAAGTTCAATCCAATGGTTTGGTCCTGAGTGCTAACAGTACCTTTTAAATGATGAAATGGAAACCCTACGAGCAAGATTATTCCCAAAGCAAACTCATAGTTAATTCCGTAATGTACTCGTTAGGTAATGGAACCTCTCAAACTCCAATTCAGCTTTGATAGTGGAACTTGGGAATATAGTTTGTATTGTACCGGTCTTTGAGGAGATACAAGGGTTTTTGAGAAGTTTTAATGTGATATGTGATAGTTCAAATTATAACTATAACAAAACCCTTCTAAGGTTAAATAGAAAAAACACAAATAACGTATTAAAACATATTTGATAGGGCAGAACAAGTGTATACAAATACATATGGGTTAGGAAGACTTCTAGTATTGAGATGATCATTTCAGAATGGTCATACGTTGAAAAATATGGTGTATCTGAATTCATAATTAATAACAGTTGACGGAAAATAAGTAACAGTTTCCCTTTTTGTTACACTGAGATGAGTAGTTCAAATTAATTAATTTATATATTTTTCACTTCTCATGCTCTTAAAATGCTACTTAAATCTCTGCGAATCGGGACTAAAGCTCCTTATTAATCTCAAGGGATTAAAGTTTTTTTTTTAAATTTACTTTGGAAACCCCTAAACAACCAATCACGGTGTTTGTGAATGGAGGATTATCGCCATTTTCAGTGATTGTGTATGGACCATATTTTTGCGTGTCGAAATAACCTCAAAATGACAACTGTGCAAATATATAAAAAAAAAGGATTTAATTTCGTGAAACACGATTAATTATTACGAATATGAATCTATTTAATCATATTAAGGCCGAACTCTTTTATTATGCGTGGTCACATTACTTTTAAAATGGTTTCAAAGTTTGAATATGTTGGCTAAAATATGCAAGCATTTAAAACATCACTATACAAAAAAACCGCGGAACTTTTTTTTCCTATTTGTATTTTGAATAGATGTTCATAACTTGTATTGAGCGTATGTTGTTAAGATACCTAATTGTTAGTTTTAATTGTTAGAAACTTTTTTATAATAAATATTGTAATTTTGTTTAGAACGTCGTTTTTTTCCTCGCATTCAAAGTGAAAAGTAGAGTGTTTAACGCGAGACTAAACAACGATAATGACACTCGAACTACAACCACCCTCGCTCGCAAACTCGCTCGCGTAGCTAAACATCTCGTGTCATTATGGCTTGTTTTAGTCCCTTGTTGAACAATCTGCTATTAATGCCCTAATGGCATTCTGTACCACTTGTCCTTTGAGCAATTCAGAAAATTATTGCGGTTCATTCTTCAAGGGAACTAAGACCAATAGAGTAGCAGGAAAAGAATTATAACAGTTTTATAAACGAAATTTTAAAGTATTCTAATCGTGATGTACAAGCAAACTACGCAAAACATTCCATTTCGAAAAATTCATTTAAAACCTCTCAGTTTTCCAACAGCAAAAACATGACTACTCTTTTGTTTTTCTTGTTAAGCACTGAACCCGTTCGGTATCAATGCAATTAACGTGGGCACGTGGACGGGACTGTACGACTTCATACATTATTCGATTTAAAACACGAGCCAGCTGTGAACTGATCGAATGAATGAATGGAAAGATTGGAACGTGTCTGTGAGAGCGCCGTTCAAATACGAAGTTCACTTCTCTAATAAAGTTTTTCATCCGTAGCTAGTTGGCATAGAATGTTTTCGTGGCTTTTTTATTCGAAACGTCCGTCGAGTGTCCTGAACCCTGGCCGAAAGGTGTAGTGTAAGCAACCTACCTGCAGTTGGCAAAACAGAACCACGCTGTTCTGTCACCTCCGTATTTTATATTGTTATGTATGTTAGTCTATAAGGTGTTTGTAATTATGGGTCTCATTACTCGAAATAAAAATGTCTTATTATTTGTCAATATCGGTACTATTTTCATAATAAAATCTATGTAATTTTGATAATACAGGCAACATAATACTTTCTCTTTTTAACTATGATAAAATAGGTACAAGGAGATTACCTCACAAGTTAAACGTTCTACCATACTGAACTCTAGACTAGCACTATGCGTACTACCCAACATTACAAACATAAAACATGGTACTTAATCATATTTTAAAAGTGATTTTAGATGCAATCGTGGATTTGTAATCTATCTACTAGAGTCGCACCGAGCCGAGCCGTATTTTTATTTTGGATTTAATTAACTAGAAAATAATAATGAATAAAATGGTTTTAAATACCAAATATATCACTTAGTTTTTTGCGCCAAAGACAAAAGTATAAGAATTACATGTGCTACTTTTCTAATAAAAATGACGCATATTTTCATAATCCAAACTCATCTTACACATGTCGTTATAAATCTTGTAATGACTTAATTGTAAGTACAAAATAACTGCGACTTAAAAAATAATTGTTACTTTCGAATGTAGGAAAAATGGGCTTTCGCAAGTACCTACGAGCACTTGCTGCTAATGGGCCCGCTGCGGAGAGTGCTTTTGTATTTTTAGATGGCATCATTTTGTTTTGTTCATGTACAAGAATTAGGCATTAAGGGACCACAAAATAAAGATGAGAATTATTAACTATCCAAAAGTTTACATTATTCTTTCAGGCTAATTTGCAATGGATCCCAAACTAGACTGATGTGAGCCTGCATCTTGGGCATCTCAGGAGTGAAGGTAACATTTAAACTTTATAATGTTAAAAATACGGACTAAGCCATATTTTAGATTTTTAAGACAAATAAAAAAAAGACATGTGCGTGTGTGTATATGTGTGTAAGCTCCTAAGAGGTTTTCGGTTTCGGCGTTAGTCAGTGAGGTTAACCAATACTCTACTACTATTTTGATCTTCTAGCAGTTAAGTTTTTGAGTGTTTCTGTTTATAGCATTATTAAATGCATCTCAAGACACGACCGTAAAATCACAGTGCAGACTTTTGTTTGACACAACGCGCAGGGGCTCTTATACGATAACATGTAAAAAAAACAATGCAGTCATGTCAAAAGCAAGATTTTATTGAGAAAAATACAGCCCCAGTAGACCTTCTTTTTAGCCACGCTGTGTTAAAACCGTTGGCAAATCTAATGTAATGACGACAAATCTCATGCTGATAAAAAGAAATTAAAATGTAAATGATATCCAAACTTTTTTGCCATCTGTACAGTACGTGGCAGCAGTATATCCAAAGCAGGTAGAGCATTCTGGCACCTATAATGAGGATTGTGAACCGACGCTTAAGTCGCCTAACTGTCAAAAAAAACATACTAATTTAGCCCCGGGCTCGTTTCTCACTTCCTAAATCAAGTCCCATTTTCACAACTTTTCAATATGTCGTAGTCATTATGAAAAACTAGATCTGTACTTTTCCATTTTTTTATGTGTTTCCAAGAAATATACTCTCCGAAAGGCAAACGTACATACCTAGTTTTTCATAATATAGTATACAAGATATTCAAAATCATAAAAATCAGACTAGGTTAAAAGGGAGAGAAACGCTATCGCATTTTGTATGGAAATTTATAGCTTCACAATCCTCTTGAAAGTTTACATTTACAAGGTGTTACAAGCAAGAAGAATGAAACGTTATGCATCACGCACGGCACTCTGACGTATCATACTACTTCAGTAGTTTCTTTTCGTTCAAAACAATGGATTGCGATGACAAATCGTACCACATACAGGCTTTAATATTCGGCTTATCATGTAACCTCAGCCTTGCAATTTTAATGTCAATATCGCCTTTGTCCTGAAATCTATTGTACAGAAATAATTTCAATCAAATCAGTGTGAGGTTAGGCCGTTAATCTCCAGTGTCAAAGCAGACGGCGGTAAGCTAGATTGTCCACGAAGCTTGCCGCGTTGACAGATTGCCTATTCATTGATGAGATTGGGATGGAGATTAGTTCTACTGAATTAATTACATAATGTACCAAAGATAATATTGCTAAGTCAATGTACTCTGCCAAAATGATTTTATAATTAGAATTTTAACAGAGCAGTTTTGGTAAATTAACATTATTCTTGCATTTTAAAGAGATCTACCTCATAAACAGTGTGATCTTGGTGGCTCTCATGCCTTTAGTAATGCAGAGAATCCACTGACTACCTTCCAACATCATCATATAAGTTCCTCAACACCATTATCCTGCACTGTCTTCGGATGTACAGATGCTAAATTTTAGCTCAATTGATAACAGACAATGAGAGAGATAAAAAACTTCAGAAAACGCCGACGCATAAACAAATTATACCTAATAAAAGGAATCGGTATTAAAAACGAATGTTATTATAGAAACTACTTAAAGACGTACAGTAGGAAATTTTGGTAAAAAAACACGCATTTTATTTTAACATTCATTTAAACATTTAATAATTATACTTAACTGTTTTTATTTCAGTGGCATGTGTATGGAAATTGTGTTAGATTCCTAAGCAGGGACTATCTTATACAAATTAACCTAGACCCAAAATAAGCTCTAGACAACAATTAACAAACTTATATATAGAGATATACAAAGAGAACATCCAAGACAGATAATTATTTAAACGAACGAACAACTAGGCTAGAACCGTCGTCAAATGTGTTATTTAGAAAAAAAAACTTGTTCCGTTATCGACAGAAGCAGCTATTTTTTTTTTTAAAGTTCATTCTACTTATCTTGAGTACCTATTTGAGGAAGTTCCCTTTCATGTAGCGTTCATACCTAAAAACGAAGTACACGTAAGCATGCTAACATTATTATAACTAATAAAATAATAGAATAATAAATACTTATCACCCTGTTCACCTTGAACGGGGTGATATATCGCTGCCTACGTAGGCTGTCAGCGAAAATCCCGGCGTAATCAAAAATAATCATTTTACGTGCCTGTCGCACCTTGATGGGATGAGCCGGGATTAGGCGGGAATCAAACGGTCCGTGACGCGTTATTGAAATTATTTTAGAAAACAAAACACAATGAAAAAAAGGAATGGAGTGCTGTCCAAAACTAAAGCACAATTTAATTTTAAAATAATGTTACAGGCATTTTTGAAGGCGTTAAAAATATCAAAATATCAAAATTTATTCACGTGAAAACTATACGACGACGTTTCGTGTTGCAACGACCGTGTACACAACGACACCGAGCATGTGTGAAGTGAACATAGCGAAAAAAAATTGTAGTGGCCATAAATAGGAAACTTACATTGTGGGAATTATATAAGCGTACATTATAAGAACCAGGTCAAGCCAGCTATTTTTAGAAGTGGAGATAAATCTCCACTTAAATGGGCTTAAATGTCTGTATCTGTTTTTATCCCCAATAAATGAAATAAAAAATAATATAGGAAGCGAACATTTAATTAGCAGACAATACAGGAAACAATCGTTTGTGGAAAGAAGGCCATTTTGAGAAGTAGACATTTTAGGAAACAGACAAAGCAAGCCTTAGCCCAATTGTCACCATAAAGTCAGCCTAAAGTACCTTACTCTATAATTAATGGACCCCCAACTAAAACCCCCTGTTAGTCGCGGGAAACTAATTTTACACGTACAAAGTCACGGGCATCCTCGAGTAAAATATAATGAAAAGTAATTTCAAAGCACTTTAGCCACAATATATGTTACTAGAAACGCTACTTAGCGCTCGCGGCACCAAACAAAGCACCTGCTTAAACATTCACGGCCGAAATAATCGATATCGAATTCATTTTGTATGAAAACATCAAGGCTTGTTAATCCAGACACGCGTCAGTGTGACCGGACAAGTTAGACAAAAAATAAGGCGAGCGACATTGCAGTGTGTACACTGCAGTGTGTATAGTGTGTACACGAGTACATTCAAGCCCTATTTACCACCCTCATGACTTTTTCCCAGTGCAGCTAGGAACCTGATTTTTTACAGAATACTTACAGCCCATCCAATGAAGACCAAATACTGCCTGTCAGGGGAAAAAACTCTTGAATAAGCGAATTTTGGCATAGTGTTAGGGAAAGCTGTTTTACCACACCACAACCACATACTAAAAGTAACGAGTTTGGGAGATGTACAGGTCCCTTTTTTTAGTTTTTCGTAAATAACTCGTAAACGGTGGCCCATAGCAAAAAATGTTCCATTACATGATTAGTCTGCATAAAATTCTCTACAAACAAGATTTTAGACTTTTTTTTCTGGGATCAATATTTAATGAGATATGGAGGGAAGAATCATTCCCTAAAGTCGAGTTTCCATTGTAAGTCAGCCCCTACATCAAACGGGCTCGGGTGTTTTTGTGAGTACCTCTTATAGTGAAGAATATTTATGCTGAGTATCAACAACTTAATTGTAACAGCTCTCGACTTAAGACTTTTTTTTTAATGTTCTGTTTTTCAGAATGTATTCAAGCGATTTGCTTCAAATTTTGAGATAATGTTCTTAATACAGATTTGCATCACCTCTCAAAAACAAATATTGGTTATTGTATAAATAAAGAAAAGAAAGAGATATTTTTTTTTTTTTTTTATCGAATCATTTTTGATAGGAAGTCCCGCCTGGAAAATTTAGATATTTTGGTACTAAGACCGATCAGGTGCCCTAGGTAAGACTGCTGGAGCTTGGAAAGCAATGGGGTCTTGTGTTGATGATTGGCAGGAAGTAACATCAAAATGAAAGTCCAAATATGGTTAGGGAGACCAAGAAATGCTTTTGGTCATTGAGTTATTATTAGTTAACTTTAATAAATTAACCATTTACCATTACCTACACAATATGTTTTGGTATATAAATACAAAACCAAAGGTTGCCAAGTAACATCTTTTATCCCAATAATGTCGAGAAACTCGTGAAACCTTTCAAAACTGTTAACTTTGACTTTGTTAGAAAACACTCAAAACTTTGTTAGTTGTGCAACCACAACCCGAGGTGAAAATTCGAATTTATTTAACACAAACTGCTAAAGCATTTTTACAAACGGGCAAACTTAGACAATTCGAACCAGACGCTGTTTATAAAATATTTAGGTACTTTCACGTGGTTTTGCACTAAGTGACAAATACGATCGTTGAACTCAGAACTGTTTGAATTTCCGTAGTTGAGCTTACTTGAGTTACTGTAATGGGCTCTAGGATCTTGCTAACTAACTAACTGTTGCCCGCGACGCCATTCGCGCAGAAAAATAAAACAGCCTCAGTGATAATGTAGCATTTTAATGGCGAAATAATTTTTGAAATCGATCCATTCTTTTTTGAGATTATTCATTACAAACATACAAAGAAGTGAAGCAGTCGTGAAGTGGAAGTCGTAAGAGGTGACTAATGGATGAGGGAAGGCGATGGGCTTGCAACCTGTCACGATTTTTTGAGGTTTTATATTTTTCTTTATTTTTATTTACAGAATTACGAGGGGCGTTCAATAAATTCTCAGTATGAGAAAGAAAACAAAAGCATACGATTAGTGTTTTATTTTTATTTTTCTATATATTCCCCCCCCTAAGATCTGTCAATTCGTTTTTTAAGCCACTCATAAAAATATTTTTTGTCTTTGGTGTCAAAACGCTCCATCATCGCTGCCTTCAACGCTTCATCATTAGAAAATCGCTGACAAGGAAGATCCATTTTAAGGTTGGGAACCAAAAAATAGTCGCTGGGAGCCAAGTCTGGACTGTACGGTGGGTGAGTAATAGTTTCGAACCCAGATACAAGAACAGCGGCCTTGGCAACATGAGCAGTATGCACAGGGGCGTTGTCATGAAGAAGCAGCACTCGTCTGGTCAATTTTCCCCTCCTCTTCTCTTTGATTGCTTCCCATAACTGGCGTAAAATGTTAGCGTAGTACTCTCCTGTAATATTTTAACCCTTTTCTTTATAATCAATCAATTAATAATATCCCTTCACAATCCCAGAATATTGTCGCCATGATCTTGCCAGCTGAAGAGATGACTTTGAATTTCTTGGCATGAGGTGTTCCTTTAACGTGCCACTGCATCGACTCTTGTTTGCATTCAGGGTCATAATGATGCACCCAAGTTTCATCTTCGGTAACAATTTGGAGGAAACCATCAAGGTTTTCACCACACAGCTCAATGAAGTCGGAACAACAAGCAACTTGCGTATGCTTTTACAACGGTGTCAACATTCGTGGTACCCATCTCGCACTAACTTTGGATATGTTAAGATGATCATATATCAATATAAATATTGTTTTTTTGTGCTATAGACCTAGCCTTTACTCGAACATCTTACAGTATAATTTTCTACATTTATTGAATGTTTTCTGGTGAAGTAGCTTCAACAGGGTCATCTTCTATGCCCTCCCTCCCACGCTTAAATTAATTTGACCACTTTTGGACAGTAGATAATGAAGGAGCGGACTTATGGTAAACTAAATTAATTTCTTCTTTAATAGACTTTTGATTTTTTCCTTTTTTCGTCAAGAATTTTATCACTGCTCAATGCTCCAATTTAATTAACATTGTAAAATCGCTCATCACGTTCGTTCAGCAGTAGCAGAAAAACAAAAGAACGTGTGGGCTTCAAATTTACTTTTTTTACTGTGAATGAATAACTCTTATCGGCCAGTATTAAGAAGTTTACTACTTAAAAAGGTTTGCAAGATACCAATACCGAGAATTTATTGAATGCCTCTCGTAACAACAAATCTTTCGGAGTTAGTTGTTGGTAATACAGTAGCTCTGCCTACCCTACTCTGGGAATGAAGGCGTGAAGGTATGTATGTAAGTAAACATACAAAAATACAAATCTTTCCTCTTTATAAAATAAATAATGCTCGTTTCTTATATTTAGAACATGGATAAATTTGGTAGATTTGAAACATTTTGTACATAGTAAAGCCAAGTTTGGACACGAAGTGCAAGGTTTGGTTACTTCGTGTTTCAAACTTAACATCAATCCGCGTTTTGAATATTGAAAGTTTATATTAGTTTTGGATGGTGCAATAGTTAATTTACTTTAAAATTTACATGAAGTACGCTATGCGGAGGTTATTACTTTAGCGTATGAAGTTGCACAAGTATGTTTGATACTGTTTGAGAGGTTTATTTTTGGTTAATTTATGAAAGAAATCTCATCAAAAATAACGAAGTACGATTTTTTCACCCTAACAGACACTAACTTGTTATCTTACTAATATTACAAATGCGAAAGTTCGGATATTATTGTTACTCATTCACGCCAAATCGGCTGAACGGATTGGAAAGAAATTTAGCACAGAGATATATTATTATCTGGAGTACTTATCAGACTACTTATTTGTTTCGGAAAATTGCATAATTCACCCGTGGGTTGACAAAATTACGTAATGTACGCGGAGAAGTCGCTGGCAGAAAGTGATAGTTTATAAAACTTGATTCATTTTAAATATTTTAACAAATAAATTGTTAGCATTATGAGACGAGTAAATTGGACAAGCCCTAATAAAAAATGCTTCAAAATCCACTACCGCTAGCTAAAAGTTTCACATACGCAGTTCATTTTTAGTGTACTATTTTAACATCTAGAATTCTTAACAATATTTTAATATAATTAAATAAGTACATCTTTAAGTTGCTTAAGTTACGTGTTTTCAAGTATCAAGATACTCGCCTAATATGCTGAAACGCCGTGAAAGTCGCTCAGGTAATTTATTACAGTTTTTAAAGCAGTAAGTAATAACTCATGCTGTCAAAAATTTCGCTTTTCTGTGTAGTAAAATACAGCTCCATCAAGTCTGAAAAAATACTATGTTAATTTTAATACAAGGATAAACCTGAACATAAAATACAGATTAAATGTTGATTTTAAATTTGTATTTGTTGTAAAACACGCATTTTTATAAGGCAATCGAGCATGTGGGTTACCTGATGAGGAGGAATCACTACCGCCCATAAACACCAGCAACTCCAGAAGAGTTGTCGGTGCACTGCCGGTCAATTAGGGAAATATAAGCTCTTTTCTTGAAGACACCCATGTCATAACTGGTGGGGAATACCGCCGAAGGGAGTTCGTTCCACAGTTTTACTATACGCGGCAAGAACTGCCTAGTGAAACGCATGGTGGAAGAACGCCGTTCATTAAGGTGATCTTGATGGAACCTGGCTTTACGACGACTAGTTCGATGGTGGAACTCAGCGGCCGGTAAAAGATTTGGCACTACGTATCAGATTAAAGGCAGTATTAATAAACTCATCTTGGCCAAAATCCCCGTCTCAAGGTACGTGAAAGTAAACGTCAGGCTATAGAAAATTGTCATTTTCGATGCATCTTGAGAAGAACATTAGAGTTGAGATTGGTTTATTAATACGGCCCTGAGACGTAGATAGTTTGTTATTATTACTTTCGTCACTTTTAATGACTGTTATTGATTGACACAGTATTCAAACTTAAAACTTTATTATTGCGAGGTTATAGAAAATATAAAACTTCAAATTAGTTACGTTTCTCTCAGAATATAAACTCAAGTAAATTGGCTCATACTTGCTTTTAAATATTTGTTGTACTTTCACCTAAACTTTGAAGTATTTTTCTATTTTGCAAGCAATATCAAAGGTCTCTCAGCTATTTAATTGCCTTTCGTTAAACTTTTAAATCGAGACGCCCACTGTTTTAAAATTCCCTTAGTTGATCCCAGCATTTAAATTAGAAGCACGTTACAAACAATATTCAAACGTCATATGTAATATTTTCTCGAAATCAGTAGCACTTCATAGCAATAAATTGGCAGAATATTGGTGAGCTCATATAATATATTATTGCTGGTCACTGTACTAGACAATAATAAACAATGCGAAATAGAGAAATAAATACCTACTTAAACCTTGGTCAGCTTAAGCACTGATCAGTGGAAGGTCACATCCTGGTCAACATTTTATTTAGATTTTATATAGAGCCTTATATGTTTTTTTATTAATACTACTACTAATTTGTAGAGTACGAGTCAACAAGTAAAGCATATTTGACGGATAAATTTAGCCCTTTCTCTATCTTATACTTAAAAATAGACTAGGATAGAGCCAACTTTAAATGGCAGTTAATTTACTCGTCGATTGTGAAACAGGCCTTTAGACTCCAAATGTACTGCCAACCCTGAGGACTAAGATAGGATGCTTCTAAGCTAGTAATTTCACCGGTTGTTTTTCCCCTACAATGTAACACAACAATGCAAACACGGATGCTTGGTGGTAGCGGTCTAAGCATAAGATGGTGGTAGCGATTCGGACGGAGCTTGCACAAGGTCTTCACCACCAACTAGTTTTTTTTTAAATACATTTTCGACCATGGATGCATTTTCATAAAATAAAAGTTTTTTTATTAAAATTACCTATCTTGAGTACGCAGGCACTAGCTTTATAGGCAGACACCAACTAGGGTACGCATCGTCAACATGGCCGCTGTATCAATATTGTTTACCGAAGTCGTTCTCGTCCCGTTTGAGCTCCTATTTTCGGTCCAAACATCCGTTTTCATCAGCAGTTCCGTCCCCTAACATGTCCCGGCGGGCGTCCCGGCGCAACGACAATTCATCTGTTGTTTCGGCCCAGCGACCCGCAAAACTGATAGCTTTCAAAATCGTTCCGACTGCTCTTTAAACAAAATACCCGACGTTAAAAAGATTTCTGTGAAAACGAGCGAGTAATAAACATTTTTATTTTTTGAAACTTTATTGGTTTTTTACCATTTGACTGCGTTTTTTATTGAGATCTTCTAAATATGATAATGATTGCGTTTAAACAAAGAAGAGCTTATTAGCGACCTAGATTTAAATATTTTGATCGTTATTACAAATTAATACTTATTGAAAAGTTGTTTTTGGGCTAGAAAGTATATTTTTGGGCCGTCTTTTCAATGTTCATTATAATTAAGTAAAACTGGTGAGATAGAGGTGAAATGATTAATGAAATGAAAATAACTCGTTCTCACTCTAGTTCTTTTACGTTATTTATCAATACTTTGTACTTTATGTCCAACCGAAGTAATAAGATACTGTTTCGATATTTAATACCATACCTACGTCATTAAGTTCTTCCAACAAGCGAATGTCTATGGGTCACAGTTTCCATTTACCATCAGGTGGCCTGTGTGCTCGTTCGCCTTCTCTATGACATACACAAAAAAAAGAGCACCAGTTTTTATTTTCCGACCAACACTCTTTTGGCCAGTATAATTTTCAAAAATTGCGTTTTTCTTTTTTCATTTCGCATATTTGTGTAACTACACTGCGGGCGCGTTTCACGTTCACTACACTTCTGCACTCAAGTGTATTTACTCTCAGGTATAGTTTTCCTGTTATTCTAGCGTCTTCAAATATTACACCAAGATTTCAACTACTGCGGAAGTTGATTTTCAAAACAACAGTTTTTTAAGTTCACTTCACAATAAAACACTGACTCCCAGATTATTAATAAAATAAATGTATGAACGCATAAGTTAAAACCTGATCCTGGGATATATTCGATTTTCGTATTCTGTCTTCGGGTATATTAACTATTCCTTTATTTCCCATCGAGCTGAGGTTTTAAAATGCGATGACGAAATAAAGAAATACCTTCGCATCACTACATAGTATAAAACAAAGTCGCTTTCTCTGTCCCTATGTCCCTTTGTATGCTTAAATCTTTAAAACTACGCAACGGATTTTATTGCGGTTTTTTTAATAGATAGAGTGATTCAAGAGGAAGGTTTATATGTATAATAAGTTCTGGATCATGAACGGGTTTTACAGAAAACTTACATTAACCGAAGCGAAGCGAGGGCGGGTCGCTATTCATAATATTGGTAAACTTATAAACCTTACTTAATGTATCAGTGTGACATCCACTGTTTATTAATATTGCTTAGGTAGATTACCGCAGACTATCACGACACTTAAAAAAATAAGTGTACACAAAGAAACAGTCTCGAAACACACCGTTTGGCATGACCAGACCCCTGTAAACGCCCTAATGCCTACACAATTCGTTTTATTTTTGCTTAACCCAGTGTTCAGTCCTCGACCGCGATAAATTGGGCATAGCGATACCATTTCGCGGCCACTGGGTTTTACTGGCTCATAAACTTGCGACCACTTGCCTACTCAACTAAGTACCTTACAAGTTTTCAACTCTATTTGTTACAACCTAAGGTTCAAAAGCGGTAGACTCCGGACCATACATATAACCGTCCCTCCACAAGTGGGTGATGAAAAAACGGTCAAATGAGCGTATGACATACAATTTATACAGGGGGTTTCAGAGACGTCTAAGTAACAAAGTAGGGCGTGTTTTTTGTTTACTTTGTAAGCAGATGTAGCTTGTACGTTGATTAAGTTGGCTGACGGAGTCAAAAGTTTTTCCCAATTGAAGAGACTTTGTTGTTTGGTTTCCACGAACTGGACCGGGTGTGTAAACATTGGATTAAGAAGTAGCGGGGTAGGGAATAGTTGAAAGGTCTAAAGGGCTTTTTACACCTTCCTAAATTAGTCACTAACAAGAGGGAGGCCGCAATACGTTAGAGACGTATGTAGATATCTCCATCTCGTTCCAACGTATTGCTGCGTCCCTCTTGTTAGTGACTAATTTAGGAAGGTGTAATAAGCGCATTAGGGATACTTTGCTCTGTACCACAGAGGGCCCTGCCAAGACGCACTACGCTGACTTGCGTTTCTGTTCGTTCCGTTTTCAAACCAATCACGTCAACGGTAGATGACGTGATACGAAAAGTCACGTGATCTACCAGTGACGCGATTGGTTAAAAACGAAACGAACAGAAACTCTACTCAGAGTAGTGCAGCTTGGCAGGGCCCCCTGTGGTACAGAACTAGCGAAGAGGGAATGAGAGAGCAAATTGAAATCAACTAAGAGTAAGTGGAGACGTGTTGACTTTTTGACAGACATACCTTTACCCGAATATTGGCGACCGTTCCCGTCTACGTTTATCCTTTGAAACAACACTATAGTGCCCGGCCGTTAGGAAGTCAATCTTGACAGCTGTCATCAGAGTACAATTTATAACCTATTCTTGGGTTTGAGGTTATATCTTGTACTGCAATGACAGATGTCAGGGTTGACTTTTTAACGGCCGAACACTATAAGTACCTATTGGTTACCGCTGTACTCAGAGACATTTAAGAGACAATTAATTAGTTTCTTTTTAGGGTTCCGTACCAAAATGATACAAAAAGAACCAAAAGACTTATGGGTATCGGTCTGTCTATCTGTATGTCACAGAAACTATAAAAGCTATCAACTTAAAATTTGGCGTAGTGGTATAACATGCTTGCCCACATCTGTTGTTAGCAAAAAAAAAGAGAAATTATTTTTCTAAATATTTGAAAAGGGGTCTAGAATGGGGGGGGTTGATAAATGAAAGTGATTTGACTATTGCAAACGGAGTGTCATATGAAGGGGCTCAGTCTGCATATCTCAAAACGATTTTTCCGTGATACAAATATTTTAGCGTATAGCAAAAATTTACAAAAAATTACAGTTTAAGTATAAATACTTTTATTTTATTCAAAAAATAAAATGGAGTTGTCAAACGTTAGTTTTGGAAAAATATCAAAAAACATTAAAAAAAAAATATTTTGCATAGTTAATAAAGTCTTTCCAACCATATTTATCTTAAATACGGAACCCTCGGTGCGTGAGTCCGACTCGCTTAATCGTCATTAATTGAGTGCGGCCGTTGGACACTTAAGAACGCAATTTTAAGATCTTACGTTTTTAATAAATCTATTAATTATTCGTGTTCATTTTATTATTGTACAGAGGGGATTTCATTTGGTAAATGATTTGAGGCTGCACAGTTCCAGGTAGCAGAGTTGATAGAGCAACTAGTCAGACTTTGATAGTTCATCACACGAGCCTTTATACAGTGTGGTTCTGCACCTTAATTCTTCAGTGCTTGCATAAAGCCTCAGTAATTAATATATCACAATTTTAATATGTTTTACTTTAATTTCTTATGTTTTAATTTATTAGACTAGTTATAAGCACAACAATTGCAGCACAGTTACTGTCTAATCTAGAATATAACTCTTACTCTCGTTTCAGGATGTAGACTAAACCTAACTTTAAGAGATTCTTTGTTTTTTAATACTTTGTAATGTCTCTATTATCTGTTATTTTCCCCAATATATTAAAAAAAATCAAAAAAAAATATTGTCTTCCCTACATCGTGGTACGCTTATAACTACACACATCCATAATCTTTACGGCCACGTCATCAAACATTCTAACTTTACGAGTATAGGGTGGTTTTATTAAAAATGCCGCGCCGCGGCATACCCAGGCCGTTAGAATACAGGAAATGTATATTTTAGACAACGTTAACTTTGATAGAAGGTCAAGGTGTTTCGTGAATTTATGTATACCATGGGAATTGTTTGAAGGTTCGGTTCCTAACAAGTACTACTGAAAACGCTATTTTTTTATCACACGATTTTATTTATTAGGCAAAGGCCTCCCTCCCTTCCTCCCACGTAGCCCTATCTTGGGCAGTCCCCCACCAGTCTTGATTGAAAGCATCCAGCATATCTCGCTAACGTTGCCTTGATTTATTTATAAAATTATTAAATACTGACACACTATAGTGATTCGTCTAGATCTTAGATCTAGATTTAATATATTTCATGGAAACCGTGCTATTAAATATTAATTTAATATTTCAATTCATGTCAATGAAATAAAAACTAACCTTATTAATAACCCATTATAAAACAGTTTTCATTATCCATTAACCTACCGCCAAACAGCAGTGTTCGCATCGTTGTGTTCCGATTTGGGGATAAGACAGCCGGTGTAGTGACTAGCATAGAGGTATTCCATCTAAGTACTCAGGGTTGGCAACGCATTTTCAGTCTTAGGCTTGCAGTCTTGTGAATGCGAATGTCTATGGGTCTCAGTTCCCACTTACCATCAGGTGGCCTGTGTGCTCGATTGCCTTCTCTATGCCATTAAAAAAAAGCGTCATAAGAATACAATATTATAATAATATTGTTCTGTCACATTAAATTGCTCAGATTCCCGTTAATACAAATGTGTTTTTAGACTCGTGAATGCAGTACGTTTTTATAACTTGCGACTCGCTACCATTACAGAAAGTGCCCACCCTCGACTACCTAACCCCCTGTGTATCGATTTGAACGTGCACCGGAAATATACAAAATCCTCGGCATATGCGGAAAAGGTATAAAAAACTTTTTCCAATGCACCTCACGTAACACAGATTACAAAAAAGGCCAAGCGCGAGTCAGATTCACTCCCTGGTGTTGCGTAGCATTACACAATAATAATTGGTAAAGTTTAATAGTGAAGAATACAATTCCAACCAGCTAAAAGAAAGCATTAAAGCAGTCTAAAAATGGCTCTAAAAGGGTGACCGCTTAAAAACGTCGAAATGATTTAACAGCATTTTTACTATATAGCAGCTCTACGGTTCATTGCGTTATTTTCTTTACCTGTAGAACTGTAGAACTCATTATTTCATATCTTTAGTAAATCTGCCTTAATTAGCTCACGTTATACCCTAGTTGCGTATTACGCTTTAGACAAAACAATAAAACTAAAACGATTAAATGTTAATTAAAAAAGTACCGTTTGAGCACGTAACCCTAAAATATATCGGTGACATGCGTCCTAATTTGTTTTTTTTTCTAGTCATCACTTCGATTTTTCGCTCTCAATCGGTTAATTTGTCTGAATTTTTCATAAGTTAGATTTTTTTTTGAAAACTTTTCAGTATTGTTGTAGACGATCCTAACCTAACCTTTAGGTCTGCGTCTGTATTCCCAGAATCATACAACCTTGATGTTTTCAAGGCAAGAGTGAATAGGCATTTTCTGGGTAAGCGCACCTTCGACCTCATCGTCACTTAACATCAGGTGAGACGGAGGTCAAACGCAAACCCATTATAGTTAAAAAAGGTTATATTTAAATATTTTGAAAATTTAATGTAGTCAGAACAAAAATACAATTCTAACTTGTGAAATTTCGGCCAAATAATGAAACGATTAGGACCTAAAATTCGACCGTTTGATAGGTTACCGAATATCAAACCAAAATAACAGAAGTCGAAATACCAGTTTTCCTGTTTTTTAGCCGCCCCGTTCAACTTAACTGGACAACAAATTACTGGAATAGCCACTTAGCGGCACAAATACCCCCCTCCCTCCCCCTCGTTAGCTCATACCGGAGTATATTTGTATTAACTCTGAGTAGGGATCGTAATACACTATTAAGTCGACGTTAAGAGCTATAATAAATATGGTTTTTATTTGTACCGCATTAGGAGCTACGAGCTTAATTTATGCTCAAATAAGACCGCGTTCACATCTGTTAGAACCAGTTGAAGTATTTGCTACATCTTGTAATCGCCTTTACATCAGCTGAAACCTAAAACTCTCGGCCATGTATATACAATCCTGTACAAATTAGTTAAAAATGTAAATAAATATCAGAGGACAAATCTAGAACAAATCGACTCCAAACACTATAGGTAGACAGCGAGAAACGTTCTTGCTTGTATAGACAAATACGTAATTAAATACATAGAAAGCTTCCAAGACTCAGCAACAAAAACTAGCGCTCATTGCACGAGTACTTGCTCTTTTCGGAAGTCGAAACTGGCTTCCTAGTCAGGATCCAGCTAAGATAATCACGGAGTTTCAAACATATGACAATCGCTATTGACATTCAATAAGCATTGTCACGCGTGTGCCTTATTTTTGTTGTTAAATTATTTGTTGGCTTAACCACTATCATAGTATGCATAGAATAGTAGTTCATCTTCAACCAATGTATATACTCGTATACCACAAGTAAACTCAACAGGACGGACTGAGCCGGTTCCAGTCGGGGCGGTCCCGCCGCCGCGTTTGGTTGGTTGCGTGCGTATCAAGTATTGACCGATGCAATGCAAGAATGTCTTCGTAAAAGTCGTATATGGACAACCCTAGCGCTCATGGTAATAGGTAACAGAAAGACTAAAGTTCTATTTATACTGTGCCGTATACTCGTAGAAAGACTGCACGTGCGTTACCTATTCATTCAGCGCTATTTTCTCTTCAATTCTTGAAGTAACATCCATCGAATATACTTTTAAGTAATGTAAAGTAGTAAAGTAAAGTGTTTTTTATCTTTATATAGTCGCTCCCGCTGTCTGTACCTACGCTTAGTTCTTTTAAACTGTGCAACGGAATTTAATGCAGCAATATATAGTGATTCGAGAAGAAAGTTTTCTATTCATAATGAGATTTTTTATCCGAAGCGAAGCGAGGGCGGGTCACTATAGTAAAACATTATTACAAAAGCATCCAAGATTCACAATTTTTAAATTGCGTAGAATATACGGACTCGCTGAAGGAGCTAACAGTTTTGTCGCGGGACAGAGGTACCGTTCGCACCGGTTACATATGCAAGTAATTGGCACGTGAACCCGCCACTAAAGCACATTATAAACCAACTTCAAAAACGGAGGAGGTTCTCAGTTCGTCGGATTACTCGAACATGCTGGACTAATTTAGAAAATATTTTTTTTTGTTTCAAAAAGCATACTTTTCAGGTGGTCCCATTGTCACCAGGTCAAGTTCTGATCATGGGATCCTGTAGAATTCAATGAAAACTATTTAATTATTTAAGCACACCACACAGTGATTGAGTATTTCACTAAGTATATATAAATATGTTTATCGTTGCCTAGTATGTGCAAGCCCGAGGGTTCATTTGAGTTTGGTGTGTGATCAGATAATTCAATTTGAGTGGGCAGGCCTCGCTAGCCCAGCCTAGCCTTGAAACGGTTTTGTAAAAATATGGTGTAACTCAATTGGCTTTTTGAAACGGCATTTTTTTTTGCATTTCTACTTAATTTGTACTATTGGTTTTTTGGCTGGATGTTACACCTTCACGATAATTTGATTGTTCCGGAGTATAAGCGGGATGGTTTTTAAAGGTTTCATTCCAATTATACAAGATAGAATGTAGGTCAGTAAAGTCATAAAGTACGGTCGACGCCAGATGTTGCCGTCGTTAGATAACCCAACAGTTGTATGAGATTATAATAGATTTGGTAAAAGACTCATTCCTCATTCCTCGTTTAAACCTATCTGACAGTCTGCTCCCAATAATAAGTTACCTGTAATTAAGGCCAAACTAGGAGGTATATCATGTCTTAATTAGTAAGTTTTATTTTTGTTCAGACGTAATTATATTTTTTCTTTATGTTCACATTTTTCTAGTGATAGAGTTTTTTTGTGTCCCTTTGTAAGTGTATTTAAGCTTGAAATTATGTTGAATTGTTTAAGATACATATTTACGTAATTAAAAATATTGATAAAATAAAAATGTAGCATTTGATTTAGAATCGACTTCATTATATGTCATTCTTAAAGAATACAATACATATTATATCTGTTTATTTGTGGGGCACAAAAAAGGTGGAATATTCCAAATTAAAATAAAATTCTTAGCACAAAAGTGAGCAATATCTCGGTTGTAGATAAAAACGTACAACCAAAGGGAAATTTAACGCTGCGATAATTTATAAAAAGGGATTTCGTCAGATAACGAGATTTGGATTATTTCGCTGTTACGGCATTAAGTCGATGGAATGTATTTTTATGAAGTAAGATTTCATTTAGATACGAATTTTACTGATAACATTCTATAATTCAGCTCATTCCTTTACAATAAAATGAATTATATATAAATGTCATGGTAATCCCACTGGTTTACATTATAACAACTCTTTCTCCCTCTCTTCTTCTACCCATTAGGTTTTTTCTCCGGAGGACTTGGGCAAATTAAAAACAGAACAGTAGTCCATCTCCGGCCATTTTGGGGCCATTTCTACCTACGCACACTGACGTGGGGTCGTCCGAAAAATCCTTTTTTTTTTCATTTATATCAAAATCACAGTATGATTTGATCTATGATTTAAAATTACCAACAATGTAAATATAGTTGCACCTTGTAATGTATGTATTAAAAGTAAATTCATTTATATCAGCCTAACACATAAGAAAAACACCTTAACATTATTATCATCAACAGGCTTCGTCGAGACGTTTTATCAGGAATGATCACCGGAAACACCCTTCGTCAAATTCTCTTAACACTAACAAAACCAATTTCATAATTTTATTTATTCGTCATCATTATAAATAAATTAAACGAATCTAAACCTTACCATTGTTCGAAGATGGCCTACTGGTTTATTTATACTGTGGCTAGGGTTCAAAACAGATTTTTCCTATAATGGACTTAATGGTGCTCTCCCGCGCAGATACGTACCTACTTGACGAGCAGAGTTTCATCGAGCGTAACTATCTACAGGCATACAGGGCATGCTCGACGTTGCATCTAAAAGTTCGCGCACAATTTACGACTTATCATTGCAAACTATCGAGAAAAAGGTTGTCACTGCTTTGTATTGTATTTTTTCGGTTAACATCTTGTTCAATCTAGTTTACGTTTTGTTTCACGACGCGTATTAGTATGACGGCGCGTGTGGTTTTGTATAGTTATGGTCTTGCTCACTCTGACGTAACTTGGGCACTGGGCTACTTCAAAATCATAGTTCGAACGTTACGCTTGCTCCGTCACTTTCTCTCGACTTCGGTACGATTGGCGAGTGATAGGAACGGAGTATCCATAACTACTCTTGTTTTAGACTTTGCTTGTAAAACTGGGTGGTGAAGCATGGTACACCGTGAGCGTAATACTTAGATTCGCTTCTGGCCATGGCTCCACGTGACACCTGTAACGTTGACAGGGATTTGATGATAACACGATAATTTGTGAACCATCTAGAAAAGGCTTATGGTTTTCCTTGCCCGACTACCCTCGCCTACACGCAAGTTCGACCACCATGACGCTCCCTTTACCCAACGATGAAGTGGAACTTACAAGAATATTTAGTGTAAAACTTGGTCTTGGACCGTTAAACTGTTTTTTTTTTAAAGCTACATATTAAAGTTCAAGCGGGATGGTTCTAAGCCAGGTTTTAAATGCTTTTGTCGTGTTATCGTATTGTCAACGTTACGATAGCTCTTATTTACTCGATAGTAATGGCGGCCGAGTTAAAACCATTCTAAAACACATTGAAAGCAATATTGTTTTACCGCGTAGTACTTAGGAGGACCATGCTGTTCATGAGTATCAGCTCTGAGGCGCTACTCCATATCTCTGTCACTCGTCATTCGAGACTAACTCGAGAGAAAGTGATTGACCTAACTTAACTTCGAACTTCGATTTTCAAAGTAAGCCTTCTAAAAGCAAAAGTCACAATTACGTTAAATTGTTTGAATCTGTAGTATGTTCTGAAGTACTGTGGCGTTGGCGTCATTGTCTTATTTACCCTATAGTTAAGTACTTGAATAGTTATATCATAGAAACATAAAACATTATGCTCCTACATTATGCCCAGTCAAAAATGAATATAGATTTCATCCAACGACCATTCGACCCTTAATACAAACGACGCCATTTTGTTTCGCAAATGGCCATGAGGAATCGAACTTCATTCAAACAGAACCGAGGCATTTATCAACGTCACGATGAGAAATAAACGGAGCGTACTTAATTCATTTATAATATCCAATGATAACCTTAACCTTTGTCGAGTGGACGTGATTTAGAGGCGGAAGAACACTAAACGTTTATATTGTTACTAGGAATATACGTGTTTTTGAATATTCGAAGCAATGGCATTGAGTCTCGTGATATAGAAGCATGAAAATAGCATTGAAGAAATGGTTGACAATGCCTTGAGTTAAAAAGAGTTTAGACACTTGTCTCTCAAGATGGAAAACTACCCAGCGTATGTATAATTGGTAGTGATATGATAATATGTAGTGAGATGTAGGTAAGTATGTATTTAAACACTGTACAAACAAAACAGATAATAATAAAGAGAAGATGTAGTGAAGAGGGACGAAACACATGACTAGAAAAGTAAAGTATGAATTCATAAGAGTAGACGAAGCCTCAAAAGATGTCATGTCAAAAGCTGATAATTAAGTAAAAGCAGGAGAAATGTAGTGCCAACCCTACCTATTTTCGGACAACCCCTAAGAACTTTTGACTTAATTCACTTGTCGCAAATTCTCGAATTGTTTGTTTTATCCAATGAGAGTTTTCGTATAGAGTGTAAAAATTTAAAGTAACTTTGACATGGATCTTCAATAAACTGACCCATCCCTAACTATACATCCGTTTTTCTCTAATCCAAGGTCGTTTCCCGGACAGCTAATCCGATACAAAAGTAATCCAGTGACTACCGGCCTTGTGTTCCGGAACTTTCCCCATTCGCTTCCAATATTGCCCCGTGGTAGTTCCAATGCACTGAAAACTTTTACTCACGTATATACAATGTTTTGATTTACTATTTAGGATGTAAAATATGCAGTTTAGTGTAAAGTAGGATACAATGGTTTATTTGAACGCAATAGTTTTAGTTATGATCCCCTTGAATCATCGACAGTCATTTTTGATCGAATGTATAATTACGTCGAAACCTGTTTTTGTTTTTTGTTTTTAGGTTATCTTAAGCATGGTAGAGTGTGGTCACCTATTAATTATAACTCCTGTTACGGCAAAGGAAAATTCGACGAAGTAAAACAAATGAAAAGAGTGTCGGTGATCCACGGGTAGACCAGTCTTGTGTGGTTCTTTATCGAGTGGCGTTTTCATTGTTGGATCTGTACCTATTTTTTTTTAAAACACGGTTTTTACATTATATTATTAAATTCTGTAGTTTAAGCCTAACAGGAAGTCAGGTGAAAAGATTTTAGACCAAACATTGGACACAACTATTTTATGCGTTTCATAGGGATACAAGTTTTTTTTGTGGCATAGAGTAGGCAAACGAGCAAACAGGCCACCGGATGGTAAGTGGAAACTGTGACCCATAGACATTCACATTCACAAGACTGCAATCCTAAGACTGCAAATACGTTGCCAACCCTAAGGACTAAGATGGAATGCCTCTATGCTAGTCATTATGCTGCCTTATCCCCAAACCGGAACAGAACAATGCGAACACTTCGGTCGTTTTAAATTTCAGTGATGGTAGAACCTTGTGCATCGTCCGTTCGGATCGCTTCCACATCCTTCATCCTATCGCCAAGCAGCAGTGTTCCCATTGTTGTCTTCCGGTGTAGGAACACAACAATTGGAACACTGCTGAAGTTACTAGAATACAAAAATTCGGTTTTAGTACTCAGGGTTGGCAACGCATTCGAAATCTTAGGGTTGCAGTTGAGATTGTAGTATCATCAGATGGCATGTGTAACAAGGGCAAGCCTTTGCCATTAAAAAAAAATAACTATCAACAACGCATAGATCTACTGTTAAAATACAGTGAAAAACAATTCAATACAAATACTCTTTATTAAAAACAACAATAAGCGTGGAAAAGTTCAATTCAAATTTAAGTAAAAATAACTCGTTTCTATTGAGACATAACTAGTGATCGTTATCAACGTGCTGTATTGGTAGCAAAGCAAAGACAAATACACAATTATTTTAAACATTATATTATAAATTTCATTATTTATTTTATATATTATTTATTTTGGGAGAGGGCTATGTCCAGCAGTGGACGGAATTGGGCTGATGATGATGATGATGATATTTCATAAATTATGAGATTTATATGTATACAAATTTATAATCACTTATCTTTTTTTTATACAAAATAAACAACTAAAATTTGTTCAACAGATTTAGCTGTCAGTCGTTCACATCGACTAGAAAATATCCATTTTAATTTACTAAACGACCTTTCCACTTTAAGTCTTTAATATAGTGCACGCAATTATTATTGACGCCCTCCGGCATATCCACCTCTTGCCTTTTATAATTTAATGTAGAATTTATTTTAGAAACAAAAGTGAGTATCCAATTTTATTCTTTTTTTCTGCCAACCCTTTGCTCCGAAAAATGCACGTCGATAACTATCACTAGACATAACATTCTAATGGTGTTTGGATTATTAAAGTCTTTGTGCTAACTTAAAACATTTTATAACCGAACTTACATAAACACTTTAGTTGTTATCTACCGTAATTATCTGTTATCGTGTTGAGTCAAGTTATTTGAAACAAGAATAAGTAATTACTGAAACAACTGGGCCCGTTGTTAGGCGATTTGGTCCAAATTCAGTAAAACTCTTAACTAAGTTTTGGGTAGGAGTTTAAGGTTTCTAGACTAGCGAATAAAGCTACAGACATAAATCATTGTTTCGTCAGATAATGTACCTCTAGAGTCCTAGTTAACAAGTAACAAGCATTCCCCCCCCCCCCCCCCTGATATTTATTTATTTACGTGTCTTGTTTTTCATTTGATTTTGCAAAGCAATGCGATTTTAATTACCTTCGACTTCAATGGCATCGTCTAATTAATATGTCTTATTAATGGACACAAAAGTGTTTTACTTTCATTGAATATTTGAATCACAATTTAACTTTTCAGGTTTAAATTTAAAAATCATTTCTTTTTTAACTGTTTAGTGATCATAATTATGCTGTTATATAGTCCCACATCTCAATGAATAGCAAACCATAGAACATTTCAAGCTCGCCGCAAGCAACGCCGCAGAAAAATCATAGTCATATAATATTTGAACCTAAATGTGCTTCGTCATAGTCGCCCTACTGTCCTAATCTAGATATATTATCGCCACCCTTGAAATAGGTACCGTTTAGGAGTTCCGGTGGACCTCTGTGGTCGTCATCATCAGGTCCACTTCACCAAATAGTACTTTCTAAGAGCTTATGCACGAGTTACAATGAAAAACACCGAAGTCGCTATAGGTTATCATATTTGAGGAGCTCTGTCGATTCCTCATGGACTCCATCATTAGATCTTCATTTTGATAAGAATGAGACCAAACTGAAAGTATAAGCATTCGAATGAAAAAAAAAGTTATCGAATCGGTTCATAGACTTTGGAGATGTGAGGTAACAGGAAAAATATATTTGTATAGAGGCCCTGAAATCCGTTCGTCATGAACAAACAAATATTGCTTGTGACATGTTATCGTATAGTCAACGTTATAATAACTCTTATTTACTTGAAAATAATGGCGGCCGATTAAAAAGCTATAGAGACTCTGAATTCCGTTCGTCACCATCGTGTGTTTCCCTCGCCATAAACAAATATGGCCGTATCATCCTACAAAGATATTGAATTACACAAAATGTGTACTTACAAAATATTTACTTAGCTCTTTTGTAATCTGAGACTCAACGTTTGTTTACTAAAAAACTCTCGAGAGTTTATAAAAGGCATCATATTGCAACGGTGCCTCGTAATCTCCCTTTGAATTCAGCTTAGATGCTCACAATGGGATCTGAATTCTAAGGATTATTAAGATCCGTACGCCTTTTTGTAAGCCATAAGGTAATCGGCTGTCAACCGTTTCTCATTTGTTGGCATTTTTCAAAACGCATGCGAATTGTGCTTTAAATAATTGCTGGGTTGAGACAAGCGTGAATTTGAAAGGTCATCTAAGAATTTTTTACGAGTTCTATCATGTTTCATCATTATCATCATCATGTCAGCCGAAAGACGTCCACTGCTGGACATAGGCCTCCCCCAAGGCTTTCCACTCCGACCGGTCTTGTGCTTTTCGCATCCACCGCGGTCCCGCGATCCTGACGAGGTCGTCACTCCATCTTGTTGGAGGCCTACCTACAGCTCGTCTTCCGGTCCACGGACGCCACTCCAGAACCTTCTGACCCCATCGGCCATCAGTTCTGCGAGCAATGTGCCCCGCCCACTACTGCCACTTCAGTTTAGCTATTCTTCGGGCTATGTCGGTAACCTTAGTTCTACTGCGGATATCATCATTTCTGATTCTATCACGCAGAGAAACCCCGAGCATAGCCCTCTCCATAGCCCTCTGAGTGACTTTGAGCTTCCTTATGAGGCCCATTGTTAGCGCCCATCATGTTTATTGTAACTTAAATAAAAAATAAAGAGTCCAGTTGACTCTGTGGTAAAATTAGGCAAGAAATTAAGCGTGAATTTGTAGGAATTGCAAATAAATGTACTGATGGAATACCATAACAATTTTCACAGTTGTAGATACGAGTCGGTTATGGCAAAAAACCTTGATGAACGGTTAATACAATAACAATAATACTTAATTAATGTTATTTTAATTATACATACATACAAACATGCAATAATTCGCGCCTTTTTCCCGGTGGGGTAGGCAGAGACCACTTCTTTCCACCTGCTACGATCCTGACAAATGTCTTTCGCTTAGACAAAACTAAAACAAAGTTGTTGTTATAACTGATTCCACTAATTCTCGAAGTGATAATATTTGAATAACCTTTTAAAACTCCTACGAATTCAAGATCAAATAAACTTAGAAAGAATCCCTGAAAGCCCAGGGCGGTGCTAAGTTGCTTGTTACAAGGAAAATTTATTCCGAAATGTCTCCATTAAGCGAAGTTGACTCGACAAGTTCCCATTTTACATATTTTTCCTTTGTAAAAGAATGATATTAGATGTGGAGCGATTTTTATTAAAATTCACAGAATTTCTAAATCGCGAGCCAAGACAAGAAGAAGTTTGGTTATTATTAAGCAAGGAATAAGCAGGTTAACAGTGCTACCAGAGTAGTTTTTTAATTTGGTAAACTAGTCTACTTGCATCAACGCACAGCCAAAACCGCTCAACCTAGGGTCTTGACACTTGCATGGAATATTCCTTGGATACACTAAGAAGGGATTTTTGGAAATTCATCCCCTAATGGGTTAAAATTGGGGAAAACGAATTCTACGCGTACGAAGCCGCAGGCGTCCTCTATTTAGTTAGACATAATAATCGTTAACTGATTAAACAAAAACGTAGACTTCAAGCAAACCTACTTTCAAACGTAAAATTCTGTACCTAACAAAAACAGTAATACACCAATATTAAAATAATTAAGTAGGTAATTTCATATCTTTTTACGAATAAATAATATCCCTTTCTTTTTATAACTAGGTAGTTGGATATTAGTTTAAGTCAACTAAAGTCAACAACGTCATCCTTTGTTTTTAAACAACTTCAAAGGAGGAGTTTCTCATGTTTTAACAGTTTAATTTCAGATTTACTGTCTGTCTGCATAATTGAACCTTTATTAAGATGTATTTCTGATGCCGCTTTAACAACAAATGCTAAAAAACAGAATTAATTCAATATCTAAGGGCGCTCCCATACAACAAACGCGATTCTTTTGCCGTTTTTTTGCTCAATGTTAATAACGGCAACACAAACACTTGAAATATTCACAGAATATTTATTTGTATAATTACTTTAAAAATAAATAATTAAATTAAAATATAATAAAAACTTAACGGGAGCTCCCATACAATGAACGTGATTTTTTTGAGGTTTTTTGCAAATGTTGTATAGATAATGGTACCGAACCCTTCATGCGCGAATCGGATTCGCACTTGGCTGGTTTTTTAAGCAACACTACACTTCCCATATTGTATCAATATTTTTTTATGTTTTTATTTCTTTGCGTTGTCGAGACCAGTTCACCCGAATAAAAGTACTATTACAGTGTAAGGTCATTTTGAACATTCATACATTGAACCCACTTATCGACATTAAAATAAACGAATTCATTTTATCATTTATTTACTCCAAATGTGTCTGACTTTCAGTAACATGAGGTCGGTTTGCCCTTGAAATATCGAAACTTATTTCATAGTTTCACTTCGCCGAATTTCCAATTCATCGACAGGCGTTCCCAAGTGCAGGAGCCTTGTTTTTTTGTGGTCACAAGTCTAACCTAACCTAACCTACGTAACGAATGCTTAAGTTAACCTGAAAACTACGAGTATGAGGGTTCAGCCTGGGCGGAATGAATGGAGAGCCACTCGACCGCCCGCCTGCCTCGGCGGCGTCCCCACTCATCATCATCATCATCATGAGGATTCAGCAGAAATTAGCTTTCGATGAAATACAATTCGGTGAAATGACACATTCGAAATGTTTGTCGATATTTAGAGGGTTTCCAATTAATTGCCGCTCAAACATTTTTTTATTTAATTTGATTTTGATTAACTTGACAGACTGTATCTATAATAGTAAACCCAATTTATGAGTTTCAAGCCACTAATCTGAAGTTAAAACATTAATTTTATTGGACAATTCGAAGTGAAGTTAAAATAATGAGTTCTTAATAGATGTAAACAATAAAATAAATGCCGGTTTAAAACGGCTATTAAATTGTATTGAAGTAAATTCCAAATTAATTTACGATGGGCTTAAAGTATTTAATAGTATTTCTGTGGTATTTATTGTCGAAGTGGATAATTAATGTGCTGGTTTGAATGTTAAGTATTTTACCCTCTTAACAATTAATTTATCTTCGGCGCGAAACAGGTGATAAATTATTATAGATGATTGTTTGACGCTGTTTCATTGGTTCTGCAACTGTTTCATCTGTATTCATCCAGATTAATAACGAATAGAAACCTAGGGCCGTAGCCAACGTGCGAACGCTTCTAAAGTTTTTCTTTTCTATCACTCAAAATTTATGGAATAAATAAATAAATAAATAAATAAATATCAGGGGACAATGTCACACCAATTGACCTAGTCCCAAACTAAGCTCTAGGCTTGTGCTATGGGTACTAGACAACGATATAAATACTTATATAGAGAAATATTATATTTAAATACATAGAAAACATCCATGACTCAGAAACAAATATTCGTGCTCATCACACAAATATCTACCCTTACCGGGATTTGAACCCAGGACCGCTAGCTTTGTAGGCAGGGTCACTACCAACTAGGCCAGCGCGTCGTCGGAATGACAGTTGACCACGTGGTTTATCGTAACGCACAAGAATGTCATCCGATACATTACTAGTGATAGAAAAGAAAAACGTTAGTAATGTTTGTATCTTTGGTAGGCCCTCGTGAATGCAACCATTGCGATGCTACTCTAACTAGAGCAAACTTGGTTTACTCAGTAGTAATATCATTATTCACTATGTCATTATTTGTGACGTTAGAGAAGATTAAGCATATATAGCATATTTGCGGGTGGTAGGACCTTGTGCGGGGTCCGTCCGGATCGCTACCACCATCTTATCCATTAACCTACCGCCAAACAGCAGTGTTCGCATTGTTGTGTTCCGGTTTGGGGATAAGACAGACGGTGTAATGACTAGCATAGAGGCATTCCATCTTAGTCCTCAGGGTTGGCAGCGCATTTGCAGTCTTAGGCTTGCAGTCTTGTGAATGCGAATGTCTATGGGTCACAGTTTCCACTTACCATCAGGTGGCCTGTGTGCTCGTCAGCCGTCCCAATGCCAAAAAAAAAAAAAATATGCTTCCATTTGTGGCTTCAAGTTTAAACAGGAATTGCGCTAATGTACAAAAAACGTCTCTATCATGATCAAAACATCTTCAGTCTGCGAATTCTAGGTCTAGCTTATTACCAGCCTTGGGCCGTCTTCATTACAGACCGGCTTATTTACTCACTGGTTTCCTTACTGGATGATTGCAAGAAATATGAACGGAATACTTTTTCCGGTGCCCAAGGAATAGTCTATTCCCAATTTAATTTACGAGTTTTCCTTATCAATATTAAAAAATGTATCCTTGATAACGTAACCTTCAACAGGCTTCAAAAATTCTCTTTTCATCCTCTCTCAATCATTTTTCCTGTTTCTCGTGCAGGATGTATCTCTCTGACCTTTTTAATACGAGGCCTGGAGTTAAAGTAAATCTCTTGAGCGGTGCGGTCTCTGTTTGTAGTAGTGAAGCCAACACAAGAATGGTTCAGAACAAAATTTACGCACACGCGATGCTTGTGTGAGATTAAAGATGTTCACAGTTCACAGTTGGGAGTGTCATCTCATCTACCTACAAGCAAACGAAAAAAAATCGAGGTGATTTTGCACTTTGAATGTATTACAAAAATGACGAATCTATAAATACTTTAATTTTCTACCTATTACCTATTAACCCTGAAGTAGATGCGCTTAGTAAAAGGGTCCTGTCCGTACTCTTTGATAACGGAACCGTAAGAAGGCAAGCAGTAACTTCATAAAGGAAGTCTCAGCGGAAGAACAGTATGTATGGTCCCACGGGAAGACCAACGTAGCCGCTGGCTTCACAAACAGTAACATGCTGAGCTGGAACCATTTCACGTTATTTAGCATTAGGTTTGTAAAATTCTTTTCCCTGTTAGATACAATAATACTATTTTATATACCTAAATATTATCTCTTTAACTATGTTATTAAGTTATAAGTTAAGTAATTTACTGAAGTTTTATTTTCATTGTAACCTATTCTAAGCATAAACATAATCCCTAATGGAAACTAACGACCTTTCCGCAGACCTTCCTCAAACCACTTAGTGTGAAGTTACCTTGACTCGTTTTAGGGCCGTGCAACAGTCGACCAACTGTTGATATTGACGCAACAGATGAGCTATATGTATAGCTTGAAATGTTACTTCATAACTTAATCCCATCATTTTTTATGGAGAATGAGGACATCTATAAACAACATTAAATCAAAAGAACTTGAGCTTTAGCGTTAATGTTAACGAAATGTCGCTCTATTTTGGGAACTATTTTCCCATGGATGCTGACAAATTAATAAGTATCCTATAATTAGGAAACATATCCGTCTTTGGTGTGTTAGACATTATGTCAAATAAACATTTTATATTCCCTTTCTTAATGAAACTTAATAAGTTCAACATATTCATTTAGATTCACAGATATTGACCTTCGGACGCCGGCTTCGTAGGCAGGGTCACTTACAACATAGCTAACCATCCTCAAAGTATTTTACGTACATATAATCATGCCTCTTTCCCGTAGGGCTAGGCAGAAACCACTTCCTTCCACTTGCTACAATCCAGTAAAACTCCCCTCGCTTCTTGCACACTCATGACATCTCTCTCTCTCTCTCTTCATACATGTGCGTCGGATTAGGATACTCCCGACCTGACCTTTTCTTAATACATTAAGTACATACATTTGCTCTTCCTCTTACTCTTTAAGTATTTTACACCAATCAAAAATGGCCTAAACAGATGGAAAGATCACAGCAAACAAAGGCGCCATTCACTATTCAACCGCACCTGATAAATTTAGCCTTAAGGTGTATCCCGAATCCATTGAGAGTCGATATGAATGTGCACCGCGCTTGCGCCCCAGCCCCATCCCACTGATCTTGACCCGGCTCTAGGTCAGGTCCCGCGCAGCCTCCGACCTTGTCCCCACTTCCGTATACGTGACGCAACGATGCTCTTCGGGATAATTCGGGAAAGAAATTGGATACTTTTATTGAGGTAACAGATACTGGCTATTTAAGTGTTGGACTTGTAGAAGGAATGTTACAGTAAAAAAAGTATGGTTTTCAACTTGCTTTTGTAGGGTGCCATACGCAAACGATCCGTCCGTAAAAAAAACCGGCAGTGTGAGTCGGACGGTACGCAGTACATACGAGTACATGAAGGAAAAGAAAAGTCAGCGATTTAACTGTTCATGCAATATAAAGCCTAAAAAAACCTAGTTAAACCATTCTTGATAATATTATTGTAATATAGATTTACAAAACCTTCAAATCCAATCTTATTTATTTTCAAAGTAATTTTAAATTTCAGCTTGGAAACCCACCCAACTGATTTATTCAGTTAAGCGGAGTTGCTTTTGTAACCAACGAAACCGCTTTTGAAACTTTGTTGTGTTCACTAACAAACAGAACAAACGAGTGGTTCAAACGGTTTTGTCCCAAAGTAAATAATACATCCATGGCAGTACCGGAGTGGATTTCACAATGAGGTACCTGGAATTTCCGGGATTGTACTGCCGCTGCGGACCTACACAGGATGCATTCTGCGAACTCAGCTACCAATCACAGAAAATTTATAGTATTGACGTAAGCTGCTAGGACGTGTTATGACGTGTATAATGTCAAATCCGGGTGCCCTTTGTTTGCTAGACTTTTCGGTATATTTATATACCACATAATAACTTTTACCATCAGTTTCAATAAGCAGAAACGCATGGCATAACATCGTTACGCATAATTTTAGTTGATCGTTTTTTTTTTCATGCCTAACATTGATGAGTAAGGAATAAACAATGAATCGCATAAACTGATACATAGAATAATATTTTAGCATGAATATGTTAAACAGCATAAGCATGAAGGCTTTAAAAAATATGAACTCACAACTTAACCTATCCGAGTCGCTTCTGCCCCGACCCATATTGCTCGCTCGGTTCGCTCGCTCCCATTAAGCTACGCAACATTATGCAATATGAACATTATACTTAACGAAATTATCCGTAATGAAATTCGGTTTTATCAATTGTATATTTAAAAATCAACTAAACCATGATTCGGATATTTACCTACCAATTATACTAAATATGTTTTCTACGATGTCAACATTAGTCGAAACTATATCGTAGTAAATATATGTTATGACAAATAGACGGCACCCATCAAAGGTAAGGGTAACACATTTTGAGATATTTTAATAGTTATTACTGTTATTGTATTATAGCTATTGTAGAATGCAACTTGCCTATACTTTAGGTGCGTAGGTATTATCTAAGCCTTAGATAGACTGTAAACAGAAGCGGTAAAACCCGTCCAAAAATAGACAGTGAATTTTGTAGAACGTGGGAAATATTTAATAGTACAATTACCGCATGCCGGGCTCTCGGCGACCTATTAATAGCATATCCAATTTTAAGGTTATAAATTATTAGCTAATGGAACTTTCTTTTGAAATTTACAAAAAAAATGTTAATCTAGTGTAAAATGACATGACGCATCTTTTCAATTATTCTTTACTTTTAGTTTTTACTTAGGTAGTATTTCTGTCAAAATGTTTTACTATATTTGATGTTATGCAGTATGTTTTTGTCAACTATATGTTAGTTTGTTGGAGTATGAAATAATACCTGTCCCTGTTCCTAGCCGGAACTTGTCAAGTTTTGACACTTTAAAAAAGCGTTTTGCAACAGTTATGGCAAAGACTTGAAGACGTCTTTAATTGCGTAATAAATTTGTCTTTTTGTGCATTATATGGCTCGCAAGTAACAGCCATTATATTTCTTGCAAGAGGAAATAGACAAGCGGATATTACAGGCGCGTTTGCAGCGAGTCGCTCAAGTTTTGCACTTGAAGTTATAAGCAATATTCACATTGTTGTGCTCTGGGTATAGAGGCATTCCATCTTAGTTCTCAGGCTTGGCAACGCATTTGCAGTCTTAGAATTGCGGTCTTGAGATTGTATGTACCTAAGTTATAGCTCTCAGATCCCACCTACGACCAGAAGGCCTATTGCCTAACCCACTCGCCATCCCAATCGACTTCAAAGCAGAACAATTGTTTTCATTTTGTATGCAGGCAACCCTTCGATTTTCAAAATGATAACTATTGCGATTGCAAGTGCGTTAGGCAATAGCCTCTCCGGTTGCATGTAAGCTTGTGTAAACTCTCCTCTCTCCTCCTTGTGGACCGTTCAAGTATTACGTAAGCACTGCAGGGGGGCGGGGGTGTCTATGCTTTGCTTATTTTTGATGACCTGGGGGGGGTCTAGATGGTGATTACGTTGCCAGTAGTTATTTAATTTTTTACACATATGGTAACCCACACATTGTCTATGCTTGAAAACGAAATGCATATTCGGGGATTCCCTCTAAAAATGAATACGTTAGGAACTCGTTTAGAACCAAGTAGGGGAATTTTATACCAATGCTTACGTAAGCATGGGAGGGGAAGGTAAGAGCTTTGCTTACTTTTGCTGACAAGGGGGAGGGGTAAATAACTGTATTAAATCTGCTTACGTAATACTTGAACGTTCCCTTGGCATTTATTAGTCCCACCTGCCTCCCTTATTTTCTCTCTTCACTTTCCTCTATTTCAAATGAGTCATGTTTGTTTGTTCCATACTAAAAAAAAGTGTGAGATTTTCTTATAAATAAATCAATACGTTTTTCAATAATTACAGTAGCTCGTAACTCGTATATTTTGATCTGCTCTGTAAAACAACAGCAAATAAAAAGGTCAAATATAACAGCGTGTTTAAGTACTCAAATTATTATAAAATAAAGCCAGTTAGGGAAAACTTGGGGTTTCCCGGCACGCCAGCCGCGCCCACGTCTCTCGTCCAGACTACTCGTATTTATAAATAGACTCCCACGCATACAGATGTAGGTAAATGTTACTAGAACACTGAGATATCAAAATATCTAAGGCTAGTATAAATAGTAGTTTTAGTTAAGATGCTGACCTTGACAGTTACTTCAACTTGTCTTAAGACGGGTTTAAATTGATATAAATATCAGGAGACAATGTCACACCAATTTACCTAGTCCAAACTAAGCTCTAGGCTAAAAATATTAATTATAAGTGTAGTTCATGGTAACGGAGTGACTGAAAAATTAAAAGCATGTGGTTAATCGATGGTTTGCTGTCTTAAAAAAATGGCTAATAATGGGAATCTGAGTAGGAAATCAGAACCGGTCTCTTTAAAAGATTACGCGTATTTACTAACATGTTATAAACTGAAATTCATTTTTCTTCCGAAACTCCTTTACGAAAACCAAGTGCACCACATTGTACCATTATTTTGTAAATGGTTCTTTATATCCTTTGTCACCAGCGTTTATCTCATAAAAATAATAATTATTGTAATTTTAAAGATTTCTTTGGTACTTATTATTAAGCTATTAAAAAAATATAGCATACACATGTTATACAGTGCCTTAAAATTACTTAAACACATACTAAACACCTTTACTAAACAGCTAAAATATTTCAGGAAAACAACTGTGGCTTCGTATTATTTAGGGGAACAGTATGTTAATTCGTCAAAAATGACTGATGGCCAACATCCATCATCACGCTCGGGAGTATACATTCAGCTTTCAGTATAGATCATACAAATACACAGAGTAGCTTTAGTAAGCTTGGATAATAATCCAGGAGATCTTCTCTATACCTACTGACTGTTGAATCACTTGGTAACTTTTATTTTATTTAGAATTTCTTTTCCATAAATGATATTTTTATTATTGCATTCTGTTGTCCCATCATTTCAAAATTACTGATATGATATCCGAGCATCGCTAAGCCAAATCACTAAATTATATAATTTGTTTGTAATTGCGTTTTCGAAATGGGTTTTTCGGGTTAAGAAATCGATCTATAAATTTGTCATCTTTGGGAAAAACTCATTTCATACCCGAGGGAGGCTAGGTTTTCCAGGTACTAATAACTGGTATATCCAGAATCGATAACCAATATATCTAAGCATCTCTAAGCCGAATCATTTATAATTACCATGAAACACGGCTCCCCAGACAATCAGACAATACTTATAGCCTAACTTTACTTCATATTATATAGGTATGTCAATGCGCAAGTTTGAGGAACGAAGGCTTCGAAATAGTCTCGTTTGTATGAAAAACGCACTCTGACCCGGTATTTTTGCTCCTGAGTGTATATACTTCTATCAAAAATTTAAAAAAAAGTAGAGAACCGACAAGCTATTGCCCGACATGAGTCATTTAAAAAATACCGTTTCTCCTAAATTTCAGTACTTGGTTAATCGGTTTAGCTGTGAAATTGTATTAAACAAAGAAACATTTATAATGTTGGTATGGAAGTATGGATTGCGTATTTTTTTTACGACTACAGATAATACAAACCAGCAAACAAAAATGGTTTCAATAAAACACCTAAAGGGTAACTCGTAACAAAATGAACACTCGTGAAACTTATATGAGCTCCTGTAATTCCCGGGCCGAACTTGGCCTTCCGTCCGGACTTGTCCCGGTTATCCTGTAAACTTGGCCCGGTTACTCTCAACTTGGCCTGGATGCATCTCAAGGGCAGTGCCGGGGTTTCGTTACGTTTTTTGAGTTATATAGCAATATTCAACGTTTGAAAACGAGGATTGACAATGATTGATGTCATTGTTGGTTTTGGCTGTTTTCTGTGGCAGTCATCCATCAAAGTGTATTTTATCTTATTTTTCAATTATTTGTAGAAATTTTCGCTTGTTTATAATGGTATAATTATTTAAGCACGTTAAGGACAGGAAATATGTTTATGTATGATCGTCGAATACAGAGGGTCATAAGTTTGACGCATATGTGTATGACATACTCTGTTTGATAGTTTGTAGTTCCTTAGCTCTTCGTAGTTTTTCTCTCTCTCTTACCCAGAACTTCTCTTACTCTTCTCTTTACAGAATACAATTTGTTTACGGGGCGAGAAACTTTTTTTTAAGAATGACAGCTATTAAATACCACGTCATGGGTAACTAATGTCGAATACCAATTTGTTAGCATATTTAAAGTTGAACGAAAGGATTCTGTTCGGAATTAAAATAAAGATGGACGTCATCGCGCCGTCGACTGGAATACAAATTAATATTTATGATTCAGAGAATTAGTCGAGATTAAATTAATTATTTCAACGAAAGATTAATATGAGGTTATCGTCTGAAAGTTTTAATAATAAATTAGAAAGTAAAAGATATCTTTACAGAAATTAATTATATTACCGAAATAAAGTTTATTCTTTATTTAAAAGTTATTTCGTGGCAAACAAGAGGCGGAGGCGGAGTGTAAGAGGCGGTCTTCCGAAAAATGTGACTGTAATATAAGACCATTCTACTGAACTGAAATTCAGTGTGATATTCCATGGCAATCTAAAATAAATACAACTGTAAAGAAAATATATAGGCAAAAAAATAGGCTAGTGATCTCAGCAGGAAAAATATGTTGGCTTTTACTTAAATAATATGAGATCGTCGGTAGATGTAAACGACTAAAGAACACGTGGCAAGAGATGTATTATCAAACACAATTATCATCAATAATTAAGATAGTTATACCATATACCTCGGCCTACATTCTAGAATTCCTCTGCTGGTGACTGTACCCAATGAAGTACCTACCTACAATCAGCAAAACATCTTGTCTCATATTATTATAAGAATTCAAATTTTATGCAAATAAATGTGATGTTTACTCATTATAGCATCCGATCGATTGCATAATGGTGTAAACCGCATCGAGCAGTGTTCTCGTCGACTACGGTCCCCTGGAGGCGAATCCGAGTGGCACCCATTGTTATACGAAACCAACGACGTCTTCAATAACAAAAACCGGAGTATCTCATTATGTAGAAAGCTTTTGTCGAGTTCGCTAATGAACGAGCTTTTACATTTGCTTGAATGAAAGCTGAGATGTCAGAGATATGGAAGTGTGTAATAATGAAAATTATTTTACGATATTCTCAGTGATAGTTTTTTTATTATTATTTTTTCACGCAACTTTATTTTTTATTACCGCTGAGGTATAGTTAAAACGTACTGAATTCTTGGGTAGGTTACTATGGTAATATGTGTATACGATTCACGTAATTAAGTAACGATCTACCCATCAACTATTTCGGCATATCCTACGTTAATATTAATTGGACATTATCGGTTAATTTTCCGCTTCTCCCCTACCACAGTAACACCTACCACAATTTCGTAATTCTCTAAAAACTTCACTTAGGACCAAAGGCGCTGCAACGTATACCCTGTACGGTTTGGAGCGTAATAAATTATGATATTTATACGTTGCCTTTTTTTTACGCCGAATCTATGTTACTATTTAATAATGTCTATAACTCTGCCTTTTAGAAATTCTGTTATCATACTTCTGTTGAAGATCTCTATAGATAAGTTTTGTATTTTATTGACATGCAACATTACCTTGCTTGACAAAATAAAACTAAACTTAATTATATACATATAAAAAGTTTGTCGTTAATACTAACCGAAAAAAGAAACAATAATAATGCTATACTCGTATAAACAAGAAACAATTACATGCTAGTTAAATAAGAATCAATCTACAGTTTCAGTTATACTTATTCAAACTAAAATGAATTTCCATTCCAATTTTGTAATTTAAACAAACGTATCTTTCGCTCGGTTGGGTCCGAGTCCGAATTGCACTCGGTTATTTAGCGAGACGGAAATTTGTAAACAAAATTGCGCCTCAGTTCCGCCACAATAGTGCAACATCCACAATTAGGACCGCTCCCACGCTCCCGCTTGTAATTCAAATTTCGAATAACTTGTAATTGCGTTTTGGGAGCTCTTTACAAATAATCATTTTGTCATTCTGCACTTTTAGATGATACAGTTTTATTGTGATTAATGTCCAAAGTGTAGGACTAACTTAAGTTAGGATAGAACCTACCTGCATGTTGAGTCATAACTTAGTACCGTACGAATAAATTCTTGCGGCGAAGTATTTTGTCAAATGAGTCACAACAACTTTTCCTAATTTCAGGATATTTGTGTAAACATCTTTTTTAAATTGGAATGGCTTAACTACTTCTACTCTACAACTTTCTTTTTCTTTATTATTACTGTAAAATAAAGTTTGATTAAGAATAATATGGGTTTTTAATGTGTCCTCGAAATCAGCAACGCGTGTGAAACGCTCCTAGAGTAACTAAGGTTGCTTGTATTCATAAAGGCGACCTATTCCTCGCTTTCTACCAAGTGGGCCGGCTGTAGCCATAAAAAGTGAAGAATTTAAGGATCCGCGAGTCCGAGTGCTGCAGAGCTGCTCCGACTTGCAAAGGAGTAGGCAAGCTATTCAGAGTTAAGGACCAACCTTTAGTAACTGAACAGGCATTACAAGCTCTTAGTGGTAATGCTTTTTGACATTCATAGGTGCATTATATTATGCCTAAATTGAAGAATAAAGAACTTTGACTTTGACTTTGACTTTGACTTCTTAGTATATAGGTTTCGGAATGCATTTACAGTGATAGGATTGTAGTCTTACGATTATGTTACGATTTTAATCTTGACAGTGCAAATGTCTATCGGTCGCAGTTCTCTCTTACCACCAAGGTTATTCAACACGTAAAAAACAATATTGTTTTGGATCTTTTATCGTATTGTCAACGTTTTGATAGCTTATAAATAATACGATTTGTTCTTTACCGCCTCGAATAGAGGCCCTGGTGGTCTGTGTGCTCGTTTGACTTTCCTATTCCATAAAAATAAGAAAAAGAGGGATAACAGCAATAAATGGAATTATAATGTACTATTGTATGAATAATATTTACATTTCGACATTAGCATACTTGTACGTTACGTTATTCTCTACATCATATTAAAATAAAGACAGTTTAATATAATATCCAGACTTTATTCAGTAAATGATATTCAGAAGACGATAAGGAATGTCAATCGTAAGTTCGTATGTAAAATTATTAAAATCAGCTTGGCTTGCCTATTTTTCTTATATCACATTAAATATCCAATAGTAGTTTCTGCAATCCGGTCTAGATTTTCGACAGTTTCTTACTGCAAGTGTATAACTGGCTGATATTACGTAACCAATGCTGCAATGTTGCAGTGCAGTCCAGCTATATTGCGTCTTATTGATGATCTAACGACATTGAATCCTTGTCTAGCTGACTGTACTTGCGGAAACTTTAAATTACCGTGAGTTTACTGCAATATAACTAGCCAATTTAATGTGTTTTTCAGTCTGTAGATAACGGGTAATGATGTTAATGCAAACTCACTCAATTGGACAAATGCAACTGTCACAAAGTAATGTGCATTAGATTGCAGCAGGAATATCGCTGGAAATATTGGTGGCCTCTTGTTTCCAGCGAGCTATTTGATAGCCGGTTTAAAGCGGTCTTAAGTTGTGATGTTGCGATGGTTCGATGGCCCTCCACGGCTTAAAAGCACAAAGTTTAGATGAAGCTTAAATATACTTGTCTTAAGCTGGGGCTAAATATGTTAAAATATGCAAATTTTGCTTGCTAACATTCGGAAGCTTAGCAAGACTGTTATTTTAGTTAATACGAGTAAAAAAAGGTAATATTGTTTATAGTTTTCGTTAATAACCGCCCGCCCAAGTTCGATTTGACGTAACTTTGCTTTCTTATTTTTATATGTTAAAATGTATATTTGTCGTGTTTTTTTTAATTAACTTTATTGAATTAGCATTACATGCACTTCCTTTTTTTGGTAAATAGAAAGATAATCCGATATCAATAATCCTAAGAGGCTACATTGCCCATAACAGACGTTTTTGATGAAGTTTAGGTTCTTATAAATCAGTCAAAAACAAATTTAAACTCATTAAAAAAATATTATAATCATCCATGTATTCATCTTTGATTCTGTCGAACAGAATTTCTTATTTGTTTTAATATATTTTTTAAAACAAGATTATAAAAACACAAAATTGGATATAACTTTTTCATCTAGGCGTCAATGGATATGGAAACTACTTTTTTTTTCTCAAGTGAAAAATATGGAAGGCTAAAATACTACTTTTTTGGAGTAAATATGTCAAACTTTGCTAAGATAAATCTCTATATCAGCGTCTTGTAAAAGAAAAATTGAGACGGCAGCTAGTTTAGAACAACAGTGTGCCAATACTGCCCTCCTAAGCCTATATATAAGCAGTATCCCAAATTCAACAGCCAAAGCAGTTTTAATTCTATTCGGTTAGTGATAAGGTCGATATTGCTACGGGAGTTTTATCTGACATACTGCCTATTGGCTTAGGGCGGCAGAATAGGCAACTGAAAGTACAGAGCTTCAAATCGAAATCGAAGGTCATCTGCCCAAGCCCCTTAAGACCGCAACCCTGAGCACCTAGGTATGAAGATATGTCGATATATATTTCAACGAACGCGTTACGCAGAATTTTCATGTCATCAAAACGCATTTCTCGCTGCATGAGTTTATTTTAGAACTCATAAGTCTAACCTAATCTAAACACCGAAACATTGTGATATCCTGAAAACATCATGGTGTCGGCAGAAATGATGGGCTACCATTTCAAAACCAGTCCATAAAAACTCGATCCCGCAAATAACCCCGTTAGTATGTGTCTAGGTTCACTCAACCCCCCGCAACTCCGACCGTACATATCACAACCCTGCTAATTGTCCTAAGCCTGCCCGTAAACATGCACTAATGGTTCCGTACAACTCAAACTACGGTCGGAAAACGAGCAGAAACCCCGATGTTAAGCAAACATGGGTCATATTGTGTAGGCCATAAAGACATTGGCATGGTTTTACAACGTTATCTGGTATTTTGGTTCTTGTTATTACTAAGCGTATGAGCTTGGTGTTTTGGACAAGTTTGTTGCGACCAGAACTTCCAATCAAAGCAAATCTGAATGAACGAACTACATAAATAGGAAATATTAACTTGAAATTCTTATTTATGGCACTAGAATATTCGGTAGGTACTTAAAAATATGCATGAGGGTAGTCAGTAAGTAGTCAAGTGTAAAAATAAATATCCGCAAAAAGGTGCAAAAATATGTACACATAGACCTTATTTCTATGAGCATATTTTTGAGACTTTGGGGTGTATACATATTTATGCCCCTGTGCTAAACTACAGGGTGTTAGGCAGAAGGTTGGACAAACTTCAGGGACTAACTCTGAGGTTCATACTCATCAACTTTTATTATGGGACCAACATCCAAATTGCGAAAAAAAAAACACCTGTTCCATACATTTCGGCTGTTTAGATCTCAAAGTTTGTTTGGAAAAGCTGTTTTTTTTTCGCAATTTTGGATGTTGGTCCCATAATAAAAGTTGATGAGTATGACCTACAGAGTTAGTCCCTGAAGTTTGTCCAACCTTCTGCCTAACACCCTGTATAATGTGATTAAAATTGCAGGTCTTTGCTTTCTTACAAATGATGTGCTAGTAACGTCGCACTGTTATATGTTAGGTTTATAATCTTCCTCATATTTACGACAACTTTAATAGTACATTGTGCATCAAGGGTAGTATGAAGGGAATTACTAACGAGAGTGTTAGAAGCCCGACGCCGAAGGCGGAGGGCTTTTAATGACTCGAGTTAGTAATCCCCTTACTGCCTGTGATACACACAATGGTTTTCATCACATTTGCGAGGAAAAAAAACAAAGAGAAAACACTTTAACTCTGCAAAATATAAAGAAATAACTTTTGACGAACGGGAACGTAAATGGAAACGATATATTTTTTGTGACCTCTACCACAGATAATAACTGCGTTTAGTTTCGACCTGGATTCGAGCCAGATTTAGCCAATTTGATAAAAATGTATAATTACTAAAATTAATGATAAATTTTGATATAAACTTGAAATAGGTATAAAAATAATGAAGTTTAATGAAGCGTATAGGTTTTGTGTAATGTAAGTTAGTCTATAGCTAATTTTTAAAGATGAAATTAGAAACCGATTTAATTTTTGGCTGAAAATTAAACCTCCTTAGTCAGAAATGATGTACGAAAGAGTTGCAAATTTTAAAAAGAAAGTCATTACTCCCTAGGGATGACAAACTCGCCATAATTCCCGCGGGAACAATTTAGGCCATTGTCCTTCTGTATACAGGCATGGAATAACACCATTTACGAGCAAGTGTGATGAAAATAACTGTTAAATATAGTCAAGAGCATTACCATAGAAAGTGACCGGTTTTCATTACTCCTGTTAAAACTTCAGATAAAATGGCGACCCTTTCTTTAAGAGCTGATGTTCTTTAAACATCTCAATAAATTTTCATCTAACCTAACTAAAAACAATTCCAATCAAACAAACGTTCTTTTAAATAAAATCAGAGGCCCTTCCCAGACGCATTACGCGAACTAGCGTTTCTATTAGATTCGTTTTTAAACCAATCGCATCACTGGTAGTGACGTGATACGAAAAGTCACGTGATCTACCAGTGACGCCATTGGTTTAAAAACGAAACGAATAGAAACGCTCGTTAGCGTAATGTGTCTTGACAACGGCCTCAGGTCCAAGTCAGCTCATGCGTTTGGTAATTACGATGCCTCAGGCTGAGATACACGTTATAAACTTATTATCCCTCTCGTTAAAAAAACAGTTCGCCGTCGTATAAATACCGGTGCGCACTATCAACTTACTCCCGAACTAAGAATTCAGGTCATTAACACTGCCTTTAGGGCATCTCCTATAAAAATATTTACGATATTCAACCTCATTATTAATAAAAAAGTATCGAATTTGCGTTAGAAATGGATTGGAGATACGCTCGTTTGCCCCTAGAGGGTAGAATAGCGTGTTTCAAGCAATTCAACCCAGGCAAAGCCTACCGGCGAGTAAATACGGATGTTTACCGGGCAAATACCATGCAGGCAAGGAATGGGTATTTGCTGGATCCCTAGCGTTTCAGTAAAAAGTATAAAAGTCTGCAAAGAAAGGATGAAAGGCGACACTATTATTTATCTTTCCGTTTTGCGTTCACAGCTTTATTATTTGTACAATTTTCTGAAAAGTGCCAGCTTTGAAATTTCTATTTATTTAGTTCCTGAATTGCACAGTAATATACATACATAGAAACATCAACTCACGCCTTATAGACCTACAACTCTAAAAACTTGTGTAGTTCTGTGACCACATTATTTAGGCTGAGATGTTTACCTGTGTATATTAGTGACAGGTTGCAAGCCCATCGCCTAACAATACTACAAGCCTTTATTCCCTTGTTCGTCTGTTAGGACATCCAAGGGTAGGCATGGAGTGGCACTATTCTAACCCGGCCACCACACTAACTAAGAGTACAATTTAAAAGCGAGTTTAGTGCTATAAGCATTCTCTACCGGTCAACCTTTCGAAGAAACAGAAATCTGGAGAAGGCACAATCGACAACAGTTTCTTTCCAGGTTTGTTTCAAAAGCATACAATTATATTGTGTTTATTTTTAATATTAATTAAGGAGCTTTTTTAGGGTTCCGTAGCCAAATGGCAAAAAACGGAACCCTTATAGATTCGTCATGTCTGTCCGTCCGTCTGTCCGTCCGTATGTCACAGCCACTTTATTCCGTAACTATAAGAGCTATACTATGGAAACTTTGTAAGTAGATGTATTCGGTGAACCGCATTAAGATTTTCATACAAAAATAGAAAAAAAAACAATAAATTTTTGGGGTTCCCCGTACTTAGAACTGAAACTCAATTTATTTTTTTCATCAAACCCATACGTGTGGGGTGTCTATGGATAGGTCTTTAAAAATGATATTGAGGTTTCTAATATATATATTTTCTAAACTGAATAGTTTGCGCGAGAGACGCTTCCAAAGTGGAAAAATGTGTGTCCCCCCCCCCCGTAACTTCTAAAATAAGGGAATGATAAATGTAAAAATAATATATGATGTACATTACCATTCAAACTTCCACCGAAAATTGGTTTGAACGAGATCTAATAATTAGTTTTTTCTTAATACGTTATAAATCGTAAACCGCGTTTTACCTTTCATTCAATCAACTCCAATATAATAAAGAATAAAGAAAAACATTTATTTAGATGTATAGTGGTACGGAACCCTACGTGCGCGAGTTCGACTCGCACTTGGCCGGTTTTTTATATATTAACAGTGTTTGCTACGCCCGCTTCGGACAAGTGGTCGGAATGACGACATTTTGTTTGTACCCGCATCTTGTTTTTTAAGTCTAGCACTAGCTGTGACGTAGAAAAGACCATGTGGCGTTTAAGTTCTTTAGCCATTAGCAGAAATTTACTATTTTCTCAGTCAATAATGAACAAAAATATTTAAAAACATTGTATTCATGCATCATTTTTTCAGAAGACTTTCAAAAAAATATCGTGTCATTAATTGTATTCAACTGTATAATTTCACAGCATTTAACTATCAAATACATCTTTGTGAAACAAAGCGATCTGAAATATCACATTTCTAAGCACATAAAACCACCAAAATCAGATTATTTATTATTCAATCAGGTATTAATGCCTCCGACCGTGAAAAGCGGGAGACGTGTTCGAGAAGCAAATTATCTTTTCTACCGTATGTTATGCAAAATATTATAATATAACAAGCCTGTCGAGAAACATTTGCTCCCATTTGCGCTGGTTTTTCCCGAACCCAGTTTACGTTGCGAATAACGCTTGATCATTATGAAAATACGTTTGTTTATGGCTGAGCAAATGTTAATTAGTTTTCTTCGCTTTACCGTTTTTTTTTTCGCTTTATAACTTATTATTCCGATTTCAAAACATTGCAACGGTAAAACATTTCAGAGTTACCCGTGATATTTATACTTTTAATAATTCTAGGAACATTATTTAATACATTGAATTATTTTCTCTACTACCTTTGTTTTGGGCTTTATTGTATCACATATTATCTATGCTGTCTTCATGGGTACCTATTGTAAAATAAAAAATGTAATTTAATTAGATTAATGTAAAACTGCTTTCACTTACATACCTTCACGCCTATCTCGCATAAGGGTAGACAAAGACTAAGACAAATTTTACATCCATCAACCTCTTCATGCATGTACCACGTACATACGTCGCTTTGGGGTGCTTTTAATTTGGCTCTGATTGAGTACATCATGAATCTGATTAAACTCTGTTGTCACTACTATCAATCAAAAGAAAACCTGTTTTGACTATAGTTTGACTCTGTTTATCTTTAATGGACTCCAAGAATACTAACGACCCAATAAATGTACATACATAAATGACGAAACTGACTGGTTGACGCCGCTACCACTAGACCTAAGGACGCGAAATTTGGTGGGAATATTCCTTGGACATTCGAAAGGTGGACTTAGAAGGTGTTTTTGGAATCTCATGCCCATTAAAATAGGGGTAGTAGCGGGTAACTACGCTACTACGGCTTCCTCTAGTATGAAAAAACGTGCAAGTAAATACGGATGCCTCCGGTGTAGGTTTAGGCGTTATTTTTACACCACCACTCTCAGGACGTAATTTCGTCTAGGTCAATGGCAATGTCATGCAAATATCCTGTCCCAGAATAGAGCTATTAACATAAATATCCGCGTCGTGATGGCATCTTTTACTTGTCATGTAAATCCGGGAAGGAGATGAATACGTCGTTAGTATGGTTATACGATTAATTGTAAGCTTTTAAGGCTAAGATTTACTTATATGTGCTTAAGGTTATACCGTAAAAACGTGTTAGTATTTCCCGGCCTAGTAAGAAATGACAGAGGAAAACGAATACTTCAGGATGTTTCTTTCTTAGGTGTCATGTAAGAAAGGGAGGTGAGAAGAGATAGTTTTTCCTTGTGTCATTTTTACTAGATATGCTGCGTTGTCTTTATTAAGGTCATGTTAACGTTTTATTATGATCAAAGGCGAGGTAATAAATATTTTTTCTTGTTTATGTGGTGTCTATTATTTTTCTAGGCAATGTTGACCTACGAGGACGGTAGTATTTATTTTTTTCTCTTTAAACGACCTCTTTATACCTAAACGAATCTGTGATTGTGCTTGGCAATAAATAATAAACGTGATTTATAAAAAGGGTTGATTTAAAACCTTAGCTCGTTCGTTACCATCTAAAATCTAATCCAATTATTATAAAAACCTAAAACGATGAAGAAAACTGCTTTATAAAAGGCTTAATGTTGTATTTCTTCAAAAAAACGTAAAATCCGTAACAATCTTTATAAGCCTTAATTAATTAACATTTCCTCAACTCAATTTGTAATTTATGTCAAGGTAATTTACGTGATTACTAATTCAATATCGGGAATACATAACAAAACTTCCTTTACTGCTGTCTTAAAAACAATAAAAATAGCAATAAAAGAAGCAATAACCCATTTTCTGCAGAACATAGTTTAATGGAGGCATTCGATTTTATTTGGCATTCTTACACTTCCCTAAATTTCTTGTTCAATTTTATACTGCGTAATTAAACAAACACAATTAATGTCACAATCACACTGCTATTCTAAGCATTCCATTGCCATACATTAAAACGATGCATCTGTTATACAAATCCTGCTACATTAAGAACCTTGTTCACTGAGTCGAAAGTTACATTTCCTTTAGCAAATGATTTTAAATACGCCCTTTTACTTTAAGCTCCGTATAGCTTACCAGTCGTTAACAAGAGCGTATTTCCTGATTCCTCAACCTTAAGTGCCATTCTTGGTGTTTTCTTTCCAAAAAGGACGCACTAAGGAGCCGTCGGGTTTTATAAACATCCTTAAAATTACCGAGCTTCAAAACATGTTTTTTCTTACAATATTGTATTTTGTAATCGTACAAGTGCCTATTATGATTTTTTATTTCCTATGAAGATAAAAATGTTAAAATATAAAAGGTTTACAAGCCTGATGTTGTTTGACTTTCCCGGTTATCAAGGTTATGAAATTAATTACGTTGCTATGGAAACAGAATTAATTCAATTAGTAAATCGGAATCTCAATAACAAGCGCGAAATGAAGTGCATTATGTGACCACATTCAAACATGCCACAGTTGCTATGGAACAGATGAATATCAAAAGTTAATGGAATAAAACTAATGGAGTTTATCAAATATTAACTAAACAACAGAACTATAAACTTTAGAACTTTTCTAAGTCAAAAGTACGATCGACTTGAAAATAATATTTTTCCTTATTCTTAACTATCGACGCGCCATCACTTCGCATCGGTTTTTGTGAGTCTTCTGTATTTTTTAAGGTTTTTTTGCATGAGTAATTTCAAATGGAAAATAGATCAATTCAAACTCTATTTCAAAAGTAATCAATAACCTGAAGGATATATTATTACACAAACATTGCCAAAAAAGATGTATTTATTATAAGAATAATTTGATCTTATTAAGTTACGGTTAACTAATTACCATCAGGATGTTTTATCCTAGAACTTAGTTAACTTAGGTTTCGGTCAAGGACAGCAGACTATAACATAAATATTATCATAATAACTGAATAGTTTCTTCTTCTTCTTCTTCTTCCACAGCATTTATTTAGATGCCCACTGTTGGGTATATGCCTCTCCAATTCTTTTCCATTTTGCCCTGTTTTGAGTTAGTCTGGTCCATAGAGGGCCAGCATTCTCTCTAATGTCATCAGACCATCGAGCTGGTGGCCTGCCAACACTTCTCTTTCCCACCCAGGGCCTCCAGACTGCAACGCATTTACTCCATCTATTGAATAGTTTACAGAGACTTAATTACGTAGATGGAAATCTGCTTATTCAATTGTTTCTAATTAAGTTGCTATTAATCGTATCGGTATATTAAATTATTATTTCTTTAACTTAAGTAGTTTATGTACATTCATTGGGTACGTAGTCTCCATTCTATTCGGTAAAGCTCTATTTGATTCAGAAATGTTATAGTATTGCTTTTTATTCTGCTGCCAGTCATCATCATCATCATGTCAGCCGAAAGACGTCCACTGCTGGACATAGGCCTCCCCCAAGGCTTTCCACTCAGACCGGTCTTGTGCTTTTCGCATCCACCGCGGTCCCACGATCCTGACGAGGTCGTCACTCCATCTTGTTGGAGGCCTACCTACAGCTCGTCTTCCGGTCCGCGGACGCCACTCCAGAACCTTCTGACCCCATCGGCCATCAGTCCTGCGAGCAATGTGCCCCGCCCACTGCTACTTCAGTTTAGCTATTCTTAGGGCTATGTCGGTAACATTAGTTCTACTGCGGACATCATCATTTCTGATTCTATCACGCAGAGAACCCCGAGCATAGCCCTCTCCATAGCCCTCTGAGTGACTTTGAGCTTCCTTATGAGGCCCATTGTTAGCGCTGCCAGTACTGTCAAGTAAATAAGAGCTATCATAACGCTGACAATACGATAAGTTGTTAAAAACTAGGTTTTACCCAGTATAATACACCTCTGCCTATCAATCAAGAGGCAAAAAAAAAAACTACATTATATAGTTATGTATTAACACTCTTATTCATAAACACGTAATAACTAAAGTGTTCTTGAAATACGCTCTGATGTTATCTGTCATTCATTATGACATTGGAGTTTGGCAAAAAGGGACAAAGTATACTTTGACTAAAATAGGTTTATAGGCTAATGAATTATGGGGTAAATTACTTAAATTCAATTGTGATACCCACATTAAGTTTAGTAGTGGGTGATTGAAAAACCATTTCTCGTTTGCCAGTAGCAAAACAACAAATATTAAAACCGCTCAAGTGTAACGTGAAACATTAATCCCCTATACATGTCAGGCCACAATGGAACTATGTCAAAGTGACGTTTTAATTCGGTTGTTTGAAGTTTGTTACGATTTGAATCATTATTATGATTCAAATTGGTTGACTGTACGGCGGGCCTTATGAGTAGCTAGCTGAACACTTTAGCGCTTTGTCACTTTAACGTCGTGTTTGAACGGTTGCACTAATGTTTAATGTTTAATGTTTAATGTTTATTTGGGCACAAACGGTACAAATAAGGAAAAAATATTACAGAAAAACTTACATAATACATTAACCAGTGAAGTTGCCACAGTTAACTAATACAATACAGAGTAACACGTTAAAAATGTGTGTTGTATGTTATACTTAGTATTAAATTCAAGTACAAATATTTAATTTAAAAACAGACAACACTTAATGTTTAGACAACGCTATCTTAAATCTAAGAAGGGAAAGACTAAATATATCTAAGTGAGAAAACGTACTATTATAGTTTTTAAAAGTTCTACATAAAAATGAATTCGATGCATATTTGTTACGAGTAAAGGGAACATGAAATAGATTGGTATAACCTCGAGCATTAATACGAGGAGCCCTAAAATCTGTCAAAAATGTGAAATTAACCAGGCACTAAAGTGTACAGCTACTTTATAAAGACGACTGTACCTACAAAGGCATTTTTTATGAATTCAAAACTTCGTTTGACTTCCTAACTGGAAACTCGATAAGGCTTAATTAATTATTTGACTGACAGTTGTTCCCAGGGCGATGAATACTGCCCTCTTTTAAAAAGAAAACAACAGTCGTCAAACTTCTATATAGAGTTAAACCTTATTCATACGAACGGAGGCATGAATTTGCAATGAGTAAAAAGTGGCAGATACACCGTTTTGAATTGAGGGGTTGATGAATAATTATTACCATCACTTCATTACGCTCTTGTTTGTATTTGAAAAGTTATTTAAACTCTAAATTATTTCAATTAGAATAAGATTAAATAGAATTCGAATGATTAGATGCTTATTGACATAAAATTCAGCGTTATTACTGTTAATATGGTCTTTGGTGTTTGAAGTTGTTTCTCACTATTCCGTCGGGAACAGTTCAAATTACTGAGATAAAAAAACTCGTAGAACTGGCATCTTATAATTGCCCTTTTAGTGAAGATATGTATATATTTATTTAATGTATTTATATATGTATTTAATGTATTTATTTATACATTTATGTATGTATTTATTTGCATGTTTATATGTAATTCTCGATGCTATCGTTCGTACAATATTGCACTACCTACTTAAGTTCAACTGGTAGAAGGTAGCCATTGGGCATTAAGTTCGTCTCTTGTACTCATATTTGTATTTTTGTGCAAGAACGATTAAATAAACAAATAAAAAGTATTCTTTGTCTGTCTCCGGTCAATAATCTATGAATGTATATATAGAACAGCGAAAATCGATTCTGTTTGTCTATAATTACGTTTAGTAGGCTCTATTCTACTCGGTAAAACCATGTTGATTTGACATGTTATCGTATTGTCCTCGTTATGGTAGCTAATAGGTGGCTAGCTAGCTAATAAGTCAAAATAATGTCGAACGATATCCTTAATATGGATATGACCACTGATTTAGAACAAAAACTGCATGTTTTCATACGTAAATAGTAGGTACCTACTCGAAATTTAATAAAAATCTATCCAGCTTGTGCTTTCGTCACCATATTGCATCCCTTAGCCGCCCTTTAATGGTAGCTCTTCTTAACTTGACAGTAATGCCGGTTAAGTTTAAAACCATACGATATTTTTGTCAAAACACGACGACGACGACGACGACGACGACGACGTGCTGGCCTAGTTGGTAGTGACCCTGCCTACGAAGCTAGCGGTCCTGGGTTCAAATCCCGGTAAGGGCAGATATTTTTGTGATGAGCGCGAATATTTGTTCCTGAGTCATGGATGTTTTCTATGTATTTAAGTATTATTTCTCTATATAAGTATTATATCGTTGTCTAGTACCCATAGTACAAGCCTAGAGCTTAGTTTGGGACTAGGTCAAGTGGTGTGACATTGTCCCCTGATATTTATTTATTTTTATTTTTAAAAGCAATGTGGTTTTATTGAATAGAATAGAGTATCAGGACACAATTGACAAAGGGAACTTGTTTAAAAGTTGTTCTGGAAAGTATCATACTAATAAAGGATACTATATTTTTTATTGAACATCATTAGTGCTTACTTCGCCCGCTTTGGACTGGTGATCGGAATGACGTCATTTGTTTGTAACGATGCGCGCAATCTCGTTACGTAGCACTTGCTGTGACGTTTACATAACCATGTGGCGTTTAAGCTCTTTAGCTATTAGCGGAAAAAAATGTTTTTAGATATACCTCTATAAGCGGGATTATTTTCAGAAGAACTTAAAAAAACGAAGTATTGAGGATCTCCTTTTTTTTAATTAGTAATAATTTGCTGTTGGTAATTAATGTGGCGCGCGGATTAAGCCACTATAGACTCTTCGTCAACAGCGTAAGCGCTTTGACGCGCGACATGTTAATTTTAACATTATGAACCAAATATGAAAAAGAATCTCAATTTTAAACTATTGTTACAACTGTTGTGTGTTGTGTTGTTGTTATTGTTGTGTTGTTGTTATTGTTGTGTTGTTGTTGTGTGTTGTGTTGTTGTGTGTTGTATTTTAAACTGTTGTTGTTGTTGTATTGTTTGTATTGTTTGTTATATCCAATACCAAAATCACGGGACTCTAAGTCTGTGTAATGTAACTAAGTGCATGAAACCACTAATTTGGTACTGACAACATACCTACTTGTATATACCCACCGACTACCCCTACCCGACCGGCTTTCCCTGTGCGCTACAATTTAGGGATTTAGAGCTTTAAGGCTTTTTAAATTGCCTCGACCGGCCAATCCAAACGTCCATAGGCGGCGGTGACCACTTCCCATTTGGTGGGCTGTCTGCCTGTTTGCCCGACGAAAAAAATATTTGTTTGTTTGTTCCTTCTTTCCAGTTCCAAACCTAAGCCGATCGATAGTAATTTGGTAAAGAGATAGTTGGTTTCTAACCCAAAAAAGGTCATAGAAAAGAGTTCGTTTCCGAGAGACAACTTCTATATTCAAGTAGTGTAATATAAATTAAAGGCATTTTGCTGCCAAAAAGCCTTTCACTCTATCATAGAGTTCTTTGGCAGTTGAGTAAATGTGTCGAATAATCTAAGTACCTAATGACATAATAACTTAATAATAGTATTCACAACTGTAACTTTGAATTACATAATGAAATTAAATGTATACTGAGAACTAGTTTATATCCTATTCAATCTAATATTATCTATATTAATGTAAAACTGACTATGTATGATTATTACAAATAAATAAATCTTATTTTATCTTATAACTTAGGTTTCACGGGGACTACGCAAACTTTAAGTAAATAAGCCAGGCACCTAAAGCAATTTGATCCCCAAGTTTATAAGTTTTAATCGGATAGGTAGACCGGCACGCAACGGGGAGCTATGGTTTATGATACGTTGTAAAAGCAGAAAAACTGGTGATGTAGGTCAGTAACTAGCACGAACAAAGGTTTAAAACTTTTAATTGCTTTTATAACAGGGTTTTATAAAGATTTAAGACCAATTAAGTTTAGAGGTCAGATATTAAAGCCAGACTGTAATGATTCCTACTTAATTACGTGGACCCACATAATACATATTATTCTGTTACATTGGTGTAACTTTGTTATTTTATGTGGTTAGTTCAAACACTTTTGTATTGGTTTAGTAGTTTCAAAGATTACCCCCAACATTCAAACAAACAACATTTTAACTATTTGTAAAAAAAAAAAGATAAAAAGGTATATTTTCAGTAAGTAAGCCTCACGGACAAATTTGCACGTTTAAAATGGACGAATGCTTTCCATGAGGCGGCTTGTATTATTCTATAAAAATACCATAAAAATAACATAATGTTAATGAGAGATAGTTAGTTAACAATAATATAAAAGCTAGATTGGCTAGCAAAAAAAAACATTTAAAAACATTATAGAAAAACGCTGTAGTACTTCTAAAAACCGCGAAAACAAAACATAAAACTTGATTTAATTTAGCGCAATGTTGTTTATTCTAATTTTAAAAACATTTAACTTTCTTTTAAAAGCGTAAAACCAACTAAACACTTACGCACATAACTAAATGTATATCACACGCACAAGTCACCGCTTTAAGTGTTGGAATATCACTGAATTTAATCGGCAGCGGAAACGTATAAATATATTACAATATGCCTTCTTATCTCCTGAAGCTTCCTGAGTATAACATTATAATTTAATTTAGCAAAAAACGATTGCGTTCAGAGTCTAGGTAAATTAAACGTTCTTTGTGCTCCAGACGGCTAATGTAAAGTCCCACAAAGCCCTGGGCTATCACAAAATACCTTTATACAACATAGCTTAATATATTGTAATATGCTTAAATTTACGTCGCTCTGTTCTTGATTAAGTAAAATGCTTAATGAATTTCCTTTGATACGATACTATCTTTTTGTTTGACCCGTATGAAATTTTCTTAGTACTTCTCAACACATTCCGTCCATCCGTCCGTTTGCCTGTCCATCTGTCTGTGTGTCACATGCCTCTAGCTTGTAAGCGAAGATTACAGACCCGGTAAATTTAGTGTAAAAAGTTGACCCGGGCCTTATTATATAATAAGTAGTCATTATCAATCAAATTATGGCCAAAAATAACATAACTTTACGCATGTCATACATCTGTAAAAGTAGTTTTCATTACCACTCATTTGTTTTTTTTCTGGGAATGCTCTTTTTTAGGAAAAATAACGGACAAAGCATATTTCTGCTGAAAATTCTCCGAAAAACCATTGAAAAGTACAAATATTTGCTATGTGGAACATCAAAAGAGTAATTTCACTAGAGCGAGTTGTCCCAAATTCGTAGAATACAGTTCAAGTTCAAACCTGTTTTTCTCTCGAACTATTTTACTTCGATAGCGAGGGAAAATACAAATTGCAACAAACAAATGAAAAATGTTGATTTTTTAAAGCTAAAAAAGCTTCGTTTATGTTTTAGCTTAAAAACTTATTTAGCTAAGGCATATTCAAACTACTTAATAAAATCGAACGTGTTCGTTTTATTATTTGCAAAGGGGTTTAAGTGTATATTTTTTACCTCAAAGTCATAAATATAACGAAATATTAATATTACAACTGTCAATTTCATTGTCCAACAGTTTCAGTGACCAATTGTTTTACTATACATTTAAGATTAAATAAATTCGTAAATAAAATTAACTTTGGAGTAAAAAGTTTTTTTTATCCTTTAGTTATTTTAACAAAACACAAATAATACCCAAATATAAATAAAAATACCCAAAATTACAAAATAAATGCATTTAAGCATAACGCGGCGTTTAATTTGTCGATCACTTAATTCGTCAATCTTGATTGCCGTTACGTGGAAAAAAAACTTCCTAGAAATAAATCGTACCTTTATGTTTTAAATCATTTTTTTCCAATCACACACACAATTCCACTTTTAAAATTAAAAAACCCTTCCAAAAAAAAAGAATAAAATTAAAACACTTTTTTCAAAAATGGAACCTGGGAACTAACCTTCGCTCGCGCGCGCTTCCCTGGAGTTGTCGACGATCAACAGGTGGGGTCGACGCGCTCGCTCGAGCTGGGGCTCGGCTGGTACCGACGTGCTCCCGTCTCGCGAAACGCCCATAGCGGCCGGCGGTCAGGGCGCGAATGAAGCTACGCACCCGTCTTCAACCCTCGAAACCCTCCGCCACTTCCATCCCTCACGCACCCACTGAAAATCCCCAAGCGGGAAAGCGACGACAGATTTTCGAATGTAGTTTCCTTGACAAGGACAGGTGAGGTATATGTGTAGGGTAGTATGCGTTCTGAATTTCGTGGCTTTGTCAACTGGATGACAAAGTATGTCACATGAATCGTACCTTGGCATTGATATTACGGTATCGACCGCTTTCAACTAAGCATTTTTAAATGCTTTTACTAACGCACTTTGCTTGTAAGTTAGTATAGATCTTTATTAGAGACTGGGCGTTAATTAAAGTGAGTATTATTGTAGGTACCTATTAAGAATTTATTTGGTTTTTTTTTAAAAAGAGAAAACGAAAGTTGCAATGAAATGAAATAAATTACATAGTTTTTGTTTTTTATAGATGTAGGACACACGTAGCTATATCTAGCATGCAAATTCATTTTGTAACTGTGTTAGAGTTTCGTCTTTAAATTAGCTTTATTACATGAATAAATCTAGGCATTTCAGGATGTAAACAAGGAGATTTAAAATTATTTCGTCTAATGTCTTTAATTAAAATGTTCTGATTTTATGTCTCTACTACACTTCTGTTTAATTTACCCATTACCGTTAATACTACGGAAACAACTTTCATTGCCCTTCAAGCTTTAATTGCGTACTTTGAGAATGTTCAATGTCTCAATAAGTCTCGAATAATGAACTCCTTGAGACCGTTGTAATAATGCTTCATCAAACAGCTCCGTATCATCGTTGACCTTACGGGATCCTAGTGGAAGTCGGAATAAGTCTTCCGAGATTCAAGTGAAAAAGGGTATAAGTCGATTTGACTCCGCTTATTCTATCATACGCTTAGTCGGCTTATACCCTTTTTTCACTATTACTTACATTCTAAAACAATAAACGATGATAAAATGGATCTAGTGCTTAAAAATATGAGAATCATCGAGCCACAATAGGGTAGAGGCACCAATTATGTATGTATGTATTTTAATTAGATTTCATGATTGACAGGTTACATCAGCTACTTTTTAATTTGTTTCTGTATCTCTGTCTGTGGCATCACAGCTCTTATAATCATGTGGTTTTTAGATAACTTTTTTTAAAATGGGCCTTTTATATTATAGCTCTGAAAGTAAGAGTCGCTTATATCGGGGGCATTTAAACCACTTGATAGATATTACGAAGTAGGGTGGTGGAACCAGTAATGGACGAGGACCAATGATGGACACTTGACTCTTATTTAAACGTTCTTCGGTGATTCTTATTTATTCATTTGTTTTTCATCAATCAATTTATAACCATAAGATATTTGAATTAAGGTATAAGTATCCATTGGTGCATGTCAGCTTAGTATCCAACCCTGGTGCTATCACCCTATCAACACAAAAGCTAGTATGTTTTGTTGATGAAATAGCAAGCCGTGACGTTGCACCTTGATACTGCCATGTATCCTTCTCTTAGGTTTTGTTAATTTAAAAATCTTACATCGCGCCTTCAGGTATTTTAAATATAATTAATTGACCTTTATTTCGTGCGCGTGAGTCGTTAAGGCGATTTTTTGACACCTTCTCCAACCTTGGCGAGATGTTTCTAGATTTGGCTTAACCCATTCCCCCCCAATTTTTGTTGTTGTGCTATTTTGTGACTTTCACATAACCGCTGTAAATATTGTGGTGAGGAGAAACATGTATTATTTAATTTAACCTAGGGTTCTCGCAATTTTACTCTGAATCTTCCGGAAAATAAATATTTACCAAACCCCCCTCTCCCAACGTGAGGTTGGGAGATGCTCTATCCCTTCCCCCCCAAACGCTTCATGAATTTAATGGACGCCTTATCTTGCCTAAAGAACTTACTATTCTTCTAATGTCCGTCCCCAATGTCAAATAGATGTAGTTTTCAGATTTAAAATTTGACACATTATATATGGAGCAAATATCAAATTGTAATCCAAAGCAATTTATATATTGTTTTATTGTATTAATAAAAACTGATTAGGACAAATCATAATTTGGGCCAGCGATACTGGACTAAAATTATTTGAACAAATAAGAGCTCCGTAATAGTACATTGTTGCCTAGGCGCGGAAAGTAAGGGTTTTCCTGACGAGGTGGTTAGCAGGCCGAGCAATAGCGAGGCCTGCTAAAATACGAGTCAGGAAATCCTCGTTTCCGCCGAGGCGTACATAATGCTTTTCTCAAACACGTGAGGAAATAATACAAATACATTTTTAAAAAGCAAGTAATTTAATTATGCAGAATGAACGAATGTTACCGACTGTCAATTGTTTTTAAATACTAACCATAGAAATTGGAATGCAAATTCAAAAACACGCACTGTGCTAAAAAAGCGAGCAGTTACCTTGGCTGTTTGGAATTTTTGTCTTGGTCCTTTTGATTTTGTATGCAAATTGACAGCATTTTTAAGAAAAATATAGGTAGACATGGACGGAAAGTGTTTTCATATGGTTTTTTTACTCCTAGGAGTAAAATGAGGCTCTTTCCGTCCTTGTCTTTCAATCGGAAAACCGTTTTTTCCGAGCATGTTTGACCCGACTGCTGCAGGAGGAGGGGAATGATTTTGTCCTGTAGGTCTGCATCTTCTTTGATGTCTTGTAAAGGCTGAACGGATCCCATTTCGAAAAGCGACGTGTCATTAAATTTGTGTTAACGTCGCGGGTATCACTGGATCCTTATAAAAATATATAAATGATAAATAACATCATATTGACGACATTACGAGTATCCAAACAGCAGTTGGGTTCCGAAGTCAAACTAGGAACCCTCATAGTTTCGCCATGTCCGTCCGCCTGCACCTTAGCTCAGAGATTATTAATCCCAGAAGCTGTTCTTCAAAAAAAAAATCACTAAAATGTTTAAATACCTACTAAAATTATCTAAGACAGCAGACAGTTTTTGTGTAGTAACGGCTTCGGAACCATATACTGAGCACTGAGCATGTCTGCTCTTCCCCGGTTTTATTACTAATAACGGAGGTACTGGAACATTATACCTAAATATCTCTAACTACCTGTAATATATACACTAATTGCTCTGCCGGCTCTCTGGCTAGTACACGGCTATTATATTACGTAGTCTAATTATCATAATACGGGGTGGGGGTGTCGGGGTTGAATTGAATTCCCGCGGCAGTAAATAATAAACAATACGGGGAGATTAGGGATTAATGCACGGATTTTTAAAATCGCATTTTTCAACAAAAAATATAAATACCGTAAAAGAAATCACCTAAAGTGAAATTACAATTGAAAAGTATTAGAGTCTAATACCGAGAGAGATCCGATCTGCACTGTGGCACCAAGGAACAGGTCGGCCATATAAACTCTTGGTTATTTTTGTGTATATTCAAAAAAAAAATCTGATCCGTTTGTTACATTATTCAGCTTTTGTGGAAGCTATGAAAAGAAGTCATGAATATTCGCTATTTTATACAAATTGAGGCAGAAATTATTTGAGACCTGTCGGTTGCCCACGGCATTACGTCGGTAAACCGAAGATTTTCAACCGTATAAATCTGAATCAGAGAAAGATTTATTGCATTATGGTGTAAGTATGTATGTAAACACTTTATTATGCTGAGAAAAGAGATAACAATTATAGAATAGATAAAAATATAACAGGGGTGTACAAAGGATGAACTCATCTCTTTAAGGGATCTCTTCCAGTTAACCTTTGAGCGATTAAGAAATAATTAATTACAACGAATAGCCAAATAAGTACAACATTAAAAGAAATTGCTATAAATATCAATAAATATTATATATATACAGGGTGTCCCAGAAACCGACATCAAACCATCTAGGCCTGATAGAGCAGCTAAAAAGCTATCGATTTAACCTCATGTTCAGAGATTTTTGTTTTTTATCATAATTATGTTGATCATTTTAATCCAATTTTTTTTAATTTTCCCTTATGTCTATTTCACGAAAAATCATTAATTTCATGTTTTATTTCTTAAGTTCTTCAGTGGTATCTTACATAATTACAATCATTACGATTCAGCGAAGTTCTTAAATCTATTTGCCCGTTTTTTTCCAGCATTTTTTTTAAGTTATCACATAAAGCTTGTTTCTCCTCACTGGTGTCCCAGTGTTTGCTTTTCACTTTTCACGTTTCATGTCGTGCATACCTAAGAATTAGTAGGGTGACAATTAATTTCGATAAAGTATTTTTTCAAAACAAACATTAGGCATTACAAGAAAAAAAAATGGTTGGTTTCATGTAACTGCGACATTAACTACTGAATTAGAAAGAATGGTACCTGATCACCGATTAAAAATAACCGTGTACAAGCCCATTCTTTGGACAGTGTCTTAAGTAAGATAAAAGCTAGATGAAGTAACATTTTAACATCAATTGGGCCGTATCCTTTTACGGCAGACACAAAATCGTCCCTGCATAATTCCTTATTTGGCGGGATTACGTACCAAATGTACGACCCGCGACGACGACGCAATACCCTAGTTGGTGACCCTGCCTACGAAGGTATCGGTCCCGGGTTCGATTCCCGGTATTGGCAAGTATTTATGTGATGAGCACGAGTAGTTGTTTCTATGTTGGATGTTTTCTATGTATATAAGTATTTATATCGTTGTCTAGTACCAGCACAAGCCTAGAGCTTAGTTTGGGGCTAGGTCAATTTGTAAGAGATCGTCCCTTGATATTTTTTATTTAATTTATTTAATCATTAAGCTGCCTTGCCTTGCTTTTATAGTAAAGCATCTCTTTCTCTCCTTTTTAATCTTTTAATATCAATAGATATTGCGAAAGTTATGTTTCAGAAAACAACCGTACTAAGGATTTCAATTAAGAAAATGACTGTTGAAACTCCGTTGGACGTCAAAGCGGTTTCCTAGATACCATTGTAGTTGAGTTTATAACTAATTGTTGAGAAATTCTTTTCAGTCTGGAGAAATGAGTTTTCCACTTGAAACGAGCTAAATAGCTTAGCTTTTTACTATAATTCAGTAATTATTACATTTATGCTGCGACTTTATCGAGAGATACAATTTTCTGGGATGAGAGGTATTTATGTGTAACTATCCCCACTTTATTTGTTTAATCTTGATGGAACAAAAATACAAATTTGAGTACAAAAGCTCAACGTTTCGGCGTCTGTATTTCCGAACCAATACGACTTGGGGGCCTTCAAAAACGAGCCTACTTCTTTCTCAAAGGCCGGCAGCGCACCTGCGCTTCTTTAGGCGTTGCGGGAGTTAATGGGTCACGATGATCACTTACTCAGGAGGCTCGCTAGTTCATCTACCTCCTTCTTCCAATAAAAAAAAAAAATGAACTTCCACGTTTTACCCTATTAGCACGCAATAGTCTGAAGATGGAGTCGAAAGGTGGCCAAAAGATCGCTGTGTTTAACGTTGTCTCACCAAGGTGTACCCGTTAATTAGATATTGATAAGCAGATAATGACTAACTAAATGATAATGATAAAGAAAAAACTTGGCGGTTAGTGACCCTGGCTATAACCAAGGTCTAGGTGTTCAATGGGATGTATATAATAAGAATAAGGTTTGTTATCCTATTTTTTTAAACTGAACATGGCATTATCGAAGGAACGTAATTGAACTAGCTGGCGTATAGTTAATTCTCCGTGCAATATTTACATACATACATACATAAAATCACGCCTGTTTCCCAGAGGGGTAGGCAGGGACGGCTTCTTTCCACCTGCTACGATCCTGACAAATGTCTTTCGCTTCTTCCACATTCATACATCGAGGCATGCACGCACGTCGGTTTCGGGTACTTAAGATTCGGCCCTTTTCCAGTATTTCTCCGATTTTATTCGAAAAAGTACGCCTAGGGCGGCCTCTTCCGACCCTTCCACTCACTTTCGCTCTGTATATCTCTTTCGTCAATCTTCTTTCATCCATCCTTTCCAAATGACCGAACCATCGAAGCATGCCCTTTTCAATCTTAGTCACTACATCTTCTTTTAGTCCACATTTCTCTCTGACCTTTTCATTCCTTAGTCTATCAATCAGTTTCACACCACACATACTACGCAAAGAGCGCATTTCAACTGCATTTATACGACTTTCATGCTTGTCCTGCCACACCCAACATTCACTACCATTCATCAGAGTAGGGGCCAGTACTCCATTGTGAACAGCCAATCGCGCTTTTTGTGAAAATTTAAGTTAAGTGCAATATTTAAGTTAAGTATAATTGTATTGTATCGTGTTAACAATAAGCCCTGCTGTCTCATGTTGCTGTGCCCTTGCAGGGCGTCACATGAATACCTTTTCGTAATTCCATCTTTGAATACTTGTAATGACATGCAATAACACATTTGAATTTCAGTTTAAATTTGAACTTTATATTCTTGTTGGTAGATTCCCAGTCACATAAAACTCCCTGTTTGTAGTATGGTGGGCCTTACTAGGATAAAGCTATCAGTCCCGCGTTTGATTTTCGTTTTGGCAAATATTTGTGTGACGAGCGCGAGTATTTGTTCCTGAGTCTTGGTAGTTTTTTTATTTAAGTATGTATTTCTCTGTATAAACATATCGTTGCCTCAGAACAAACAAGCCAAGAGCTTAGTATGAGACTATGTCAACTTATGTGAGATTGTCCCTTAATGTTCAGTTATGTATTTTTATTTGAAACTAGCCGTATAAAGAGTAGGCATAGATTTTTTGTGCTAGAAACCCTCGCGGTGAGTCCTCAGAACACCCTACCAAAATCCCATCACAATCTGATCATTGGTTTAGGAACGCTAGGACAAACATACTAACTTTTATTTTTATTCATATGTATAGATGATCTCATCATCATCATCATCATGTCAGCTGAAAGACGTCCACTGCTGGACATAGGCCTCCCCCAAGGCTTTCCACTCAAACCGGTCTTGTGCTTTTCGCATCCACCGCGGTCCCGCGATCCTGGCGAGGTCGTCACTCCATCTTGTTGGAGGCCTACCTACAGCTCGTCTTCCGGTCCGCAGACGCCACTCCAGAACCTTCTGACCCCATCGGCCATCAGGTCTGCGAGCAATTAGATGATCTAATATTAATTATTCCCCTTAGTCATTTCACACTTGAAGAGCATTATTTGCGAAAAAAATATCAGATCGCGTTTATCTAATCCTTGATTGAAATTATAGATCCACCGCTGATGCTTTCTCCTTGTTAAGCATATACTAATTGCCCAGAACTAATTACATGCGCTGAGAGCTTCGGCTGTGATCTAATAGTTCCAGATCGATCGGTATTATGTTCGCTTAGTGAGCCGGCCATAACACGCACGCTGCTGCATCTCTAGCTAAACTAGCTGTTATTTGTGATACCCATATTACCCATGCAGCAAATACTTACAAAAAAATTATGCTTACAGAGATTTGTCGCACTTTCTTTTTGCTCATTATTTACTGAGAAAATAAATGAACAAGTTTCTGCTAATGGCTTAAACGCCACATGGTTTTTTCTACGTCACACCTGTTTTATCTCACTCTGACTCTCCCGAACACGAAAGACTTTTTCATGTCTCGTTTTGGGAATATAACGATTTCCATATCTCATTAGCGCGCTAAAAATGACATTTCTATCCCTAGGGCGGAAAGTCATTTTGGACAAACACTCAGCCATTTTTGCCTATTTTCTTTATATCACGAAATAACTCGAACTGTTTTTAAAAACTCGTTTTGACATTGTGTCATGTTTACTTTCCTCTCAGTCGAAATGAGGAGTATCTAGTGTGTTTTACTCGGGTGTAAATATCTATTGCGCCCTCGGACTATAGGCGCACTGGCTGGTAATCGTGCAGGCTAAATACGAGCTCGGGATGCAAATTGGTCAATTTCATCCCTGGTTTAATAATCTACTATTAAAGAGCTGCTGCAGTGTAAAGTGATACGGTGAGCTAAATAATTATTACATAGTGAAGCATAAGTTAATTGTTAATTGTTTAAAATATTAGCGATGTTCACGTAAACACATAATTATAACGTCCGCTCTATTTACCAAATAAGGCGGCTAAGTGCAATTATGTAGTCGAAGGATTGTATACTCTATCGCTAACCACATAAAATTTCAAATTCTTATAATATTAAGATGCAGTTACCCGCCTTCTTTGGTATGACAGCAGTATAGTTGTTGCATTATGTCTTGGTCATTATTACGTGACTAGTCATCTAGTGACAAACAGTGTTCAGTGGATTTGAATACTCATGTTTTCTCAGAAACTAAACATATTTACAGATAGCGCACTAAGATCAATGTTGGATAAAGAAAAAAATTTGGCAATTTTGTCCTTACAAGTAAAATCAAGGATTTTTTTTACATTATAACCTCAAGTAAGGTATAATGAGAGTTATGTGTCCTCCTCCGTTTAGCCAAAACTATAAGTAATAAAAATCTGAAATATATTTTCAATGAAAGAACATATAGCGAACTTAAAATGATAACTATAGAACGTAGACTTCTACTTCTAGTCGTGATACTAGACCCTGATACCTAGTAGATATTACTCCCTGAGATACATAGTCATAGGCATAGTATTATATTTGTTCAACACAGGTGGGTACATAATATATACAGGTCTTATTCTACGGTTGTTTCACTGCGCTGTGCCGCAAGGCATACAAATTGTAGACAGTCAATGGCATGCTGCATGCATTTACAGTTCACATTGTTTCAGCTAGATAAAAAATAATTTATGCTATAGTAACATTTTTGTGCTAGAAAATTGTATAGCTTTTTTTTTATCTGACATATTATCTGCCGGTTGTTTATTAGATATTTTTGAGGCCATTCCAAGTATACTTTTACGAAAAAGAGCAGTCTTAGACGACATCGCTCTCATTTTATTCTTGAGGCGCGTACTTTTAAAATTATTAAATAAGGTCAGATTAATACAGCTGTTATAAAATGCCTTATTTATGCTAATTAGAAAGTTTTTTATGCTGTTCTAATTTGTAATTTCCTCTATGGTTTAGTTGGTGTCCATTTGAGAAGGAGTCTCCTATTCCAAAGTGTACACTATTTAGCGTTTGAAGCCATACATGAGAGGAATTTACAAATCTTTGGTAAGCACTGAATTAAAATTATTTGCTAAGTTATTGTAGTCTTCATTATATTCGTGTGATTGCAACGATTTACAGTATCTTCTAAAAACCCTTATAATTTTATTTATCACTCTACCAAAGTATTTATACCTACTAAAAATCGTCTAAGACAGCACCTAGTAAATTTAAATAGTAAATTAGTTTACACATGTTGTTTTTTGAGTTAGTTTTTTGTGTTTGTAGTAACGGCTTCGGAACCCTTGGTCCGACATGCTCTTGCCCAGTTTTTTCCTACTCTTGGTGTACCAGCAGATGCAATTTCAGCTTCAACCAACCAACTAGTCAAGATGAGGTGTCATTACATTACACTTTTACGACCTCTTTAACGACCAATAGTTATAAAACATTCCAATTTCACGCTTAATAAAATTTAATGGTTTGCCGTGAAATAAGAAATAACAGAGATATGTCCATAATGTGAAGTTATACAATTCATTCAGGCGTCAAGATGGTTTACCTTGCTTATGTCTGTTGTAAGTAAAGCCACGATAAACACTTATTTTCAAAAGGAGTTAGCGCCTTTCTGCATCACTTAAAATCATTAAAATCTGCCAGGTACAGGTCGTTTACATAGGTCTTTTTTAGGGTTCCGTACCTAAAAGGTAAAAACGGTACCCTATTACTAAGAGCCCGCTGTCCTTCCGTCCGTCTGTCTGTCACCATGATCTCACGAACCGTGATATCTAGACAGTTTTGGCAACCCCAACAGGTAGACGCTTGAAATATACACAGAATATCTAGGTATGTACTCACTTTAAACATAAATATTTAAATAAAAATAAAATAAGTATTAAGGGAGCTCCCATACAACAAACGTGATATTTTTGCCGTTTTTTTGCTAATGTTATATAGATGATAATACGGAACTTCGTGCGCGAGTGCGACTCGTACTTGGCCGGTTTTGTTTTTTTTATACTGTCGTCGATGTATGTTGAAAATATTACAAACATATGACGACGCGGGGGCTAGTTGGTAGTGACCCTACCTACGAAGCTAGCGTTTCTCTCAACTAAACTAAACTGCTTTAGTTTTTTTATAGCTATAAAAGGCAAACGAGCAAATGGACCACTTGATGGTAAGCAGTCACCGTTGCCCATAAACATTAGCAATACCAAGGGCACAGCGAAATTGTTGCCTTTCAGTGAATACTCTTTGTTTGTCTATGTTTTTGTACTTGTGTCTACTCGTTGCCACATTCTACTTTTCTCATCTTCCTCAATTACCCAAGGGTTAGCTGGAAGAGATCGCTCAAAGGGATAAGTTCGCCTTTGTACATTCCTATTCTGTAAATATATATTTTTATGGCATAGAGAAGGCAAACGAGCACACAGGCCACCTGATAGTAAGTGGAAACTGTGACCCATAGACATTTGCATTCACAAGACTGCAAGCCTAAGACTGCAAATGCGTTGCCAACCCTGAGGACTAAGATGGAATGCCTCTATGCTAGTCATTACACTGGCTGTCTTATCCTCAAACCGGAACACTACAATGCGAAAACTGCTGTTTGGCGGTAGGTTAATGGATAAGATGGTGGTAGCGATCCGGACGGACCGTGCACAAGATCCTACCACCCGCAAATTACAAGCAAGTATTTGAATTTCTATGTTTTGTACAGTAAAGAGTTTACATACATAAGTATGTCATAGGGCTGAGGAAACACCGTGGAGGGAAGTTCATTCCATAGTTTCAAGGTACGAGGAAGAAAGGACTTTTGAAAACGGACTGTGGTCGATTTTAATAGTTCCAGGTGGTAAGGATGAACTTTACTCCGGTGGCGATTGGTTCGATAATTGAATGGTGCTTTAGGTGCTAAGCTAAACAATAGGGAATATAGAATTTTTCCTTTCACAGCTTCAATAAAAGCCAATTAATTGAGAAAGATCCTTTCTTGAATAGCTATAAAAATAAGGCCCGTACCGAAAAGTTTTTTTACAGAGTCTGCATACTAGTAAAATACGAAATGGGAAACATTTTTTTTTCTGATTATAAGCTTTAATTTGGGTCATCTTAATGTATCGATTGGAATAATTAATTCAGGACAGGTATTGTTTTTATTTAAAATGCAGGACGATAAAACAATTCGTAGTGAAACCGTTTTGCGAACGTACATTGAAAATCCTAATTCAACGTTTGCAGCGGTTGGAAAGATGGTGAATATAAGTCATGCAACGGTACGAAATATTGTTAATCGGTACTTAAAAGAACATAGAATTCAAAACAAAGCTCGAAGTAGACGCCCAACGGGTCCTTCAAATAAAAAAAATAGAATTGAAAATAGTGTCTACTTACGAGAATAATTGTAGTTTATCGGTGCGGGATGGGGCAAAAAATTGAAAACTAGTACATGTATGGTCCAGAGAGCGAAAGTGAGTCAAAATTTAAAGACCTACAAAAAAGAAAAAGCCCCAAATAAGTCGGTAAAGCAATACAATAGTTCTGTTTTAAGGTCACGAACATTGTACAAGCTTCTCAGCGATTCGAACAGAACATGCGTTCTCATAGATGATGAGACATAGTGAAAAAACAATTTAGGTCTTCGCCCGGTGACCAATTCTACACAACCGAAAATAAGGCGAATATCAGCTATCAAAATAAATATATTTTATAGAAAGTTTGGGGAAAAATATTTAATCTACCAAGCAATATGTTCCTGTGGAAAACGCACTGGGTCATTTATCACTAAAAGTACCTACCATAAATGCAGATACTTATGTCCAAAAATGTATATACGGTTTGTTTTTACAATGTATAAGGTAGCATGAAGGGAAAGTGTTGTTTTGGTCCGATCTGGCTACTGCAAATTATGCCCGAGCCAGACAAGAGTGACTGGCTTCAAATAACGTGCTATGTGTGCCCAAAGATATGAACCCCTCAAACTGGCCCCAGTTACGACTCATGGAGGGGTGATGGGCATTAGTTAAAGCTGAGTTGCATAAAAACTGTGCTTCAGCAACATCAGAAACAGATTTTAAAAAGAAGTGGAAAAAACACGCCGACAAAGGCACCGAAACTACTGTGCAAAACTTAATGCCAAGCTCGAAGAAAAAAAATCGCTTATTCAGCCGCAAAACCCTCAAACCATAAAATGTATACATTAATTGTAAATAGACATTATACATCATATAACTAAAACAAAACATCCTTGCTGTTCATTGTAGTTTAATTGATATCATAAATATACTCTGTAAAAAAACTTTTCGGTACGGGCCTTAGGTAAGATTTGGTCGTATCTCTTGCGAAACAAAATTTAAGATGGTTGACTTTTTACGTGACGTCACAGTGCATATCGGATCTCAGTCTAATCGCTGTCTAATTAACAATTAAAAATGCTTGTATCATCCGTATTTCTTGGCCGATTTTAATTTTAATTTCACTTCTGGTGTTTTTATTAACGGTATTTCATATTTTGTTGAGAAATGCGATTTAAAATCATGCATATTCCCTATTCCTATATATGAATTTATGTGTATCATGTTAACCCCCCCTGTTTCCAGTTATTCTCTTCATCCACCACTCCTGCGACTCCTACGTCCTTCTAACAGCCAACGTGGATGACTTTCACGCCATAGCCGACCAAGTGGCCAAGTCGCCGGTGGTGTCACAGATCAAAGACATCTGGCAACAAGCCTCCAAAACCTTCCTCCACCACTACGATCTAGGAAAGAAGCGGTCTAAGTATCACAGCAGCCAGAAAACAGGTACAACAGGTATATCATCATTTATAATTTCAGCCAAACAACGTCCACTGCAGGACATACGCCAAGGATCGCCACGATGGCCGGTCACGTGCTACCTGCATCCATCAGGTTCCCGCAACCTTTACTAGGTCGTTTGACTTTCTCGTGGGAGGTATACCCACGCTGCATTTTCCGACATGTGGTCGCCATTCGAGAAACTTGTGGTCCCATCGGCCATCAGTTCTATGAGCAATGTGCCCCTCCCACTGCCACTTCAGTTTGGCAATTCTTCGGGCTATGTCGGTGATCCTAGTGCCCCAGCGGATTTCCTCATTCCTGATTCTATCAAGCAGAGATACTCCGAGCATAGCCCTCTCGATCGCCCTTTGAGTGACCTTGAGCTTTCTTATGAGGCCCATTGTAAACGACCACGTCTCATCACCATAAGTCATCACTGGCAACGCACACTGATCAAAGACTTTCGTCTTGAGACACTGTGGTACAACATATAAATATGATGAATACGGTAAGTTATAAACAGTATCTCGCTTAATTTTTTTATATATTTTTTTCGGTATAAAGCATCGACCATATCGTAGTGACCCCTTCATTCAGAGCTGATATATCTTAAAAACCTCAACCAGTTTTGATGAAACTTATCTAAAAACCATTTCCAGAAAATGCTACTTTCAAACAAAAAAATCGCATCCAAATCTGTTCACCAGCTTAAGAGCTATGGTGCCACAGACGGACACACAGAGATACACACACACACGCACGCACGCACACACGCACGCATGCACTAACTATATACTTTGTTAAACTCCCAATGAAAAAAGAGGGGTGTTAAAAGTTTGTGTGCGTGTGTGTCTGTTTGTGGCACCATAGCTGTTAAACCGGTGAACAAATTTGGATGCGATTATTTGAAGGCATGTTTTATAGCGGTCGTTCTTAGCTAAGTTTCAGGAAAATCGGTTAGGCCGTTTAAAAGAAATCAGCGTCGCTATTGCCTATCGCACTCGCAATCACAATCGGCAATGGAACAACTGTTTACGTTTTGTATGCAGACAAACCTTAGATTTTCAAAATTAAAACGATTGCGACTGTGACTGCGTTAGGCAATAGCCCCTCTGGTCTGAAAGAAGGAGTCACCATTTTATCCAAGGTTTTATCTATGTAATAGTTATCATCATCATTTCAGACGAAGCCCCTCCACAGCCGGATGTAAGGTTCCCACAAGGCTTGGCGCACGCGCCGTTGCTGCGCTCTGTTCAATCATCTGACTCCCCGGACGATAACCAACCACTTCAAGGACCGGAAGACGCAGCGAAGGAAGACCTAACATCAGGTATCTAATACTCGTATACGTACAACACATGGAAAGACTCACCAACTTGCAATCACAGTGCTATAATAGTTGGCTAAAGAATTCAAACAGACTTGTGCCGCTGCGAAGGCAGAATATTTTTCTAACCCAATCCTGAACTCGGATAACAAAGTTAAAACTGTTTGGAATGTAATTAATACTGAAACAGGTTGAACTAGAGTAAGAGACCCGCACTACAGCCTGCAAGTTGAAGGTACTGTAGTGAACTCGGATCTAGATGTAGCTAAAGAGTTTGAGCGGCTCTTTACAAATATACTGTAGGATATCACTAAATCATTACGATCATCTCCTGATAAAGCCGAATTATTATTAAGATCAAATGTGAAGGAATGCACAGCTGTTTTTAACTTTTATCATGTTTCTCCAAAAATTGTTATTGAGACTTTTAAATCACTTAATCTAAAAAAGACTGAAGATCTCTGGGGCCTCTCCGTCACAGTACTACAGTCCATCTTAGAGTTAACTGCACCATATCTAGCTACTTTATTTAACAATTATGTCGATATTGGAGTGTTTCCCGATCTGATGAAACACAGTAAAATTATACCCTTGCTTAATTCAGGGGCAAGAACAGACCCCACAAATTTTAGACCAATTTCGGTACTGCCAGCACTAAGTAAAGTTTTTGAAAAAAACATTCTTAACTAAATTTCCTCACATTTTAATAAGAATAAGTTGCTTCATAGTAGTCAATTTGGGTTTACAACTTACCTAAATACAACCTTAATTAAATATGTCTTTGATGCCTGGCAAGGATCACTAGATGTAATTGGAGTTTTTTGTGATTTATCCAAGGCGTTTGACTGTATTGATCACGTTACGTTAGTGCGGAATCTGAGCTACTACGGTACCAAAAACAGTGTCCTTGATCATATAATTTCTTATCTTGCCCACCGAACTCAGCGGGTGGACATAAACAGAACGCAATCCCCTGGATCAGCTGTTGCTATGGGATTGCCTCAAGGCTCAATTCTAGGCCCATTCTTGTTTTTGATTTATATCAACGATCTCCCTTATGCTGTGCGCGACAAACATCAAAATATGATGGTCTTGTCCGAAGCGCTAGTAGGTTCACTCTATATTACCGACGTGTAATAGAGCCCTCAGGTGGCCAATTTACTGAATAAATATTTTCAATTTTCAATTTTGTTATAAAAGACCTGTTATTACTATGGCAACGCTCATAATACAACAGTGTTTACACTTCGGTTATGTTAAAGGTAGTATTCTAATACCGTTGACGATTTCAATATTAGCGAGTAGAAAATATATTTATGAAATTCTCTTGCTTAGTTAGAGATAGCTTTTTAGCTACTCTATCTGCACCCTATATAATGTTGCTTTTGTAGAAATCCAACGAAGATATGAAAGCCCGCCAGCCCAGCTGACCTCCTCCCAGGAGGTGATGTCCTCCCAGGAGGAGCGGGAGCAGCGGCGGCAGGCGGCCAACGCCCTCTTCAACCTGGGCCGGAACGCCTCGATGTACCTGCGCTCTTTGCAGAATATCCTGGAGAGCGTCTGATCATTATCTGAATAAATAATTTAACAGTACCTGGACTCTTTTTACCTCGTACAGGAACTTTACAAGATTACAGTTTGACAAAGTATTGGTGGATACTTTTCTTTTTTTTAGCGGTTTTGCATCTCTAGCGAAAATAACTCTTTTGCAGTTCAATAAATTCCTAAACGGTCCCCCAAATTTAAAGATTGATAACAACTTGACTGTACATAATATTTTTAAAAGCTATCCAATTAAACCTTTTTCCATGACAATATTTCTAAACAAAATCCATGAAAGTATATTTTCGATATTTTTTTTCACAACTTTGCGGGCGTAATTTTAAAGTACATCTATGCCAAATTACAGCTTTGTAACACCAAGAGTGAGTTGAAAATGAACATTGAAGTTTCAAAAACCGTGCAAGGGCATGTCGGATCATACTACAACCACAAAAAAGGCACCATCAAAAGAGCGTATCTTGATGGCAAATACGCCCTTTTGTCGAGAGACGCATTTGTTCGGCAATATTTCAAATCGGTATGTCCGATCCGATTGAAAATATTTATTAAGCGTCACCTTTGTAACGTAACAGGAAGGACACCACTAATGCAACTTCCGGAGCTATTATTTCTGAAGCTATTCACTTAATCAAGCAATTTGCCACCAGAGAAATCACCACCAGTGTTTTCAGAAGTACTCTTGATAAAAAAATCCCTTTCTGTTTCATGTATCTAGTAATAATTGAAATTTTTTTTTTTGTTTTTTTTTAACAAATTAAGTAGCGTACACCTATACTCCAAATTTCATCAATATAGTATCTTGTAGTTTTTGAGTAAAATGCCTGCGAGGCTGTGACATACGGACGGACGATGGAGAGATATGACGAAACTATAAGGGCCTGGCCACATCACCACGGCACGGCGTCTCGTTAACGTGGAACTATGCGGTGCGGTAGAAAGGCACGTTGCCGCGTCATGGAGATACACGTCATCGTGGTTCATTATAAAGTGCAACAATAAGTTGAATGTTCTTCGTGTAGAGGTTAAAATACTTTGAAGCCGTTGTTGCACGGCAGCGGTTATCTGCTGGATATAATATGAAACATTTATTTTATTTCATAAACTTCAAAAATGTGTAAGGATCAAAAATCTGGGGTCTTAGAAAGGGTGTTAGTCTCCTGAAGATCAAGTGAAAAGGGGTTTAACTCTAGCAAACTCCGTTTATGTATCTACCCTTTTGTAAAACCATTTAAGTCGACTTATACCCTTTTTCACTAGGTCTCCAGAAATATCCTAGGGTCGATTGGTTCGGGCCCCGAATCACGGTTAATTTGAAGTCCTTCGTGGTGAGAGTTCCTACCAAAAATCTTTCGACCTTTTTAAAGGAGGAAGTCTGGCCGAGGGTCGTATTTCGGCGATTTTGTGGCCGCCGGCTAGCTAGTAAGTTAGTAAGGTATTAAGATATTTGTAAATAAGGGCATTGTTGCATGAAATAAAATATTTTATTTTATTCTACATTATAATCGCAACATATTATTAACATTGCAAAATACTTGTAGCTCGGAGCCAAATAAAAATGATATATCATAATCAACCACTTCAAGAATGCCCACTCACCCAAACATTAAAACACTGACCCAAATATTATTGTACGTTTTTTCATAGAAAAATTTTGTCGAGGGCTTATCATTTTGTTTCTGTGTTCAAACGGTAAACAAAACAATTGGGCCGCTGTAGACACTCAATCTTGTTCGCGGACTTGATTTTAAATTGTCTAAATATTTTAATAATCCATCAATCAACTTCATACACAATCTGGATCGCAATCTGCGTCGCTATTGCCTAACGCACTCACAATCGCAATCGGCTTCAAAGTGGAACAATTGCTTTCATTTTGTATGCTGACTCGCCTTCGGACTGTCAAAATAGAATGATTGCGATTGCGAGTACGTTAGGCATAAACCCTCGGGATTGAATGTCTAGGTGCCAATGACATCGCTCTGTCGTAGCAGTCGTGGGCGTAGCACTGGCTACGCCGTAGCAATCCGTATGTTAACCAAAAACCATCCTATACTCTCCTTCCTATTTCATTGTCTCTTGGGAGTTTAACCTTTAAACGCGTTAATGTAAAATAACATTTTTTTTATTTATTTTAGTGGTTTTTTTTATGGCATAGAGAAAGAAAATGAGCACACAGGCCACCTGATGGTAAGTGACCCATAGACATTCGCATTCACAAGACTGCAAGCCTAAGACTGCAAATGCTTTGCCAACCCTGAGGACTAAGATGGAATGCCTCTATGCTCGTCATTACGCCGGCTGTCTTATCCCCAAACCGGAACACAACAATGCGAACACTGCTGTTTGGCGGTAGGTTAATGGATAAGATGGTGGTAGCGATCCGGACGGACCCTACACAAGGCCCTATCACCCAGGTTGTAGGACCATCCGAATCGCTACCACCATCTTATCCTTTAACCTACCGCCAAGCAGCAGTGTTCGCATTGTCGTTTCGGTGTGAGGATAAGGCAACTGGTTAAGTTACTAACATAGGTGCATTCCGTCTCAGTCTTCAGGGTTGCCAACGCATTTCAAGTCAGTTAGATTATTGTCTTAGTCTATTTTACCCCAATAAAAATTGTTAACTATTTAACTCGACCCAAACCTGAAACACAGATTACTATACTCTAAAGATACTTAGTCGCGAATCGAAAATGAGTGCCGTCATAAAGTCGATTGCCAGCATGATTAAAAGTTTCTGTGGTTTCGCCACCAGAGGCAGCACTGAATCGACACGACTGCTTACTTATCCTTATCAACGTCTCAATCAGTTCAAATATCAAGATATCGACAGATGGCAATAGCTGCTGCTAACTAATTAGTATTGTAATGTTAAAATCGTATTTCGTATTTTCGTATTTTTGGGATAAGAAATAGCGAAACGCTTTAATGTTCCATTGAATATCTATACCGGGAGTCACCGCGACGGCACAAGATGGCGCTAACCTCCTCGTAAAGCACCATCTAGTGAATCTAATGAATATCACGTAGCAAGTTGAATAGCTAATGATGGCTGTTAAGTGTCACAAAAAAAGTGTCATTCCCAGTTTCTATAATTAAGTCTTAAATGTATGTAACGAATTATGTTTGCGTTTAAATTAAGGTATATCTGATTCATAAAAGCTTAACTGTTGCTTGATTTGCGGAAATGAAAAATATAATATTCCTGATGATGCCGGTAGTGACATCTAGTACAAATTATAAGAACGAATTATATTTTGTACGTGTTATTTATGCCCCCATGCCTGAAACATACACACGGATGACATCATAGCAAAACAAAATCCGCTTGTTTCCCTTTTGCCTATTGAACTACATTGAGTAATGGCAACGAAGAAATAAATATAAAACCTTAAATATTCTCTCACAATGTAAAAGCATTCTGAAAATACCAAACTCTACTTCAAGGTGGAATTTTTCACCCTTTTCTAAACGACGCGTAGGGTTCAGAAACCGGCCTATTTCTATGTCACTAACACGAGGGAAAGGATTCTGATTAACCCTTTAGCGTCTCATACAGAATTATAAGTCCCCCACGTGACATGCGTACCGAGGGGTGATAGGCCGGGAGTTCCACACAGTATTCTACTAGAGGTATTTTTTATGGACCCTTTATAATTCTTTGGTGGTCGCTACAAATTGGTGATCATTTTTGAGTATATATTAGATTAGTCACATCGAAAGTCACTAATTGATCTTTTATTTTTATTTTAGTATTACTATTTAAATAGATTATTTGATTGGGGGGAAGGGGGTAGGTAACCAGTGAACCCGTTGTATAACTGTAAATATGGATGTAGTGGGTGCATAATTGTTTTCCATCGGCACGGTTGGTCTACTTCGCTTACTTTAACAGTATAATTACGTACGGTCTTATTTTGTGGAGATCGGCTGCGGATATAGGTACAGTGTTTATTTTGCAAAAAAGGGCTATTAGAGCTATTTATAACTTGGGGTCGCGTGTGTTATTGAGGGAATTCTTCAAGGAAATAGATATTCTAACACTGCCGTCGCTATATGTATTTGAAATAATCATCTTTGTTAGGAAGAATCTACATAATTTCCCAACGAACATTGATAAGCCAAAAGCAACCAGGAGCACAGGAAAGCTCAAAACCACTTTTTATAGACTGGCCAAAACATCAAAATCATTCTTGGGAAATTGTGTAAAATTCTACAATAAAATTCCAAAAAGTATTACTGAACTTACTGACTCTAAATTTAAATCTGTCGTAAAACAAAAACTAATTTCCCGAGCATATTATAAAGTAAACGATTATATCATGGATAGGGATGTTTGGCAGTGAGTCGTCCGTCCTGCAGGAGTAATCTACGCTTAAAAAAGGTGCACCTACTGTACAAAAATACCGTGATATTGTAAACTATTTATAATTATAATGTAATGATGTAAACCTTTTTCTTGAAAAAAAAATACCTTGCCGAGTTTCTTACGCCGGTTCTTCTCGGGGCAAAGGTTTTATTTTTCGAACCGGTGGTAATGCTTTTTGACATTCATAGGTGCATTATATTATGCCTAAATTGAAGAATAAAGAACTTTGACTTTGACTTTGACTTTGATCGTATTTTCACGGCAACGTACGATCTTGCCTTGCTATTTCAGTCGATCACAGTACAAAGGAGGTGAAGTAACATGACAAATACGAACATTTCCGATAAAATACGATGGAAAACGATTATGCACTGCATTTGTAAATAACCAGCGAAGGCTCGACACAGTTATTGTATCCGCTGCATCACATTTGCCTCCCGTAATTGTATCCGCTAGCATCAGAGCCGAGTGAAGCGCCGCAGGGTGACGTGATGCAAGCGGATACAATTTACCTACTTACGCCTACGCGCACACATCATGTGTGGCGCGGCCTTTAGAAGGGATATTTGGAAATTGATCTTCAAAGGCAGTGATTCTCAATTGGTCTATATCGACCCCCAGTCGTTGACAACTAGTAAGGGATCCATGTGAGCGGAAAATAATAATGGGGGTCCGCGATGGTGGATCACATTTAAACAGATGGTGACTTTAATTTTGGCTCTCCATTAATGGAATAATCCATATTCATACACATATAGTAGGAACCTACTGACTTAAGTAATATATATAAATAACCACAACTATGTATAGTATAAATTACATTTTTAGTTTTTATTTCGTACATAATATTATTCCGCGCTAAATTTTAACTGTAGCCTGTGTCCATTTTTAGACCTACAACTTTCTCCGTGCAAAAGAACCCGATGATTTTTTGATATTAGGTAAACAGGAGTCTACTGAGAACAAATACTAAGTGGTCTACGAGACAAAACAGTTTGGGGACCTCTGTTCTAAGGGGTAAAAAAGGGGGGAGTGGCGTGGAACTAATTCCACGCGTACAAGGCCGCGGGCGTTCACTAGTTATATTTTATTATTATTGTAGTTCATAAACATGTGTACACTTCAGTACCTTGGCTATTTAATGTCAAGTTTAAACTGCCATATAGAATTTTCACAGTGATTCTAACGGGTACACATATTTATGAACTGAAGGTCGACTGTCCTTACAAAGTCAGATCTGCAACTCTTTCCATAAAACCTTGCGGCAGCTCCCGGGAAACGACATTTCCGTATCTGTGCCACTTAAAGTGCTTATAAGGCTTGTAAATTCTCTATAAAACGAATTGCCTAACCTCGATCGAATAGGTACAGGGGAAACGAAAAATTACTTAAATACAAGTTAACGGGAATCATATAAGGTAGTTGCCGTCCATGTCCTTTCCACCCTGTATATGATTATACTCCTGTTATTTCTTTTTTGAGTATTTTATATTGTCTTATCCAGATTCATTTGGATCCTAATTACCATTTTTCTTACATATTTAGTACTTAGTCTTATACACTGTAACTAAAAGCATCGTTTTCCATAGAAAGCTCTCAGGAAGTGTACTTAAGTTAAATAAGCTCAATGAGAGCTTGAGATAAACTCAATACCTTGCGCTACGCTACGCCTTACAGTAAAAAAATATTGCCGACAGATTATAAGGGCATTTCCATTTATAAAATAAACATTACCACGGTATTAAATTTGCCACACGACAGCAAAGTTTGTTCATAAAATGGTTTCATACACCCGGTTCAGCGAATTAATGATTTGGACAAACAGTATAAAACAAACACCGCACGTGTTTAAAAGTGTGCCGCATTTATTCTGCAGTAAAATGTGATGCAATTCCCTTTTCATATTCAGTTGAGTGTTTTCTGCAGCACGTTTATCAAGTTGAAGTGCTGGAAGGTCGGAGTTATTGTCTGACAAGATTTGCATATCGATAAAATGGAAGAAAAATAACATGATGTATGTAAGAACTTCTGAAACACCGTGCCTAGTCGCTTAGCAACAGTAAATTCCAGTAAGAGTGAGAAAATATCTCGCTCATCTTATATAATTCTAAATTGCTTAAAGCCTTGTGTTTAATTAAAGTTTGCTTTAATAAACCAATCGTTAAAGTTACGTAAAGGAAACTTGATACAAATATTAGTATTTAGGCAAACACGCCTTCAGTGTATGAATTCGTAAAAAGTGTTTCGAGTTCGGGTAAAGTAGATTAAACTCTTATAATAGCATATGATACCAAATGAGAGAGAGGAATGTACCCATACGCCTTTTTAATAGCTATCGTATAAGAGCGTCGGTGGTCTAGGGGCTTAGAGGGTGGACTCGTGATCGTAAGGTACCGGTAAACTGGGGGTACTTTGATTTACGCGGTAACATTGCCCGACCTTAAAACGATAACTGTTTTAGTTGTTATCTTCTTAAATTGTTGAAGTAATTATATAACTGTATGAGTAGCTTAGTCCTGATGAAACATTTAATAGAATAATTAAATATTAAAGATAGTTTTTGGGGTGGGCAATGTTACCCCGTAAATCAAAGTACCCCCAGTTTACGGTACCGAGTTCGAACCTCACCATGTACCAATGAGTCTTTTTTACTTACGTACATTACCCGATGCTCTCATGGTGAAGGAAAAACATCGTGTGGAAACCTGCACATTCGAACAGCTGCTTGTGTAAGAGGGTAATTGCATAAAAGATCCTAAAGGGCTCGAAAAAGCTTTCGCATTGTAGGTGTCTGTTACTTTCACAGTTTGGGTTTGACCGACGAACACACGAAACGAATCGCATCAGGAATAGAAAACAGTTCCTGAGAAAGAGTTTCACACTGATGAAACCACGTACAAAACATCTTATTAGTGGTTTAAAAAATACATCAAACTTATGACTTTATATTGACAAGAACAAAATAAATAAGAAAACCTGAAGGCAAAGTGGCTCTATTCAGCCTACCCCGTTCAACAATCAATTGACCTTAGACCAAGCTCCTTGACTCAGAGTGGAAGACCTCGTTCAGTATAATAAGATTCCCGAGGGAACAAACTTCTAGAATACCTTCGACTTACGCAGGTGAATAAAACTGTGGAAATAGTTTCTCCAACATTATAATTACAGTTACACACAGAATAAACAGTAAAGTTAATCAAAAAATATACAGCATAAAACTGCGCTGGGTTTTTTGGGTCCTCTCCAGATTAAAGGCACCCTATTCATGCACCCGTCTACCAGATTGATGTGCGGTTTTAACGAACATGCAAGCATTGAAAAAAATCTTGGTCGCTTCTCGGGGAAGATTTGCGCATAGGCGTCTTGATTCCATAAGAGTCTAACAAATTAGATACCATCAACTAAGCTGTTAGTTGAATCAAATAAAGAACTTGCTCTTGTTACTATCAACTCAGGTTGATATAACTAACATCATAACTAGTTCACTCATCTTTTGTCAACTAAAAGAAACACCAGGTCCAGGTTCCAGGTCTCAATAGTAAGATGAATTCCTCAATACTAGTCGTTGTAAGGTCACATACTTTAATTGATACACCACTATACCTGGTCGTCTAAAACCGACGATTAATTCTCATGTAATTTCTATCTCGTCACTTGACGCTGTCATTATGACAGGGTTCCATAGTGGCATAACAATTAAAGTCCTTGACTGTACCAGCTAGCTAACCCCCACACCGCAACACAACACTGCGTTCCCTGCTGCTTGGCGGCAGGTCAGCGGTTGGCGATGCAAAGTGTCTATATGTATAAGGTCGTGCAACCACTAAACATTACAAACGTTACCGCACTAGAGTCAGTTACTGACAACTTAGGCCCTGTTGACTGATCAGTAGCTATCTCAACTAGAGGTCATTGTTAAAATTCGAAAAAGGAATCGAAAATTTGACACTTAAGGGCCTGTGGTTTGATCAGTAGTTAAACTAACTTATCATTAAAAACCGTAACGAGTGGTTAAATTTCAAAGTAGTGTCATTTTTTAAATTCCTTTTTTGAATTTTAACTAGTTTTTAATTGAGTTTGCTACTAATCAAACAACGGGCCTTAGTCTATACTTAGTAACGATTCTATGTATACATACATGTTTGAAAAAGGAACGCGTTAATTGACTCTGAAATGTCTATGAGTACAGTAATTAGATTCCTACCTTTTACTTTTCCTATGTTCCTCGTCTTACGGTACGCCTACGGTCAGATACACAAACAATAAAGTAAAATAAACACGCTGAAAAAACTCATATTTTTATTAGATTGTGTAACAATCACAAACGTCTTAAGGGAATTAAGACGAGCGCCTGATCGCTGGCGCAGGAGTGTGTGTGAAACAGCTTACACGCGGAAGATTGCTCAGTCCTTTTCTACATACCGTACTGCCAAAGAGAGGTTATGTTTGAGTTTCAACCTGCGCCTCTATTCCCGTCGGTAAAAAACATATCGTCTTTGATCTGTTATTGTATTGTTTTGACGTCAGCCGCCATTACTGTCAAGACAATAAGAGCTATCAAAACGGTGACAATACGATAACACGGTTATTATGACGTGGCTATGCAATTCATTTAGCGGGTTGCGTAAAGGACAGAGCTATAGCAGTTATAAAGCTATGTCCTTTTCTCTCAGCGTAAACATATCCTTATATAAACATAGCCATATCATAATAACCCTCCTGATCAAAAAAGATATTGTTTTTACCGTATTTAGAGGCCCTGTATGTATGATGAGAGAGACTGTGCGGTTTGCCTGATTTTGAAAAACGACGTTCGCCTCAAGCTTAAGAAAAAATAAGCCGAAAGCTTGGAAAAATACAGGGTGGTAAATCATTTATAAATTGTGTAAAGTTAACTTACAATTTTCATTGGATTATTTTGTTTCATTACAACTTTAAATAAATGCAGTTTAACTTTTTTCTAAAATCTTTAGGTTCCTAATAAAATATTACCCTAACTCTCTTATCTTCTCCAATTCCCCAAACTGACCTATAGTGTTATGTTTTTACATCGGGAGTTTTTAAATGACAAAGTATAATATAAATAATATAATCCAAAACCCGTGTGCGTTATAACCCGGTGTGCAAAGACCCTTAAAATTATTATATTTTTAATGAAGTAATGATTTATGCAAACTACATAAAGACCTCTCTGTTTCTTTCTCTATTCTAAAGCAACAGGCGACACACACAAGCGACACACTCTACGCACACCCTTCCCGTCTATGTGTGCGTGCAATATTATTATAAAGCCGGCTTTACACGTACGCTTTGACATTAAGGTAAGCGCTCGGATTACAATTTCGCCTCAGAGAGCGTTAGCACATTCGCTGCCATAAACTGGAACTTGTTTGTCACTTTGGCTCGCCGAGTGTGTCGCCGGCCCTGAATATCTAAAGCTTAGTTTTCACGTGTCGAGGTTAGTTCATCTGTCTTAGTACTATGCTAGCTAAAATATCAAAATTATCTACGGTAAACTGGGACAAAAGCTTAACTTTTATTTTTATGATGTGGACATAAAATAAACATACAAATAGGAAATTATTTTTTAAGACGTACCTATAGAGAGTACTCGTATCAATTAAAATAATTATTAAGCTTAACGTTCTATGTGATTATTTAAATTTTGTTGTAATATAAAGGGTGTGTGATTCTACTGATTTACAACCCACTTTGTTTAAATTAACCGTCACATTAGGTCAAACAGCAATACGAAAATATAAATGAAATGAAAATAAAAATAAAATATTACCTTAACTTCATGTAATTGTTAAGAGGTCTGCTCTCCCCAAAAGTGGTGTAAATAAGCAAAAAGCTTTTGCCATCAACCTTTCAAAAATGTGAAGAGTTTTGGGATATGCTACTGTACAGTGAAAGGTAACAAAAAAAAAAGGCTCAATGTTGCAAAAAGGGACCCATAGGCCTTATTATCATAGTAATAAGGTCTGTGTTTAGATTTTTTAAGACTTAGAAACTGTGTCATGTTCATATCCAGTCTCGGATTGTAAGCCATTGTCAAATATTGTCACAATATAGTAATCATCATTTCAGCCCGTAGTCGTCCACTGCTGAACAATAGGCCTTTCCCTTCGAGTTCCAGCGAGAACGATCCAATGCGGCCTGCATCCATCGACTTCCTATCTATCTACCTTTATGTCATCTGTCTATCGAGCAGGTCTTCTTCCCACGCTGCGCTTGCCAGGTCGTGGTCTCCACTCCAGAACTTTTCCTTCGAGCTATGTTCCCTGCTCAGCCCCACTTGGTGACCCTAGTTTTTCCGCGGACAAAGTACTGACGTACCGCTTCGAGCTGCTTTATCGATGAAACTGGCCACTAAGTCAAAAATACATTGAAAATCGAGTTGTTAATAAATGGTTGCCTCGCAGTATTATCATTAATCTTAGCCTCCTGCGCCTTAATCTCGTGGTTGCCAATGAATTTTTGCAATCCCCATCCCTCTCCCCATATTTGTCCGCTTTTTCACCATCCTGGAAAAGATAGGTGACAGGTGACAAATCTTTAGTCATTTTTAACAAGGTGTTACATCACTAGAATTCATATAAGCTGAGCCATGTAACTGTCACTGTAATTGTTACGATGGTGAAATGGGGAGCTGGTGGCTTGTGATAATTCAGTAAACGTTGCGAAGTTAAGAAGTTCTTACATCAATGGGATGCAAATAAGCTGCGCAATGTACACTAAAATGTCACTATCACGTGTCATTGTCAGGATAGTAAATAGGAACAGATAAAGAGTGAGTCTGTGCTCATTTGTCTTATCTGTACCATAAAAAAGTAGTTCAAAATATTAAAACCCGACAATGCTTTGCCACTGCGGTGCTAATGGATTTTTAACACTGCATTTTCGCAGCCACCGCGCTGTTCGGAGTTGTGCAAGTAAAACTTTTCACCATAATTCATACTTTGACTGTGGGGGAAAAATACCCAACACCGGCTGCAAATGATAACTAAAATCGTCTGAGCAAAGTTAAAAAAATGTCACGAGAGAAGTTAATAAAAAAAACCGGGGCAATAGCATGTTGGACCGTGCTCAGTGTAGGGTTCCAAAGCCGTTGCTACGAACACAAAAAACTATCTAAAAAAACAAAAAGTATGTATTAATTTTCTATTCAGAGTTATTTTCATGTTATGTTTGTAGGTATAAACACTTTAACTGCCTGTATCTCAGGAATAAAACAAGTCTACTTAGTCGTGTTAGATTTCCTTTTAATTATGTTATTTGTGCTTTTCATGTAAGATATTTTTTGGATTTTTGTTATTAGTAGTTATGTTGGTGGAGGGGACAACTCTAGCAAAAACGACACTTTTGGAGTTCAATTTCCTGAATGGTTCCCACGGTCCCCTAAAATAAAATAAAAGATTATAACATCTACATAATGATTTTTCAAGAGGTATCCAATGATACATCACCTGATGTTATGATATAAAAAAAACCTAAAGTAATGTTAGTGTATTTTAAACTAGGTAGTTTTCACAGTCGCGTGAGCTCGGTTGTATAAGTTCGCTCGCTCGATCAACCGATCGACAAGAGCTGTTATTGAGTATTTTTGGCGTAGAGTATCATTTTTTTAACCCCCGACGCAAAAAGAGGCATTGTCATAAGATTGACGTGTGTATTTGCGTATCTGTCTGTGGCATCGTAGCTCCTAAATGGATATAGAAATTTCGATTCGTTTTTTTCATTTGAATGCAGGTTATTTAACGGTGGTTCTTCGCTAGGTTTCATGTAAACCGGTTAAGCCGTTTAAGAGGTGTCATCTCTGAAAGAAGTCCTCCATTTTTATCTTCTAATAGATGTGTAAAAATATCTTTGATTTTGTTAGTTTATGTATGATGCTTCGGTTGACTGGTAGAGCAGGCATGAAGTTCGCCATTTGCGCTTAAATAAATAAGTGTGTGCACGCCTTTACACTCACACGCGAGCAGAATGCCATCTGCGACTTTATTACGTCGCTGTTTTTTTTCCCGGAGCTGGTGTTTTTGCAGCAAATAGGCCGTCTCGTTAGTAATCGAGTTAGCGTACTGCGCCGTGTTGTGTTCTGTGGGTTTACTCGGGTTTTATGTATTGTACAGTTTTCAATCTACAAAGTTGCAGCTGCTCGAATTGATGTTGCACCTTGCACGTAACTTTGTGGGGCGCGATTGACATTTCCCAAAGGAAGAGCGATCAACGATGTCAAAGCGGACGGAATCGCGGGCAACAAATTATTATTAACTAAGTTTCGGGTTTAGGCCATGCATTTTTGTTTTTAAGTGCTGGAAAGTGTAACTTTAAAACTACGTCACTTAATTTATTATAGAAATGAATGCATTACCCAACAAATGATTTACATAATTTGCGGACACGGAATTCAGAGTTTTTGGTGACGGAATCTAAATTCTTAATAACATAAATAATATTCCCGTGAATAAATTGAGACGCTACAGTAAACATATTAATTTCTTTAGTAAGTTATCTTAAGGAGTCACGGGAATTTAAATTGTAAATAGAACGAATGGCCGTTATATAAACATAGACTACAGTGTATTTACATTCGATCCTGTAACTCAAGAGTTTGCTTTTTCATCTCTCTATCACATTTGTTTTTATTTGGGTAGTAAAGTTTTATGTTCAGCTTCAATACGTGACGAGTTTTTATAGGTTAAAGTCTAGGTCGCAGGACCTGGTCCAGACAGAACCTTTTTAGAGTTCCGCACATAAACTATTTCTCACTAATCCTGCCGCCAATCAGCAGTTATACTTATATACTCCGGTGTGAGGCATGAGTGGGTTTAGGGGGACGAACAGAAGGCCATAGGGGTCGCTTTTACTCATTTAGCAAAATAAGTTTCAGTAAGTACTGCAAGTTTTTTGTGTTGCCGTGGGTTTGGGTTAGAATTTAAGTTTGGGTTACGAGTGGTACGAGTATACATATACGAGATAGTGAGCTAAAGAAGCGCATGAATATCTAGCCTGTATTGACATCACGTCTTGTATGAATTTAAATATCAGTTGGGACTGCTCTTAATATAAAATGATCAATATAAAACATAGCAATCCCAACTATGTTAAAAACGCAATGCCGCAGCGAAACCCATACTAATAAAATTGATACTTTATTTTATTTTTGTATGGCATAGAGAACGCAAACGAGCACACAGGCCACCTGATGGTAAGTGGAAACTGTGATCCATAGACATTCGCATTCATAAGACTGCAAGCCTAACACTGCAAATGCGTTGCCAACTCTGAGGACTAAGATGGAATGCCTCTATGCTAGTCATTACACCGGCTGTCTTATCCCCAAACCGGAACACAACAATGCGAACACTGCTGTTTGGCGGTAGGTTAATGGATAAGATGGTGGTAGCGATCTGGACGGACCGTGCACAAGGTCCTACCACCTACCAAAAACGGTACGAAACGGTACGGTACGGTATGAAAGTATAACCGAATTATTTGGACGATTTCATTTTGCACGTGACTCAATTTCGATTGCCACTAGCTGGGACGGTGTATGTCTACCTTTACGGTCAATAACGTTGCTCGTAACTTCGGAACCAACTATCCTCTCCCCCGAGAAAACAAAGAAACTTTGCAATTCCACTTCCATCTAACTCATTACTGCTTGCGTTAGTTAAGGTGCAACTGCAATAAAATCCTTTTAAATTAAGAATAAACAAGTCTAGCTTTAAGAACCCGACTGCATACCTATAGTGTCGTTTATATGTTGTGCGTTATGATTGTTTTACATTTCGTTTATCGCTATTACCTCGGGTACTTTTAATTTTTCGGAATGATAAGTAGCTGGATACTAACAATTAAGTTAAATTGTCTCGTTTAATTACTGTTTTATTTGTTTTATTGTCATTAAAAACGTCGTTTGTTACACGCGCGGAACTGTCATTTTCACTCGTCCCGAGTCTTGCTGTGTTAGGTCGAGCCAACATACCTTAGGACTTCGTGTAACATGACATACTTTCTGACCATCGGAATGTTCTTCTTGGAACAAAAATAATAATAATAATGCCGTTTGACGGCAATGTAGCCTGTAGGAGTTGGTGGTAGGGATCCTGAACGCTGAACAAGGTCCTCTCCACCTCTGCACTCAAATAACATCGGTCCAACTTTTTATGGTAATTTATAACCTGACGTTGCCATGCTTTAAATAATTAGTTTTATGTTTAAGAATAAATATTCATTAATTGCACGCAGGTGCGTGTGGCCGTCCTTGGGGACAAAGGTCTAAAACGAAATAATGAATTTATCGCCCCAAGGGTGACTTAAAGAGTTTTTTAAAACGACTTCATTACAGTAGGATTTATTGTCAAAAGGTTAAGGTGCTTCGGTAAGTTTTACGAGAAAAACTGCGGTTACGTTAGTTTTAAGGCGTGCTGAATGCTGTATGATCGCCACTTGCAGGAACGTTCTGTTGGTAAATGCTTGATAATGATTTGAATTATTAAGTTCACGTGCTAACGATATCGATATAAAATTATAGAATTGAATTTATTACTTAAATATTTATTTATTTGCGAATGTTATATTTGTAGACTGATCGCAAATAAACGACCGTGTTTGTAAATTCTGTAAATAATGTCATAAATATCAGAAAGAGATGGGTAAGGCCGCCAAAATTGCCATTTATAACACAGAAGTAACACAAAAACTTTTGTGTCACCATAACGCAAATGTAACACAAAAGTAACGCTTTTTTTTATAAAGCTCGTTTCATATTAGGGTTAAAAAGTGGGTAAGAAAAAAAAATAAAAAAAATACTCACTCATCATTTGACACAAGATTTTAAATAAAAAATAAAACAACTGTATAAATGCCCGGTTCCAATATTTAAGAAACGAATGGTTTTCCTTACGTCTCGTTAAAATTTGACACATTTTGTACGTAGCAAATGTCAAATTTTAACGAGACGTAAGGAAAACGATTCGTTTCTTGAATATTGGAACCGGGCATAAGACCTTATTTCGGTTTGGTCGAATGCGGCCGTATGTTGCTATAAGGTTGTACATAATGTACCATTTACCATTCAGTTCAAACTTCAATAAATTTCACAGTAATATATAAAAAAAAAAACAAATATCATAGGTAATATTCCCAATCTGCATGAACCTTTACAATTATTTTGTGTGACGAAACACAAAATTTGTGTTATGGATAACACAAAAGTGACACAAAAGCACAAAATATGTAACACAAAACCACGTTTTTACAAAAGTTTTAGGTTATAAAACGGAAAATAAGCTAAACTAGACGCAAATTCACATTACACTTTACTCTTTCAACGTAAACACATACAATTATAGTGGAGTGAACTTTAAAAACGATTACTTACTTGAGAAATCACGTAACACAAGTTTTTGATAATTTATGACGAAAACGGCCCGCTCACTTTCAACGTTACTCACAGACAAACTACAAATGTCAGTTTTTTTTTATTTATTGCGTTGACATCTTACGGTGTTGCTGTATCAAAACACGTTTTTCCCTTACTTTTTTATTAATGTTTAGGGGAAATTACTTGTAACACAAAAAATAGTTACACAAAAGTGAAATTTCTATCAACTAATCTAAAGATCAATAAAATACTCAATTAACAGTATTTAAACACCGTAATTACTTCAAACAGAGGGTAATAATCTGGTCTTTCAAACGTATTAATGTTTTTTTGTATATGTTTAAAAAATTAAAAGTTACATAGTTTTTAAGTAGCGGTAAAAAAAAAGGACACGGCAATTTTGACCAAAATTAGGGGGGTTTGGTGAACATAATTACATAAATTTTAAAGAAACAAACCACTTTTATTCCGTTTGTGTTATGGGCAACCCTTTGGGATCTTTGTGTAATTACCCCTCTTTTAGCGCTTAATCCAATGCAGCCTCCACCCCTTCCAAAAAGCGGATAGCGGAGTGCAATGAAAAATGCCTTGAAATCGTTCGATTCTGGGTAACCACATCCAAGGATTTTCATTCTTACTCCGGAGAGGGCATCACATTCACAAATAAGAGTTTCATTGTCTCAGCCTCTTCGCCGCACTTTCTACAATCTGTGTTGTTATAAAGGCCCATCTTTGCTAGGAGATGTTTAACCCCAAAGTGCCTGGTAAACACTCCGATAATGCATCGAAGTTGTCTTCTGCTGAGTTTTAAAAGTTTCTTGGTCCAGCTCTGGTCAACTCTTTCAATGAAGAGCTTTGCATGCCCTAAGCCTACCGTAGTTTTCCACTCTTTTTGGTGGTTTTCTAGGGTGTTGTTGTTCAGGACTGCTTTTATAGTGCCCAGTGAGGGTGCCACAAATGATTCAGGTCCGACGTATGCGCACTTGGACCCTTCCCTTGCCAGCTCGTCCGCGGCTTCATTTCCGAAAAAGCCTTCGTGTCCTGGAATCCACATCAGTTTCACTTTGTTGTGCCTGCCAAGCCTGTATATAGGCTTGGATTCCATTGTAGACTATTTTCGAGTCTACTTTAGGCACCTAAAGTACCGCTTGGCTGTCGCTTAAAATATAGATAGTTCTCTCCTGTTGAGTCCTGTCAATATTCTCTTGTGAGCTGGCAATTATCGCATACAACTCCGCCTGGAAGACCGTTGCGTAGTTGCCCATTCTCATACTACTGTTATAGTCTTTGGCATGAATACCCGCCCCCGTACCGGAGCTCATTTTTGAACCACCGTGTACCATATCACTTTGTCTTCCTCTGATAGGTGCAACCCGTCCTTCCATTCATCTCTTGTCGGAATATGGACATTGAAGTTCCTCCGGAATACATACTTGGGCTGCATTTTATCGCAGCCCATCGTCAGTATTCTGTCTAGAATAATAACATTGTGTGCCACTTTAATGTCTTCTAGGCGCTGAGTCGTTCCACAGTCTCTTTCAGCCTTTGCAGTGACTTGCACGCCTCAGACTGTATGGCGATAGGTAGTGTTGGGAGGTTTAGTAGGACCTCCATTCCTACCGGCGGCGCCGTTCTGAACGCCCCTGTTATAGCCATGCAGGCCACCCTCTGCACTTTAGTTAGAGAGTCCTTGCATGTCTTTAGTGTTGTTCTTGGCCACCAAGTCGACAAGCCGTACATAATTATGGGCCTGACCAATCTTACCATCATGGTATAGATCCACTTCAGTACTTTAGTGTTAAGGCCCCATGTCTTACCATATGCTGATCTGCACAGTCCAAAAACTATAGCGTTGTCTACGGGTTTCTTCCAAGTGAGCTTTTTATCTAGTATGATACCTAGATATTTTCATATGTTAGCTGTATAATATTGAGGTCCCCAAAAGAGTTGACTTTATTAGCCTACTATTTGGCATGTTGCCTATCCATTTACATATGATTGGTTCAATCCCGTGCCTAGCAGCCGATGTGCTTATGGCTTCAAACGTGGTCCTACCAAATGCTCGCTCCATATCGAGAAATGCCGCGAGGCAGATCTCTTTGTTCTCAAGTTCATTTCCAGCTTTATCCACTACATAATGAATCGCAGTATCCGTGGATTTACCCGGTTGATACGTGCATTGCATTTCATGCAGTGGATACCGTCTTAGAGGTCCATCTCTTATGTGCCTGTCTACCAGCTTCATTAGTGTTTTTAGAAAGTATGATGATAGGCTTATAGGCCTGTATGCTTTGTCATCACTGTAATCTGCCTTGCCCGGTTTTGGCAGGTAGATTACTTTTACAAAGGGCATGCCCGAAGTCTAAGCACGCTCTATACAGCCTGCTTAAATGCGGAACCATTACATTCGCGCCCTCGCTTTATACGGTTGGAAAGTGGATAGTGCCCACCGTATCTTGCTACTACCTTTTTGGAAGTGTCAGAATTGTATCTTGTTGTGCGTGCTGTTTGCTCTGACACACAAATTGGTACACTGCCTATTTTGCTCTCACGTATGATGGAGCCGGGAAAGTGTGTGCTACACATAACTTTCAGTTACTAAACCCGTTTCAGTAATTCTTCCCTTATCGTCTTTTATTGACGATAACGGGGTTGACTTTGCTACTGCTAGTGCTTTTATGAGCCTCAAACCTTCTGGTATCGAGCCAAATTGGTTGCAGTGGCTCCGCCACGCACCCCTTTTTGCTTTTCTTACAGCTTTATTGTACTCCGAGAGCTTGTGAGCGTAGTTGCTAAAGTCATTAGTCATTGAAGATCGCCTTGTTTCACTTCTGATTTTGGGTATTTTAGTGTTCCACCATAGCATTTTCTTGGCTAGCACCCTTTTTTTCCGGGCAGTTACTGGTCCACGCGGTTTGTAACGCCCGTACCGTGTTGTCCGCTTCAAATTCAATGTCAATAATAGACTTGAGCTTGCCTTTTGAACCCCCTAGTTCTACCTTTAAGTCAAGTTTAAAGGATGACCAGTCGGTGTTCCTAGGATTTCTTTTGCGCACAGTTTCAATTGGTATGTCGGTCCTGTACCTAAAGCATATGTACCTATGATCTGAAAGTGAGATTTCATTAGAAACATGCCAAGAGTGAATATCTTCGTAAATGTGATTAGACGCCACCGTTATGTCAATTAGTTCTCCACGCCTAGGTTTGACGAAAGTTAGGCTGTTTCCTTTGTTCAGTAATTGTAAAGAAGAGCTCACCAGAAAATTCAGTAACTTCTCTCCTCGCTTGTTGACATCGAGCTACCCCAGATGACGTGGTGTGCATTGGCGTCGCAGCCAATGATCAGGTCGGTGTTCACCTGACTGCCAGTTGCGACTAGACTCCGGAGTTGGGGTGTTATGGGGTCCGTCGCTTCGTATGGGGTTAGTTAGGGGTAGGCAGACCAGATGATGATAGTTTTGCCTAACCTTTCCTCCTGGATCTTAACAGTGGTAAGATCCCTGGAGCAGTAAGCATTATGGCATGGCATTTATGTAATTTTTGACATCCACACACTTGTCCTCATGTTGTCTCGGGGCAGAGGTAATAGATAACTTCTCCCGTGCCTTTTAGTACCCTGATCTGGCCCTTGTAAATGTATGGTTGAATCAAGGCTACATTGAACTTATCACTCTTTAGCTGGCTCGCCAGAAGGGCTGTGGCTGCCTCATTGTGTTGCAAGTTTATTTGTACGCACCTTATGCCTCCCATGGCTTGTTACGTCTGTGGAGGCTTAGGCTTGCTGAGGTCAGCAGCCTCCGCCGGCGGCTCGCTCATCGTCCTAGGACATCGGTGAAGAGGGGTTCCCCCGAGGTAGAGGGCCTCAAGGTCGCGCAGGTTCGCCTCCCGACCCCCACGCGGCCTTTCGTCAACTCCAACCCAGTCACCTCGTTCACCCCGTCTGACTCCTCGTCCACTGCCACCTCAGAAGCCTCGATCGCTCGGGGAGCCTCATTACGGTCGATGCTAGCACCGCTCCTCTCGGCATCGTCCAGGACTTCAAGGTGCTGACATCTATCCCCGATTTAAGGACGTAGCCTGCCTCCTGGATTACGTCTGCTGACTCCCGGTCCATTAGAATAAAGCGCCAGGTGCCAGCCTCCATCTCCGAGGTGTCGACCACCTTCCACTGGTCAGTGTGCGGCTGCTCCTTGAAGCGTTGGAGCAGCTGTAACACTACCTTTGCGTCGGGGATGCCAATGATCCTCGGCTTCCAGGCGATTCTCACTGGTTTTGGAAGATCCTTGGCATGTACGACCTTGAGGCTCATGTCTGTGATGTCTCCCTCACTTATGAGGGCGATGAGCCATGTGGAAGATACTTTATCACCGCAAATGATGTGCAGGGCATATGTACATACTTTTTCTTTAGATTCATTGTATTGTTCCGTTATTTCTTTTGTACAATAAAGAGTTCACGAGTACATTATATACAGGGTGGCATATTTAGATCGGTCAGTATGGGCAGGTCTGTAACTATAAGACATACAAAGATCTGTTCTTAGGAACCATGTCATCGGTTTTAGTGACAATAAAAACTGCATACATAGATATTTAAAAATACTTTTAGGTAGGTATATTTGAACATCTACTTAATTAAATTAAAGGATATGAAATAAGTAAAATGCATTTTATTCATTTTAGATATCATGTTTCATAGTAACATTTACAGTTTTTCTTGTCACTAAAATGGATATCATGGTTTGTAAGAACAAATCTTGGTATGTGTTATAAATAGTTACACACTTACCCATGCTGATCGATCTAAATGTGCCACCCTGTATACCATACCTGCCGGTTGACTATTTTGGAACATATTTGTAAGTACAGATGGTATTGAGTTATCCTTTTCCATCGTTTGCTGTCAGATACATTCGTATTTATCTTACGCCAACTGAGAAAGCAAGATAAATACGAACTTATCCCAAACAAAACAATGGGAAAGGGACACCTGTACTTCTGTAGGTATGTGGTATTTAATAAAGAGTATTTGTATTATAATGTAATGTAGGTACTTTATTAGTAACATAATACGCGTGCTTATTTAACAGTATATCCGATTACAAATACCGCCATCCCCTATTTATCATTCGATTCTTCCTCGGCGAAATTTCGTATTTACCTCCGGAAATGAAAACCGCTTGAATTTCATTATTCTGAACAAGACCCAAGTGCTACATTTTCAGGTAAATTCAATTATCATTTCCATTTCAGTCTTCAATTAAACTTCAGTTAATTGGCTGAGCCAACATGACCTTAGTAGTTGCACGAGCAATCTTAATTATCTTGCTGGCCCCGGAACTCTAAAGGGTGTAAAAAACAAACGCCACCTGGTCGGCAAACTACCTTCAATATTGGAAATAGCAAATACGCTAAGAAGAATTACCTTTATTTTTGAAAAGTAAATATAAATGTCTGTCTGTATGTCACTGCAGGTTTTCTCAGCAACTATAAATGCTATCAACATGTTTGGAATAGTTGTACAACATGCTTGCCCGCAACTGTTTTTAATAAAAAAATATGAAATTAATTTTATAAAAAAATTAAAAAGGGTTAAAAAATTAAAGTGGTTTGTTAACAACAAATGGGGTGTCATATGAAAGGGCTAAATTTGCACATTTCAAAACTTTCTTTTTTAATTTTCTGGTATGGTCTTTTTGATTTACCGCCAAAAAAATATGAAAAATGACAGTTCCCACCTTTATCTCCGAAGTTTATTAATAAAAAATCTGTAAAAAAACCCGGCGTGCAGATAATTATTTATATTTTATCGGAAAAATAAAACGAAGTATTAACTATTTACATTTTTTGGCAATAAGGCAATGCTATTTGGGAATGTAAAAACGATAGCCACGCCAAAAAAAAACCATGGGGGCGTGTTTCTTTTATGATAGTTTGAGTGTTGGCGACAGCAGGTCTGATACTAAGGAAGCTCATGCCACTTCCTCTTTTTTTTGTAATCCGTGATGTCAGTCGATATGTATTGACGATACGGTTCGGCCGTTTGAGTTATCAGGTCAAAAGAAAGAGCCGGCTTTGTGTTGGAAGTTTTTTATCTATTCAATAGTTATTCGGAACATTAAATAGCATTACACTATACTCAGTAACAAAAGCGAACATAATATGTGTATACAATCTACACTAATGTTATATAACGTGATAAAGTCAGAAACTTCTGAACCGATTTTAGTATTTTTTATATAAATGTGTTTGCGTTTGACCTCAGTCTCACCTGATGTAAAGTGACGACGACGTCGAAGGTGGTACACGCTTACCCAGAAAATGCCTATTCACTATCATTAGAATGCTAGATTATCCCTGAGTAACATTGTAAATGTTTTATTTTTCTGCGCGAACGGAGTCGCGGGCAACAGCTGGTCTATAATAAAATCCCGGCAGTATTCAAGGCATTGTGTCATAAGTGACAATTTATTATGCTTAAGTATTTGTGTATTTGTAGATATAAGTTTTATTTTAACTGTTTTAACTGTTTCTTTAATTTTTATAACATCTTTTTCATTATTTTTTATTTCCATGTTTATTTTAATTATCACACGCCCGACTGGGCAGAATAAATATATCTTAGGAAACCTTTACGTTCTTGTGAATTAACAATTCATCGTACGAGGGCAGTCAGGCTATCACCATAAGGCATTTCAAGTGAATACGGATAAACACGCAAACACATGAAATAAATAATAAATTATTCGCGGCCCGCATCCATTGTTAATTTTATCACAAAACAGTGTCCGTGCCCAGGCATGCGCGGCAATTAATTATTTTTATTCAATTCGATTAATGTCACGGACAAAACGCCAGCAATTATTTATACCGATGGTTATTCAGCCCCTTGTAAAGAAAACGGACTCCTATTTCCAAATAGTTTAAATATACTGACTGCCAAGTCGGTAGTGACCCTGCCAAGGAAGCAAGGTTTACTGAGTCTTGGATGTTTTCTATGTTTTTTGTATATATTTGCTCGTATATACATATATAGCTCGTTTAACAGAATAGGATGTAGAAGTTTTATTAGCAAGGACTAGGGACTTCCTACCATATCAGCGGGCATAGTATGGCTGCGTGTACATCGCGTGTCAAATGTGGGTTAAGCATCCGTCACTCTCATACTTATTGACGTGATAGAAGGTGACGGATGCCTTATCCACACGTTGTCACGCGATAAACGCACCCATATTAGGCCCCCTGCACGACAAGCACATGTTGTCAGCGACTTGTTTGTCGCTCGGATCTCCACGATTCAGTTTTTATCGATTACACATGTGTCGTTCACCTAACAATGCATTTATAAATGCAATGCATCTTCGCGTGATAGAAACCTTGTAAATGCGTACCTAGTGCATACAGGTCGATAACGGCAGATACGTTATGTAAAGGGCACTGGGTAAACTTTTATGAATAATAATAAAAGTTTAGAGGACTCCTACATACACACAAATATAGAAACACCATAGTACAAGCCTAGTTTCCCTAGTAGAGCGTAGTTTGGGACTACGTCAATTTGTGTGACATTGTCCCCTGGATGTCGATTATAATATATTTAATTTTACATGTGGTCATTGAATATCCTCTTCTACTACGAAGAGGCTACTTTTACATTAAGATATGGATGTCATTCCAAACAAAACAAGGCAATTATTACCGAGAAATATGAAAAACAAAATCACTATGAAAACCATTCCCAAATTAATAAAAAAAATGTTAGTTAATTTTTTTTATTTTAAAATGTAAGAATAAATAAGATTTAATAATGTTGAACAATGAAGAGAATAAGAACTTAGCAAACAATAGACGCATACTAAAGTACAAAATATAGATGAGAGAAAACAAAAGGAACGAATTTTTTGTCTGAAGCATCGAAAAATACATAAATAAGCACAAATATAATTATTGGAAATTATTGAATTGAATTGGCAACACTAAAATCCATCTCTAAATACAGTGTCAGCGGACGGCCGAATGCTGGCAACATCGGGGCACGCGGGGCGTAAGCAACCACGCTTAAGTTATTTAAAGCCACGCACGCTAGGTCAGCACGGAATAGGACTTAAAAGGATTCTAGAAGCCGTTACTAAAACGGACATAAAGTACTGGGATATTCTCAACTGTCTCACGCCCACGTATGTTGCCCGCTTCAACTTTTATTTCAAGAGTTAGAACATAAGAATAAAAGTGTGGGTGGTCACATGTGAGAAAAACTCGGGCTGAGGTTGAAGTGAAGTGGATCTGGAAATGTAAACCCTGAGCCTCTATATTCTATTTTATCTTTAACCATATAGTTATCATATTACTAACGATATGGTAGTTCGTATACCCTTGATATTAAAAGCGGCCGTAAAAAGACAAACAGACAAATAATAAGAGGCCTTGTTACTTGTAAAAGAAAAGTTATTTTTATGTCATATTCACATTAGAAGGGATCAAAATTAAATCACAATAATAAATTATTTTTTATTACTCGAGTAAATAGATAAAGTAATACTGGATAGTTTTTAGGGTTCTGTAGTGAACACGGAAACTTTATAGTTTCGCGAGCCTTGTCCGTCTGTCCGCGGTATTGCTGAGGGGCTCTTGGACCTAAAAAGCTGCAATTTGACGTAGTTAAACATTTTACTTACTCCGACAAAATTATAAAAAAAGAAGTTGATTTTTTCAGGCAGTACCTTTCGTACATAAAGAAAAGGGGTTAATTCAAGTTATAATTATAATATAATTACGTATATATTAATATTTTTTTTTAGATTTGGGGTGTAACTTTCGCTAGAGTTACGTGTCCTCCTCTGCAACCAAACCTACAAGTAATATATCTGAAAAATATGATAAATAAAAGCAAATATAACGAATTTAAGGTAGACTCCATCAGTTGCTGAGATACCGGCGACTAAAATGTTTAAACCTGCTAAAAATCATCTTAAACCAAATAACTTTAAAGAGAAAATTAGTTGATACTTGTTTCTTGTGATCGTTTTTTGCGTTTGTAGTAATGGCTTCGGAACCCCACACTGAGCGTGGTCCGTCGTGCTCTTGCCCTGTTTTTAAGTAACATATCAGTTGAGATGTTCGTTTAGGTGTTGTTTTTTTTAAGTTTTCTATGTGTTAAAGCCAACAGCCTATACCTATAACAAGACCTTTGTTCATATGTAGAACAGCGCCATCTAGAGGACTCCCTATCCGCTAGATGGCTGATTGATTGTATCGATTTTTATGTAACTAGTAGTTAAGGCAGTTCACAACGTTACTCAGAGAGGTCGCTGTGTACGAACCTATATATAGAAGTAGTTTAAGTTTTTCTTTCCCTTTGAAATTATACACCAACGAAGACGCACGCCTTTCTATTCGACCCCTGTACCGGCTGTCCCACGTTGCAACAACCTTAATTATAGTAATAGGAGTCATTATGTTTCTTTCACTGCTATGATTTGTCGGGATGTGACACCTGATATGGCATCTGGGCCTCTATTCAACACGGTAAAAACCATATCGTGTTTGAGCTGTTAACGTATTGTCACCTTTTTGATAGCTCTTATTTACTTGACAGTAATGGCGAACAAAACAATACCATAACAGATCAAAGACGATATGTTTTTTACCGTCGGGAATAGATGATGATGATGAGTGGGGACGCCGCCGAGGCAGGCGGGCGGTCGAGTGGCTCTCCATTCATTCATTCTCCATCCATTCATTCCGTCGGGAATAGAGGCCCTAAACAATGGTTCAAAACAAACGAACACACAAACGTCATGGTATCCGTGTGTGATCAACCTATATTGATTATTGTCTGTCTGAAAAAAACAGACGCAGAGGGTACTCTACCCGATCGAGTAACTGCTTACACATTTACTATGGCGAGACAACACCCTATGCAGAACCGGTATGACGGCGGAGAAATCCGCAGCCCACGTCATCAAGGAAGTGCCCTGTGACGGCAACATACCGGGCACGACACCTCGAATCGCCGAGGTTACAACCAAAATTCGTAGGCATCTTCAAAGACGCATACATTAGGATCCCGCTAAAGTATAGTCTAAAGTATGAGAATAAAGACAGAGTTAATTCTGGGGGTCAAGTCAAGATGCATAATCCCGAATTTTCATTTTGATATTGCAGTATATGAAGACTTTATTTTTTGATGTCACTTACAAAATAGACCTAACCTGCGGGCCTAGTAAGGTTGCGATTATCGCGTGACAAAATGTGGATAGATCCGTCACTCTTATACTTATATACGTGTCAGAAAGTGACGGATGTTTTATCCACATTTTGTCACGCGGTAAACGCAGCCATATTAGCCCCCTGACCTACGTAGGTATAGCAATTAAATTCATCTATTTTTAAACAGCACTAGTGGATCATTTAACGCGTTTCAGATTAGTGCAGCGTCTCAAACATAACGCAAAATTAAAAGTGGTTGAATAAAGCCTCCTCCACACGCGGTGCCGTAAGTATGTGCTCTCGCTCGACTTGGCAGCCATTTCTCGGCTGACCACCTCCCTGCCTGAAAATACGCTTTTGTGAACACATATGTATAATGATTTCAGAAAGTTTCCACGTGTAGGTTTGCTTAGATTTATTGCATATCATTTGGGTCTCCATTCCACATTTTCTTATACCGTATTGTTAACGTACCTATTGTCAATGAGGTAGTTGCTCTGCAGTAAAGGCGCCCGTATCGTTTATTTGAAATATTTGTATATTCCAAGAATAAAAACATTCATAGGTAGGGTCGCTACTAAATAATCGCCTAACCGCATAAGCATTGTAAGAAAATGAATGTGTTTAAAGCCTGTATTTATCTTTTTTTAAGCCTGTAGTATAAATATGATGTTAAATAGACAAGGTACCTACTAAAGAGTATACATATTTAAGAACTCGACCGTACGTCAGTTAAATAAATTCAAAGCAAATTATATTATGTTAAATCATAATTAGGTGGAATCCGGAAGCCAAACAAAACCTCAATCTTGCGTTTCTGTAATAGAGAAGCCTGGATACTTTGATACGTTTTAATCGGTGGAAGTCGCACTTAATCTTATTTAATTAATCTTTCTCATTGAAATGAATTCAACAGCTTCTTACTGTTTTGACTAACGACTATAATGATGATCACAAACGATGGTACATTATGGACAAAATTTAGCCAGGTCCACAAGTTGTACCTCGTATCGTTACCGCATCACAATCAGCGCCTCTATTCAACACGGTAAAAACAATATCATATTTGAGCTGTTATCGTGTTGTCAATGTTTTGATAGCTCGTAACACGCTCGCTCGCACGCTCGTTTGACAGTAATGGCCGCCAAGTTCAACACAATACCATAACAGGTTAAATACGGTTTGGATTTTACCGCCTAGAATAGCGGCGCTGGAGTATCGTTGTACAATTGATTTTCGTTTCTTTGCGATCCTCGTATTCTCCTTTGATGATTGGAGGAAACCGGCTCGAGGTAGGTCACGGTGTGTAACGTTTCATAATATATCGTGATACGCTATCAAAAATACCTCCATTATACCGATACGACATGCGTATCCAATACGAGTGCGTAAGAGGTCTACGATACGCGGGATGAAGCACGGATCGCAACGTATCAGATACGGCGCGTTCATTATCATGTATATTTACGCGTCCAAAGTTCCAAACTTAATGATTATGGTACGTCTGTGCATTGCGACGAATATACTATACAGTCTGTCAGCACATCTATATACATAACACATATATACTTAGCTACACACACACAGGACACACCTAGTTATTTAGAAACAGTGTCATCAATCAAGGAATGAGTGTAATGCAATGGGGTTGGGGTGGGGGAGGTTTTTTTTGCATTGATGTTTAACATCGCCTCAAACTTGTACATACAATACTTGTAAAGGTTAATGGATTTCAGTAGATAGTTGTCATATTCGCATGCATCCGACAATAACCGAAGCGTCCTTTAGAGCCCGAATCCTATTCCATGTGCTCACGGACTGTACACAGAAATGATACGAGTGTGAGCCCGGCTTAAAATATCTCACCACATATTCTAAAATGTAAACCTTGTATTCAGCATCGTATTCTTTTCGTATTCTTGTACCCGTTACATTTACTTGTTTTATATTTTACATAAGTACTACCTACCCTCAGCTTATCACAATAAAGTACGGAGTGCGGTGATAAAACACCTACACCTAGCACCAGCAAAAAGAGTTCAATGAAGTTCCATAAACCGAGTCGTAAAGACAAACTAATTTCGCTGTGCAGCTATTTATTCCCTTTGGGGCTAGTCACGACTTTGGGCGACGGAAGCGTGGCGGCATCTAGTGGCGGGGTGTAGAAACTGCATAAATTTCTATGATGTCTTCTGGCGAGGCTAAGGTTGGTCCCTCAGTGCAAATAACTGGGTAAGTAGTGGAACATATAACAACAAAATATCTATTACACATACGATAGATACCTACTTTGTATAATTTTATTAGATAAAATATTCTCTTGGTATAATGAACGCAGCGGTTCACTAATGTTTGACCAAATCATCATTTGACAAACGTATCATTTTACAAACTTTCATTTGACAAAGATATACTTCCCGGCGTATTATTTTTAAGTTTTTTGTGGTCAATATTGTAACCTAACCTAACTTATTTAATAAGCTCATTTAACCTATGCAATATGCAATGGTGTAAGCACAAACATGTTTTTGCAAAATGAAAGTTTGTAAAATGATACGTTTGTCAAACGTACTTTTGGTCAAATGAACGGACCCCGAACGCAGCTTATCACGATAAAATTTATAATCTCATAACATAATAATATAATAAACAATGGACATAATTACTTTTTGTATAATATTCACATTATATCACTGATAGGAAAAACACAACATATATCTACATATATATGTATAAAAGGCAAACCTGACTCACTGACTTAAATATCAACGCACAGCCGAAACTACTGTACCTAGAAACTTGAAACTTGGTACAGGGGTTCCTTTCATGATGTAAGTGAGCACTAAGAAAGGATTTTTGGAAATTCACCCCCTAAGGGATTAAAATAGGGGTAGTAGCGGAAAACTAATTCTACGCGTACGAAGTAGCGGGCCCCCTCTAGTTTAATAATTATAACAATAAAAAACATAACGCCGTGGCTGGAATAATGTAATTAGGTTCTGGCGCTTCCCGGCCGCTCGTGTGTTTCTTTTCAAGTTATAGATGTAGTGCATTTGTTTTCCTTCGTATTTTCACCGAAACGTACGAACGTGTCTTGCTATTTCAGTCGGTCATAGTACAAAAAGTACTGAGGTTGACTGAAGTAGCATGACAGATACGAACATTTCCGAGAAAATACGATGGAAAACAAGTATGCACTATATCTGTAACACATGGATGGAAAAACTGAGCGACGATAAACAAATAACGGTAATATTAAAACAAAAGCAACAACAAACAACAATTAATATCAAGGAATTTCAAAAATCACTTCTTGAAAATATGTAATTTAAAATTTATTCAATCTTATGATAAGGTAAATAAAACGAGTTTTTACAACGGATAGATTATTAGTTAATGTCGACGATGTAAAATATTCTAACCTGTTGTAAGAACCCATTTTATCTTCACGCCATAGAACAACGTCAATTCATCTTCGTCTTCGATTCGTCAAACTAGCGTAAGCGCTGCCTCGAGCATAATATCGTAGACGGAAAAATCTTAATTGGGAACTAGTAACCAAGAGCCATCTTTAATTAAGAACCCTACTGCACGTTTTTATCATACTAAACTAATAATATTAAAAATGCGAAAGTTTGTGTTGATTACTCCTTCACGCTGCAACGGCTGGACGGATTTAGATGAACTTTGTTTTTGTGTACCCTGGATTATTATAGGATATTAAAATACTTAGGCTTATCTTATTTAACAGATGAGCTCTTTTACACTTCGACTCTTTTCGAATCTGCAGGTTTCCTCACGCTGTTTTTCCTTCACCGTAAGAGCGTCGGGTAATGCACTAAAGTTATAAAAATCGGTACATGATGACCGCGGGGGTTTGAATTCGGTACCTTAAGATCACGAGCCGACCCCATAAGTCTTACTTAGGCTACTTACGAGGGCTGCTACTTATGTATCCGGAATCTGGGATTCCAACATTTATAAACGTTATATCTGACCTCCATGGTAAAATTTGAACTTTTTTTTAATACTGGCCGCTATAATTTTTTTTCTTATGTACGCTAGTCTTTTGTTTTTGGCGGGATCAAAATGTCATCTCGCTGCAAGAATGGAAGTCACTCGTGAAAATATTCGTGATATGATTTATTATGATTTTCGGCGTGGTTTAACGCAACAACAGTGCATAGATCAATTAACTTCGACTTTTGGTGATGAAGCTCCATTGAAAGGCACTGTGTACCACTGGTTTAGTGAGTTCAATCGTGGACGTAGTATGCTCACGGACGAAGTTAAGGGAGGTCGCCCGAAATCGGTCGTTGTGCCACAAAATATTGAAGCTGTGCGAAAACTTATAATGCATGCTTGTCATGTTACATGTCGCGAGATAGAGGCGACTCTGGGCATATGTATGACGAGCATTAATAAGATATTACATGAACATTTAGCTGTAAAAAAAAAATTGTTCCCGTTGGATCCCTCACAATTTAACTAAGGATCAAAAAGAGGCTCGCGTCGAATGGTGCAAGAAAATGTTAAAAAAATATATTCGTGGTGACTCAAACGCTGTTTATAATATCTGCACAGGTGACGAATCCTGGATCTATGCGTATGATCCGGAAACTAAACAACAATCAACAGTGTGGGTGTTTCAAAATGAGCCGAACCCTACGAAAGTAACTCGTGCAAAAAGCACCTTGAAGCAAATGGTCGCCTGCTTTTTCGGTATTAATGGCCATGTGGCTACAGTGCCACTAGAGAATCGTAAAACGGTTAATTCGGAATGGTACACGACCATTTTTTTGCCGGAGGTATTTGAAGAAATACGTAAAAACAACCAGCGACGCAGAATCGTTCTTCACCATGATAATGCCAGCTGTCATACATCACGCGAAACGACTCGATTTTTGGAAGGTCAAAATATAGAATTAACGGGTCATCCGCCGTACAGCCCTGATTTGGCCCCCAAAGATTTCTATTTATTCCCAAATGTAAAGAATAAATTACGTGGTCAAAGATTTTCGACCCGTGAAGATGCAGTCGACGCGTTCAAACAGCACGTTTTGGATATACCTCAGTCAGAATGGAAAAAATGTTTTAAAAATTGGTTTCAACGTATGCAAAAGTGCATCGATCATAATCATAAGGGAGAATATTTTTGAAAAACAATAAAACCATATTTAGTCATATACGTTTGTATATTTTTTCTATTCCGGTTACATAAGTAGCAGCCCTCGTATCATCCCGATTTTTTTAAAGTTTTCTTTGGAATAACGATAATCGAAATCTACGCGGAGGAAGTCGCGGGCAGAAGCTAGTCCGCTATAAGAGTTAATATTTAACTTTCTCATGTTTTAATACAAGTAGAGTTCAAGATACCTAGGTACCTCTTTTACTCGCTACGCTCGTCGTCGTACTTACCTATCACATTGTCACGATCTTGATCCACTGGATGACACATTTGGGCAAGAAAATAGTATTCTCGTACAAATAACAGCTTCATGTGGGTGAAAGTCAGTTAATTATAAAGAAAGTTCAAAGGGCAAATGTTTACGGCCGATGATATGACCTAACTGGAAATAAGCTGAGAGCTCGTAAAGTGAACCCATTCAGTTTTATATGCCAACAGGTGGGCTTTATAGCGGATTGCTTAGTCCATGCGGTCGACGTATTACATGATGAGTGTCAACACCAGGTTAAGGTGATGCAGCTTTGTACGAGTATATAGGAGTGTGGTTCAATTACGGAGCATCCCCACTGAGAGCATTTGCGTGAATAATCGAGTGGTAGTTTTACCACTACGTCGTCAGTTTGACATTTCCTTAGGGTCGGTACAGACGGACTGCAAAATGGCAGTTTGAGTGCAGATCTGATGCAGTTGAAGTAACTACATCAAAACGTACGTACGTCAACTGCACTCGAACTGCCATTTTGCAGCTGGGTTGCAGTTCAAATGCAATTAACTATAAGTACTTGCTTGAGTGCCGAGTTTAAGATATTGTATGGATATTATGTATATTTTATATTAAAGTTATAACTTTCAACTATTTTCTTCTTGGAAATAGGCAACAGTCTGTATGTCTGTCTGTGAGATAATATAAACACTAAACTACTGGTGGTGGCTAAAAAGTTTTAATTAAACTTTCTCCGCCAAGAATCGTAAAGTTAAATTAATAACGTAAGGGGTTGACGTTATTAATTTAACTTTACGATTCTTTTTAATAATTAAACTAATTTATTATAAGCGAGATTGAAATAATGAACCGTTAATGTAAATAAGGTTTTAGCCAACTTTATTGGGATGAAATAAAACAAACGTTCACTGAAAGAAAATCTGAGGAGGCCCTTCCTGCTCCGTCCCTTCACCTACTAAAAGCATGGCTAGCTATGGCTATGGCACTAGTGCAATTCACATCCAACTGTCAAATGTATAAAAAGTGGCGTATTTACCTCTAAAAGACTGTATAAGCTAAAGTCATTTGGCACGGTCAGCCAAGAAAGTGGTCTACCAGTTTTGACAAAAGTTTCTGTGAGATCTAATTATCGCTAAGTTACATACACTTGTCACTGACATAATATTATTGCAAGGGAAAATTGAACTATTTGTTTCATGGCATGGCGTGCAAATAAAGTTCAACCAACAAGTTTGGCCAACTGTACAAGGTTGCAAAATATTTACTATGAAGGCAAAATAATGATAGTCATTGATTTTTTTTTATTCTTACGTCCTAATTTTACCAGAAAATTAGTAATTTCTTCCTTAAACTTGACTTTGCATTCAGTATCGGACAAATTAATAGATACACTCCATAAAAATCGGGACGTTTTTGCATAAATTGACCTATTTAGTCCCAAACTAAGCTCGAGGCTCGTACGGGTTTTAGAAAACCTTTCACATACTGATATACTACTGTAATATTAAGTATAAATGCGAAAGTTATTGTGTCTGTTTGTTACTCCTTCACGGTGCAACGTTTAGGTGGATTTAGATATGGAGATAGCTTTTACCCTGGATTCACACATAGAATGGTTTTCATCCCGTAAAAGTTCCCAAGGGAATAACGATAATAGAATACTACGCGGACGCGATCGCAGTCAGAAGCTAGGCAACACTACGGTTACAAGTATTACAAGCCAGAATAAGTTTATAGAGATAGTATATATTTAAATGCAATAAAAGCATTCAAGATAATATAAGTAACAAAAAACACAAAACGAGAAGCACGCTCCTTGTAATTCATTTTGAAACGTGGCAACATTGGCATTCGTCGTGTACGAATTACACTGGTTTCAAAATCCCCAAAGCGCTGAAAAGATGAAATACGCTTTAAGAATAGCAAAATAGGTACTTAAAACATTTAAAAGATTAACATTCGCTACAATGCAAACATCTTCTATTACTGAATGTTTATTAAAAAATTAAACAAGGTAAAACGTAAAGGTATAATATTAAGGTATAATGTTTTACGAGATCAAGTCCCGTTTTAGATTTATAAACAGCGCCTATATCCTAGGCAATATAATCAAAATCATATTTGACATATGTGGTATTGTTATTGACTCGGCCGCCATTACTATCGAGTAAATGACAGCTATCAAAAGCTTGACAATAAAGCATAATACAGATGTAGTGCATAATAGTTTTCCTTCGTATTTTCACGGAAACGTACGAACGTGTCTTGCTATTTCAGTCGGTCACATTACAAAAAGTACTGAGGTTGACTGAATCAGCATGACAAATACGATCATTTCCGACAAAATACGAAGGAAAACAATTATGCACTACATCTGTACGCTAGTAGCGATCAAGGGCCTGCCCAAAGTCCTACCTCCCCTTAATACATATATTTGAATATACGAAATATAAGTAATAGGGAATATTCTTGGTTTTTTTACAGCTTCAGTAAAAGCTGATTCATGTAACGAACAGTTGAGATTTAGCTCATAGGTATTAGGTCAAAGACAATACGATTTTTACAGCCTAGAATACAGGGCTCTGGTTTATATTTATAGATATTTCGCTCACGAATTGAACTGTGAGAGGTACTAATTTGACTCATCTGTAAATGTAAATTGTAAAATGTTACTCTTAAGTAACTAAATAACTATATCCGCAGTTCAAATATGGAAACCGACAGAGAATAACATCCCAGACTACTTACTTGGGAAAAAGTTTGGATATTTGCATCGTTATTATTTACAAAGAGTTGCAGACTTCCTCCTGAGTTGGTTGACCGAGGACAAAGGCTAGGTACTCCCCAAAGCGTTATTGGAATAGTCTCGAGGATTTGGAGGACGGTCCTGAAGTCCTTAAAATTCGTTTACCGCTGGATGACTTTATATTTAGTTTGATATATGCGATATTGTGTAGTCTAGGGACATTGCGGTCTCGTGTTTCATCAGGAAAATGGCGTTATGATTTGATTTAAAGTAGCAATGACGGTTAACTATCTGCACCCCGACAAATGTTTGACAAATATTATTCGACAATTACGGTTTGGGTTTTTTTTACGTTTGCCCGAAAGATCACTTCGAAGATTTTCATTTAGTCATTACTTACTTGTTTTGATCTTTTACTGATATGACAAAAAAAAGAACTCCTTATTATTGGTTTCGGCGTAAAAACAGTAGGCCAATGTAATGATTTGTCAATTTATCTATTTCTCATTTCTGATTTGACCTTTGTATCATTTGCCAAATGTAACCGCTCGATTTATTAATAGTTAGGTTATGAGTATGATCATCATTCAGTGTCTTGGTAATCTACCAAGACACAGTCTCTACTCTAGAACACGCTTGCACCAGCAGTCATTGATGTGGGCAGCTCATGTGCCCTCTAACTTGAAAATTTTATGAGCTGAGTATGTCACTTGCTTGCCTCAACCCGGTGGCGGATAAATTAAACAAGCAAAATTGCTACCAACCTTGGCCGCATCTCAATATTCCATAACATTTTCCTTTATAAAATACTTACGAAAATTTCTAACCACCGCAATCGATTGTTGGAAAGATGTTCAAGGCTCCGCATAATACTTTGTGATCTCTTTCCAGCCATATCGTGCGTTAAAAAGAAAAATGACGTTATTCAAAATCATCAAAATTTACAGGACGAGAGTTAAAAGTTTCGGGCACGCTTTTTTCAATATGTTGAAGATGGTATAGAACAAGTAACTAAGTATTATATATCACTTTCTTCGTAAATTTTTTTCTATTTCTTTTTATAAAAATGTAATGTGAAAAGTAGAAATAAAGCCTTGTTAGCCTAATAAATGCCACTTTTCCATAAAAATAGTTAACCTTTTACGGTGACCTTTTATGAAATAAAATACAAATTGTGGAAGAAAACTTTGTTTATTGAATATAAAAAGCAAATGAAATTACACTGAAGTGTTAAAAATATTGCCAATAGCAAGGTACATGATGCGAAATAAGTAATATTTCTTTCAACACACTTGCTCAAAACGACCTTTTTATTCCACCGATTTTTGGCTCATAAACCTAGATATTAAACACGCGTGCTTTTTCAGTATATTACGCACAAGTGCCTTTAGTCTATTAACCCAAACAATTTACATTTGTAGCCTAGTACCAAGTTGTAAGTACGAAGAAGAAGCGATATAATTTAGTCGGGTTATACCTTTTTTTTTTTTCTTAGCAACAAACAGTTTTTATGCGGCAAATAACATTATCTACATATTTATTTCAATAAATTGGTGAAATCAGCTTTATTACTAAAAAATAACTCAATTTCATTAAAATCATTTATTTTTTCTGTAATTTGTTTTTTAAACATGAATTATTACATTTTAAATTTGGTTGTTGGCCGATCTCGTTCGCGCCTTAGCCTTGCGCGCGCATCGGTATCGCGGCAAGAAAAAAAAACAACGCGCCAGCCGCCATTTTTCGTAAATAATTGACGGCTGTGACGAAGATAGTTTGGATTAATTATTGTGAAGTTTAATATAACAAAAATGTCTTCTTTAAGTAAAGAAAATGAAGAGTCTTGTTTTTTTTTCGCAAGTGTGTTGAAAAACGTCGTATGTAACACGTGTGCCTGTGACCATAATATACGCGGCTTTCTTGTGGCGCACTCGCTTATCGCTCGTGCGCACACAATAGCGCCTTGTATACAATGGTCAACTTAGCACACTTGTATCATAATGTACTATAGCGAAACAACCAAATCAAACAGGTAGATTTTTTCGAAACTCGACATAAAATTATTATTTTTTTATATCGATTCAAGTAGGATAAAAGTGGGTACTTTTTAAAGAAATAAAAAAGAAAACATAAACTTATACTCAATAATTCGCAGCGCTTTCGGCTGCGCCATTTCAAAACCTAGCAAGTCTCAAAAATTCAATTTTGTATTTCTTGCATAAAACGTGGTTCCTAGTAAGTCCCTACCGGATGCAAAATCATTTAGAGACCTATCTCGGTCAGGTTCACAGATATGAGTACCCCGAAACCTACTAAGTACCTACAGAAACAAACGGGCTTGACCATTTCAAAATCCAGTATGTCACAAAACTATTTCAAATACCTAGTATATGACATGCACTTACTAGGTATTCAAAAAGTCATAGAGGCTTACTAGGTTTTGATGTGGTCGAACGAGTTTAATCATAACTTTTTAAATGTAGTATGTGTTTTTTTACTTGAAGTTACTAGTTTTTGTAAGTCAAGTGTTATATTCATAGACGTTAGTCTTTGTTCGTTTCATTTGACGCGTTTAGGTTGGTAGTACCTGTTCCCCCACCAACTTCATGCCATTGCCGTGCGCCGGAGCCGTTCGAACTCATTCAAACCGTTTGAATGAGTTCGAACGGCTCCGGCGCACGGCATTTGGCTGGCGACTGCGCGTTTGAATCAAACGCGCAGTCGCCAGCCAAATGTCGAGTTAGCCTGCACGTGTTATGTTAAAATTTTGGTTAAGTGGTGTGATTTGGCTACGAAAATCAATAAAATAAGTAGTCGCACTAAGCGTATAGTGAACAACGCTTTGAATTTAGATAACCACAAGTCTGTGTAAGTAAATGTACCTATATATTATACCTATCCTGATTAGACTGACACTTTCTCGTAGGTATTCAAGTGTTATAAGTTAGATTTTTTGTTGCCAAACGATTCATTTCTATAATATACCTATCTTGATGACACTCTGACACTTTCTCGTGGGTATTCAAGTTTAATAAATTAGATTTATTGTTGCCGAATGATTAATTTCAATATAATTGTTTTTCGAGTTTACAGCTTATTTAAATTTATACACAAGACGCACGTAAAATTCTATTTGATATCATAGTGTGTTAACGACATTTTTTTGACAAACGTTTAGGTATTTAATTATTACGCTTCACATCATATATTTATCTTGAGTATGGGACAGGGTATCAGCTCATGGTATTTTTTTGCTTAAGCATGGTGTTATGTTTTATGTCTGTGCATTTTAAATTGTTTTTCGGTGGTTTTTGCTATTTTATGTTTTCATTTCAGCTCATTATTAACAACTAACGTTGGTCAACTAAAGATGGTTTTAGGTTATTTTGATTTTCCATTGACAGACTTAATTGTGACGTAAGTAAATCTTACTTATTTAAAAGTCGCAAACAAATAAATTTTATACTCCTAATTTAGAAAAAACAAAACTAGCAGTTATTTTTCTATTAGTCACCATAAAATTTCATAGTAGTATTTTGAACTTAAACGTCTCATTTCTAAAAGTGACGCTTCACATATTCAATGAACCCACGGTAACTCTAAATAAATAAATAAAGAAAAACGTCATCTTACAAAAGGTATCACTTTGGTACAAAACTTTATTCTAACTTTCTATACTCAAATCAAAAAGTGTCATTTTAGTATTTTAAATTACGTTGATAAGTTAAGACTGAAGAGTAGTTTTTTCTAAAATGTCATTTTTCATTAAATAACACTTACCTGTTTATATCAAATTTTCACACTATTCCGAGATATGTCAGATTTCCACAAAAACACACGTCTATTCACCACTGTGACTGGATTGCAACTGCGAGAGCGTCGCTCTTCTACAAAAAAGATGGCGGACTATAGCGTAGTGGAAAAATGACAACGGTGCCATCTGTAGTGATAGGAAGAAAACTGCGGAGGGCCGCTTTGCCAACTTAAAATATAGGCAAAAAGTAGTTGATTTATGTAATAAAACACTTTTGATATTTTTTTGAATAACGCCACTTTTCTTTTTAACGCACGATATTATTACTCTCAATAACGCGTTATTCAACATCGGTTCCCAATGTATTTAGAAACCCGGGCTCGTAGCTACTGTTGGAAATTGGAGTTCAACATATCGGCTCGCCCGACAGAACATTGTCCAGTTTAGTTTGATATTTCATTGCAAACACATCCTATGAGGCAAGGAATCAAATTATGATGGAGATTTCTACTCAGTTGCAAAGAATAACACCCCGGAACAATCAAGGTTTCTCAAGAAGCATCCGGAAGCTTCGAGAACTTGAATAAAATGCATGCTTTACACGACGAAGTTTTGAAAGAAGCGGCCTTAAGTTGATAACAAGGGTGGGTACGGTACGGTCGATCGGTTAAGGAATATTGACGTGTAGTCGACGACATGAAGGTTATATAGTCCCATATTTTTATGATCAAGGTATCAAAGCTTTAGAGGTCGATTTTTTATAAAGTAAAAGGAAAACAGGATGGCGCTCGGGTAGACGCTGAGATTGCGCCGGTCCTGTAATAGATTATCCGCACAGTCTTACCTTGTACTTAGCGAAGTTATATTTATTAAATACAGCAAAATAACAAATTGACAACCGCAACTTTTTTAAAGGAGAAAAAAAAAATGCTGGTAGAGGTTTCTTTCAAAATTATTAGGTAAAACGTCAATAACTGCCCACTTGAGAAAGTGTCATTTAGTTACTGACGCTTTTAGTAAAGATTTGGACAGTACCCCGGGTAATAATTCAGGATTTAGGTATTCTACGAGTAGTTTAATCACAAAAAAACAGTATTTCTCTTGTTTTACACATAATATTATTGCAAAGTGGCCAGTTACCGAAGGGTGGCCAGTATTAGGCGTTTACCCTATTATTATTTTTATTTTTATTTATTCATTATTTAATGAGGGAATAAATAAACAATTCCTGCTAATATGTACAAAGCTTAAACGCCACATGGTCTTTTCCACGTCACAGCTAGAGCTACGTAACTCGGTTACTAACAAAATGACGTCATTCCGACCACTACTAGTCCAAGGCAGGCGTCGGCGTGTCAGTATGCTCTATAAGCATATTTTTTTCCGAACACTACTTAAAAAAAGTTCTTGTTGTCAATTACCCTTAATACTCCCCTGTCCTAGTTTTCATGCCGAGGTAAGCCCGGGGCACTCAACACTTCAGGCGCAAAGCTGCACGTGCATCGGCTTGCATCTCTAGCTATAACTTGTATACGGGCTAGGCTGCGTGCGAGTGAATACAAATTATGCGAAAGAAATGGAAACAGAGTAAGTGCGTTCCATCCACCTAAACGCTGTTTTGGCAAAGTGCCTTTTTTTACTTATAGCTCGTAAACGTACCCCCTTACTAATAAACGTCGAGTAACGTGGTGTAGCTAAACCATGCTTTGCCCGTATCTGTCAAATTAATTTAATTTGACAGATAAGGACAAAGCATGGTTTGACTACACCATGGCTACTCAACGTTTATTAGTAAGGAGGATAGTATATTATGTGGCGTAAGTCACAGCGAGCTGGCAGCGTAGCCAACCTTCGTTTTCAACAGACTTCAAAATAGGAGGAGGTTCTCAAGTCGTTAATTTTTGTGTGTGTATGTTACTCGGCTACTTACCTACATTGTCAATTGTAGTCCGATTTTTGTATATTTTTTTTATTAGGAGGTATATGTCTCAGGCATTCTATTTAAATTTCGTCAATATCTGGTCATGATAACCATGTAAAATCATCGGAACTTCCTTTTTTTGAACATTTAACTTTACAAATACACCGTGTTGTTGGAAAGCGTGCAAAGGAAGTTTGCAACATACTTAAACAAAAAAATGTTTGGGTACTTACTACCCGTTCTTTTTTAATCCGCTTTTCGTGACAGGCATGGTCGGACAATCCGACACTCTATATTGCAGGCGGAAGAAGCAGCTCTTAGTGCACTTTTGCTTGCTACTGCGAAACAGTATTGACCATCCATCAGCTCTCGAGCGACTCCGTCTCTATGTTCCCAACCAGAGGGCCCTGCCAAGATGGACTACGCTAACTAGCGTTTCTATTTGTTTCGTTTTTAACCAATCACATCACTGGTAGATCACGTGAGTTTACGTTGCACGTCATCTACCAGTGACGCGTTTGGTTTAAAAACGAAACGAATAGAAACGCTAGTTACGAGTAGCGTAGTGAATCTCGGCAGGGCCCTCAGTATGTGCGGGCCGGTGCTCGTCGCCGGCACCCTCTCTTTGCAGTCTCGGAGGGTTGCCGACCTCGTCGCGCAAATGTAATGTAAATAAACATAACCGCTGACTTGGTGTTTAGAGTTTACTGTAAACCTGTCATTTTGAATTCTAAATAAATAATAACCGAATCGAGTCGGCCAGCAGCTTGCAACAAGATTGCTTTTAATACATTTTTAATATACGGTCATTACTTTTTTTGGTTTGACCATACATAGAAGACTGATAAAATAATGTAGACTACGAGTAGATAGGTACAGCTTGCAGTACAGGTTCCATTGTGGCATGGAGAAACGATGAGACAGACCATCAGTCTCAAGACTGCAATCTAAAAACTGCAAAATTATGTTGCAGTCTGGGAACTCAAATGGAAATACCTCTGTGGTAGTCATAATATTGGATCAGTACCAGGTTTGAACCAGGTTGTCTTATCACAAGAATGTGAACACTGCCGCTTGGTGGTAGATTAAAAGATAAGATGGTGGTAGCACTGTCACTAATACGCTGCTAAACATGTTGCCTAATTGTGCAAAATATGGTAACAGAATTATCAACATGTTTTTAAGAGTTGTGGGTAATTCTGTAGCTCTGCCTACCCCAGTTTGGGATTACAGGCGTGAAGGTATGTATGTACCTATGTATATTATGTATATATGTATGTATGGTGGTAGCATTCTTTGGTGGTAGGAATCCGGATTGATCCCAGACTATACCCTGTCCACGATAACGAGCTAGTATAGCGGTCTCTCTTTTGCACTTTTGTATACAGATGAAAGGGACAAAAAAGGAGAGTGGGCGTGAACGATGGCACCTCACTGTCATGCTCGGCTTACATGCTCCGTCGCTCGGAATATTTATTTTAATATCCCTTATGATTTTTCTGGTTAAGTTAAATAATAAAGGACCCAATAAGTATTTACTTATGTATTCATTTATATGCAGAAGATAGTCCAGTAAACAAGCCGAGTCACAGATTAAACCGGTAAAAATTGAAAAGAGATCACTATAACGCGTCCGCACCGTGCAAGAGACAGATGTTGACTGAACTTCGACCGCCATGTAAACTCAGCCGGTGCACGTGCATCGCCCTTATCGCTGACCAATGACGTGCTGTCTAAGTTTTCTAGTACTAGCTCGTTATCGTGGACAGGGTATAGTTCCTACAACTAAAAAAAAGTGCGCCAATACGACCTTATTTAAGAGGATGCAGAAGCTGAAAATGTTTATATGAATTGCGATAACGTTTCTCACCTAGTTAAATCAAGTCCGATTTTTTAATAATTATGTTGTAGACATTATGAAAAACTAGGGTACGTTTCCGCTCTGAAACAATTTACTACGCTACTACTCGATTCAAGTGTCGCCACACAATCCTTTTAAGTAATAAAATATTTCTTATAAAATGGTTGGTAGGTCAGTCCAACTGTATTCGGCTTTTGGTTTAAAATATTGTGGGACGCCGACTTCAGTTGGACTGACCTACCTGCCATTTTTCAAGAATTTATTTTTTGGATTTTCGAAGGCGGGTTTTTGTTTTTTAAACTTTTATTTTGCTTTATACTTTATAGTGATCCTATTTATGCTGTTATGTAGTCCCACTTCTCCATTAATGAGAAACTATAGAACATTTCAAGAAAGTCATAGTCATATTTAAACAATTAAATGTGCTTCGTCATAGTCGCTCAACTACGTTAATCAAGATATCCTATCGCCAACCTTCAAATAGATACCATTAAGGAGTTCCGGTGGCCATCTGTGGTCTTCGTCATCAGTTAAACTTCACTATATAGTACTTTTCATAAGCAAATGCACAAGTTACAGTGAAAAATACCAAAATCGCTATAGGTGTGCCTATAATATTTGAGGAGTTCCCTTGATTTCTCCAAGATTCCACCATCAGATCCTGACATGTTGACAATGGGACTAACTAGAAAGTATACCCATTCAAGCGACGATTTATTTTTTCAAATCAGTTCAGTGTTCTTCAATCGGGGAACACACATAAAAAATAAAAATAAAAATATCCAGACGAATTGACAACCTTCTCCTTTTTTTGTAGTCGGTTAAAAACGGATACTTTGAACATCTTAAAATAACAAGCCCAAGGGCTGTATTTTATTTTTTACCAAACACAAAGGTGTTACTTCTAGAACCCATCTTCAATCAAAAGTTGTAATTAACTCGTTATTTACTTTCCAGTAAAAACTTATTTATAGACATTGCGTAACACAGAAAAATATTTTATTAACAACGTTACGAAGATCATTCTCGTTGGCTAATCAGGAAAGTTTATTTTCGTCTTTCCCGCTATCCCGAAGATATCGAGGAGACGATCCAAAGTTCCGTTTGTCGTGTTGTTACAAAAATAAAGGTCCTGTGCCCTTACCATGAATTACAAATGCTGTACTCGCTAGCGAGGCGCTGCTCTGTCCTTCACTGTATGGTTGTGGAGTGCGAGGGACAGAGCTTTCAACTCGATAGAGAAATGAAATGAAATGAAATGAAAAATAATTTATTCGGCACATAAATAAAAAACAGTTTACAAGGAAAATGTCTTAACCCAATATTTTTTTATTATGGCCAAAATGGTCTCCGCTCAGCTTTAAGCCTCTGAATGTTGGTAGTAGTTAATATACATCCACAGGCGCTGGTTTTCAGTGAGACCAGGGAGAGTAGATATGGCAATCGAAGGCGTTAAAATTTAAAAATAATAATAATATCAAATACCTAAAATAATATCGCTACTATTTTGAGATCATTTTAGAGAGATAGATTAAGCATACAATAACAAAAAAATAAATACATCTTGTATATCTGTGTGTATGTGTGTAAATTTGAGTGTGTGTGCGTGTGTATGTGTGTGTGTGTGCGTTTGAGTGTGCTTGCGTGTGCATGAGCGTATGTGTACAACTGCTTATGATCCAGATATTTAAGAAGCTAATAAATAATTCTTGAAATGCTTTTTAAAGGTAGCTACTGATTTAGAGAGTACGGTAATAACACATGGTAAGGTCCGGCTCATGTTATTAGAGACAGGACGTTACGTTTCTTGTAAACGGAAAAATGGACTTATTTTGTTGGTAAATAGTAAATAAATGAATAACAGGTGAATAACTGGCAAAGGTTTAAGGTGTACGATGAGCGGGAAGCGAGTACAGCCAGCGATCAACTATTAATATATACGTGTCTCTTTTACTGACAGAGGATCTTTATCATTTGTTCGTTTCTTGGGCGAGAAATCCGCCGATAGCCAATCGCTTCCTCGCCCTTGTTGGGACCAGTGCCTTAAGAAGAAACTATTTTGGCTAGTGTAGCTAATGTTTTTGTTCCATTTGTTATATCCTTAGTACTTATTAAATATAATTAACTTTCTTTTTGTTTACGCGACTGAATGTATATGGGTATGTCCGTTCCATTGTGACCTGAAGCCTGAACGGGTTGAAGAGTGAGATGTTGTTAGATATGTCTTGGTTGTGAAAGTCACATAGACTATTATTTTAATCAAAGTAATGAGAATTAAAAGAATAATGAAATTTAAAATAATTTTGACGATAATATGAAAAAACGCAGTCGGGATTTTTCGAAGCTCTAATTTTATTATAATTATGTCGAACTTTTGACGCTGAACCAATGGTACAAACTGTATACAATGACAGAATATGACGTCACTTCTTAATCTTAAACCATTGTGTTGTGTCCATTGATTTGTGGCGCAGCATGTTACTTGGCCAAAAAGAGAACGTTCACGGAAAAGCATCTTCTATAGTGTTTTTGTATGTGTGAGTCTGTGGTACCGTAACCGATTTAGATGCGGTTTGTTTTCAAAGAAAGCTAGTTGAATCACTATGGTTTCATGAAAAGTGGTCGAGTCGTTTAGGAGATATCGGCTCACCAAGAAGGGATTGCTTTTATATCCAGGGGTTAACAGACAGTACGACCTGGCCCCTATTTCACCAAGTTACAATTGTCAATGACATATGTCTGCTGACAAGTGTCAACAAGCGTCTCGGACAATTGTCCAGTAACAGGTGACAAGTAGACAAATCTAATTTTATTTCTATGGACATACATAATTGTCTACAATTACAGTGTGCAACGCGTGACAATTGTCCATAATTTATTTTAAGGACAATTATGTTGAGAAACAGTTGTAAATTTTTCCATATCGACATATTTGCAAATTTGTCGGTAATTATTGACATGAGATTAGAGCTGTGTCAGGCTTGCGTTACAATTGTAGTGTTTTCATTGTTAGTTACAAAATGGCTAAAGGAGTAGTAGTGACAGTGATTTAGATGAGTTCACATACCTATAGGAGAATATAAAGAACGAATAAATTTCTCCTTTGACGTCACTCCCTTTGCGTTCAAGAAAAAAATTCGTATTAGTAAAACCAGTGTAGAATATTTAATAAATAAAATTGGTGCAGTTATAGATCACCCAACTACAAAAAATAAAGCTTTAACGCCTTGTCAACAAATTCTTTGCACACTGCATTGGATGGTTTCAGGGTCACAATACCACGTCAGCTATTTCTTTCCATTTCTTGATTTTCATGTCGAATGTTAAATTGTTATATCCATATTGCAATGGTTTTAATCAAGGCACTTTAAAAATGGTGCACGAAAGGAATTGCAAATTGCAAATGATTTACTTATTTGTGGCTAAAATCGCGGGAAATAGTTTAATAGTTTTAAATAAGTTTCATGCAAAGTGATCAAAGGTATTCGTATTCAGCCAGTGTCAGTTTATATCCACAACTATATATGTATTTAAAATTTAAGCGGTTCTCGAGCGTACGTTAAAAAATAAAAAGCCAATTTATAATAAACCATCGGTGTACTTAATTAAGTATTAAGTTTTGTAATTGGTAATTATATTTAGTCGGACAAACTCGAAAACGCTCGCTTCCAAAACACACGTACTTTGAAATTAAAAAATAAACACTGGCTAGTATCAATAAAAATACATTTACCCAAACATCGGAAAACTTACTTTTAAAAAACGAACACGGGTAGTAGTGTATCATATTCATCCATCAAAATTAAAAAATAGTAATCTTGTTTCTTGCTACAGTTTTTTTTAAAGTGAGAATAATTGCATATAGTCGACAAGACTGAGGAAACTATCCATACAGCCAAGCTAACCGCTCTCGTTTACTGAAAAAAAGTGTGTATAGTCATGTGTGTGTTTCATTTGTAGAGCGATTGATAAAAATAAATAAAAATTAGTTTGTACACTCCAAACTAATATAATAATTATTGTTGTATAATTGTGGACTAAGTACGCGGTAATGGTGGATGCCTTTCAACAATCAACATACGGTTGATTTACACATTTAAAAATATAAAGACAATCGTTTGTCATGACAACGTGACAATTGTATCAGAATTTTGACAACTGCCATTTCACGATATAAAAATGTCATTTTTTTATTATTATTTTCGCACCTGTCAGCGTGGTTTAATAATGTAGAGATTTGTGAAACAACACTTATTGTGACTACTCGACAATTGTCACCTGATTATTACAATTGCTGTTTCATGAAATACAATTGTCACGTAATTTAGACAATTGTCGAACTTGTCAAGCTTGGTGAAATAGGGGCCAGGAGGCCAATTATTGACTGCAAAAATTTAACTTATTTTTGTAGACAAATCGTATGGAATAGCAGAAATACGTTTATTTTCCAATACCACCTGCTAATCCTAAAGAACAATGCGTATCTGCAAGGTACTACCGAAATACTGTTTCAACGAATCTGTTCAATTCTAGCGTTAAAGAGACACTCGGACTCACTCCTTATACCTATTGAAATAGACAAATACAACATCTCGTATCGTATAAGTACCCCTATTTCCTCCTCCAAACTGAACTAATAATTTTTATAGTAACTTCTAATATAATTGAGATGTCAATTTTGTTTGCGGTAATCTGAAAACGGCTATTAAACTCGACCTTCCTAGTAAAAATCTACAAAATTCTTCGGTAAAAATTCAAGACACGATCTTTTAAAACATATATCCCTAATATACGACAAAAAGTATAGTATAATCTAGCATGACCCCGAAGTAGGCACGCGTACAGTCGAAGTTATAACTACTATACATACCTACGTTTCAAAGATTTCAAAAACATTTACACGCGCCTATGCCACTTTAAAAATATATTTGGCGCGATGGCCGTAGGTATAGATATTAGTGCTTTTGACTGTACAAACTTATATTCATGATCATCATCAACATCATCATCATCACCATCATCATCATCAACATCACCATCACCATCATCATCATCATCATCATCATCATAATCAGCCTATACTAGTCCACTGCTGGACGTACATAGGCCTCTCCCATTGCACGCCACCGAGCGCGATCTGCGGCCACTCATCCAGCTCTTGCCATCCACCTTGCGAAGATCGTCACTCCACCTAGTCTGAGGGCGTCCTACACTGCGTAAACTTATATTGTATGGTAAAAAATATATGGTCCAGTTCATTATTCAGACAGGAAACAAAGAAATACGCTTGTATCGACAGAATGTCCACATTTTGTACTAAACCAAGATACGAGTACATCCCTTCAATTCGACGCCGTCTGGGACGCCAGTAATTGGTCTAATCTAGCGTCTGCGACGCGTCTCGCCGTCCGTAGCGAGTAATTAATAACTCGGACCATATCTCAAACGTCTGGCACATGTTTAAGTGGGGATCGCGTTGAATAAGTCAGACGAGGCTTAAATTATACTTCGAGAAAGTTTTACAAGATTCCAATGTTTTTAGAATACTAATTGCTCGAAGTGGATTTTAAAACCACATAAATTAATATTAAGGGGTCAAATAAATCGACCTAGTCTTAATAAGTTCTAGGCTTATGTTATGGATTTAAAGCAACGATAAACAAAGTTATAATATATGCACTGGGCTGCAAAACTAGGTAGGTATCACACTTTAAAGAACATTGTCATATAAAGTGTGATACTAAGTTTAGTATAGATAATTATCTACCAAAATAAGAAGAGAACATCCAAGACCCATGAACAAATATGCGCGCTCATGAAACAAATATTTACCATACCAGGAATACTATACATAAATACCATACGGCATACAAGGCTAACTGGTCCGTCAAAACAACCCAGAAATAAGGGACCAGCACGCTTATTGCCAAACGCACTCGCAATCGCAATCGTTTTAATTTTGACAGCCCGAAGCCGACTCTGCCTTCAAAGTGAAAATTATTGTTCCACTTTACAGTATTAAACGCTTAAACTTTTCATTAATGTCATCTCGTCAAATCGTCACCCGCCACAGATATGAATCAAAACACAATCTGACAAAGTTATAATCAACGAGGACTCAGTGCCATCGCTAAATTGTTAAGTCCGACCCTCATCACCGTTTCACATAAAAGTTTCGCATCGGCACCTCTTTTGTGGACGGAGACCAACGGGAGATTGAAATTAACGGTCCATTGGAGCGAGGCAACTACAAACACATGCAAAGTCGAATATATTAACTTATTCACTCTTTAGTTGTGAAAGAATCGGGAGAAAGGGACAGCGTAAACGCAATTCGAGCATGAGAAAAGACTGTTGTAGCCGCCGAAACCGGGAGGTAAGTTTGAGACAAATTAATTGAAATATCGAGCGGGAAGCCCGAAAACGTGTCTGTTTGTGTTAGTGAGAAGCGAATAATTTAGTGGGTATTGTCTGATCAACTTAGACAGTACCCGCTAAATTATTTACTGTCATTATCCATAAACAACACTGGTATGAAGATATCCACGGAAAACAATACAAGCGGGAAATTAGGAACAATTCCAACGCCGGTGTAGGTACTGCGTGCAGAGACGAATTACTGTTATCTTAATATTTATTTGTACGAATTTTAGTTAGTTTAGGTTAGGTTATACTTTGCAACATTTACAATACCCTACTTAACAGGAAATTATGCTGTTTATCGTTAATCGACGACAATATCAAAAAATGCAGTCAGATATTTTGACACAACCTAACCTAAAACAGTGAGTAAATTCACGAGAACGTCCTTACGTCCTCTTGCGAAATAGGTAATTAAGCTGCCTGTCCGATCTCTGGTCAGTAAGTAAGTACCTATATAAAAATATTACCTATTTTTTTAAACAAGCAAATAAAACAGCGTGTAATTAACAAAAGCAAAGAAAGCTTTTCAGTTGTTTATAAACTGAATTATAAATGTCTAACCTAAGCATCACAAAACACACGTGTGTTTTTCTTCACAAATTTCTTGGAAAAATAAAACTTACACTTGAATCTCGAGAACAGTAAACTTGGACTTGTAGTTCTACTTGTTTGTTTTAGTTGATAATAACTTCTACTGAAATATAATAAAGAATACTTGTAGATATAGAAAGGTAGAGGAAATTCAAGATACTTAATATTATAACTGTGCGAGATTCTAAGGTTATTTACATCTGTTTATGAAAGATGGAAGAGTTGCCAACATATTTCAAAACGATCCAAAACTTTCCAACTTCAATGAAAGCTTGATAACATAAAAGTTGAATTAGTAACCTTACACTTCGCAAATTGGTAAATTAGGTTGTATTTCGAAGCTTTTGCCCTTTCACAGAGCGATTCTACTAAACTTTATTTATGAAACAACATAAAAACTAATTTCGCTCGTGTAGCCCGTAAAGGCGGTCGGGGAAGTTGTGTTCGAGAGTTGTTGACCTTTTGGAGTTGCGAGCCGGTTGCACAAACAACTGTTACGCCTCAGTTTTGCCGCGGGTAGTTTCAAGAATGTAAGCTTCGTTTAACTGTTCTTGTTTATTTTTTTGTCACGAAGAGAGTCAATCGAGCTTACAGGCCACTATGGTAAACTGTAGTACTTATCCTGGCCCCGTTTTAGGCACTTGTCCTACCGCCAGAGAAAAAGAGATTAGCTATCGACTCTATACTCGCTCAAGAAACTAACAAAGTTGAAGTTGAAAGTTGAAATCTCTCTCCAACAAAAGATTATTCATAGTTGATCGCTGACTCTACCAGCTTCTAGCTCATCGTCGAAGGTAGTACAAGTGCCTTACGGTCGCTTTTATTGTGGTGAATGAAGCATCCATCTCTCTTGCACTAACCTACTGGTCCACAGATTGTAGAATGTGCGGCGAAGAGGTGGAAACGAAAGACTTATTGTGTCAATGTGATGCCCTTGTCCGAGTAAGAATGAAAATCCTCAGTTGTGGCTACCCAGAAACAAGTGATTTCAAGTCACAGCCATCTGCACTATCCACTTTCTGGAAGGAGTGGAGGCTGCATTGGATTAAGCGCTAAAAGAAGCGTATCCGTAAGGACCCCGCCATCAAGGTAAGATACGATAAGAACGTGTTGGATTGACGGAGCGCGACAGCAAATCACATTCCTGCGATCTAGATAGACCGTGTTAAAGATGCCCTAGAGATGTTTGGTGAAGCTCTAAAATACTTATGCTATTTGTCTGGCTTCAGAACGCTGATTTGAAATAGCCAATTTTTTCAAGTTCACTATATTCAATTATTCTTAGAAATTTGACTTCTGCGATATTATTCTTTTAGCTGCCAGCAGAGTCTATTTAACTTCTGGTATATTTTTCGTCTCTTAATAGATACGTGGGTTTCTGAATTAGGCATATAAGATAATTTATATCAATTATTAACCATTGATTAAGCGTTACATGTAACACCAGCCCCAAAACGCTCTTTAGAGCCTAAGGATTAGGATAATATCTCAAGTTTTTAAAGGGATCTTCAACTTTTCGTTCACTTGATTAAGACTTGATTTTCTAAGATAGGCCAAGTTTTAATGGTAAGAAAAAACAAGAAAACGAGCAATTGTCCGCAACATTTAGGAAGTTGAAAGGGTTTATAATTACTTATTTTGTGTTTATAGGAGTTCCATCTGAAACTGTGTTAGTAACAGACAGTTGAAGTAGAATCAGGACGAGTCTTTTCTACCAACTTATTTAACTGGCTTTAGTGTCTTTCGTTTTCTCTATTCTGTGTTTAGAATAGAACCTCCGTTGTGTGCTATCGACCTTATAACAATTTACAGACACACGACTGTCTTGAATTTAATTTGGCACATGTATGTAAACGAGTCGGATTTCAATGTAATATAATTATAGTATTCAAGAGCTGATGTGATGACATCTTAAGGTCGTCCAAAGATACATATCGTAGTGTAAACGTATCAAATTAGACTTCGTTAGATTGGTCTCCATAAGTAATTAATGTGCAAAAAAGTTACAATCTGCAAAACGCGTAAAAACTTTTTTCAATAATATATATCTTTTAGGTGTAATTTTGGTATAGCCGGAATTTCAAGGGTTGAAATAAATTCCTATTACTTCGTTTTGTTTTTTTGCATCATTTTAAATGAATCCTTTTCAACTGCCGTGATAACCATGGGCTTCATTCGGAAATTTTGAAATTTTGACTTTCTCTTGTTGGACACAGGTAAAAAATTTATTTCATATCACGTACTCGGAAAGGGGACTTTTCTTCCCTGCTAGGAGGGATCAAAGTGGCACTTTTCTGTTCGAGGACATTTTGTTGCCTCAAAATTGATAATTGTTGTTAAGTGCGATGGGTGAATATTTGGGCGTTTCAACCGCCGTCATTGTTGTCTTCAATATATTGACGAAAACTATGATAATTACCAGGAACTTTTGATGTCAAAGTCAACGGACCCGGAGGTAGTATTAATTCCATTTAAAATCATAAGACAATTAAAAAGTTAATCTTGAATAATATTCGAAGACAATAATGACGGCGGTTAAAACGCCAAATAATCACCCCGATAATATCCTGTTGTTAAATTTGATAATTTCAGCATTTCTAGAATGTGTGAATAATTAAATTTGTTTCATCACTAAGATCTTTTATTTTCCTCATAGGTGATGTGAAAAGCAGTATGTGTCACACGGTAGCAAAATTATTTCCACCTTGGGCGTTTACACTTGAATCCCTCACTACGCTCAGGATTCTATTTTAGAATCCCTCGCTACGCTCGGGATTCAATTGTAGAATCCATCGCTTCGTTCAGGATTCAATGTACGCCCTCGCCTTAAATATGTCATTTTGCTCCCTTGTGACACAATCTACTATTTCATCATTCTTTATTGAAATGTCCTGTAAAGAGGCAGTTATGACAACGTTTACTATAATTTCGGTTTGACATATTGATTTGTTATTTTGCGTTCTCTGTGTTATAATGATAATTTTCTTTTGACTAATTAAATATACAGTTGAAAATGACACTTAGAACACGTTTTGAAATGAGCATTTTGATCACTTACTTTTGACGTTAACTGTACAAGATAATAAAACAAATGAAAACTTAACATTGCAGAAATAATACCGATATGATTAAGTACCGTTAAGTGACGTTGCGAGTGTTGCGACCCTTTTATATTTACTTGCTTCTTAATTCTTAGAATCATAAAGGGACTGAAACTCCACCATCAGCTTTGTTTTAACCATGTTAATACGCAGACAATACGGTAAGGGCCACTTGACGGAAAAAGTTAATTACCTACCTAATTTATTTGTAGGTATCTTGTTTTTAGGATCGCGGTTTCGACAGTCGAAAATTGAAACACAACATACATACAGTACGATTATTTCCACTTTGACACTCGGGAGATCTCGGTTTTAATCGTTAAGGATCGTGTTTTCACATAGGGTACATAAAATCCTAGAATTTACTCACATAAAACATTCGAACCTATTTAGTATAATCTATATTAATAAATAATATAAATCAGAGTCGGGTTAGTTATACCGTTTATAACTCAAGAATGGCGGGACCGAAAAAAATACAAGAAAAACATATAATAGACCAAATAAACTATTATCAACTAATGTGACGGGTTAGCTTTTAAAATCAAAGGAATTCGCTTCGAATGAAATTATCTGTAATTTATATTTACTAAATTAATATTTGGGTTTTTACTAATGTGACGTAATAATTAAATCAAGACACATTTGCGTTATTCATAGTTCTACTATAAAATAATGACATTGTGGCAGGTGATCTACATTACTGTTTTAGACTGCTAAGTGTACACTATGGTATTATGAATATGCAGTAGGGTGGTCCAAAAAAAAAAGTTTCGAATGTTGGTGTTCCACCAGGCTCTTCTTGTTCCATATCGCCCTAGGTACCCCTCTGCAAAATTTGAACCAAAACTAATAATAATTAGGGGTCGCGCAGATTTGACACTTTTTTTATATGGGATTTATATGGAAACAAAATTTCTCTGTGATGATGTTTTTTTATTTATGAATTATAATGTATTACAATTATAGATAAGATAAAGATAATCAGTTTGTATCTTTATTTCCCAAACACATGTTTACAATGTTGGATTTGGAAGCCATAGGGATTTTTATTCTGTGTAGATCTACCACACGCAGGAGATACTGTTTCTGCTGTTCATTTTTTGTAATACTGGAATTAAATTTCTGGATTAATGCAATTCCTCTCTCTGCACAGTCATTTACTACTTTCATTTGGCGATCTCAGTGTAAACTTCATCGGTATTCCATTCCGAGGGATCTTTGACCAAAAATGCTGCTGATTTTTCTCCTCCATTATTGATCAATAAGTCAAACAAAGTCGCGGTCCGTTGGGCGAAAAAAGATTGTAACGGGCTATAAGGATCAACATTTTTGCCATCTAGTCTCTTTAAAGCCTTTCGTTTAGGTGGTTTCTGCATATTTTGTACCATTTCTGTCTTGGACTCGAGACTTACTCGGGAATCGAACAAAGAAAGTCCAATTAAATGTTCTGAAAGATACCAAAGATGGCGACGTAATGCTTTCAGTGCAGTGTTGCTGACAGTCTGATTCTGGTATTTTTTTATTAGTGCGAGGAGTTTTACGTCGTTTAGAGAAGCTCTTTCTGCCAATGGGGCCTCGTTCCAATAACGTCCATAAACGCGACTCACAAACCGGCTCAATTCCGTGATGGATCCTGTTTCTCGTGCGGTAAGAGTGAATTGCTCCTGAAAAAGATATATTTTCAGGCAATACATAGCTTTTGCCATCCACCGAGCCTGGTGTAAGGCACCGGGTGCGCGAAACTTCACTTCAGCAGCTGATTCTGCCCCCCCAAGGAAAATATGGCAAAGGCTAAGTAACTCGAGGTAGTCGTCTCTCGGCTGCTGAGTTTTTATTGCATCACAGTAATAGGACCTCATTTCTTCGCGGAGTGTACGGAGTTCTGCAGTATCGAATAAAATGGTATTGCCGCTGTAGTGTCGCTAACCAAGGTCACAAACTCATAATCGGATTATTAGGTACTTATTACGATATAAATATTTTTCGTTCAATTCTGCGCGACCTCTAAATGTGCTTCTTTTGATCTGATTTTTTGGAACACATACTCTTATTAGATAAAGGAATAAAAGGAACTTGGTGGAGCGCCGGATTAAATAAGCTTTTTTTTTCATACATGTATGAACCACCCTAATATGCAGCAATGTGTCTCGTGTAATTTGCACTATCGATACCTCTCGATTAATTCAATTAATCTTACTGTACACGTACAAACAGCAACACTTTTAACTGTACATCGGGGGACCTTTTTACAAAAGGCATACCGATGGACAGTGTGGGCAATGGTACACAGATATTGTTAGGTGAATATTCATACTATTGACAGAACTAACAATAACTAGGAACAAATTCCGACGTAAGTTAACAGGAGTGCGAGGGATTTCCAGTTCAATTAAAACAATAAGCAAATTGGGAACTTTATCTAGAACTAGAAGATGTCTGCGACTTCATTCGCGTTGAATTAGTTTTCCGTTACTCTTGCTTTTTTTCGTCGGGGGCTATTTTCGAAAAATCCCTTTTTAGTATACACTTTATGCTAAGTGGGGACGCCCGTACCCTCACCATGAGTTGCAATTAACGTACTAACTAGAGTGGAAGCTCTATCTCTCGCAGGCTAACAAGTATTCTCATAGAGTGCGAGGGACAGAGCATTCGACTCGCTACCGGCTGGAGCAGTCGCTCGATAGGTCTCTCGGTCATGCCGCACAGAGGCCGAAGACAAGATTCATTACGCTAACTAGCGTTTCTTATCGATTAGTTTTTATAACCATTCGCGTCACTGGTAAATCACGTGATACGAACAATCGCTTTTGTTTACTCGCTTGGCCATTTCAATTGATGTGTATTTTACTTAAAGCTAGATTATTAGCGTACGTAAATAGCGTCACTCAATTATAAAAAAAAAAAACACCGATGTTTCGTAATATCGACGTCTAGAGAACATCATACTTGCGCCCCACAGTTTTAATTATTTTTCTCTCATTAAACAAGCTAAGATTCTTTATGTAATTTTGTTGCGCAAACTTGATTAATTATGCGCTTACAATTTAATTAAAAATATTGTCAACGATACTGCGCTTTATTTATAATTTGCTACCTTAATGAAATGAGTTTTTGTTGTTTCGTTGGAAAACCAATTACTTGGTGAGAGGATCCTTATTATCAATTAGGTACAGGAGATTAAACAACCTAGGTTAATTAACATTTGGACCTGGGCCTTCATTGTGTTTTACTTCAGCCCGTCTTGCGAATAAATAGTATCGTAATCGTATCGTCCACGTCATCGTAGCTCTTATTCACTTAACAGTAAGAACTGTAATGACGTCACATATTATGATTACCTACCATTTAGAAGCAATATCTGCTAAATTAAAGTAGAATGAAGGGCATGTTCCCTGTATGTAGGTAGGTATAGTAAGTGACTAATTGCAAGCCAATGCATTTCAAACTTACAAAATCTCAGACAAAAACAGTTGGAATATTCAGACTTGTGATAGGGGTTACTATGACTTGACGTAGTGGATCAGGATTAAAACTTAAAATATCAAAAATAAGATTCCGTGGAAAAATCTCAAATTTTTACCATGTTTTGACATTTTGTATCAATGTCATTGTTACAAAATAATTATAGGTATTGCAAATGTTATATTTGCGGTAAGAGTGCAACCTTGTTAAGATTTAATATTTCGTGTTTAACTTTTTTAACTGTTGAATAATTTAGTAATTTATTATATTTCCTTCCCAATTTGAAAAAAACCGCACATGACAGGGAATTCCCCAGAAATTCCTATCGTCCGGTAACCCTAATCAAGCCTACCGCAAGCAAAGATCGACCGAACTGAAACAGTTCGCTGGGAGAGCTGCAGTCCAATCAGTGCGAGCTCGCTTTGACGACGTGGATTAAAACAATCACTAAAGATAGTTGAACATCTTAATTACGAAAGAGAAGGTTCAAAGGTGGGAGAGTAAACGTCTCCAAACCACTATTCGCATAACCATGTACGGCTGACCTTATAAGAAGCTGCACACTTTACTTCTTTTCTTTGTCACTTTAGCGTCATGTTTGAACCGCTGCTGCACTAATATTTGAAAGACTTACATACGGTGTCTATAGTTATGCAATTTTTTTTGTAATTGTTTATGTGCAATAAAAAGTTTACATACATACATACATACAAGATACTCAAGTGTGTCGACTGTACCATAATATTAATTACTACATTGTGTGTGGTTTCTGTACTCATAATTTCAAACAATTTCGCAGCGTCAAACAAACTCCTTACTGAGTGTTTTTTTTTAATTACGTTTATTTCAAATCCTGCTAGTGACTTTTGAATCAATATGCAGTTCATTGAATGGGCTGAATTTGGAATAAAATATTGAAAATATGACAATTTTATTATGTGAATTGTAGGAATGGAACATAAGATTGAGCGTGAAACGGAACGTAGGTGAGAGAAAAGGATGACGGAACGATGAGCGAGAGGGAAAACGATTGGAATGACGAACGAGTGCGCGTTAAAGCAGAACTCCCGAAGATAATCTGGACTATAATTTCAAAGCATCAAATTATCCCCCACAATATTAAGGTAATAAACGAACAATTCTTGATCTCTTGATATGAATCTCGGAACCGGCTCCAAAGATATCGATAAAAATTTAAATATACGGGTTTTCGAGGTACTATCATATTAAGGTAATATAATAGTTGTTTTGATGACTTACTTCCCATTAATGGTTTCTTTACATTGGCCCACCAAGTTTGAACCCGGCAATGTAAGCAGCTAACGACTAAACAATTAACCCCAAAAAAGTTTATTCTTGTTAATACATATATGTATAAAAAATTATCAAAAAATAGGAATGGTGTGTATGCAAACATTGCAAACAAATTATTGTACTTAAAAAGCTACATCTAATTATACCCAAGGAAGAACGATGGTCTGATGATGTCAATTTATCTAATCTCTAGGTAACCAAAGATTCTTAAGAGCTTAAAATAATAAAGTAAATAGCTATGTTTATGAGTTTATTGTAAACTAAACTTTGCGAAAAAAAAAGTTTCAATTCAATGTTAGGTATTCTAAGTTTGAAATACAAATTGCCCGTGTTGTCCGTAGGTATTTACGTCAATTTTGAGTTTGCGAAGGTCGTTACAAGAAAATTCAGTGACCCCAGGGCTGCTCGTGGTCACACCCACGTTGAAGAATGTTTAAGCCTTAATTATTTTAATCTGCCAGTAGCTTTTTTTGTTGGAGCTTTAACTTAACTTGATGTTTTTCTTTTTTTCAATTAAAAGGGAATTAGGTTATTTCATTAAAACTAGGATCGATATTGATATCGAAAATAGCACTCGTGACTTGTTATTAAATATGTACCAACATTATAGTTTTGTCATAAACTTAAGGTAAAGTAAAACACTAATTTGTAACTTATTAATTTAGACTCACTGTTAAATGGGTGTAAGTTTGTTTGTGTTTGTGTAAGCAGTTAAACGCAGACAGTAAGATAGTCGCAAGATGGGTATTGTTTTTTGGAAAATTGGACCATTTCTGTTATAGTAGCGAGAAATATAGTTAAAAAAACAATACGATGAAATGAATTTTGAATATGTACCATGAAGGAATCGGAATGTCTAGCAGTTTGGCATAATAGGTACTACGTTAATAAGCCGGGTTATACATTTCCCGACGAGACACGAAAATTTACGTATGGTATTTAAACTTGATAAACATTTAAATTTCTCAGCACCGAAAAAAATAATGTATCACCCAAGTACCTATCACGCTATGCAAATATAAAATGAATAGACCTAATAACAAAGAGAAAACAATCACAATAAAAAAGCTTTGCGCCTGCAGTGATCATAAAAGAAGTAGGAACAGCCACAAAGGCAAAAGTTTGTATATGTAGGTACTACGATAGCGCCGCGAACTGGCCGACGTTCATTATTGGAAACAATAACTGTTCAGACTCCGGCAAAGGATGGACATAGGTGGCGTGGAGACGTCTTGATGTGCTAGTTTTCAATTAACTAATTGTGAAAATTATAGTATGGTATGTAACAGTATGTCCTTATTTTTATAGCATTTATTTGATAGCAAGTCACGACGTATTATAATCACCATCTTCACTATTGAACAATTACGTACAGAATTGAGTGCTCATGGTAAGGTAACATGATTTGCGAAACCAATTATCTAACCCCGTCTTTCTATTTCTTACCTCTTAAGCTGCTAGTTGACCTATTCACCACATTATTATTAGCTTATCTTATCTTATCTGTCTATCAGTTCGCGTGGTTCGTCTGTTAAATACAATTTTTGCAATCAATTTTATACTCCAAACATTAATTTAACAAAAAAAGGAAAAACTTAAACGACGAAGTTCGGAGTATGTTACTCTCTTATGAGGATGTCTATTTACGTATACGCATGCTAACATGAATAATTTTCCTAGCTTAGAATTTATGAAATAAAAAATCTGAGAAATGAGTAGTTTCCGTTAGGACCACCACCATATAAATACTTTCGTTAAGCACGTCCGTATCTATAATGCTGTCAATCCACGAAGTTCCGCTCCACTATCTATTTCTACTTACTTTCATGCAACGTCATTCTGAGTTGCGCGTGGGGCGCGCCTTTGTATATTTAAAACACTATAAGCACAATACGACTCCACAGTCGTCCTTATCCAAACTCAGTAAAAAGGAACGACCATAAATGGGAATATCGATGAACGGGAACTTGCAAACAATCGTCGACTCGATACCGAGATGCCTGTCTTCCTTATTAGAAAACGGACATAAATTTATCAACTAAAGTTATTTCTGTACAATTTTTGGCTGTGAGATAGCGGAACAATCTTGACTCAATCCAGCTAGCCAAGCAGAAGTAGAATAAAACAAAAGCACCCATAGTGGCTAGTGTGGCTACGTCGATGACGCAGTTAAGATATTATCCTATACTTATTATTAAATGAGCGATATTATAATGTGTTTTATCTACATCCATATCATAACTTCCCGATTATATGTTTAGAAACGATAAGCAAACAGCCTATATTAAGAAACCTGTATCTGTGGTTGCACTTTAATGTTAACATTAAAGTATTACATGTCATTAAAGTATCGGTTATTGATGTAGTTGCATCTTAATGTTCACTTTAAAGTTTCATGTATGCGACTTATGCATCTTTATGTATGCGACTGTACGCATAATTAGGCATTATGCACCAGTTACATAAATAACTATTTTGTACTCGTCGATTGAAATCTGTTTATTAAAATTTCATAAATACTGCAACGTCACTCTTTTCATAGCAAAAAATTGAAAATAGAACTTCGTATTTCAATAATGTGTGTCCTTGTTTAAGGAGACTCGATCCGATACAAAATTGCCAATCTATGGCGTTTCTGATCGTAGCAGCCTCGCGTCATCTGTAAAAAATCTACTTAAACTTGCTGCTGTATCCAGCAGGGCATAAAAAAAAGCTACGCTTTGTGATTGGCTAGTATCTAGCCAATCACAACACAGTACTGCAACATAACGGACGCCGGTGTAATTTTGCAGTACTCTGATGTTATTGGCCGGCCCTGATAATGTTGCAGTATGAATTGAATATGAACATTAAAAGATTGAGATTGAGTGCTTTATTTATTTTTTCACTAGTAGAACCAGAATTGCATTAGGTTACCCTACTGCAAGTTATCAATGTTAACTTATGTTAGAGAAGTCAGTAGAACTAGACAATATAGTACTTAGGATATTTAGTTTTCTGATGTACTCGTATTAATGACTTAAATTATTAATTTTAATGAACTCGTACAAAAAGTATTGTTCACAATAGTGTCATATCATAATCAAGCGTTTTAATCTCGTAGACCTTAAACACGGTGCTCCATTAAAAAGATCTCTATTTTAAAAAAATGAGAAAAATAGTATTACCTCTAATGCAATAAAATTTGCATTTTCAATATCAGCCTAATCAAAACACCACATGACAACGATTTCACACCCACGCCCTTGTTCGTGCGGGAATAAAAATAATTCGAGAATTTGTATGCGGATTAAAGGTTAAGCACCGATCAGAAAGAAATTGCGTACAATTTCAATATTCAATATGTTATTATTACCATTCATAGTTTCATACAAAATTGAACAAAATCTTTATTTCAACACGATTATCTTTTTATTTAGGTAGAGAAAGAAATGATGTTGAGAGGTTTTATAGTGGCTCAAAAAATTTAATTCGCTAGTGTACCTGCTAAAGGGTTATTCTAATAAGAATAACAAAAAACTAAAAGCAGCATCACATGTGTCGGTTATTGTAATTTTGAATAGTATAATAATTTCATGGGTTTTGTCAAAGGAACAAACCCTACGTTCAATTTCTAAAGTAAAACCTTTTCTCAATAACAGTGGTTACATTAATTTCAACATAGTACCTAAGTAAGGAAACTTTTGTTTATAATTTTAACGGTCATTTAATTTAAACCTGAAAAATAAAACGAAGTACAAAGGACGATGGCCGCAGAAATCTCTTTGAACAACAAATTCAAATAATTCTTAACTCTAAATGTTTATTGAGAAAGTTGACTAAGTACAAACTACTTATAACATGGAGTGAATTTACTAGCTAATCTACCTCTCGTCTACCCCATGGTGTTGGGTTTTGTTGCATAGGCCCCAAATCCCCAATCACCCTTTACCAATTCTCAGTTTGTTATAGCAACAAGCAAATATTTTTCGTGAATAAACAACGCGTCATACCTAATTTATTCCAAAGAGCCAAAGCAAACCAAATCACGCTTTTGTCAACATTAGTTAGATCATTGGTTGGCTCACGTAATAAGGGTATTTCTACCCACGCAGCAATCATTTCCCATACGATATCCCGATGTATTACGCCAAATAAATATGTCATAGGAACCGCGGGGGTCGCGCCATTATTTTCGGGGTTGTTAGGAATTTTCCATGATTCAGAGGTCGGTGACCGAACGATGTCCCGTCGTGCCCGTAACTACCATACAAGGCTGGAAAGCTCAGCTCAGGAGTGTTGAAAATATGGTTATTCATGTTTAGTAAAAGACGGATGGAAAACATTACATCTCAACTTTTAAAAATTTTGGATATGCACCCTGGTTCGCCATTCTCAACGTCACGAACATACCTAGTTGTTAAAAAAAGTTTCGTTCGCTGTGAAAGAAAGCTGATAAACTTTACTTTGAATTCTGCCAATTACTTATTCTGTGATTCTGCTAACTCAATTAATAAATAATAAGCAGTTTTTAAATGTTCCAACTGTTCCAAGTCAAATAAAAAAATGTATTTTTTAATGAAGTTTACTGGTTTCAATTTTTTTAAAAGACAGTTTACCTCAATGTGAAATACAACAGAAACTAATTTCTGCCATAACGGTTGTGACATCATTGTAGAGTCTCCATTAAACAGTACTTTTTTAGGAAAGCAGCGCTACAGGTTTTGATAAAAAAAAACACTTTGCGATGACAAGCTTGCCGGAAGAAAATCTCAGATTTCTAAACTTTAAATTTCAGTATATAAATCAAAAACATTATTTTCGTTAAAAGGGCCTTAAAAAAAACAGCTTTATGCCATAAACGAAACTGAAAAATTCTAATAACTGTGATCGTGGCATCAAAAATATTTAAGGGTACAGGGTACCTACCGCAATTCCGAAATTGTGAAATGTTGAGATTTCTCGTTTTCCGTGCGACTTTTACTAAACATTAATCATTTATTTTCAACACTCCTGGGCTGAGCTATCCAGCCCTGTAAGGTAAGTAGTCTTTATATTAAAATAACAATTTTCACCAAAAACACGCGACCTTCTTTTAACATTTTTTTTACCTGATCATTTGTGTGTCATGAGTAAGCTTTTCGTGAGCCGAAAATTTCTATAATCTGTCTGCCCGGCTGCGACTTCATCCGTCACATCCGTGTCACATAGCACGTCTAAGGCAATGTGGTTTTACCCGGTAGAATAGAGAAGCCCGTTTGTTTAGGAATAAACTTACCGTGCTGCTAGGGCCTTGTGGTAGAGTACAAGCATATTGTAGCGAAACGCGGAGTGCAGTTTAGCGCTGTGCCTGATTTCATACACCCTTCAGGGGTCTAATAACGAAAAGGAAAATGATGGTCATAGATCCGTGGGCGTTAATCGAACGTGTCAGATAAATTAAGAGTACCGAACGATTTTGACACTATTTCCAGGTCTATTAGCGCTGTAGTAGATTCATGCGTACACATTAGTACCTTGTCACTTTAATCGCTGTGACAATTCCTATATGGCAGTTTAAACATGACATTAAATAGAAAAGGTACAGTCAGCGTCATTATTACCGTAGTAACAAGGGCGTGTAACGAACTATTTGGCTACTTTGGATGCTACCAACTATATGACGCTGACTGTACTAAAGTATTCACATATTATGAACTCTACCGTACCTACGATCCCCATCATCAGCCACACAGTTAACTGGGGCTCTATTCTACTAGGTGAAACCATATCACTTTTCACATGATATCGTAAAAGTCAACGTTACGATAGCTCCGGCCGAATTAAAAACATTATAACACGTCAAAAGCCATATGGTTTTACAGAGAGTAGATGAGCCCAGCCATTTGTAAGTACGTTTTTTTAACGTACGTTAATTTGGGCGCCATACAGTTCGTAAATCTCGACCCGAGTAGCATAAGGTCTGATGTAAAAATCCGACCAAAACGACTTTTTAACATTACGATAACGTATATAACATTCTCTATCTAACACACTGATACTCGTGGTTCTATCTCTTTCCATTGAACAGATATTTCAAGTGCATAAGGGCCGATCTGACAATCTTACAAATGTACTGAGAGCCATCAGGAATCATTTTAATTTCCATCTTTATGCTTGGCATTTTTAAACATATTTGTTAAGTGTATTTTAACTTACTTTTTTATGGCCCTAAATTTTTATTCCTTTATGATTGGCGTAAAATTACTACAGCCTTAATGCTTCTAAAATATTAGCATAAACTAGGTACGAATCACTACATACGACCTTATGCTTGAAATACTTTTGTTTATCTCTATAATACAACAATACGTATGTCAGTTCTGACTTTATGCCTGTAATAATATTAACTTTGTAGCAGATTATGGGGACGTAAGTGAAATAAGAACTTATGCCGTTAACAAATTAATAACTTGTGCGACCGAAAGGCACGAGATCGGCCCTTTCCGTCGATATTTCGGCTAATTTAGTTCGATAACAGTAGACCATGTGTCAAGCGAAATTAAACTTTAAGTTAACGTTATAAGAGCTCTAGTGTACGTTTTTTGAAGTGTGTGAGTAAGCACGTGCTATATTCAAGGACGGTTGTTTCGATGTTTACAAACGATCAACGAATTTGATTTGATCTAGTCGCTGTTGTCAAGTGCAGGTAAACAGGTGAATAATTTTTAAATTAATAATGGTGATCGTATTATGCGAATAATGGAGGATAATAATAAAAAGGTAAGTAAGATCCTATTGCAGCACACATTTATTAGGTACTTATGTATCTACACTACATAGATTATCAGTTATTTTCGATTACTTAATTATTATTCACTATATTCATTCAATATTATACTTACAGAACGTTGTACATTTACGATACCAAGAACTGTTCGAAAAAAGGCAAAGACTTGCCGATCTATTACGAAATAAAGTTCAAGAATCTCGAAATCGCAGTTATTCAAATACAATTGATAAGACAGGTTAGTGTTTTCTTTTAAATTGTATCGAATTATTTCAACTTTTAAAGTGTGAAAGTTCATGTTACGATTTCGCGTAAACGGCTGAACGGATTTCCATGATATTTTAAACCCGGCAAAGTGTTTCTGTGGAATAATTGAAAGTTGTATTTTAAACGTACGCAAATTACAGGTACCTATATCTATGTAGTAGTAGGATAGCAGTAGGCTAGTTTTTTGGACAGCTGTACACGACAACCCGAACACCCGTCGGAAATCTAGCTGAAGACCCGAGGGCTAGATTAACCCGACACTATACCGAAGATCTCTCCGACGTCAGCCTGTACGAGATTAGTATGGCCCTCAAACAGCTTAAGAATGGCAAAGCCCCTGGTGAGGATGCAATTACAGCCGAACTCCTGAAGGCGGGTGGTAAACCCATCCTTAGGGGCCTTCAGACGCTGTTCAGCTCCGTCCTCCACGAAGGGAGAACGCCGAAAGCATGGAACAGATGTGTGGTGGTTCTCTTCTTCAAGAAAGGAGATAAAACTTTGCTGAAGAGTTATAGACCCACCTCACTTCTGAGCCATGTTTACAAGCGGTTTTCGAGGGTCATCACAAATCGTCTCGCGCGCAGGTTTGACGATTTCCAGCCTCCCGAACAAGCCGGTTTCCGTAAAGGCTATAGTACCGTAGACCACATACATGCGTTGCGGCAGGTTATACAGAAGACCGAAGAGTATAACCTCCCCCTTTGCCTTAAATTTGTGGACTACGAGAAAGCCTTCGATTCGATCGAGACATGGGCTGTGCTGCAGTCTCTCCAGCGGTGCCAAGTTGACTACCGATATATCGAAGTGCTGAAGTGTCTGTACGAAAACGCCACTATGTCCGTCCGACTACAGGACCAGAGCACGAGGCCTATTCCTCTGCAGCGGGGAGTCAGACAAGGAGATGTGATCTCTCCGAAGCTGTTCACCGCTGTATTGGAGGATGCTTTTAAGGTTCTGGACTGGAAAGGACGAGGCATCAACATAAACGGTGAGTACATCACTCACCTTCGATTCGCTGACGATATCGTAGTCATGGCTGAGACCATGGAGGACCTAAGTGCAATGCTCGCTGACCTCAGTAGAGCTTCCGACCGAGTGGGCTTGAGAATGAACATGGACAAGACGAAAGTCATGTCCAATGTCCATGTCGCGCCAACTCCCGTGATAGTCGGAGGCTCTGCGCTCGAAGTTGTTGACGACTATATTTACCTGGGACAAACGGTCCAGTTAGGTAGGTCCAACTTTGAGAAAGAGGTCACTCGTCGTATCCGACTCGGCTGGGCAGCGTTCGGGAAGCTTCGCAGCACCTTTACGTCCAAATTACCGCAGTGTTTGAAGTCAAAAGTCTTTGACCAGTGTGTGTTGCCGGTGATGACTTACGGATCTGAGACGTGGGCGCTAACAATGGGCCTCATAAGGAAGCTCAAAGTCACTCAGAGGGCTATGGACAGGGCTATGCTCGGGGTTTCTCTGCGTGATAGAATCAGAAATGATGATGTCCGCAGTAGAACTAAGGTTACCGACATAGCCCTAAGAATAGCTAAACTGAAGTGGCAGTGGGCGGGGCACATTGCCCGCAGGACTGATGGCCGATGGGGTCAGAAGGTTCTGGAGTGGCGTCCGCGGACCGGAAGACGAGCTGTAGGTAGGCCTCCAACAAGATGGAGTGACGACCTCGTCAGGATCGCGGGACCGCGGTGGATGCGAAAAGCACAAGACCGGTCTGAGTGGAAAGCCTTGGCGGAGGCCTATGTCCAGCAGTGGACGTCTTTCGGCTGTCATGATGATGATGATGATGATGAGTAGGCTAGTTATAATATTTTTAATATAATCCTACTAATATCCTACTACTATTATAAATGCGAAAGTTTGTGTGTGTGTGTGTGTGTGTGTGTGTGTGTGTGTGTGTGTGTGTGTGTGTGTATGTTTGTTAAACCTTCACGCTGCAACGGGTGGACGGATTTTGATGAAATTTTGGCTTTAGTCCACTTTCACAACTAAGATTTCATAACTGGTTATGAATAAGGATTTTTTTTCACTGTTTCATAACCAGTTATGAAACAAGACTTTTTTTTCCATTTTCATAACCAGAAACTAGGTAGGTTTAGGTTATGTTAGTTTTGCAGCAGGCCCGGAGGGCCAAACCACCCAGAAATAGGAGCTCCGCGTTAGCGGAGCTCCGTCGACACTGTCCAATTGATATGAAATAAGAGTCGTATAAGAGTGGTACCTAGTTTCTGGTTATGAAAATGGAAAAAAGTCTTGTTTCATAACTGGTTATGAAACAGTGAAAAAAAATCCTTATTCATAACCAGTTATGAAACCTTGGTTATGAACGTGGAAAAAGGGAAATTTTGAATGGAGACTTTTTAACTTTCATTTCGCAAACAGGTAAACCCGCAGGATTATTTTATATTTTTTTGTGGTCAAAATTCTAACCTAACCCAACTTATTTAATATGCCCATCTAATCTATGTAATATGTAGTGGTTTAAGCACAATTACATTTTTGCGAAACGAAATTTTGTAAAATGATATCGTTTGTCAAATGATGATTTGATAAAAAGTCAGGACCAGGTCATATGTTAGTAGAACGTTCCTCCGACATTTCGAACGAAGCGTCCGACATTTTCTCTATATAGGTTTAGTAACAATAATTTAAGGCATATACACTTATAAGACCTATATTAAATATCCTTTTTATTTAAGTTTGTTGAGTCATAATATTACATATGCATATACGTTTAATAAATAAGCACAGAATTTGGAAGCATATGGTCGGATCAGCACATGTTCCCATGTGTTTTTTTATAACAGGGTAACATTACAAGCATAAAGTCGGAAGTCGTTGTTTTTTAATAAAATGCGTGTGTATTAATATAATTTTCACCGCTACAGTATTTTAGTTTTTAATAAATAAAGGTACAAATAGTTTCTTTAAACTGCAATAACTTTTGATACTCAATCTTTTATATTTTAATAAATACAAGCAAAAACATTTTGCATTTTTATTTCTGCTCTCCTGAAAACTTAACAAAACGCAGATCAGACCTTATGCTACTCGGGTCGAGAAATATATTATTGAAATTTGAAATTTATTTACTTAATAATAAAGGGAAAATTAAATAATAACACAGTACTGAATTTGAATACATTAATTTTATTTATATTCATTTATGCAAAGTAAATCCTAAGACAGTCATAATCTAGACGTATGGAGCAGTCCATACAAGGAAATCTTAAAACCTATGACTAAAACCTAATGAGGTATCAATCGATTTCCCTATTGCAAAAATACAATAAATTCACATTTCAAGATGCAATAAGAAAATAGATTATCATCTCTAACAGTGTTCTCACAAAAATTACAGTATATCTAAAACCCCCAGGAGAAAGTCCGAATCATGGAATGTCACTTTCCATTACAATATTAAATAAACCAGGGTTGGTTAGTTGTTTTACCATGGTCATTCTTACCGAATGCAAGCCTTCTAACAAAACAATGTTTTCTTACTTTGATATTTTGTCAAATCATTAAATTCACTACGTTTGAACGTAGTTGGTAATCAAATAAAATCATCTTTACTTGAGTTCCATCTTTTTATATACAGTTAGAACTGTCTAAATGATTAATATATTCATCCGATAAATCAACCGTAGCCCGGTTTTGTTAATCCGGAAGTATTTTAGTTCCCACGAAAAACATTCCTTATTCAAAAGAATAGCATTTCACAAATGTATGACTAGGCATGTACGATAGAAAAATACAAAAAGTTACTTTAGAGTAATAGAGACGACAATAGATAGCAAAAAAATGTGCGCATGGAAAAATTGGATATTGAACAAGTTGGCTGTATACAGAGAATGTATGATGTGGATGGACAACCAGTACAAACTGGTGTACTGCCATAATAACAAAAAAAGGTGGCTAACTGCATAGTAATAGTATAAGCATTATAAATTGAATGTGGTTAGCAATAGTTTACAATGCTTCGACTAGATTATTGCACTTAAGACGCTTTCTTTGATAAACGGGCAGTAGTTTAGGAGTCTTGCCCGATAGATATATTTCTCTACAAGCTGATGATATGGGTAAGGATTGTTCATTGGGACGAGTGTTATTTTTAGTCCTTTACAAAAGTAAAATAGTAACAGCTAACTCGCTAACTTTTCTATGAACACAAGTAAATTAGTCGATATTTAAATGGGAACTAAACATATCTGAGATTAGAATAATATGGTTAGACAACCATTGTTTTTAGCAGTCACAAGACCTGCACTAATATATATAATTATATACTCGCATTAGTAGGATACTGTCCTGAGTGAAATGAGCGGAACGAAACGACGAAAGGCATAGATCTCGGGAGTCCAATCGACACAATAAGGCCTACGTTCAGCAATGCACGCAGCCTAAAAGTCTAGGAGATACGGTGATGACAAAAAAAAATAGACGTCGGAGGAGTCATAAAACGTGATGATCCGGGTCACTTCCTCGACGGTGTTAGCCTTGACGTGTGATGTCAGACAGTCTCGTGGTTTCCGTGTTTAGTTTAGAGTAGAGCAGGGGTATTGCGGCGAGTCTAGTGCCTGGCGTCGCGGCGATGGTCGCGCTCGCGCTCGCGCTCGGCGGGCGGCGGGTCGCGCTCGCGGCGCTCGCGGTAGCGCTCCTCGTAGTAGGGCGCCGCGCCGCCGCTGCGCTTGCTGCTGCTGGCGTCGCCCGCGCCGCTCTCCGCCGCCGGCTCCGCGGGGGACTTGCGCGGCCTGCGACACAACCACTACAGTACGGGAACACACGCACTGCACTACACTTGTTTTATCTCACGAAAGCGGGGTGTAGCTTTCGTTGCTAAGAAACGCCCTAGTGTTAGAATTACAAGTATGGCAATCTCGCGTTAGTAAGATAAAACAACTGTACACTGAACACACAAATCATTGTATACAAAAGACTAGTTCAATAATGTAATAAATATTTACGTAACACCTGGCCATAATGTGAGTTTTATCGCACGCTGCGCGCACGGTAAAACTCGCATTGTGGCCAGGTGAAGACGTAAAATTGTGTACTCATCACGGGCAGTAAAAAAGAAAGCCCTCTATCGCATATTTACAACCCTCGCCTACGGCTCGGGTCTCAAATACCTGCGATTTCGGGCTTTCTTTCTTTTACAGCCCTTGTTAAGTAATGTACTAATAACAAACAAGTTGACATGGCAATAGTCTTTTTTCGTTAACTATTCTTTGGAGCGAATCGACATTCACCCCAAGTACTTGTAAACATATAGTTGATTATATCAACGCAACTTATCATTTTCAACGGGTAAGATGCCGCCTTCGGCTGGTAAACAACCCATTCCCTATACTCAAACCACAAAATAAGTTTGGGTACTTCAGGTTAAAATTTAATATTTTTTCAAGTAAAAATTGATAAATTTGAACTCTAAGTGACCACAGAAATATATTCGTGGTTTAAATATTTCCTAACAGCAAATGTACACACATCCACACGGGTTACCTTTGTTTCGGCGAAATATGTGTACTAAATGTATCGTTTCCCAAGTTTTGCCAACCCACTTTCTTTTCTGTAACCATAAATATTTCAGGATTTTATAAAACTAACCTAACCTATAAGGTTCTACACGATGGTACTGAAATAAATTCTGAAAAATTATATATAATTTGGTTGGCAAATGAAAAAGTTGGGAAACTCCAAACGGCTGGCTCCACACATTATTTGAACACAAGATTATTCCCATCATTGACTCAGACATCGGGTCCATTGTGGTTGTGTTTATCGATGTGGATAAACGTGGGTAAAACATTTGTCACTTTCTGACCAGTATGCAAGAGCAAAGGTGACGGATGCTGTATCCATCGAGAAAACACAAGTCCAGATAACAGATAGATACGATACCTCTCTTCCCGACTGTGTCCCCTGTTGTAATGGTCGGCGCGTTCGCGGTCGCGGGAGCGGGAGCGATCGCGTTCGCGTTCGCGATAATCCCTGTAATACCTATAACAAAACAAACACACTATTAAGTACGATTTTAAGTACACAGTTTTCAGGGATTGACGTATTAAAGTTGGGCATACCGGGCGGAAATATTATATCCGTAAATGAGAAAAACTGTTTGTTAATACGAGTCCTGGTCCCAACGTACACTACACTGAAATGTAAGGTGGATATGGTAACAAATAATGCATACAAAACATTCTGAAATAGATGCTTCAATGGAGCCAATTTCAATCCCGATAGGCATCATATACGGCTAGTACTTATAACGAATTATAATGTCCATACAAGCTACTACAACCCAAACTTAAAGTAAGACAAAGGATTTAAAAAAATCACAAGACTGACTAAATGAACAAATACACAGCACGGAAGAAGCACTTTCTCATGTAAGGTCTAATCCCTTTCTTATGTAGGGTTTAATCACTTTCTGAGGTAAGGTTTAATCACTTTCTCAGGTAAGGTCTAATCACTTTCTCAGGTAAGGTAGGGCTGAGGGTGTCAACACTTACGCATCACGGTCGCGATCGCGCTCCCTCGACCTTTCCTTATACCTGCAATCAAGTGATCAAGTTTGATTACAAAATGTATAATTACTCTACTATTACTTCGCCGTATTGCAGCCCATTGAGGTGCATACAAATGACTTATTGCTTGAAAAATGCGTGCGTAGTGTTTTCTACAATATTCGTAAAAGCAGACGAAATCGTTTTTTAATCTGAGTTGGGTTCTAGACGACATCGACCATTAATTATCCATTGCGTGAACGCTAAGCAGGCAAAATAAACAAACAAGGTATTAATATATCTTAACAGCGACTGACCTCTTGGGATTTATATTGGTGGCTTTCAAAGTGTACCTAGTTAATGACTAAAATAGTGAAACGGTAACTTTAGTCATGTGATAAACAAACTTAGTATACTACTATAAGACAATTGCTAGTATCTCAGACAAAACTTATTTTGGTTACTCACATGACCAAAGTTACCGTTTCTCAATTTTAGTCCTTGACTAGGTAAAGTAGTATCAGAAAAATAGGTTACAATGATGTACCTGAGCCGTGAGCATTTATTTAGAAGGAGCGAAAACTTTTTAGCCAAATTTTAAGGCAGTGGGCTTGGGCGGGTAAAATCTTCGACGGCTATTGGTCAAATGTTTGGCAGCCATTGCAGGGAGTTCCATTTTATTTAGCAGCGCGTCAGTTGTCATTCGAGTTTAGCTGTCATTGCATATTCTACCTTACATGTAACGCAACAAGGGATTATAGTGCCCGGCAATCAGAAAGTCAATCCTGACACATTGCACAACAAAGGGAGTTTTTGAATATTGATAATGTTGACAGAAGAAAAACAATGTTCTTATATTTGTTGCCTGTGAATGAACAGTAATAACAGCATTGTTCAGCAATATTCCAGCAATATTCAGAAACTTAATGGATGTACAATGTGTCAGGATTCACTTCTTATCGGCCGGGTACAGTAACACCATGTATTGAAAATTCGGTTCTTAAAAATATTACTTTAACAATATAAGTTCTGGGATTCCGTGAATTTACAAAACGTTATATTAATTATTTTACATGTAGGATACTTTCGGTTAGGTTAGATACTGGTAAATTAAGTAAAATTTAATTTTGGTAAAAATAACTTCGAAAAGGTAATGTACATACTTAATAATGAATTTATTATGCTGGCGTAATTTATTTATTCAGAAAAACCGGGAATTTCACTAATAAATTAAAAAATGAGTCCGCCTCCATACAACTGAACAACAACGTCGCCGCCAAATATTAGATACATATCTTACTTAATTTCTGATTCCTAGTCATCACTTGTTTGCGTGGACGAAGATTACCGACGTAATTTATATTTGTGGTTTTACCGTTTCCTTGTTTTGAAAATTAGTCATATATAGATGAGTTCTCGTCATTGTGGTGCATTAGTGTGTGTGTGTGTGTTGTACCTGTCGGAGCGGTCGCGCTCGTCGCGCTCGCGGCTGCGCTCGCGGTAGCGGCTGGCGGAGCGCTCGCGGCGGCGCGGCGCGCGGTGGTGCGCGCGCGCCTCGCGGTCGCGGGAGCGGGAGCGGCGCCGCTCGCCGCTGCTGTACGACTTGGTCTCCACGCCGTGCAGTGTGTCTTGCAGGGACGAGATCAGGATCTTGCAGCGGTCGTCGTGCGCGACCTTTAAATATACACTAACCTTAGTTTGACATCGAACGCGTTTACTATTAAAGCCTTTTAGTTATCTGCTAAAATTCGATCTATCGTTTGAATACACTTGCAACTTTAAATAAAACAACTTGTTGACAAAAAAGTAGGACAGACATGTATTTACAACTATTAAATAAATACATGTGGGGTCCTACTAAAAACGGTGTATCATAAAAAATGGTGTATCACCTGAAGATCAAGTAAAAAAGGGTTTAAAAACTTTTTATTATTACGAGTAATTCGACTTACCCTTTCTCACTCTAGGTCCCCAGAAATATAATGGCAACCCCTACTTTTAGAGCTAACAACTCTCGAGCGGTCTTACCGATTTCCTTCAAACATAAATACGAACCATTCCAATTAAACAAAATTTAATTTACCGCATCCTCGTGTCCGTCCATCCGCAAGAAACGATGGCATAGACGGACACACAAATAAGTGTCGTCGCAGAGGAGGTAAAAGTGAAATAACCTTGCTCTGTTTGATGAGCGAGATGGCGGTGACGAGCGTCTCGATGGCGGAGGCGTACTCGCCGGCGGCGGCGTCGCTGACGGCGCGCGCGATGGCGCTGGAGGAGACGGTCCGGTTGCGGCTCATGACCTCCTCGAACTCCGCCTCGCTGAGCGCCGGCGGCGCCGCGTGCAGCGCGCCCAGCGGCGCCGCGTGGTGCCCCGCGCGCGCCGGCTCCGCCGCCACCGGGTAGTTCTGCAACGCAACGCATACCTTCTAACTCACACATAACACTTTTAAATCTAAATACCACAGTATCTATGTATCTTTATTAGTGCCATATGTCACTTGCGTAGCCCCTCCGATTTCGCCAATGTTATGTTTAAGGAAGGCACACGTTTTCAGTTTTTACGGAGAAAGTGATCATTTTTGGAAAGGGGATAAATATGTATGTTTAGGTTCATGTTTACACCAAGTTCTTTTGACTTTGACTGCGACAAATCGCAAAAAGATTTGATAAATTAAGGATGCAATTAGATACTTGCCACATACAATATGATATATGACGAATTTTAATAACAAAATTAAATTATTTACCAATGAAAAGAAATTTTACCATTCATCACTCATTTAGCTTTTTTTGTGGAATTAATTATGGCGCAACCATTAATTTTCTAGTATTGAAACTTTTTTTACGGTTAGAACGGTATTAGCACGACTATATTCGGAACCCAGCACCGATTCAAGACACGGGAAGTACGAGCACTTGTTGCGTCTAGTTAAATGTATGATCTGTAGTTGCGAACAAGTTGTGCTAGCCGTAGTGTAAAAGGTAAAAAAGTAGAAACAAGTAGTTACGTGAGGTCTTCCGTATGGTTGCCTGACGCCGGGCGGCGGGCCCTGCGCAGGCGGCGGCGCGCCGTGCGGCGCGTGTCCGTACGGAGCTCCAGGACCTATATGGAAATGTGTGAGAAATTGAATGCTTACTCTTCATCATATTTCATTTTACGTAATAACAGTATATAGTATTCCACTGCATGACTGCCAGAGAGCCACACCGTAATGATTCGATGATATATAGTTTCCATGTAAAGTTTTTGAAGGAACATTCCTTGAACAAGTCCCCGGGATAAAAGTAGACTGTCACTCTCAAGCCCCTCGTAAGTCAGAGATAAAAAATCTCATCAGATTTTTAAAGTCCAAAAAGAAATGTTACATAAAATGTAAATTTCTACATTTTGAAAACAGATCTGTGACAAGACATACGAGAGGTTAGTCCTCTAGCTTTTACTTTGCAAATTTTCGATTCGTCGCTCTGCAGCTGCAAGAAAGAAGAATAAACAAACACATACACCCTATTCTCCAGTTATTATCAATAAACAGAGGGTAGGATCATATCATAATATATATAAAGTTCAAAATACATGAGTCATAATATAGGGTTTCTTATTCTGAGACCGTAACTTTTTCAGGACTGTTATAAAATAAATTTCTTTAAAACACCCTGAAAAGTTAACGATTTCAGAAATAAAACCATTTTATTTACGAACCCATATACAGATACTTCATGGTTCTGCAATGTGTCAGGACTGACTTCTTACCAGCCTTGTATTGTAGTATGTTAGAGTTTGTTTGTTTGCGTTTGTGTGCGTTGTGTTTGTGTTCGTGTGTTGGTCTTTTTGTGTGTATTGTTTGTTTGTGTTCGTACCTGGCGGCTGCTGCTGCGGCGGCGGCTGCGGGCCAGGCGCGGGCTGCGGCTGCTGGGTGAAGAAGGCGGGGTTCACGTGCGGCGCCGGCGCCGGTCCCGGGCCTGCGCCAACAGAGACACACGCTCATACACCCGCGGAACACCAGGGGAAGGGGGGGGACTATCTTTCATAAGTCATTAACCTTTTGAACGCCGCCGGCGACTCTAGGCCGTCAAATGAAAGCCGTGCCACTGACGCCACTACGGTTACAACCATCAAAAGTTTAAGATTAAGAAACTTTGTTTCACATCAATTAAGTTGTAATTTGCACAGCATAGCAATGTTTGGCGTATAACACATTTTGTGGTCGACAAAAGGCGTTAAAAAGGTTAATATTAAATACACATGCAATCCTCGTCATTGAATACATATTGCAAGGTTTCTTAAATTTTGTTGACACACCAGACCCCTATCAGATTGTTTTTAATGTATACAATTAAGAGTACACCGACCGTCCAGTGGCGCTTTCATTACTATTATTGTTTTTCTAATACAATAGAGTACAATAGCGAATGGCTATCATTTTAACAGCCCTTATTGTTAACGCAATATGAAGAAAGTGTTTGACTACACGGCTAGCAAGTTTCCCGCGACTTGTTTGTCGTGCGGATCTCCCTTTCTATCTAGAAGAGACGCACCGAGTGACAAGAGAGAAAATTCAACTTGGGCCACCCGTGCTGTTGGTGATTGATTGGGCAAACATCACTTACAAATTCTCATTTCGCAAAATGGTGTTGTACTTAAGACTGTGCCGAGCCCTGGCGCCCGCATTACTATTATATAATGTGTTTTCTGATAAACTAAAGTATTATCTTCAAAACGAAGGATGATTTTTTGTTGTACAAAAGAATACACGATTTATAGCATATAATGATAAAGTTTATTTAATAACAATTGAACCATGAGTGAGTAATTTAATGAAAAGTTGTAGCCACGTTTTTCCGTTAAGTTGACTACACGAAGATTAAATGTTATACATTAATACAATCCTCAGTCTCGTGGGATACAGGACTGGCGTGTCAAAATTTTACATATTTGTAGATTAGGCAACAGCAAATGTAAGGACAACCCCCAAAGCTACATGAGCGCTGCTGCTATACGACTCTTAGCCACGTAACAGTCCATGAATACAATAGTGGAGTGATAAAGTCAAAGTCAAAGTTCTTTATTCTTCAATTTAGGCATAATATAATGCACCTATGAATGTCAAAAAGCATTACCACCGGTAATAGTAATATAATAAAAATAAAATAAAAAAATAAAATATCTTTATTTCGGACCACTAGTTATCCATAGGATGTTAGTAAAAGAGTTAATCTATGTTAGTTTATAATAACAATGAAGTTCAAATAATAAAAAAAAGATATTGCGTGTTCAGTTGTTAAGTGGCTATGAGCATGCACGACATCGCTATGAGGAGGAGCGATTCATTTTAGCTATTAAATTACAGATGTGCCAAATATATTTTTTTATCATTTCTAATCCGAGACTAAGTCGAATGTCCTTTTTTGTTTCGTGTCGGAAATACATAACATACATGACAGAGGGTGTAGCAGGATAACCCTTCAAAAATTGCCCCCAAAGCTTTGAGGTTGTAACTATTATCAGATGATACCCCGTGAGGAGACAATACTTCATACCAATTTTAACCCTCTACTGCCCCCTGGAACCTCACGGCATCCATTTAACCCTAAAATGTTTTTTTTCCCGGCTTCGGGTCCTTGTCTTATACACATACCATACCTAATAATGTCACCTGCGTTATACATATATATGTACTAAACAGAACATTTACATTTATTCCAGTGTTACACCTTTGCTAATTATATGAAACTTATATTATGTAGATAAGTTAATGGTTCATATTTAGAAAAAAAATGGTCTTAGAAAGACGAATTGTTATAGAGGATGTTTTATTTTTTAATTTCCCCTTTTTTCGAGGAATACATGCAAGTAGAGGGCCGGTATTTGTACAGTTTCTTTTGATTACAGCAATATTTATGCAAAATATGGTCGTTAGTCCGTTTCATATTTTTTGAGAAAAACAATAAAAACGTTTTAGGGTTAAATGGATGCCGTAAGGTTCCAGGGGGCAGTAGAGGGTTAAAAAAATGTAGGAAGTATTTTCTGCTCACAGGGCAATTCAGGGCATCATCTGATAATAGTTCAAAACTCAAAGCTTTCGGAGAAATTTTTGAAGGGCTATCCTACTACATCCTTTCAAATCAAATTAACTATAGATCGTGGGCGAACAATCGATCAACCACAAAACTCCATTACATTTTCAACGCTATGATAAATATGATTTGCCGAAAGGGGAACCCGAAAGCAATTTTTTCTAAATATACGTCAACAAAGGAAATATACGTCATTGGCCCTGAACCAGTGGTGCGGAGACATCCGTCAATGGCGTTGAAAAAGTTAAGCATCGAAGAACGACATTCATATTTTGTACAAAAAGGCAAAAATTCAAATTCAAATTCAATTTATTGCATCCATGGTATTTACAGTGGTCTTACAGAGTATTATAGTGCTAAACATGGACCCTATCAGGGTATAGCAATATTAAAAACTAAATAAAAGATATAACAAATAAATTGCAATTCGAGTAGTATAATTATGTCCTCTGTATTGTCGCGAAGGCTAGCACGAATGCCACGAGTGTAACCTATGTCACCCCTATCGTCCTCTCATTTGGTCTAACTGATTTGTTGTCCATAATCCACATCCATAAAGAGTCGCAACTTTATACGGTTAAGGCCAAAAACTTTCGAATATGAATTTAAATTTAAAATTGGTTAGTACTCTACACCCATTATTATCACACTAGAATTTCATGATCGAATATTTGTAGGTAGTTATTAACTTAATCTGTTAGTTTCCAAGTATGAAGTTAGCCCATAACATCGTATAAAATTCAACTAGACGACAGCCATTAGGATTATTGTACATACATACGATAATTTCCCAACACCTCTCCTGAAGTGCTATCCACCAGGGCCATACGAAGAAGCGATGAACAAGGAAAAAACACTAAATGCATTTTTTATCACCCTAACCTCGCACAAGTAGAAAGCCAGAATTCAGTTATAATCGTCACCGTTATTAACCACCACATGACATAATAGACAAACAAAATAAAAATGTAAGGAAACATTTACCGCAAGGTTCGTGCATTAATTTTCAACATTCTAATTACAGCTGTTAGTAAGATTAATTTTTAAAATTCTTAAAACAACTTTTAGTAAGCTAATTCACGGAGTAACAATTTCAAGGTTTCAAATATCTCTTGTCATGGAGTCTCTTAGGTCTTTTATGGAGACTGTGACCTCCATCCATCCATCAATCCACCCCGCAGGCCAAGTAAAATAGTCAGAACCTTGTAATTGTCCGCCGGTTCGTGTTAGTTGGCCCCGGTAGTGGTCATGCCGAGTAGAGAAAGGTTCGTACCTGGGTAGCCGTTCATACCTGGATGCGGCGGGCCCGGCGCGCGCGGCGGGCCCTGCGGCGGTAAAACGTGATGGGGCGGCGGCATGCCTTGCCCCGGGCCCGGCTGCGTACAAACACACATGTCAAAACATTTTAATAATGAAAAAATTAAAATGAAAAATATTTCCTTAAACTTAAGTCTATAGTCTATAGTAATAATATGTTAGGACACCTAAATGACCAATAATACTGCAGGACTTCATGTTTTTTCATATAAGCAACTACCGAGCGAGTCGCCTCATGGAAAGTAGGTAATCGACACCGCTCTAAGACACCCACGCAACACCAAAAGAAAAATCATCGCGAAAAAGAGAAAGATGGGTACAACCACTCACTGACGATCTACTTTACTGGTTCAAAGGTCAGCAGATAAGCGAGCTTGTCTTCCTTAGTACGATTTGACCGCGGTCGCGGATTTGGACGCATAAAGAGTAGAAAAACATATCGACATTTAAGCGTCCGCAGTACGAAAACGTCAACGGACTTGTCAACTGTGGCGTTCAAGTATAGGTGTTGAATAGTTTAATTATTGAGAGAAATTTCATTTTAAACGCATAGAAACCATTATTTAGTTTACCTCTATTACCGTGGGAACTGTTATCTCTCAGGACAAAATGTAGGCTACTAATTGTGACCTCAAGTTAAGACTGCGCAAAAACGCCGATTCGGTGCACCATTCTTGCATGTAAGAATGAATATCTCACATTTAAACCACGAAATTACAAGTGTAAAACGGCACTGCTAGGCTGTAGGTGGCAACCTTGCTCAAAGAGAGGAGTCAGCAGGCCCCCGGCCGGGTGGTCGGATGACATCAGCATCTGGGGGAGATCCACCGCAAATCGGGCCCAGTGGAGGAAAATTGGAGAGCCGTACGAACGGACGCATATGCGTTGAAGATAAGAAGAGAAGAGAAGGCTGTGTAGTTGGCAAATGCGATTTTTTTACGGCATGGAGAAGGCAAATTACCTGATCCAATACGCATTGCGTCGAGTTGGTAACATTAATGAGTAAGACGGAATGGTGTTCGCCTGTATACCTGGTGCGGGGGCGGCATCTGGTGCGGCATCTGGTGCTGCGCGGGCCCGTATTGCGGCTGCGGCTGCGGCTGCATGTGGTGCGGCGGGCCGCGCGGGCCCCAGTCCGGCCCCGGCCGCGGGCCCGGCACGCGCTGCATCTGCGGCGGCCCTTGGAACTGGGGAAATACGAACGCCTAATGCCCGGTTCCTATACTTAAAAAAAATATAGTTTTCCTTACGCCTCGTTAATATATGACACATTTTGTACGTAGTACGAGGGTGGTATGATAAGTAGTGAGCCTACCCAAGAAAAAAAAAATATTTTTTATTTTTTGTTTTTATTTTTCTACGTAGTCCCCTTTCAAAAGTATGCACTTATCCCAACGCGTGTCCAACTTCTTTAAGCCCTCCAAAAAATATGTCTTCGGAAACTCTGCAAAATACTCCTCTGTGGCCTCTATGACCTCTTCATTTGACATGAAGCGTTTGCCTCCGAGCCAAGATTTCATGTTTGGGAACAAGAAGAAATCGCACGGGGCTAAATCCGGCGAATAAGGAGCGTGCGGCAGTACTTTGTAGCCCAATTGATCCAGTTTGGCCTTGACGATGTGAGATGAATGGGCCGGAGCATTATCCTGGTGAAATAACACTTTTTTGCGGGCTAAACGGGGCCGTTTTTCCTTTAATTCTTCATCAAATCGAGACAATAAATCAGAGTAATATTGCCCCGTGATCGTTCTTCCCTTCGCTAAATAGTCAATGTGGATAACTCCTTGGGAATCCCAAAAAACGGTCGCCATAACCTTCCCGGCCGACGGAACCGTTTTTGCTTTTTTTGGAGCATTTTCGCCGGGACAGGTCCACTGCTTGGACTGTTGTTTTGTTTCGGGAGTATAGTGGTGGATCCACGTTTCGTCCACGGTAACATAACGCATAAAAAAGTCTTTCGGATTATGTTTTAATAGTGCCAAACACTCTTTGGAAGTGGCTACACGATTCTGCTTATTTTCTTCTGTTAGCAAACGCGGTACCCATCGGGCCGATAACTTCCTCATTCCCAAATGTTTATGAACGATATTTTGTACACGCTCCAGTGACAAGCCACATACCTCAGCTACCTCCCTCAACTTCAGTCTACGATCGTTCATCAACATATCACGGACTTTGTTGATGTTTTCCTCCGTGGTAACCTCATTTGGACGTCCTGGGCGGGCCTCATCAAAAACAGATATTCTTCCATTTCTGAACTCGTTATACCACCGCTTTACTGTGGCAATAGAAGGTGAAGCATTGCCATATACGGTATCTAACTCAGTTTTAATTTCATCACGCGTTTTCCCCTTCAAAAACAGAAAGCGAATCACTGATCGATATTGTTCTTTTTCCATTTTACACAAACAATGCCACTCGTTCTGTTTAAAAAACTATAAGTCATGAAGTAATTGACGGAATCATTTGAAACTGTCAATTTTCCCGCGTCCAAGATGGCGGATTTAGGCAAAGACATTTTTAATATTCAGCCAAACCGCGTAGCTTCAAGGCTCATTACTTATCATACCACCCTCGTAAATGTTATAACGCTACGGCCCGTGAAGAAAACGATTCGTTTCTTGAATATAAGAACCGGGCATAAGTCTACACTATAGCTGGAACGAATAGTGAGCCCAAGTCATGCCAGTTCTAAATTCTTAAAAAAATATATAATTCATATGAGCCCAGAGGCAAACTGCTTTTGCAATTGCCACTACCCGATCAACATAGGGTTTTATCTTACTTTTGTATCCTTGTGGTAACTAGAGCTTAATACCGAGTTTTTGTAACTGTATCCAAATATATTTTTTAATCGGTCTGTAATAAATCAACCATCTGTCTGTTATGGTTAAAGACAGCTCGTTAACTACATGGCGGTATTACATTGTTAAGAGGATTGCGAAGCCAAAAATGTCCACACAAAATGTGATTTGAGAAACAATGTACAAATTGTGTTTCTCTTTCCTAGTCCGATTTTTACGATTTTTGAATATGTTGTAAATATTAATGAAAAACTAGGTCTATACGTTTTCCTTTCCTAGAAAATATTTCTAGTAAAGAAGAAAAAGGAGGTACAAACCTAGTTTTTCGTAACAACTATAGCATTTAAAAAATCATGGAATTCGAACCTGATTTAGGAGATAAGAAACATCGTCCAAAGCTAAATTTATATGGATATTATTATCACCTACTCGGTTTAAAAATTGGTTCACCATCCTCTTAAGGATAATATGAGAATCGTAATTATCGGAATAGACAAATTGCCACAACTTGACACAAATTTAGTCGGGTAGCTATACGCTGCGATCATAATTTATATTATGACCCTCACTTGAGTAGTATCATCGAGCGGTAAGGAAAGACTAAGATAAGCTTTCCAATAATTAGTAATGTTACGAACCTGCATAGGAGGCCTGTGAGGCGGAGGCCCCTGGCCCTGGTGCTGCATGTGGTGGGGCGGCGGACCCTGCTGGTTGTTCAATTTAAAATCAATTGCGGCCGGACAAAACGTTAGGATAATCTTATAACAAACTCAGGTGGTGAAATATCTTGCTCAACAAGTAGGGCTCGCTAGATGTTTCTCTTGGGATGACGTGTTTTAATCAAATAATTGGTTTCTGAACAAATACTCAGATACTCAGATACTCAGATACTTATTTATTGATAATGTCAAATTACACGTCAAAAGTTACATAAAGTTCAAATCGAATTACAATTTTGTATAAGTTAATTTATACATAATAATAATATAATAGATACATTTACGTTATAACGTCATTCGAAAGTCATAAATTCGTCAAGACTGTAAAATGCTCGCTCGATCAACCATTTTTTTAATCTAATTTTAAAGACGGCGTTACTAGGCGTCGTTGTAATCGTCTCGGGCAATCGGTTGTACACCGCGGGTCCCAGCACTCGAGTATGTCTACGCGTCTTTGTCAGTCTCCCAGGGAGCGATAGGAGCTTGTTTGCGTAATACAATGAGACTGAAAATCTTTCTTTTTCAAATACATAAAACGACGCTATCTCAAAAGTAGGGAACATTCGAATTCAATCAATGTTACAAAAATATCTCAAACGATTCTATAGAAATTAAGATACCTAGTGTGTACATGTCACTGCGATGGTTATCAGGTTATCACATTTTGTGACTAGTAGTTGACGTTTCTAGAAAATGATTCTACTACTTTTCTTCGTTCTTAGGGCTAGCCTTATCATCCTCTTTACGAGTATCTTAGAATAAATAACTTTTGTAAATGGTAAGAAAACAATACTATCAGAATATTTCGAAAATTTACTATTTCACAACACAACTCTAAAACACGATCGCGAATACCTTTCCTCCGCTGACTAATATGGCGCGCTAATAGAGCATCATCCTAAAGCCGCAAATTCACCAGCAAGAAGTATCCACCAGCAGTTTCAGTACAGTGCAAATTTCTTGTAAGTGTTACTGTCGAACATTTCATGCAGTTTTTTTGCAGGGGTAAAAAAGACCTAACACCGTTCTAGTTCTAGGGCGAAGGAGACCCACAGCATGTAGAAACTGTGGGTTTCAAGAGATCCCAGTAAGAATATACTTACTTGCATAGGCTGGCGATGCGGCGGGGGCCCCTGGTGGCCCTGGTGGACGGGCGGGCCCTGGTGCTGCATGTGGTGCGGCGGGCCCTGGTGCTGCATGTGGTGCGGCGGCCCGGGCGGCGGCCCGCGCATCTGGTGGTGGCCGCCACCGCCCGGCATCATCATGCGCGGACCGTTGGGACCGGGGCCGTTGGGACCGGGCCCGAAGAACTCTGATAAGGAGGAATGCATTTTACCACGCAAGTTGCTAACAAGCGGTTAGGATTTGTTAGTTAAGGACTCTTATCGTATCTTAAACATGACTGTACGAGGTACCGCGACAGCGGAGATCCGTCGACTCCGTAAAATTTGATTTTGAAATAGAAATCATTGGTCAGTTGTGCCTAGTTGTGCCACATAGTTGTGCCGAGGGTCAGAAAGGGCTTGTTTCGATACCAATTACCGTTCAGCATAAACGGACTATCCGTCAGCTTATAGTGTAAAAAAACCTTGTATAGGATAAACACTTAAACAGTATATAGTTGACCTTGGCAACCTCCCAGTTATTGACACAATAAAAATAAAACAAATTAATCGAGGTGATAGTTCTCACTTGGTGCCAATAGCTGGTCTTTTTAATGGCAATAATTCGGTGTTTTAACACTACATCGTCCCCGTAACATTTGAATCTGCCCTGAATCGTGCCTTCAGCTTTTAATAGCAAATAAATACGATGTCGTTAAGCACATAAACTCGGTTGATCTTTAACCCTTTGAACGCCAAGAGCCTATATAGTGGTCGTGTGCTGTCGTGCCCACCACGCCAACAACCACTAAAAAGGTCTGAGTGAAGGTGTAATTTGATCATGAATAAAACCTACTATGAATTATGTTTATTTGTTTATATTGGTTTAAACGTTACATCAATTCATATTTATTCCTAATAATAATTGACGAATGTTTGGACAGTTCAAAATATGAAAATTTCAGGATTTAATCTTCTGATATAATTTGACGCAATAATGTCAGTGTCCCATACGCCAATAGCCCATAAAGTCGTCGCTAGTGCTGTCGCCGGATCTGTTAATTATTGTTAAAACATTGTTACGAAGGTGCCGTTGTACAATATTTGTTATTGTAATTTATTTTATAACATTCATTAACCATCGTCTTTGCCTACCTACTACCTAAAAGCAGCTGAAACATAATTTAAATCTATTCCGATGTGCTGGCGTTGATCTGTCGATATAACTATATCGGTATGGAGTAACAGTCGCTTCTCTATGATCGCGGGAAATCATAGTTCTTTCCTTATACGCCAACAACCACAAGGCTCGCCTATGACGTCATTGACAGTAAAAAAAACTGTACTAGTGATGGTCTAGTGGTGTACATATGAAACAAAATTCGTAAAACGGAAAGGTCTGGTCCGTTTTATTAAGTATAAGATTCACTACATATCCGTCAAACAATTTAGGCTTTATAAAGCATAATTTACACTGAAATAAACTGTTAAGTATGAGTAGCGACATGTCGTTTTAATTAAAGAAAAAAAAAATGAGATTATTAATTAATTACTTAGAGTATACTGACTCATGTGTCGTACTTTGTATACCATTTGTTTCAAACGTCACAAAGGCAATGTAAATAGAGCCAAGTGGAATAACTGATCTATAAAGGGTCTAGCCGATCTACCATGTAAATTTGCCCCTGGCTGAAAATGTAGGTTTCTTACGTGTGTTTATTAACCTTATTACAAGATAGTATTTTACGAAGTTTTAACCCTAAAATGCTCTTGGTTTTGAAGAAAAAGAAGAAAGAAAAAAATATGTTTTTATTTTTTTGTAGCCAAACTAATGATTCGATTTCTTTGTAATTTGGATATACAGGGTGTTAGGCAGAAGGTTGGACAAACTTCAGGGACTAACTCTATAGGTCATACTCATCAACTTTTATTATGGGACCAACATCCAAAATTGCGAAAAAAAAACAGCTTTTCCAAACAAACTTTGAGATCTAAACAGCCGAAATGTATGGAACAGGTGTTTTTTTTTTCGCAATTTGGATGTTGGTCCCATAATAAAAGTTGATGAGTATGAACCTCAGAGTTAGTCCCTGAAGTTTGTCCAACCTTCTGCCTAACACCCTGTATTATGTATCTAATAATAAACTACTGTCAAAAAAAAAAAACGTTCAAACTCATTTATGAAGTGTTTAAAATTGACTTTATTTTTTTCAAGATTTTTTTTTAATACTTACGAGATAGGGACAACCTCTAATTTTACTTATTTTATGCGGAATCTAATATTGCGTAACATATATTTTTTGCAAAAAAATCCATTTGGGGCAACAGGGTAAAAATATCTTACTAATGAATATACGTAAAAATTACGTATTTGCGGCCCTCGCCATCGAAACTTTTGGTCCGTGGTCTTCTGACTTGAAAAAATTCGTCAAGGAGGTGTCGGAAAAACTGGTGCATGTCTGGGGCGATCCTCGGGCCGGTTCCTTTTTTGCCTAAAGGCTGAGTCTAGCGGTGCAGAGAGGAAACGCTGCGAGTGTCTTAGGCTCGATGCCACAAGTGTTAATATTTGTATTTTATTTTATGATATGATGTACATATGTTGTGTTGAAATAAAACTAGAAAATCCTTCATGATTAATTCAGAATGTGGTAAACGCAGTCAGTATAAAACTTTTTTCTCTTTACTATTTAAATATCAACTTCACTACGCAAATACAATATTTCTAATAATTTGTTTCTAAATACGAAACGGTTTAAAAATGACTTCAATATAACATCGACAATTTCAATTTTAATATGAGCTAATTCATTCGAATTCGAATTGAATTTGAATTTGAATTTGGTGTACATACGCGTTCGAACATCACCGTGCCTTTTTTAATTTACCTAAAGCGATGGTTGAATTGTACATTTGTCGCATTTACCGCTTACAAATTAAAAGTAAAAAATGGCGGGAAACCATAATCGTTTTTCACCTATCTTATGCTTTATGGATAAACGTAATGCGATACGCAAGGTGTTTAGGAAACGTGTCCAAACTTTGTATTTAAAAGCATATAATGCAATAGAAGTTTATTTATATATAATGAAGTTAATTGTGATCTAATCCTTATGAACCTTTTTTTATTTATAAACATCAACAGTTTCCTGAGCATTCAAAGTTACCAGGATCGACTGACGTAGTTAAGTGATATATAGGTACTTATTACCTACTTCAAATATGATTGTTAATATAAAATAATTTGCCAGCACAATAAATGCAGTATAAAGAACTTAACATAACTGTATCACTTCCGTCATAGTCTGACTATCTTCCACACTGCGAGCATCTCTCCAGCATTACAATTCCTTCATCCAGTAGACACACGTACGAGTATAAAGAGGGTAGTGCGTCGCGGTACAGTGGAACTAGAATTCTGGTTGGCAGGTTAAGTTGTTCAAAGATTTCAAATTTGATCGTTGCCATCTATAAAATAAAATTAAAGTAACTAAACTTCCTGCATCTTTACTAGTACTAACTGAAAGGGTATAAAGCGTGACTAAAAATACTTACGTTTTCCGTTAGGGACAACAGATGCTCATTTTCGATATAGTTTTGTATGCATTGTTCTAGTCGGGCTTCTATTGCATTATATGCTTTTAAATACAAAGTTCGGACACGTTTCCTAAACACCTTGCGTATCGCATTACGTTTATCCAGAACGCATAAGATAGGTGAAAAACGAGGTGTCCTGCCGTTTGACCAAAAGTCATTTGGCAAAATTACACTTGACAAACAACGTTTTGCAAAAAAATGTTTCGCCAATTGATCATTTTACTAGTTGTCATTTTAAAAATGGCTCACTTATTCAAATGATCAACAGTTAAATTTACATTTTATAAGTAATTATTTGACAAAATGAACATTTAGCAACGGAGTTATCAGACAAAATTTTAAATGCAACGAGCAAGACGAATCTGGGCAGAACTGACTCGGATAGGTTAGGTTAGAAGGCCAAGGCGGGAGCTTTGCTCCCGCCTTGGCCTTCGAGGTTATTTTTTTCTGCCCAGAAATAGGTAAACTACAGGAAATAATATTTGGTGAAATGGAAAACTGTCAATTAACATTTTATTATTTAACACATTTACCAAGTGTAGTGTTTGCTAATTGATAATTTGCTAATTGAGTTTTTGCAAAATGATACTTTTGTCAAATGTCACGTTTGCCAAATGATTATTTGGTGAAACGTTGTTTGTCAAATGATCATTTGTCAATATTTTTTTGGTCAAACATTAGTGAACCGAAAAACGATTATGGTTTCCCGCCATTTTTTACTTTTAATTTGTAAGCGGTAAATGCGACAAATGTACAATACAACCATCGCGTTAGGTAAATTAAAAAAGGCACGGTGATGTTCGAACGCGTATGTACACTCGAAATTCAAATTCAAATTCAATTCGAATTCGAATGAATTAGCTCATATTAAAATTGAAATTGTCGATGTTTTATTGAAGTCGTTTTTAAACCGTTTTGTATTTAGAAACAAATTATTAGAAATATTGTATTTGCATAGTGAAGTTGATATTTAAATAGTAAAGAGAAAAAAGTTTTATACTGACTGCTTTTACCACATTCTGAATTAATCATGAAGGATTTTTACGTATATTCATTAGTAAGATATTTTTACCCTGTTGCCCCAAATGGATTTTTCTGTAAAAAATATATGTTACGCAATATTAGATTCCGCATAAAATAAGTAAAATTAGAGGTTGTCCCTATCTCGTAAGTATTAAAAAAAAAATCTTGAAAAAAATAAAGTCAATTTTAAACACTTCATAAATGAGTTTGAACGTTGTTTTTTTTTTTTGACTGTAGTTTATTATTAGATACATAATATATCCAAATTACAAAGAAATCGAATCATTAGTTTGGCTACAAAAAAAATAAAAACATATTTTTTTCTTTCTTCTTTTTCTTCAAAACCAAGAGCATTTTAGGGTTAAAACTTCGTAAAATTATATCTTGTAATAAGGTTAATAAACACACGTAAGTAACCTACATTTTCAGCCAGGGGCAAATTTACATGGTAGATCGGCTAGACCCTTTAATAATTCGTTCATGTCAATAAAATTACCAATGTCCACTCACTCTCGTACCTGTACTAGGATTAGCAAGGCGAGTACAATTTATCGATAAATGTTTGTCCCAGCACTACGAGATTCGTCATTTTTGATAAAGCAACAGTGCTTGGCGTCTGAGTGATCACTTCATACAAATATGTTGGCGTTCAAAAGGTTAACCCGATCAATGACAGCTTAAAACTAGAGCGAGTGTCAACCTTGCCTCAACGAAACTCAGGTCTGTTTTGCGCTGGCAATCAAGATTTCTTACTAACACTAATAATAAGAATTTTGTAGCCCAGTAATCCTCACCTCTCAAAAAGAAGTACATTATGCAGTAAGTATAGCAATTTGTTGGGTGTCAACTTAAATTAATCATTTATTTGTATCGCATACCCGCCACACGGCCACGGGGCCGGCGCGGGCGACATTGCTTGTAATACACGCATTCTCCGATAGGCAAGAAGCGTGGGCTCGGGTGGCGCGGTTCGGGAATACCCGCCTGCGTGCGCGTGGCCCGCGGCGCGGCGTTTCGGCGCTCTGTGTGAATACGACCAGTACGATCACCCGCGCGGCGAAGATAACGACATACTACGCGGCGCCCGACCCGCGCCCGCCCGCTGTGTGTGCTTAAAGGCGAGAGTGACGGGTGCAATATCCACCGCGATAAAGGCCACCACAATACGAGCCCTGGTATTTAATGCTTAATGAACAATGTTTGTCAGATTCCGATTGATTTGAGTTACCTCCTGGATGAGGTCCGGGCGGCCCACCCGGATGGGGGGGACCTCGCATGCCGCCGGGACCGTTGTTGGGCCCAGGCGGAGTAGACCGCGTCTTAGACTGACTCTCGAACTGGTTCAATGCCTGTGGAAAACAATATTTGATTTGACGCTGCATCTTCACGAATGCTTGTCGAACAGTAAAGACGTCATCGTTGTTAAAGGCTAATAAAACATTACCAGCATATTATGCAAAACAGTGAATTGAACCGTAACTTGTCAAATTTGATCCCTTTCTTACCTCTCGTCATATTAAAATGCTTTTAGCATGTAGAGCAAAACCTCAAGCGATCATTCCGCAAACTACTTAACAAGTTTACGAATTCTCCTCTAATCATTTTCAATGTCTCGCGGCTACCGGCAAAGTTTTCACAGACTCCAGCGAACATATTAGCTTTTACCTACATCGCTGTGTATAAAGCATCTGTTTTTCTCACACTAACATTGCTGTCAGAAAATGACGTGTTTTATCGACAGCGCCCGCCCCCGGGAAGCCATAAGCAGACGCAAAAATTATACGGGCCTAATATGGCTGCGTTTATCGTGTGACAAAGTGTGGATGGAGCATCCGTCACATTCTGACACGTATGTAAGTACGACAGTGATGGATGCTTTATCCACATTTGACACGCGATATAGACGCAGCCATACTAGGCCCGCGAAAGAAAATGGTGTCAGGCCGACAATGGCGTTCGATAGGTTAATGGATAAGCATGACGGAGGTGCACAGAAAATGATTTAACCAAATCAAATACCAGTAGGTACTTAACTATCTTGAACGGGTTGCCGAACGGAAATAACGGCTATAACTTCGACCCAACATTTAACATTTAGCTAGCATTCATAACTTTAGACCTACATAAATTATTGTTAGAATCATATTGTAATACATAATATTCATATTTCTTGCAGGTGAGTTACAAATTTTATTTTTAGTTCTTTTGCATTAAGAACTGTAAACGTGTGAATCCCAATAAGTTTTTTTCTACTGTTGAACCAATCCAGACATTAAACAATCCTATTCAGTCCTGGCACGTGCAACGTTATTTACCTGCTTAGTGGGCAGAGTGACAACTGGGTGTTGTCCATGTATTTCTTTCTTGGGCAGTCGATCCAAAACCATCCGGAGAGACTGGTCCGAGCCCAGAGAAATGACACAGAACCCCTTGGACTGCCCATTAGCTCTGTTCTCGAAGAACTTGACGTCTTGAAAATCGGTCACGCCCACGTCTGCGACCACGTTTGCTATGTCTTGGTCGGTTGCCCACTGAAAAAAGTTGTATCCAAAACTAAACTACGCAGCAATCGTTAAGTAGACACAGTTGAAATAAAGAATACATACGTGAAGACGCCTCGGCAGATTGTTTTCGCGTAAAACAAATGCGTAACAAATACGTTAGTACGTACCTCGTTTGTTATTGTGCAATTACTTAGGCGAAGTTTGCAAACGTTGTCAATACCCTACGCTCTAGCTGCTTTGCGTCCCGAAGAATTGCCTAGCTTCTACACGCGAAGGGCATCGAACGTAGATAGCATAAATGTTTCGGAGTACTATTAAGTTACGTGCCTAACCGACAAGGGTAAATTGTCGCTCGCGAAAATTTAAGAGGTGATTTTGTCATCATTTGCTAAGCAAAGCCTTTAAATTCTACACTAATAGAAATCCATCACGTCGCGAAAATTATTCTCGATCCGCAACAGGATACGCTGGGTAAAAAGGAAACAGTTTTGTTTGTGACCAGTCTTTTATTGTCATATCACAGATCATTCCACGGCTACTAATATAATCGAAGCAGTTCACAGCTGCTAAACCCTCCACAATAGGATAAATCAGGAAGCCTTCCACTTAATGGATAAAAGGGACACGAGTTCCCCGAGACAAAGACCAACATAACAATAATTACAGACAAAATCTCAGCAAATTATTTTAGATCAATAATATTAGCAAGTCATTTTCATTTGAATTTAAATTACTTTTAATATCACAGTTATAGTTTACAAATATCGTACAGCAGACAAAAAACAGTACAGGGAAACGATAGTTTGGCTGTATCACTAAATACAAAAGGAAAATTTTAATTATCGACCAAAAACAGAATCTTTACGTTACGGGAAGACATGTATTTTACATGGATTGTGCATCTAGAAAAATATTTTTAACTTAGGAAGTAGTATACAAATACATTAATAACTACATTTTTTGTTTCAATTCAAAACGCGGACAAATTGGAGAACAATTGTAGGTGAATTCTAATATACTATTAAATAATATTACCCGATTAATTAAGTATATGTCGTCAAGGTATTAATAAAAAAATTAATTAGAACAATGTTTCGTAAAGGTACAACTAAGATTTAGTTGCGAATACAAGCCATCGCGATAACAATAAAAAATAAAGACGACAAACTCCACACCCACCCTACAGTCAGTTACCAAAGTAGAACGTTATGTAAACACAAATCAGTGCAAGTATTTCACGTCATATAAACAGGTTATTAGAAGTCAAACGTATTATATATTTATAAATAAAATAAAACATCTACATAAAACAAGCAACAAAACATCTTACCTCGTTGAACACCTGATAAGGGAAAATATTAGCAGTAACAAAACAACAAAATATCAGGCAAATTCAAAAAACATAGTGACATTTTTACTCAAGCATATTTGTTTAAATGTCTTTGTTTAATTCATTGCCTAAGATTATGTTATTCTTACGACATTTAAGTAGGACATGTGCCAAATTATAATATGGTTACGTAAATAATTTAAGTATACTTTACTATATCAAATATTACAGCCTATGTGACACATATTCCCCACTAGGCGGTCCAAAATAGTATGAAGAAAGATCAAGTATATCAAATCACTCTTCCACATAGCTTATTTTTGTTTACTATAAATTAGATGTATACATGTCAAATTTTAACTGATAAAGTGGTTGTTTACTGGTCGCCCAAAAAGTTTAGTTACCAAAAGGATCTCAATCTCATACAAAAAGACATCTAGTAAATTTAGCAAGGATTATATACAGAAATAAAAAAATATTTGCCTACTCTGCTGTAATTTTGACAGTATGGGCGACCTGTAAAATCAAATTGCAATAAAACTTGGTATAGCCAATTTTCATGTATTTTTAAATAAAAATAAACTTGTTGAGAAACAATATTAAAAACTTTGGACCACCTTATTCTCCACTAATCCATAAGCTTTGTATGACACTGAGTGATTGCACGCAATAAAACTGCAGTCAAATACACGAGTAAAACTCACGTGAGAAAAATACTAACATTTAGAAATTGAGACGGTAGTAGATAGTGGCAGGTATTAACAGGTGTATGTGTGGGTAAGCTTACGAATTAGGATGCGATTAACACGTTTTTAAGTAATATTGACACTGGTACATGGCCAAATAAATAAATACATAATTCCATAAATCATCCTTCACCATTCAAATGAACAGATTTCTTCATACCCCAATATTGTCAGTTAAATAGACAATATTGAAATGGGGGATATTTGCAACTTTATTTCAGGTTTAATTTAATGTTTTGATGAAGTTGTTTATAACTATTGAAATACATTTTATTATAATTACCAATTAACAAGTTTGAATCTTATACTATTTTTCACTTATCATTCCTATAGTTTATTGCGTTTTCTACCAAGTCACTAAGAAACAAATACTATTTTCCCAAAATAACCATTGTGATTCAAAATAAAAAGTCAAAACATTAAATAACTCAACAACTATAAACAGACATAACAAAGCATCTACTACACTAGCAGTTCAGGCCAATTTAATATTGTTATAATCCAATGCAGTTAATAGTTTAAATAAACAACCAACACATAAACCATGGCAATATAGAGGACCATAAAGATGTAAATATCTCCCTTGTAGTTTCATAACCACCAGTAAAAAAATAAAAACATAAACATTGGCACAAGTTAGTACTTAACTTGTGCACACATGTACAAGCAGGAACATAATCAGTACCAGACCTAGAAAGTATTTTACTTCAATAGGAACATAAATGACATGTTAACATGTCATGTCAAACTATGATTATGAGTATATGACCTAACAGGTTTTCTAAATGAGGTACTTAAGTAGTTTTTTAAAATGTAAATTTCTCACTGGTAGTTACTGATCCGTAAAAATAAAGTTCTGTGTAAAACTAAATAAACTTGATTTTAAATGTGGCAAAATGGTAAATCGGTTTTGAAAGCCTCTGTGAAAAATTTACTATTATATGTTTATTGGAACTTAGGCATTTAAGCAAAAACACACAACAAAGTCAATGGATGGATGGTTGATTTTTGTAAAATTTACTCAGAGATAAACTTTGTGGTATATAAAAACCAAGGCATTTTACGCATTGGTAAATCATTAATTCAGCATTAGAACTAATTAAATATCCAACATACGGTAAAATTATAAAGTAAAAGATTGCTTAGTAAAAACCAAATCTAACCTAATTCAATCTCCATATTTAAGCAAAAATATAAACAATATAAAACAAATCGATAATAACAAAAAACTTAACCATCTGAATCTCTGAATCTGATCTAACCAATCCATAAATAACCCTGCTTTTGCTTTTAAATTAATATAGCATTATTTCAACTTGGAAATATGTCTTGCTTAGACAAGTTTCATGTATTTATATTAAACCGCATGATTACATCTATTATTATTTAAGTGCCCTGTCACTGGTGCGCTAGGCCTCCCTCCCTCCCTCCAAATGTTCTTATTACAATTATGATGCAATTTATACAAGAAATGTGATGCCAGCTTTATAGTAATGAGAATTATCATAAGCATTAACTACAAATACCATGATTCTTCCAATGCAGTTCCAGAATTTTTGTCATTTTGATTGGCAAGAAGGCTATATTCACAAACAATAAATATTAACAGACAGAGTTTACTACTGGTTGTTAACTGAAAATATGTCCTTAAACTTGATTTGACCATTTAAAATGGCACCTAAACTAATGATATGGCCCATTTTACTCACATGATGGCATGTGACAATCCAGTATACATTGCAAACTATAAATGTCTACATAACTGGGCCTCATAGTAATTATGTAATGTATACAAAATTGTTACTGTTACTTACAGTTGCCACATTTGTAAAATAAGCTAAAGATGTCAATGATACTTTTTTCATTGTAAATCTAGTACATTCAAGAGTAAAAATAAATATCCCACACAAAGTTGCAAAAATATGTACACATGGGCTTTATTTTAGTAAAAAGGTCTGTATACATATTTTTAAGACTTGTGTATACATATTGGTGCCCTTGACTGTACCCATTATAGTTAAGCATTAACAAGTATGTTGCTATAATTGTAAAGATCTTTTCTTTATATTTAAATAATAACCATGGTGTGACACCACAAATAACCATCAAAATCATTATAGATGTTAAATGACAAACTGGTAATGATCAATACATCCCAAGTTTTAACCAATTGGCATTGCCTTCTGATAATTAAATAGCATGTTTTCTTATATTTTAGCCTAGAAATCTGGATGGTTTAGCAATAGTACAGACATTCCTATGTACACTTCAGACTTCATAACCACTGAATGCTATAGGCCAACTCGCACAATGGAAAACTATTTCAATAAAACACATGTCGGACTACTAGCCTACATTTTGAAATCATTCCCTATTCAACCTCATCAATTAACACATTCAGCGCCAATGACCCGGTAGTCTGGTAGACTGTACATAGCAAATTTTCACTACATAGCGGAAAAATGCTGCTGCAGGCTACAGTAGCACTCATGGCAGTGGCTGGTGGTGAATGTGTTAACACATCCCGGTCCATTTTGTAAGGAAAAAGTAATAACTGGATGTTGATTGTGCAAGACACAATGTCAGTAAAACTAATAATTAATATTATCAGATATAACAACCAAAAAGATACATACTTAGTGTGATATAGAAGTAGCATGATGATCATTGACTACTAACAGATAGTCAATGGTAATAATACTACACACACTGTCTGGAGTTTAAAAAATCCTCTGATCTTATCTTCTACTCTATGAAGTTGAGGATAATGCTATATCAATAATGCCTTACTCTAAAACTATGGTTACTGGGTATTTAATAATCAACACAGTAGCTTAACATAATCATAAACAGTGAATGTGCTTTTAAGGTTCAAAAAAGCAAAGCATATCCACCATTTGGACATAATAACCAAATGAAATTGTTGACTAATTTTGCACAGTACAGTATTTCTTTTTAAATATAAATTTACAACAGTAAAATAGTCCCCATAAAACTAAGTCTTAATTATATTATTATGCTACAAATTACAAAATCCACAGAATGCTCCAGCATACTATTTTATCGTTAAGTTACTAAAAACATTTTGAGAAATAGGATCAACAAGAAATCCGTGTAATAAAGGAATGAAACTATGACATTTCAACACAGAAGGGGCGTGACAGTTTTCCTGGGAGGAATACATAGATAAAACAAATTTCATTTGGTTAATGCCCTTGAGTCTTATATTTACATGTAGAATCTTAATAAAACAAAATCTTGTACAAACCCAAGTAAGGTTTCCGACGTATAGCTGAAACCGGCGGCCGCCATGATGGCCGTGGTTTGGTGCGTTGTTGTGGTAAGGAGCGTTGCCGTTGGTCTCCTCAGGTGGATGCGAGTGCTGCGACGATGCAGAGTTCGGCGGGCCGTCAGGGTCATCAGACTTTGGTGCCGGTGCTGATATCACGTCGTCGTACAAATCCACATTGTCACCTCCAAACTCATCCTGTAACAAGCCGCACAATCACAATACAGTTTGATGCTTTAAGTAACTAACAAAATACTAAATTATAATCAAAAAACACATTTTATGCTTTACTTATAGACATAAATTTAGCCTACCTGTCTATTAAAATCGGATTCTATATCGTCGGCGTACAGATCTATATCGACGCCTCCGTCCGCCATTTTGACAATGTAGCTAGCTAGGCAGGCAGGGCGCAACGCGCGCAGCGGGCGGGCTAGAGAGGGAAACGGAAACGGAAATCGTTAAAGTCGAAGAAATTCAGAAAAATCCGATAAACCGGAAATTGTTACAGATGCCCGAACGGAGCAATAACACCGGTTTTTTTGTATTATAAAAAAGAAGCTAATCCAGATATCTTGTGTCCATTGACTTTATAAGTTGCGGTATCAATCAGTTTACTAAAACGAAGAATATCACAATTGTTTTAATATGGAAGTGGCAACATTTGGCGTTTATCGACAGAATTCTATATTTTTGAAATCAGCGCCACCTATTGTAATTCAAATGAACTATTACGTCAAATTTACAACGCCATCTATTAGGAGTTTTAGTGCTATTTTTAGTCCAATGTTTGTTTGTTATTGTCAAAGTGCTGCCCTCACAGCCGAAGTGAAATAAAACAGCATCGATGGCATGCGCGGGTAGCGGGCGGGAGGTACGTCAACCATCCCTCGCCATTTCCCGTCAAGCTCACTCAAGTTAGCTTCTGTCAGTCGCTGTGTTTGTGTATTGTGTTGTGAAAAATTATCCGTATCGATGAATATCAATGGGAAATCTTGCTGATTACGACGCCAAACGATGGGTCGATTGTTGTGTTTGTGGTTTTAATGCATTGTTCGATTAGTGATGATGGCCAAGTGAAGTGTTTTGTGTCGTATGCTGGGCTGTCAGCAACAGTGAGATCCTTTCTCTGGATACATCGTCCTCAAGACGACGTCGGATCATAACACGGAAAGGTGACACACCATGTCGGCAAAAAGCATCCCAGGAGATAAGGTATGTGGCAGTGTTGACCCGTTGACGCTAGTCCGCATAGCTGGGCGTAAAGGTCATTTATTTTTGTTTATTTCTACGCTACCACACGCTCCTTTCTCTTCGCGGAGTGTTCACGAAACAAACCATTTCTCGATTACTTCTACTACTTACTACCTAGGAAATTACTACTATTATGTTGTTCCAGTAGCAGTGAGTTACTAACTGGTTATCAAATTCTGTAAAACAATGTACAAGCTTTCACTAACAAATTTGGTAATCGAACGAATTTTAATGACATAAAATTACAATAGTGAGGAATTTGTAAGTAAATCTAAATATATGTAAGCTGGAATATAAACACACTGCCTACCTTCCTCACTTTTTTATTTTTCAATTTAGTTGCGTCATATGGTCTCAATGACAACTGCTCAGACAAAAGGAAGAAAAAAGAAGTTAGTTTGACCAACACCATTACCCATTTCTATTCATGGCTGGGTTGGCTGCCCGACCAATATAACATTCAGTTTATACTTATAATAAGAAGGGAGTATGGTGGGCATTCACATAATTACTTAAAAAATCAAATTTAATTGCTACCAAAGGTTACTTGATATGCTAATTTTTCACTAAATATTGAAACTCCCTCCTTAAAGAACAATGTGTTGGCTAACACATTGTTCTTTGTACACTTATGAAAAATGTTTAAGGATCAAAATGATGTAGGGATATTTTTTATTCTTGGACATTTTTGATATGTGTAACTTTCCCTACAAGATACTTGTATTCTTGTCCATTTTATTTCATAATGCTTGAGATTTAAACTGATTTGACCCTTCTCTGTTACTGATAAGGTGACACACTCTATTTATAATGTGATGCAAAGAAAATACGCAGTAAGCAAATATCGACTTCACACATTTATGTGAGTTTTCTATGGCTCCTGTACATAAATCAAAATTTGTAATACATTAAAACATTCTTTAAAAAAAAATGTAACTGATGGTGTAAATTGCATGAAGATATGTCTACTGATTTTTGAGATCATCACAAACATACAGACAGATTCAGTATTATCAACAAATATTTTGGGATTATGCACAGAAGCAGCACACCCAAAACAGTGTTGCCGGGATACCATCTATTGAGATACTCTTTGGAACCCAGAATAAAATAAATAAAATATCAAGGGACAATGTCACACCAATTGGCCTAGCCTCAAACTAAGCTCTAGGCTTGTACTATGGGTACTAGTATTATATAGAGAAACTAAATTAAATATACATAGAAAACAAACATCCAAGACTCGGGAACCAATACTCGCACTCAACACAAATATGTGCCCTTACTGGGATTTGAACTTTGGTCTGCTAGCTACCAACCTTATTTCATTAGGGGTTGGTCCATGTCTTACCATCTGTTTGGTTTCTTTGCTGCTCACTCACTGGGCCTTTGTCCAGCAGTGGATGTCTTTCAAGGGGGTACCTATTTTTTTTTTGGTAGTCCCAAATTTAACCACATAAAATTTACGTAATTAAAGTTTAAGACATCCTCAAAACATCATGGTTTCAGCAGAAACAAGCGTTGTATCAAATGAAATGAAATGATACAATCAATGAAGTGAAATTCTATTAAAGATGGATTACCCTTTCAACTTGATATAACTAACCTAAAAAAATATTTCTTTGTTATGCTTTCGCAGCTCAACGGCAGAACCAATTTTAAAAAAATGGTATGGTGAACCTTGACCTGGGGAAGGACAAAGGGTTCTGTTATACATGGTTTCCCATAAACCGACGTCCCAAGCCTGACGTTGGTTTATAGGACAGCTTATATAACTGTGCATTCCCTGATGAAATTGCGATAAATATAGTTCTAATATTATTGTGGAAATTTTCTTGTTGATAAATGTCATTATAATAGTACCAATGAATTTTAAAAATTACAACACTATTATAAGTGCTGAATATGTTAATAATTAATGCCGGTGTATTTGATTTTGTTTTGTATTGTCTTAACTTTAATCTTCAAGAATATAACTTTCTTTTACCAGCTGGCCCACCACAAGGTCAGATAGATCATTGTCAACTTGTAATATTTTACAATAAGTCACTAATGCGATGAGTGTTCTCCTTGTTCTGTTTTCACTAGCCTATACATGAAGTATACCTACTAGCGTAGCTTCTATTTAATAACACATATTGTACAGGATGCATTAGTTTTAAAACTGTCAAAAAGAATAAAGGTCTTAAATTCATACCCATTTTAATTTTTAATTGCTATAAAAATGCACAAAAATAAACAAACTAAATGAACATTATACAATTAATTAAATGTTAAGACTTCATCTAAATTGTTTATGCTAGAGGAGATAAGTTTGCCTTTGTATTAGGTACATGCATGTTTTATTTATATTTAATGTGTTAGCTTATGCCTGTTTGCACAACTATGCTTGTAGTGATTGAAGCACCAAACTTTTTTTTAATACCCAAAGTGTGTAATTACTATTACAGCCAGAGGAATAAAGCAAATTGGCACATATGATCAATCAATTTTCTTAAATCCACTCTTATACCTGTTTAGCATGCAGAGGTCATAAAAAGTTTCGGGTCAAGTGAGACTAACATAGGAGCTCATTAGAGTGAGTCACAACAGCCAGAATTAACAATGAAATGAAAGGTGAGCATTTTGGTTTTAAAAATTATGACTGTGCTGTTTTTCCCTTCTACGACTCTTTAACAACCTTTTACTTTACTTAGCCAAAGTAAATCCGTCTATAGGTACCTAGATTTTACTAATTATCTTTCCATCAACTTTAAGAGAGCTCGCAGGCAATTGACTAAAGTGACAATTATTCCACAACCAGCATGTGCATTATGAGTATCTTTGGGGCCTTAACAAATTATTTCTTCATTTAACATCCTGTAGTGTCCCACTGCTGTGGAAAGGCCTTCCTCATTTCCTTCCCTGAGCCCTATCTGTATAACTTTATGTACAAGAAAAAAGTACATGTATAAACATGAAAACAAAAAGAGCATCAACAAAAACTAAAACAAAATAATTTATATAGTGAAAAAAAAATCGAGAGCATTTTTAAACCAGCTTAAACCTTTATTGCGAACGCAGATGTATTTCCCCATCTATATTATCTTTTGCCTTGACATGCAAAGAAGATCGGATATCACGGTTAAAAATATTTCGCATTGTAAAATACGCCTCACTGAACAGTTAGAAACAAGCTACAATCCACGCTTGAGCGCGTGACTGCTTCAATGGATGCAGAATACATCCTACAGGAAATGTGTGCCGTTATGTAACGGCTTAAAATTGTTAAAATCAACTTTAAAAGTCAGGAGGATACTTTAAATTAGAAGTTTCCTATCGGTCTACCAAGCAGCAAAAAGGATGGCGCGGAATTTTTCGTTTGGCTTAGGTTAGGTTAGTAAATACAAGGTTATAAGAAATATGAAACGAGAATTGCCAATAAAACACACTCGTTGCTTTGCTTGCTTTCTAAATGCACTACGATCTGGTGATCAAATACCTCGCTCCTTATTCAACGCCAGGTATACTATTCTACAAAGTAACGAATGATAATTTATATCCTGCCTTGTATCGTAAATTAGAGTTTATGACCTGAATGGCCTCTAGTGTACAAAGACCTTTTATAAGCCACCTGCAGTGCTAGCCTAACAACTAGGTTACATCCTGAAATCAGTCCATAACTCAGAACTAACTCTCTTTGTTCCAATATGTAGCGGCGTAGTCCAGCTACTGCGATTGTGTTGTTAAAAGTCAGAGATTTAGAGGTTGATTGGTAATCATACACGAGGTGTGAGCCAGTGGTAGTAAGTTAGTAGCGAAACGTGAAATGTAATGCCAAAAAAATCATACAAAAAAAAAGAAAAGGGATGAGGGAACAATGAGCCAATCAGAGAACAGTACGACACTCAGTACTCGATATCACGTCATTTGTACACATTCTTATTGGATGATAATTCCGTGTACGTAGGTGGTTAGTTCAGGATCTATCCGTAGGGGGCGCCTACTTCGGTGGTGGTTTAATAGGCTATGATCCCAAACATGCCCGCGGCCTTGAAAGCGTCAGCTTGCAACAATGTCGCCTCGTACTAGTTGCCTATGAGAGGACACATTTTTTAGTATGAGCGCCTTATGATGCCTGACGCAGTCTGGATACCAGCTACTCTTGAGATCCCACCGTTACCAAATATGGTATTTAGGACACGTCCTAACTAACAAGCATTAACTATCTCAATTCTACATTTCTATATCTTCTATCATCCATTTTCCTACTTTTTTAGTACCTATCACGAGTGAGCAGATTATACCGACATAAATTTCTAAATCCAGTCCATTTACCCGGGTGTTTTTTCTCCGTGCACAATAGAGGTCAAACCGGCGTTGTCTTTTCGCCGCTTGGCTTACTGAAAACCGAGGGTGGGCAATTTCGGAACGAATATCCGCCTGTGGCTTTGCATAACGTCTATCCACTGTAAATTTATGTTTATTTCTTTACGGATCGGGGACTTGAATATTTTAAGCAGGCCGTGATTAAAAAGAAACAATGGGGGAGATGCTGGATTGCAAGCGCCTTAGGAAATTTCAATAATCTTGGCAGACTGTGATCAGTTGTTTATTCAAATTGAAGAAAATACAAATTTACTGTAATGTTAATTCAAGACTAGAGAAACTGTCCAATAACGCAGCAGTTGGCAGCATCCTATGGAAACTTTTATCTAGACTGGTGTAACACCGAACTTGCCCTTATTTTTGCTTTACAGCAGACTACCTAGAAATAAAACAGCAAGAGCTGTCCCAGACCAAACAACAAATAAACAGTGCTGTGCTTTACACGTCTACGCTATACGGCTATACGGCGTCGTCTCTTATAGTTAATAATGCTACTGTGCTTTACTCCCCTGCCTTTATGTCTTCCCCTTTACAATTCGCAGAGATTCCCTCAAGCGTGAATTTCGCCTTTTATTTATGAACTGCGAAATAGCAACCTCTTTTGCTTTATCTTTATCTTCGAAATTGCAGTCATAGTAAAATTAGATTTCGGACCCAAAAGGCATTCAGTAAATACTCAGAAATGTCATACCGCGAATGTTAATGGTTTTGGCAAACACGACGTACATTACTACGGACGTAAATTATAAAACTACAGAATTACGTATCTACTTACATTCAAAAACGCGGTCAGAGACAGTTTGTGTAGCTTGAAATTTAATAACACACCCATTGCAATATTATAACATGTCGCGTGAGTTTAGATCTGGGTATTGTGAAAATTTGTTTACGTTCGACTCTGTAAACTGCAGGCTGGTTCAAACAAAGGACAATGGTGCGCCAGACACGGTGGCTGAAAATTTTCAGAAATGCTATTTTTCCCTTTTTCTCGGAAATACTGCGCATCGGAGGAAACAATGGCCTTTGTGCGGCGTTCTTCAACCGAAGGCAGGAATGGATCTGGTTTAATTATCGCTCCCGTAAATAGGAGCAAGTTCTTAAATTGCAGGAAGCACCCGAATTTATAACAGGCTTGATATACATGTTTGTGATTCTGCAGCTTCGGATCGATACATCTGGAGGCCTAGCCAAGATACATAACGCTAACTAGCGTTTCTATTCGTTTCGTTATTTAACCAATCGCGTCACTGCTAGATCACGTGACTCTTCGTATGTTAGATTCTTAACGAGAGTAAATTACATGCTGTGTCCTTTCTACAAGTCGTATAATACGTTAGGAATCTTTCTGTGCCCAAGTTCTACTCTGACATCTTGTAACCTTCGCCATAAGTAAAGTTACTACGGGAAATGGGACTTACTGAGCCAACGATAGCACAAAATATTAGTTGTCAATATTTCTTATTTTTCTTTCTTTCAGCCTTCAGACGTTATAATCACCGTCTGGAACAGATCTAAATCAAAATCGATTGGAAACGATTTCCCAGTCTTGATCCAGGTCACAGGTTCGTCGGTTGATTATTCAGTGGCGACCTCAGAGGAGGGGTTAACGATCCACAATTACCGCAACCAGATGAGTCTCGCCGAGTTGGATTTGAACAATAGCCGGCTAACTGTGACCGCGTCGTCGTTTCGTCACGCCGGCCGAGCCGTTGCTAAACTCTGTTCCCTTGCTCTACATAGAAAAATAATTATTTCCAGTTTCCGCAATGTTTATGGTGTTTTCAAGGCAACATTGGATCCATAGTAGGTTAATGTTCCGGCATGATTCCTAGATTGGATTCGGTGTTGCTTAACTTCAGCGATTTAGCTGCATTGTTTTGAAATGTAAAGTTTTTCACAAGCGATTGTACTTAGTTATCTAATACTTTAAGCCTAAGACAGTGTTCTTTAAACTTTGGACCAAAGGTAAGTATTGTTGGTCTTACACAGTTCCACAGACTACATTACTTAATATAATTGCTGTGTTGCTATTGAAGACCTGCTGGGTCGCCAATTGGTTTTTACTTATAAACGTGTCGCGAATTCAAAGGGATTAAATTTATATTCTCCAAAAGAACTATATATTTTTATACTATTCATTTTAACTGTTACGGCCCCGAATTCAGTTGGCCAATAATTATGATAATCGTTTCGGTTTCTCACGAACACCGTTACTCCGACGAACATGACGCATGCCACGCACGGTATAGGAAAATGGTAGCGTAGTAATAATTTACGGCCTTTATAATAGGCCAGTATGCGACGATCGTTAATGGTGAGCGTTTGTTTGGGATGATGAATGGGTGCTGCTAATATGTGGTTCTGCGTTTGTCGTGCGATATTACATTCCTATATCTCGATGTTTACGGCACAGAATAAATAGTTTATCGACGATTTATGAATGAAGTGCTATGCAGAAACAATACTTGTTCATAAACAAGTGTGCCTTTTTTACTGTGCAAAATATTTGTTTACATTCTCGATACCTACGAGCTGGTATGATGACCGAGACGGAAGGTGGCCAGAGGAACTCCTCAATAGATCATAGTAGTCAAAGTAGATCCGCCGGGTTTGCACTCATTTGGCTCGTGAGTTTATAATCAGTACAGTCGTCAATGAAGCGAGTTTGTTTTAAAGCTAGATTTTATTTATTTATTGGAAAATACACTTAATGCAAATACAGAAAGCATTTATAACATAGTGACAGGAAAGGGTATTATGTCGTGTTCAAGCTAATTACAAGTATACACAGCATTTCCAGATAACTTAGCGGACTAAATAGAAACAGTAGGTTACACTAAACATCAATAGGTACGTAACAAACAGGCCAAGAGCTTAGTTTTAAATTTGTTAAGGGAATCGAGAAAAATATCGAGAGCAGGCAGAATTGCACTCATGCCCTTGAATGCATTATAAACACGAGGCAACGGAGAGTGCCTACCAAACATTGTGCATAGGTATTATATGAAGGAACTGACAGAATTTTCCTTAGGTTAGGTATATATTTTGTATTGGTAGCGACCTACATCAAATTAGTCCTATTTATTTTGACCATAAAATGATTTCGTTACACCTTCGTCACTCAAACGTATGTTCTGTATTGTATGTGATGCGATGTGAGATCACACAATGCCCAAGAAGGTTCCCACACAAAAAACTACCTACACACAACCTGACAATTGTTGACTCACACTGTCATCATGGCGTCAAGTCATGGCGTATTCGCCAGCTTGATTTGTAAGTGTGTGACATGCTTGACACGTCGCTAGAAGGAAATAAGCGGTTAATTTAGATCGCGATAAGGTGCAAATTGCTTGCTTATTGCCTTTTATCTTCCTTATTAAAGGTCAACGAACCTAGGGCAGTTTAGTACTAAACTGAGCTGAGTTGTTGTTGTTAGTGAAAGTGGCATCATGAGTTGTTTTAATTCTATTAAAAGTAGGACACACAAACTCCATTAATAAAGTAATCTGACTACCATGTATGTCCATGTGTATGTATACAGGGTGTTGGGTTGCTAGGTGCATAGCTTATAGGGTACGGCTCCACTGCTAATGCTGCTGCTGTGTGCCAATATTAACCAATAGGAGGCGCGTGCGGTCTAGATTCTATGGGTTAATATTGGCATAGCTCCGCTACGCTTGTCTTCTTCTTAGTGGAGCTGCATCCTAAAGGGGTGATAGACGAGGTACTTATCGAACATTTTTGGCGGTATATGTCTTAGACGAAATTTGGTAGTTTTTTTAATGAAAATTTTGAGAATTTGACCGAAAGTACCAAAATTTGATAATTACGTGTTAATAATGCCCATAGTAGGTAAATTATTTTGCATAGTTTATTGCCTATTGGACCAAATTAAACAAGTTTTAAGCGTCTTTGTTGTAATAAAAACAAAATGAAGGCTTTCGAAATTATTAAAAATGTCTCAGGTTGGATCAGTCATTATTACGTGCTTTCGAAAAAAAAAACTTTTTATGTTCAGAATCTTTTATTAATATGCCTGTTTATAGTTCTTTCTTTTAAGGTATAAGTATTCACATCAATTGCCAAATCTCTGAGTTAAGGAGTAAAAGTTAATATTTGAAAAAAGTTATCTTAAGTCGAATAGCGGGTGTTTATTTTTTGACGAGAAATAGTGCAAATTATTTATAAATACCTTTATAATTTGCATACCAAGAAACGTACACAATAAACAATTACTTCCAACCCAACGGTCGCTACCGCCCTCTCGAACTCCTAAGCAGTTAAATAAATAGCTCGTGTTTAAGCTTTCCTACCAATTCGAACAGTTTAAACCCAATCGACTTAAACGACTCGAGATTGGCCGTAGGTACAGTTCCCCAACGAACATGTGAAGCGCTTTAGTACGTTGTCATAGTAAACTTCAAACAGAACATCAAAATGACACACATGACAATGATAATGACATTCACAATGATAAGGTTCTAAGTACACATTTTTATAACATTTTTATTGGGTGAATTAAAATAATTTCACCTTTAAATGCTTACATTTAAATCTAACCAGGCAAGGAACCTTCAAGTAATAGAAATGAAATATTACAAAAGTTAAAATTTGCTTCAAATTACAATTCTTTTGCGCAAAGTTTCGACAATAAGTCAGAAAAGCAATTTCGTGTTTATTGCGGCCGACTTGGATCCTTTGATTTGTGTGCTTATCGTTAAGTTTCAGCTTGAGCGAAATACTCTTTGGGATAAACCTCTCGGACCTAAACGGGGGCACTTTAACCCACTTGTTATGAAAGTACGTCCAAAGGTACTGCCGGTTCTCAGGTAAAGGCTGAAGCAACGGTCAATTTATTTATTGCACCACTAGAGTGGGTAGACCCTCCCTTACGAGGGGGTTCATCCCCCGAGACACCCGGCCAGGCAAACACTTTAATACGCCACGAAGCAATTCGTCCGTCTAGCCCTGGAGAGGAGAGAATTAAGACGAACTACCCGACAAAATAAATTCGGATAATGTTTTACGTGTAATTAAATTAGATCTTTTTGTTTGCTTCCTCGGCAAAAAGGTTGATGGACGCGCACGTGATGTGCAGTGGATAGAGACGGTGCGCGAAGAAGCTTCCTGTCATGAGGAAGTTATGAGGAAGAATTTAGAATAGTTGCTTTAGTTCAATAGGCCTAGACAGTTGGTATTTTGCGAAAGTTAATAACTGTAGAAGGGTAAATCTACTTTTCGACCCACACGATTTTGTCCGGTAACGCAGGACGCAAGCGAATAGCGATCCATGTTTTATTAGAAAAGTGGAATTTGATCGTAGCGTAACGCAGAAGGTAAAAGTCGTGTGTGTGAAGAAGTTGATTCGCCCAGAAATCAAAGGATCTGCATACGACTGTCGTAAGCTGTCGTACCATTTTAAACATAAATTTATAGTCAGCCGTGGTAGTGTCGTGTAGTGTCTTATAGATTTAAACAGCCAGTTTTAACGGTTTTAATTTTCATTAACATGACTCACTGGTCCGATTTTGTTACGTGTGGATTTTCCTTTATATTCATTGGAGAATTATGAATTTATTAGGAGCGGTTGCTTTAATTAATTAAATGATATGAAAGCTTGTGGGAGTAGAGAACTTTTAGGCAGATTATGTCCACTCCTATGGTTATTTTGGTTGGTTATGTCGTAAAGTTAAATAGATATCCTGAATGATAGATGTTATTACAATAAACATAGCATCTAACCTAACTTGATTATATGATCAACGACGGGCTACTAAATAAATTAAAGGAGAATATTCAACATTAAGTACCTCCCATCCGAGTATTATGTTATCATTTTGAAACAGTTTTGGGTTTTATTACTGAGGAAATGTTGATTAATTACCTAATAGTACTAGAATTCTGTCTACATAATCTTTTGTACTTACTTAGTCCCAGTAAAAAATAGACGCTATCACAATACACTAATTTAAAGTATTCAATACACGTCAATTGATATCATCTAAAGGTCATTTAATTAACTAAGTATTCTACAATAAATATAATCGACATAGAAACGCCATCGAAATACTTCCATTACAATATAGACTCCTCGCTCGAGATGATGTGAACAGCCTCCAACGACTCGGGGTCATGACTCAGCTTTGATATCTTTCACTTGTCCCGCCCACGTGGCGTCAATGTCACTTACTCGTCTCTTGTTGCTTATGACACTTAATGACACGGAGATGCCATCAACAGGGTGACTGGCATACACGTGGAACCTGAAACTAAAGAAACCATTCCCATTATAAAACTCGTACGGCAACTCTCTGTCCACTGTCTGTTTGATTATTTGTTCCGCTCTACAAATACTACGGAGTTTCAAAGAACTTCTCGGAAACTTAGATAGTCTATTGTTAAAAAATTCTTTCCGGAGAGGACCGTAAAGAACTCGTACTTCACTAGCTGTTACATATATCCTGTTGGACTCTTTTGATGTTTTGTTGCTTCGAAATAGCCAATTCGATTTGCTTTCAACAATAGTTAATTTAGTTGCACCCGCGAGTCATCGGCATAAACCCTTAATAAATATACAGTATTCGACGGAATATGATTCAAAGGGGATTTGGGGATAAAATGTTTGACAGGCCGTTAATAAGGACTGCACCCTTGTTAGTTTAACACCCACCCCTCATGTAATCTTGGCCAAGCTGTAAATAAGTTAGCGTCGTACCTCACATTTGAAGGAAATTGGGACTAAGATAAATGACTCGCGTACTCGAGATGACTGACTGCAGATGAATGTAAACCGCTCTGCAAATAGGATTTGCCCGTTTGAGTATGCCGAGGAGACATCAGGGTAGCTGAATGGGTGTGCGATCGGAGGCAGACGTTTTTCCATTAGAAGCCTGCCAGCACTCTCACCCGCGCCATTACGTCGCAAATGGCTCGAACAGGAGCTCGCGGAATTCGCGCGCGATTCTGCTTTATCCACGCTGAATATTTTATTCTAAATTCCAGCAGGATATGACGAGCGGTGCGCGTCGTATAATTCTCCAATCAACGAGCCGAATCTGCCTGACATTGAGTGAAGACACGATGTTGCTAGTCTTTTCGATTGTGTGCCTAGCCTTGGACTAAATCAATTCACTCGTTATTTCTTTGCACATGTATGTTTATTCTTCTGCTTGTAAAGGATTTACGTTTATTTATTTTTAATATACTGTTCCGTTTCGGTTGTTAAATGGTATATTCTTTTTAACTTACTATATTATAAACAATTGCCAATCTTGTACAAACTTCTCAAGACTTAAATTATGGGATGTTATATTATTATTTTTAGCTGATATTTCGTCTTTCTAGTCAGAGACCTATTGCATATAAACTGATAGCTTATATTATAAGTGGACATCTATTTCTAAAAGTATTTATATATTAAAAAGAGACTTCCACTTGTGTACAGCTAAGTTTTTTTTTTGTACAACATGCTTTGATTTTATTACCCATTTAAGAAATGGACTGAAATTTTAGATGCATGTCTAAATCAGTTGACAGTGATTTTTACGTCATAACAGATTATTATGTGACTGAAATACTTGCAACTGTTTTTAGAATTCAGACATGACAAAGTATAAATCACTTCGTTTATTACAAGAATGAAGCGAAAAAGAAGGAAGATTGATGATCCCTATTCGGTGCCTAATTTAATAACGTCAGTCGTAAATAAATTTACAAGGGCGAAATTCCCGGACAAATTGCTGTAGCATCGGCCTAGCAAAGTACACATGGAACCTGCCCGAGAGCTAATTGACACGAGCCCCTCGGCCCATGGCCGTCATGCCAGCCCATTTGTCTGCTCCAGTGACTCATCGGAAACCCAAGGGTGGTACATTACATGAACGCAAGATGACCGTAACTAAAGTTCCGTGCTGTTGCCTGCAATCCCCCCGTAATTTGTTTTTCAATCGCCACAAAGAAATTCCAAACGTAATAAGGCGGAATACCTGGTAGGTACTGGTAGTGATTTATAATCTTGAATCAAAGTGTTTTTCGGTACTGAATAGCATTCTTTGAACTAACCATTGATGCGATAAGCCTTATTGTTCTTTAGACAAAGCCCGTCGTTAAGATTACAGTGACTTATCGAGTAACGTAATGCGTTGTAAAGAGATATACCAATAATCCCTACTAATGCGTTAGGGTTGTCGCCCTTCTTTCTAGTGCTCCGTCCAATATGTGCCGTTTTGGGCCGTAAGTTAAGGGTGCATTCTCAAGTACGGGGGAAATAATCCCCCGTAGGTAGCGTGACAGTCGCGTGTCTGGCTCCCTAGAGGGCGTTGTGTAATTTCGTTTTATTCGTCCCTATCGTGCGTCGCCCGCAGACTAGCGTCTCGCGTGGCGATGTAATCGAAGCTGCGATATCGGAACGCTTTAATGACATTATTGCGCTGCGTTCTAAAAGAAATACCTTAAGGAAGAAGAATGTGTTTGTTTTCATTTTGTTTAAACATTCTACTGCCAGACATTCTTTAGGCAAGCGTTATATGAATTTCTAAGTTGAAATTCGTTCCTGAACAGAATTTCTAACAAATACGCGAACCTTTTGTTACCCATCACACAACTGATGGATGATAATAACCCAATTGAAACGACCGAATTAAATACGGCCAGCGTGGTTCGAATATAGCCGATCCTTGACCAAGTTCAGAGCTCTATCGAATGCACCGAGCCGTTGATGGAGTATAATGGGTGCTAGTAAACTAGCGAGTGTTCGCTGACACCGCCCGACTGCGGCCAAGATGCGGGCTGATCGTGAATGCCGATAAAACGTGGGTAGTTGGAAGTTTTATGGAGCGGCCAGTAGCCGAGCCTGTTCGCTCGTTATCGCCGACAAGGGGCCTTAAATCAGCCGCTTTTTATTCTTAAAGGCTTTAAGCCTGACAGCGTTCGACGGACCAGGGCCTGGGGGACCAATGTGAGGAGAGGTCTTAGCTAAACTGGCCCTTTTATCTAAACTCGATAGAGTTGGGCATGTAAGTGCGCTAGAGATTCTTACCTTACCTCGCGTCGCTCGAAGCTGCTGCCGTTATATTTCACTATTATTATTTTGTCGCCGAGCTTCTTTCGCAAACTTAGTACCTACTTACTGAACAATTATCTGTTTTTCTTTTATGTAAAAGAACACGGCTTAACGTTGCTTACGTAGCAAATCAAGGAACAGTTGGCGAAGTGATTAAACTTTTTGCTCATGATCCGCTTGACGGGATACGGAAGCTTGCTTTGTACACTTGGAACTAAGGTTTAGATCGACTAATGATCTCTGAGCTGTTGATCATCGTAAAAGAAAACGATCCATGCCAACCCGGAACCGTCATAGTCACTCTCGCGTTAAGTAACAGGTTTGGATTCATATTGAACATGACATCAGGAAATATTGAGTTTTAGCGCTCTTCCAGTTAACCTTTTGATTGCTTCGTGGCTTTTGTATATTAACACTTTCTTTATTAGCAGTTTTAACATGACGTAAGCGACGAGGTTTCCTTTTCATTTAAGCCGAAAAAAGTTGGGTATTATTGTGAGCCCTTGGTTAAATCTTGCCGTGGCAATTGATTCTGTTTTTTTTTGTTAGTTTGTTGCCAACTCCTCGTCAAAGGCTCTTAGAAAGCAATGTAGAACCAAAAAAACTCCCAATTTATTAACATTTAAAAATACGGGAACCTTTTATTCCTTGAACGCGAGCAGCAATAAATATCATGAACTACATCTCGGAGGCGATTTATTGGCCATCCATTGCTGCTCGGTGGCAAATCCAGTAACGGTCTAACCCCGTAATCTATGTTTCCTCGACAACCTGTCAGGAGCGTCATACTATGTGTTTCTGTCAAACTGGCAACTGCTGTCATAATTGACTCATACGTACACAATTTATTATACCTACTTCGGAATTAAATTATTAGTGGAAATTAAATTGCAACATGGCCAGTCGGGGTTCGCCGGTATATATCAATTAATATTTATTTTTAAAAACATTTTGTCACTATCAGATAGTTAGGTACACAGGCAACGCTAGAGGAAAATGTTTCACTTCGCACTCAACTTTCGGGGAATACCTTGTTTCGTTAGTAGGTATTCTATTCGCTTCTTATTGAATTTCAAACCTTATCATGACGGTATAAAATTCATTTATATAAATACATAGTAGGTACTTACAAATTTAAATTCGTGTTTCATGTCAAGGATATTTTGTTCTTTATCGTAAAAATAATATGCATTGATATTAATTCGATATGTATCGGATATTAATATTTATAATAAATATATTTTCGAACCCTGTGGCCAGTAGGTTATCGCGTTTTAATGACAACTTATCGTTTTAGTGACCTAATTGAAAATGTTAATTACATGTAATAATTATGATTTAAACTCATTTAAAATATAAATCATTCTTATAAAATGCCAATGTTTGATTGATTTTACAGACTTTGCTTTTACCAGCTTGACAGAACAGAACGAACTGTCTAATGACGACAATTAATAGCCGTCTTTCTCTAATTTTGTGTAAGATTTTGGAGTCGTCAACTGAGATGTTAGTTGAATCACATATTAACTAACATCATAACTATTGGGTTTTTTTTTCAAGTGAGAGAAAGCTCTTTATGTTGGCTCTCTTTTTTGAGTGCCTATAGGTACTCTTAAAACTTTCTTTTTAATTTATTTACATTCTTACAACATTCTTGTAAGAGCGTATCTGCGGCAAATTTGCCTCTTTAATTTATTTTATATTCATTTTATTTAGCCAATTACATTTATCTTACAGTACAAACTTGAACTACGACTTGAATGAAACGTCTAGAGGTTATCAAATGATGTAGATACATTGAACTTTTGACCTAAACGTTGTTTAAACTAAATTTTGAGCGTGGAACTAATATATACTGATGAAATATTACTGCGTCGTGGTTTCTCTAAAGCTGGGCATTCACGTACGCGCCGTTTGTCTCGGCGACAGATGGAAGGTATACAACTGGATGGGCGTAATATTTTGAGTGTTGACCACATTCACGGGCGCGCCCTTTAGTTTCCGCTTCTTTACGTTCTAGCCTTTAGGTATTAGAACATGGCAGCCAGAGATAGGGTTGCCAACCGTACTATAATATATAGTATTGTACTATAAAAATATAGTACGCAAAAATACAATATTTGGATCACTCCTTAGTAAAAAGTAAATTTATTGTATTTAGATAAATATAACTAGCGACCCGCCCTCGCTTCGCTTCGGTTTTTGTGAGTCTTCTATAACACCCGTACATAAACCAGAATATGTTATACATAAAAATCTTCCTTGAAATTTATCTAATTCATGGTGTAAACTGCATTAAAACCCATTGCGCAGTTACAAATATCTAAGCGTATTAGCGTACACACAGGGACAGACGGCGGGAAGGACTTTTTTCATACTATAATTAATCTGTCTACTATATTATTTACACCATGGCCTGGAATATACTATATTTGTCCAATAAATAGTTGACTTCCCTACCCAGAGAACGCATTCACGACTACGCTATTTGGCTTGGCGCGGTGGCATGGCGTGGTCCACTCCAACGTGGAATTTCGACATTCACGATAGATCCATTCGGATTGCGCGTTGGCGCGTCGCGCTGACTTTAAACGCTACAGTTTTGACATTCACGGATCGATTTTGGCGCGCCGCTGCTTCGATTCGGCTTGTTGGAGCGGTCGTGAATGCCCAGCTTAAGTCAGCTATTCTCAAACTGTACTCCGAAACAAAAAAAGGACAGTGTTATTTACAATACCTTTAGTAGGGTTCCGTACCCGAAGGGAGCCCAACGTTACTTACGCTGTCCGTCCGTCTGTCCGTTCGTCCTAACTTTAAAGAGCTGTACGTACAGTCAAAAAAATAAATTTGTGACCCTCATTAGTTCAGAAGTCAATCTGACATTCTAGAGTAATAAGGTTGAGTTTTCTACCAATTACAAATGACTTGGCATCTCTAATGACGATGACATCTTCAAGCAGATTTTCTATGAAATGGGTAACAAATTAACGCCCGTGACCGTACCTCTTGAACCATAAAAGGTTGCGGGTTATTTTTTTTTAGAATACGTTTGTGTTATTATGGCGGATTTACATATATTTTTTAAGAACTTGGAATAATACGTTAATTTTCAACGTAACGATTCCATTTATTTTTTTGCATCGTTAGAACATTAAAACACGCAACCGTCACATTTGCTATGATTGTATAACAAACCCTGCAGAAAAAGATCAAATACTAAAATATCGTCATGTATGAGTTCGGCTCCCGCCGTCTCCATCCATTCCATGGACATGGAATTCAAATTGGAATATAATAATACCTACTACTGAGGGAGTCCAACTAGCACTTGACAAGTTTTATTATTTCTATTAGGATGGGACTCTGTAAAATATTTGGTGTTTCACAAGACCCGTTGCTATACAAGTTTGAGAACACCTGCTCCAAAGCCTGATTTACATTAGTCAAGGACAGTGGCAAGTACAGTGGCAAGGACAGTGGCAAGTACAGTGGCAAGGACAGTGGCAAGGACAGTGGAGAGATAAAATAGAAAGCGATTCTATTTAGATCCACTGGCAAGGCAATTTGACTCGCTACTGTCCGACCAGTTTACACTAATGTACTGTCCACTGTCACTGTCTACTGGCCACTGTCCTTGACCAATGTAAGTCGGGCTTTAGTGGTGAAATGGCGCGTCCATTTGGTAAACTATATTCTGAAGATTGTTACGAACTAGTGGCCCGTGGTCTGTCGGTTCGTACTAACGTTCAAGACATATAGGTCAGGGCTAAGAGCCTTGCTATAAGTAGGTAACGACCTGATTTACATCACTTGACTATTTTTTACTTCATTAAGCCATAAGGTGGTATCTCAAATTGAATAGACAAAGCCGATTCAACCTCCTGTAAAAGGCTACAAGTGTTTTTTACCGAGATATGGCCATTTGTTTTTTACCGACTTCAAAAAAGGAAGAGGTTTTGGAGGCATATTTTTAGCAAGGCAGTATGGCGTAGTTACGCTAGCATAATAAAATAGGTCCCGAGCAACAACAAGTCTTATACTTTACTCTGGGTTCCCCTATCTAATCCATAATAGTTATTTGTCCTAATGTATCGTTTGTCCGAATTTTAATTTATCCTAAAGCAATTTCCGCTTAAATTTTAATACTTTTCAGTTATGTTTCAATACAACCCTAACCTAACCTAACCAAAGGTATAATTAGAACACTAAAAAAGTTGCCTGACTCATCTAAAAACCAGTTTAGGACTAATGAAAATTCGGAGAATTTATGTTTAGAACAAACGTTGTTAGGGATTTTGAAAGGGGATTTATTCATACCTAAAATAGTTGTAAATACGACTTTGTTTCCTTTTAATAAAAACTGAAATAATGAACGTGAAATGTACAAGTAAATAGTATCTCAATCGTGACTACTATATATTGTAAGTATATGAGTCAATAGTCGTGTGCAATGTGCAGACGGTCTGTCTGCATTTGCATTGCCCCCACAATGCCAACACCTCGATATGGGGTCTGTTTTGTATGTAAATTAGTAGGCTTGGCACTAGATTGGCTTAGTTAATTAATCGTTATGCAATGCTGGGCTTGTGCACTTACGGGTATAAGGCAATTTAGCAGCTATCACTTCTGCTTCGATTATTAGTTGTCCTTATAGTAAATTGATAAATTATAGCTCTTAAGCTTTATTCGATATCTTTATTACCATGCTAAAAAAAATCGACCGTTGCGGCATTTCACTGTATTTTATTGATTTTTTAACTGTCTATCGTTCTAATTTGTGGGAAAAAGTGTATGCGAATGACAGTAATGTTCAGTTTCGTGACGCTTACTAACTATTGTTTAACCGTCATTTTTTGAATTAAGTTTTCGTTAATCTTTATTATTTTATATAGTTGTTAAAGCATATTATTGTCTTATTTTTAAAATACAAAAATACATCTCACAAACTCTAGTCAGAGTACTAAAGTTTCTAAAATTATTTTTATCTGATTATCAAGTGCTTAGTAAAACCGAAATAAACTACATACGTTATGTTAAATAAATACACCTAATAAAAGTGTAGCCCACAAACAAGGAAACGTGTGTTATTTCACGTTCTTCTAAACGCCCACTCGAGAAAGCTGGCCCAAAGGTCACGTCACACGCACGCGGCATACCGTATACCATTCCAAACAAAAAGCTGTTAAAAGACTTAACGAAAAAGAAAAACGATATGTGACACATTTAGCCCCTTCCCGGAATTAGAGGAGGTTACTACACAGCTTTTTAGTGGAGTTATCCCCTACCGGTGTCCGGTTACAAATCTCCGTGATAGGTCCCGCACGGGAGCACCCCGTACAATAAATCTCGTCAGCACTGCCTGAGACATTGCCTACAGCCAAACACATCCAAGTGCATGAATGTAGAAAGATTGATAAGCGAACTGGAGAGGTCTATAAACAATATGAATAGCATTAAAGTTAAATTATATATCCATTAACCGCTTAACCTTCGTCTTTGATCAGCCGCTTCTATGAATTCGTTTAGAAATTACGTCGTTCATTAACACAGCCTGTTCACAAAAAATATATACCTACCAACGGCGTTTTTAATACGGTGTGAGAAAAGAAATGTTAGTGAACGTGATCTATAGCTAGTGAAAGAGTAGACATGTGGTTTTATGGGCGATGAAAATCAAGGGACGTCTATTTACGGAGTTTTTGTAAGGGGAAACATGTGTTGATAAGTAATATTAACTTAAATTCAACGCAGTGTGTTGCACCTGTGTTCCCCGTATAAAGTTATCATATTACCACTAATTACGTTTTCGTTATTATCTTTGTGAAATCCCCTTTTTTTAAACCACTTTTATCGCAACCGTTACGAAATGCGTCGAGTGAATGTGTAGTAATGAAACTATTGACATGTTTTTTCCTCGCAAGGTCGGTGCCCGGAGACGCATGTGTTGCTCATTATGAGAGTTGACATGTGTCCATTACTAGGGGGCTGTATTAGACAGACTTCAATTCCGTTTACGATAAACGATAACAGTGAGTTACAGTTCAACTCGCTGTCTGTAGCTTATCGATTACTTTCATATTTATGAGGCCTTTCCATTCCATCTCACTGTGACTTTAACGTTATTTTTTCACTACATATTATGAAACCAAATCCGTACTACTCTGTCCACCAAGTCTGTACTACTAAACTGAATTATACGGTTTTCACCATCAGTTAAGACTTATCACGGAAGGTTTTTATGTGTAACTAGAGTTGTACCTATGCGTTGCAAAGCCACCTAAAGTAAAAAAGTAGATATAGATCTTCTGGGCCAGAAAACCTCGTGGATGTCCTCACCAAACCTACCAAAGTTTCATCACGATCATTGGATTAGGAACGCATAGAGGACAAACATTCATACATTTATTTTTAATTATATATAGTAGATAGATAAAATCTTATGGGTGTTACAAAAGACTCACATAAACCGAAGCGAAGCGAAGAAATTTAGAAATGGAGATAGCTTATTCCCTGGACACAAAGGCTACTTTTGAACCTGGAAAATTGAAAAGAAACCGATGTTCTAACATTATCGAAAGCTACGTGCACGAAGTCGCGGGAAGAAGCTATAATAAATAATGGTACTTACATTAATGTGTGGTTGTATCGATGCTTTCCCAAATCCTTTGTCTCTCAATTCGTGAACTTAAAATTGAAATGTCGTGTTCAGGAGGCGTGAAATCGAACGCATCGACTATCTATCCTTGGATCGAGAGATTAAACGAAATCTCCATCGGTTGCAATAGCAACCTTGGCGCCGCAATGCTAACTTTGCACGTTAAACATTGCATTGCGCTTTGCATTTAGTGCTGAGAACTCGTGTGATGTCAGTTTTGTATGGAAACCTTGAAGGGTGTGAGATGGCATTTTAATTTGCTTACAGTAAAAACAACTCTTTATGTAGCTAGGTATATTGTTTAAGTTATAACATTCTGTTTATTGAAAAATCTATGCAAAGGTTAGTTTCGATTCAAGTTGGGCAATTTATTGATCTTATTTTTAGGCAATTTATTGAATTACTATTCCATACTTCCATACTCTGCCATACTTGGCAGGTACATACTATTAAATAAATTGCCTAGAAATAACACAACATAGAAAAAGATATTCCGATAATTATAAAACTATATCCAATGTCTTTGCCCAGAGGAGGGCTGCGTTCTTACTAGGCAATAATAATCCCATTAATATTATATAAGAAAGTTGTGTGTGTGTTAGTTTGTTACTCCTTCATGCACGATGCAGCGGCTAGACGGATTCGGTTGAAATTTGGAATGATGATAGCTTATAGATTATAGATACCCTGGATTGAGAGGATTGTGTAGCGCCGCTAAAACCGCGTAGCTGTCAAAAAAAATCCTTAATCAAGTCCGATTTTTACGATTTTTGAATATGTTGTAATTATTCTAAAGAGCTGGTCTGTACGTTTCTGTTTTCTGATTGTTTTTAAATTGGAAACGTACAGACATAGTTTGTCATGATATCTACAACATATTCAAAAAACCTAAAATCGGACCAGCTTTAAGGGGATAGAAACGTTTCCGCATTTTGTATGGAGATTTTAGCTTCATAGTCCTCTTAACAAATACGAAATCTAGCCCATCGAAGTTGCAGACAGAAGCTACATAGTTGTTAAATAACTGTCATCGATAGCTTGAATTTTAATGACGTCATATGACAATCTTGGTCCTTTTGTAGTTTGATGGGCCGGAATCGAATCTCTCTATTCTACTCCCTAAATCCATATTGCTTTTGTCATGTTAGCGTATTGTCAGCGTTATATAGCTCTTATTTACTTGACAGTAATGGCGAGTTGAAAACAATACGATAACATGTCAAAAGCAATGGTGACCCAGTACAATAGAGCACGGATGTACGGTCACAGAGGTTAATTTGTGACCCATTTGAATAAAATTGGCTTGAAGTCCTCAATGTCATAAGAGATGAGAATCATTTGTTACTTTTGCGGGTGGTAGGAACTTGTGCAGGGTCCGTCCGGATCGCTACCACCAGCTTATCCATTAACCTACCGCCAAACAGCAGTGTTCGCATTGTTGTGTTCCGGTTTGGGGATAAGACAGCCGGTGTAATGACTAGTATAGAGGCATTCCAATTTAGTCCTCAGGGTTGGGAACGCATTTGCAGTCTTAGGCTTGTAGTCTTATGAATGTGAATGTCTATGGGTCACAGTTCCAATTTACCATCAGGTTGCCTGTGCGCTCGTTTGCCTTCTCTATGCCACTGCAAAAAAAAAAACTTGTAGGTAACTCGACCTTTTTGTTGTAGAATGCCAAATTGACTTTGGCCCAAAGGTGGGTCCCAAATTTAAGTTCTTGACTTGCATCTTTCCAAGCATTAATGGCTATCGCGTCAACGGTTTGTAATAAACTCTAATGTGTGTCACTTCGCCTCTATTTGTTTGTAACAGAATACTGTAATATCCTGTCCAGCTCAATTAACTCGATGGTTGTTGCGGCTGCAGTGGCGGGAATTCACTTCGTTGTTTACAAATAGATGCATTGACAACTTTTAATTTAGATTCGAGTCACAACTGACTATGATATGTTCTTCCAAACTTACCAAATGCCCTTTACAAACAACAATTACAAATACAAACAAAGTATTTGTAAGAAGTGTTAGCGTAGCCAAGGTTATTCTAATGGTGCAAGAATCGTCAATAAACAATGCGTCTTGGCTCTATGGTGGTGTAAACGAACTAAAGTAATTACTAACAAGGACTTAAAAACGATTGAAAAGCGGAAAAATCAAATAGCTTAGGTACTCTTTCTCCCTGACTCCGTCCTAACTTTAAATAGCTGTATTTTTTTAACCGTATCGATAGCGGTTTGTTTTTTCTTTTCAGGGGCCGTTTCATAGAAGCTTGTAACTTGTAATAAGTGGACGTCTCTTCACTACATAGTATAAAACAAGGTCGCTTTCTCTGTCCCTATGTCCCTTTGTATGCTTAAATCTTTAAAACTACGCAACGGATTTTGATGCGGTTTTTAATAGATAGAGTGATTCAAGAGGAAGGTTTTTATGTTTAATAGATTCTGGATTATGTACGGGTTTATCAGAAAACTCACATAAACCGAAGCGAAGCGAGGGCGGGTCGCTAGTTTTAATATATACTACTGTTGGAAAGAGAGTTCCGCTTATATTATAAGGTGTTATTTTATATGCAATAGGCCCCAGAATATGTATTATTACGACAGATTTAATAACTTTTTTTTGTAAGATATTGAAACAACACGATTTTTTTTAAATCGTAAAAACGGTAAAATATACAAGCGTCAATTTTTTTTATGAATATAAGGCGGAGACGAGCGGAGCGGAGTTGTGCCATATTAACCAATAGAAGCACGTGCGCACGTGAGATTAAGTTCTATTGGTTAATATTGGCACAGCTCCGCTCCACTCCGCTCATCTCCGCCTCAGTGGAGCCGCAGCCAGGCTCGTGCTGATTCGATTCGAAATCGAATTCAAATCAGAATTTAATAATACCCAATATGTGGCGGTATGGAAACCTCGGTGCGCGAGTCCGTCACGCACTTGACAGGTTTTTTTTATCTATTTAATGGCTCAGGGCGACTTCTTCCACAGTCCTAATTCGTCACGTTCTTAACCCGTCCACAATGCCGTATGGCCCACTATTCCAATTCGTCGGCACTCCTATATTGTCACCTTCCTAACTGGTCTATTTTCCTATATTGTCACCTTCAGTATTTAAGTTTTGCAAGCTGTCACCGATGGCTAAATATGTTGACCTATGTATAATAATTTAAGATCTGTACCAACCATATTTATCGCAAATAAAGAATTTTGATTTTGATTATTTTTTTTGATTTTTTTCCCAACTAGTCCACATTCCTATATAGTCCACAGTGCTAACTCGTCCAAATTTCTATTGTGTGGCTAACTTCATTTTGCGCTGTCGACGATATAGGAATGTGGACGATTTAGCACTATGGACAATATAAGAATGTGGACAACATAGGAAATTGACGATATAAAAATGTGGCCGGGTTAGGAAAGTGACAATATTGGAATTACATGCTGACGACACGGCATTGTGGACGAGTTAGGAAGGTGACGAAATAGGACTGTAGACAAAGTCGCCCTGAGCCTATTTAATAATTGTGACATGGCTCAACAGACAATTTTGTAGATGATTTTGCTTGCAAAGTCAAAGAAGAACAAAGGAATGATTGGAAACCCGCGCGGACAATCTATTCCTTCATTAAACCATCGGAACAGAAAATACTTCGCTATTCACTGAGCGTGTTTCTTGACTTGAAAATATTGATGTTAGCTGGAGCGGAAACATTTTCCGAAGGATACTTAAATAAATCGATGGCTATTGTTTATCAAGTGTCCAGTAAAGCTTTCAGTGGGTCCCGTTATTATTTGCGTCCTCGGTTTTTCTTTTTATTCTACCTGCTTTCTGTCTCTCATAGCCACTCCTGTCAAGTAGGTCCTGGATATAATACCGTATTTTAGCGCAACAGAGGCACTTGTGACAAAGCATCGTGCTTTGTTTTTCCTTTTTATTATTGTTTTACGAGAGAGTCTGACAGCAATATTTAAATTAAACAACTTGTGAGGCTTGAGGCTTTATTTAATTTGCAGTAATCGAGACAAATTTTGCTGGTGTATTTTCAATATGGAATTTTATCTTTGTAGCGCTATGTTGTTTTGGTATTTATAACGCTTCTTTCTGAATTTCAGTGAGTATACAAGCCAAATACACATGTTGGTAGACAAGCCAAATACACATGTTCGGTATCACTATCATTAAATTTATCTATAAAAATGAAACTTCAGTATTTAGGTGAAATAAAATATTTAAAAATAGGCGTTTTTAATGTGTTTTTCAGGGTATTAATATGATAAAGACATTAGAAACTCAGCACACTGTTACCTTTAGGGGATTGCTTCAATCTTCTCGCTCTCGGAAAAACTTATGTTGAATAATGTACCTCCCTAATGTATTTTCTCTAACAATATCATTTCAAACGAGAAGTCTATGTAACTCATTTATTTGGTTCTCTTTTAGTTTTCCTATGTGTATCGCGTCGAATAAAATTTGAACTTTTCCTTTGTAACCCGGTCTAGTTCGTGCGGTTTTTTATATGCTCAAACGAGTAGAAACTAGCCTTTGTCAGTGAAAAACTTACAACTTTGTTTCCGTTCATTTTCTATGTATTTTCTGTTTGCAGCCTTTAAATAAATGCTGTTACATTATATCCGACTGCAAAAACTTGCTTATATCCAAGCAAGCTTTGTTAAGATGCTTTTTAAATTCTATTGTGTTAACTTTGTTTATAGGCTTTGATATTGCGATGTAACTGACTTATGTTTTTTTTTGCAGGTAACATGCAGTTATTGATTCACCCTGGTTCGTATAGTATTATAAGTACCTACGTCACCCAAACATGCCTTGTTACCTGCGCAACAGCAAACTAATGAGTTGCCGTCGTTAACAACATCGATGAACAAGATACTTCTCTGATATAGCTTACGACTGTTACGAGTAAATATTACTATTGCACAGTTATCTTATGAATGTCATCTTGTGACTACAATTCATTACTCACGGACTACAGTCAAGTGTATATTAATTACATCAGCAACGTATTCGAAGTTATACAAAACAATTAAAGGATTGTTAGCAACATGCTCTTTTGAAGCCGTCTGTATTGACCAAGTCTCTTTCAACCACTAAATCCCGCAATCCCCCAAAGTTAGTAAATCAATTAGCCCGAAAATTACTGTTTGTGCTACTCTCCTTTCATTCCGAAAGAAATAAACCTATCTGGAGGATTACGCAGAGTAACTGAATGTTACGACCACAACACCAAAATAAATGACAAGCTCAAATACCGAATGAGAAATAATAAGTGAATTCTTTGTCCGTAATGCCACAAGCTCCGATCGTCGCCATGACAACCGTCCGGGACCACCTCGAGAAAGAAACAACTAATATTACAAACGCCGAGTGCAAAGGAGAGGGCGCGACGCTCATAGTTCCAACATTTGCATACATGTTGATGTATTAAAAGGAAATTAGGTTAGCCGAGCCAATTTTGCACAACGTGGTAATATGTTGGAGTGATTTCAGCTTGCACGTGACTTATGGCGAGATGTTCAGTCGTAATCGTGCACGAGTATAGCGAGTAGGCTTAGAGCAATGTCGAAAATATCCAGGATATTGCGTGGAAGTAACACGCTTACTTGAGCGATATATCGAAGCTTATATTCGCCCTGTGAAACTCAATGATTTCCTAACTCTACAAATAAAGAAAGTCTTAAGTTATCTCCCTTTCTCCCTTCTTTATCTTAATCAACGTTATGCAAGGTTGACGAGCTACGACAAAGAATGGAGTTTTAATTACTTGAACAAGAATATAATTCAGGGTTTTTACAATGCAATTTTCCTTTGCCGCTTAATTATATGCGCGACGCTGCAGAATTTTTTGTAAAGGTCGCTTCGTCTGTTCCTGTTCCGTGTCATCGTTTAACCTGAGATCGATAACCTAACGGAATCCGCCATCTGCGTTTTGGAATTGGAACAAGAAATTAATATTCTAAGCATTCCCGGTTACTCCGATATTGTTCCGCGAAGCAATCCCCGCGGGGGTGTCCGCGCTAAACATTAATACACGGCCAATTAGTGATGTCGCGTCTTGCTCGGGTTATGAATACATAATCGCGATTAATATGCAATCTCGCCCCGGATTGCGGGACTCATTACAACATAATGAGGGACGATTTGTCACCTATTATATTGAGATCATCGTGTTTAGATTAATAGTAACCGGCATGTCTCAACACTTTGGCAGCAAAGACAATGGGTGAGAAGCAAGCGTAGTTTGCTTGTTTTGCGATCGAGTAATAATACGGTAACCATGTCGAAAAATTCATTGTTAAACTCAATGTCGAACGAAAATGATGATTATGGGAATGAAAAGATTTCAAATCCATGCTTGCGTGTAAGAGGCGGTGGAAAAATGTTTTCAGTGTAAGGTTTAGAACGTTTTATACAAAAAATGTGCGTAAATAAAATCATTACTAGTCCCGTTGTAATATACAAGGGGCCATTACCAGCGGTTATTCAATTTTTGAACGCAGCGAGTAAATCAAAATCACGAGTTCCCCTTCACTTCTTAGCAATCAGGGCTAACGATGTCTCACATCACTACGCTCTCAGTCGGAATTCCTTCGTTGGATTACGGACCTGTGAGATTAAGAAATAAAATATGTTTTTCGATGTTACGTTTTGTGTTAAGAAATTGATGTTTCTGGTTGAGCTAAGCGCGTAATGGAAATAGCCTTTGACATCTTTGGGATAAATATCGTTTTGTGGAGCGATACAAATATTTGCTTGTTAGCTAAAGTATATCCTAAGGTATTCTTATTTTACTTAATTTAATGGACAGTCTGGATTTTGATCACGTGCCTTAATCAGTTCGCTCCAAGCTGTTCTTTTATTCTATAATAAAAAATGAAAAAAGAAACAGGTATAGGTTTTGGACTTGATTTTATTCTACCCCTTTTGTACTTTTGTTTTCATTAGAAAACATGAAAGATGTCAGTTGAGTATAGTGTACCAACTCCTGATAATGATATCAGCTCATTAGATAAAGCAAATATAAATAATAAGGTCGAGATAAACTGTTTGGGTCAGCAAGTAACATTAGATAACCTCAACTCGCCATATTGAAGTAGAACGTTTTTAGTAAGGCATAGGTAAACTACGGAGAGCATCAGGCGTATGTATATATATACCATGTAATAGAGAAATCATAGACTTGACTTTTAACTAGGCATTTTGGGTATCCTCTTATCACTGAGAATAGAGAGATGATCGTTTTCCTTCTGGCGAGCATATATAAGACGGAGGTTTTTTAATGGGTCTTTCTAAAGTTTCTTCTAAGTCAGTGACTGCATTAATTGATATATCAATGAATTAAATAAAAAACAGGATTCCTTTGAGTATATCTTTTATATTTCCTTTTCCAGCTTTAGCCGTGAATTAGCTACACTTATTATTATATTCTCAAAAATCTTCAAAATGAGGATAAATATTTCGATTAAGAACTTCTCTTCGACCAAATTGCGTTTTTATTGACAATACATGTTTGCTGGACTTCTCAAAATCTTTATACATAAACCAAATCCTATAAGGATAATGAAAAATAGCTTTTCGTACCCGATGATTCAGCACCACGTCATGCCGTGTGATGAAGGTAAATGCAAAAGTAAAGTTACTTCGGGCGCGGAAATGCAATCTACTTTATAGGACGTAACGTAGGTAGTGTTAACCCGGAGATTGAACAACTGTATTGGAAAATAGTACGGAAGAAAGATTTCTGATGGAGATCCTTTTATATTTCTTATTCACGAGCGGGATTTAAGTTTTTTAATATCAATGTTTGAAATCAATCGGAGTACTCGTAAGGAAAGAGCCAGACGTCTCAAGATTAAATAAAAACTTAGATGAAATTTCGAAGTTGGATTATTACGCACACATTTTTAGCAGTTCTTGTACCATTGTCTTATTTTTACTTTTATGTAATTTAATAACTTCAAGAGGTTTCTTGCACACTATGCGTAGTTTTGTTATTCAAGTTTCACCTGTGTCAACACGAGTGACAATATTAGTATCATGTTACCTGTGAAATGATGAAACGTTTTGAACTATAGTCATGTACGTAAATAGTTTCCAATGACAATGAGCCGGCAACAAACGCATACTCTGGAACATTATTCATAATCTAAGCCACGGTAACTATCAATACTACCATGCAAAATTCATCCAAAAGTGATTGAGCAACGAAACATACGGGTAGGTATAACTAACGGTCACATTTATTATATGAATTAGTAGAATTTGTGGTTATTGTGACAACCGTAAATTCTGTCTCTGACATCTGCGCCCACAAGCGTCTAAAACGCCCGTTTCCGACGTTTCTGTTTACAAAAGTTATAATTTTCGACCGTTTACGTTATAAATCTATTGCTATGTCTGCGCTAGTGCGGCCGTAGCTGTGGGACAACCGTGTCATCTGCAAGCGGCGTCGTAAATAACATACTTTTATCTCCATTTGCATCGTATCTGACATCCACTCTACAGTTTTACGGGAAAACGGATTAAAACATTTTTGTTATAAGTAAAAGCTTTATACAGAACGCCCCTTTTACACCGAGAAGTCTCAGCATGTTGCAAAAAGCGAAATGATACAGATGAAGCTGACTAAGACATTCTTATGTTTTTGTCTTCTCGGTATTTTAAGGAGCTACCTTTACGATCCATAATTATTTCATTTCGATTGATACCTATTCATCACACGCCAAACTAAATCGTGATCATTTTAACCAGAACATGACCATCGAGTACCCGCAAATGCACCGCTCGATCGATTCCGATACCATAGACGTTTCAGCACCTAAGTTTGCGATGCGGGCCGATACTCTGCATTTTCCGCCCGATTACGCCCGGCGGTTGGTGAAAAATTGCCGTCGCAGTCTAGTCACGCTCGCGGACATGTTGGTGGACCGCTTATTGATTTTCATTATGTACCCAGTTTGAAATAATGGACCTTTCCGTTCAGGTTATCTTAGGAAAGGAAATGTTTCGCCTTTGGAAGAGTCTGCTCTTCGAGTAGGTAAAATTCACGTTTATAACTGTAAAACAGAGATTTATTCCCGTTAATTCAATACACATGACCTTTAAATTGTTAGAAGAACGTTCGCTTTGAATGAGGGGCAAAAAAGGTCGTTTTTGTATTTCACTGCTGCCTATGTTATATTTTTTTCACCACAGCATCAACTTTTTGATTATTGATCCATCAAACACTTATGCAAGAATTTCTTCAGAGCTGCATAAACACCTAAACACGATTTGAACAACATAGAACATTTCAATTAGTACTAAGTGCGGATAGTTTCATTGCAACATTTGCCAACATTACAAGTATCGACAGGAACAAGTTTAGACGATTTTCCAAATCAATGAAGCGTAAACACGTCTTGGGTTCGATGGTACTGAATACCTATCTGTATTATGCAACAGTCGCGGATTGATCTCGCGTTTCTCGCAGACCTCGTTTTAACCAAGCGTGATATTCATTGCGTCTAGTTCTGTCTGACGGATGCAGAACGAAATGATATCTGCAGATATTATGTCAGTGTTTTGCGGCTCTGCAGTTGCATAAAGAATAAGACTGGTATTGCTTAAATTGTCACCAGGAAGCAGCGGAATCATTGATGATGAACAAATTTGATGAACTTATTCCATATGACTGAATTGTGTGACAATCATAAAGAAAAGGAAAATTGAGTAAATTTCCATGCTAAAATAACGATAAAGTCATGAAGATAGAACTACCAGAATTGTTACTTCGATTCATAACATTCATTCATACTATTATGAAAACTTTCCAAAACGGAAATAGCATGTTTCGGGACGATGTTAATATTATGCTCTGTTTACAGCTGTTATACACGGTTGGGCACTGCTGTAGAAATCGTCCGTTTCACTCCAAGTGTCAATTTTTTACGCTACTGTTCCGCCGTTACTCTGAACTTTCTATCGACCTCCGGATTAGTCCGCGCTTAAGAGCCTTAAGGAAATTAAAACAAACAGTCTACCTACCTACACCTACTTAAAAAGCTTTTTAATCTGAAGTGTTTTGCCATCGCGACGAGAAGCGATTTACATCCCATTCACAATTGTGTTTGTTTTGTCATTATTGAGTTATGAACAATCTTTATACGCTTGAGAATGGTTGACTTTCGGAATCATCATTTCATCGTACTCATTATGAGACGCGGTCATTTAATTTATTGCATGTGGTATTATAGTATAGACATAGTGACACGCGACAGCTTTGATAAACAATACCGTTTTTTTCTCTCACTTTATTGATATTCTCAAGCACGCGTTTTATAGGTATTCAGTTTCAGGTAGGCAAAGCAGTTTATTTATCGCCAGCTTTTTATTATGCGTATTGCATCACCTTCCACCTTCGTTTCGTTCGACTTGTCTTATTCATATTATCGATACAACGCTCACAAATTTTACCTGCAAAATCTAAACATTATTCCGGACCGGGCTAATCAAAAACCGGCATTTCATATTTATGAGCTTCAAAACAGGTCAAATTAGTCCCCTGTTTCACTTAAAACCCTATTATAAGCCTGAATAATGTGAACCCGGGATTTTAGCCTTTTACATAAGTGACCTTGTAATAGAATTCGTTTAATGAAGTCAAGACCTTTGTTGTAAGGTTTCTTGGTAATATATTCATTCAGCCACGAGTATAGTGATACTTACTTTGTGGTGTGCGCAACTAAGGACAACTACTATTTTCTCTTTCTTTTTCATTTTCACTATTCGTCTCAAGCGAAAGGCTAGTTAATGTAACATATGAATAAATTTAGCAGTCACATCTTTAATCTGGTGTTTCGTCGTCCAGAAATGCCTCTTATAGCTTTATTCAACTTATTTACTCTGCATCAGCCGTGCAAACTGCCTTGCCATTTTCTGCGGAACCCGTGCCATGCGTAAATTTGCTCTTACCAAGTTTTATTTAATCGTTCTGGCAATTCTGGCGTGCGCTGGTCACATCTGCGGCCGGCCCGTTTTTTGTCCCAATGGCATTTCCGCCCGATGCCAGCGTGTGAGGCTATTCAAATTGCAAAACAAATGGTTTTTTTGCAACGGGGTAAGCTTGGACGTGTGGCATTTAAATAAAGGCATATTATTGCCACATTTGATTCACTTCGTTTATAGATTTAAAGGGACAGTGTGTATAATGAATCATTATGCTTAGCATACTCATGCTAAGCATCTTTCTGTTAAGCCTTTGGGACGAAATGGTTCACGATAAGTGCTTAAATTATGTTTTATTTTTTTGCTACATTTTTAGTCTACTAAATTCTTAAAATGAATAACTAGGTTAATAAAATATCATTCGTACTTTCATTATGTTTTCAATACATAAATTGCATCTACGTTTCTAACAGTTTAATTATTACAATACAAACGCAACTCGTTATGTTATTATTATCTTCGTTATTAACGTAAACTAGTTAACGTAAACACGCTCTAGTATGTCGCAAACATAGTTTTTGCTACAGTTCGTGTTGTCAGTTCGTAGGCCGTCATCGATTTCGCCCACATTTGCCGTCAGGTTTACGAAAGTATCAAATTACTTACTGATTCACGCCCTTCTTGTTTGCACCCTAAGTATAGTAGAATTTAAGATTTTATTCTTATGTTTTTTAATTTAAGTGTTGCATTAAAAATAGGGTAAATAAATATCAAGAATCTCTCACAAATTGATCTAGTCCCAAACTAACATAGTAACATAACGTAATTTTTAGGGTTCCGTAGCCAAATGGCAAAAACGGAACCCTTATAGATTCGTCATGTCTGTCCGTCCGTCTGTCCTTCCGTATGTCACAGCCACTTTATTCCGTAACTATAAGAGATATACTATGGAAACTTTGTAAGTAGATGTATTCGGTGAACCGCATTAAGATTTTCATACAAAAATAGAAAAAAAAACAATAAATTTTTGGGGTTCCCCATACTTAGAACTGAAACTCCATTATTTTTTTCATCAAACCCATACGTGTGTGGTATCTATGGATAGGTCTTCAAAAATGATATTGAGGTTTCTAATATATATGTCGGAGCTGTCAATCAGCTACAGTTATGGATGCGTTCATGATTAACTTTAGAGCTGTCAAAGAAACGTCAGGCTATTGCCTGGGTAGAATCAGAGATGGCGTAACGGTGACATAGACAACGATAGTAAAACGTTTCCGAACGGAGGCAGTACACTGGCAACCCCGTTGAACTGGCCGGGCGGGCATTTCTTGATTTAAGCGGCGTTGGGAACAGGAGTGTTACGTCATCTCTGGGACTACCACGTTTCAATCCATTAGTATTAAAGGCATCCTAATATATTTCGAGCAGATTATTGTGGCATTAATTAAAAGACTTATTTGATTAGAAGACGGTGTTGTTATTTCGAAGATTGTGTTACGTGAACATGGACAACGACACCCCACACAGTGACGAGCTCCCCGGGCTTCCTACCGAAGAGCCTCCCGGGAATCTTACATCAGAAGTGGGATGTGATCAGCGCCCTGGGAAGGTGGTAACGGACGGAAATGTGTGGAAAATGATAATGGAGCAACAAAACAAAAATTTAATGGCTTTATTGGAGGCTGTCAAGCCACAAATGGCAACAACAAGTACCCAAATTACTTTGCCAGAATTTAACCCAGATAATGCCAACGTAGACGCACGTTCTTGGGTGTCTACTGCTGACCTGTGTGTGACCGATGAACACGTACATGGTGCTCCGCTTATGATGGCGCTCAGCCGCGCTTTAAAGGGTCACGCGTCAACATGGTTGTCGCAAATTTCTTTTTCGGGAATGACCTGGGCTGACTTCAAACAGATGTTCATAGCAAGATTTGATTGTTCAGACACAGCTGCCGCCTTTTTAATTAACTTGAGTTCAAGCAAACCTAAGGAAAACGAGTGTCTATCTGCATACGCAGCAAGGTTAATGACATCATTGATGTCTAGATGGAGTGCATTATCAACAGAGCAGATAGCTATTGCAACAATAATGTCACATATCGCCCAAATTGAACCTCGAGTGCAAAGATTAGCTTTTACTAGTGATATTACAACAAGAAGTGAGATGCAACGCGAATTGAAGGCTGTGACATTTTTGAGGAAACGATCCAATCCAAATCGTGACGACAAATTTGAACCGGAAGTCAAGAGGTTCAAACCTGTATCAAGTCCTGTTCTTAAGTGCTATAACTGCGGGAATGTGGGTCATCGAGCTATTGCCTGCCGTGTTAAGAAGGATAACCGACTCAACATATCATCAGCGGGTTCAAGCAATTCAGCATCAGGACACATGAAGCCAGCAACTATTCGCACTTGTTTTAAGTGCGGCAAGCCGGGTCATATCGCCATACACTGCTTCGCTTCGGGCAACAAGCATCAGGCAACGAGTGGCGGTGCACCGGCTGAGCGACGCGTGGATCAGTGCATCATCAGCGCACCCTCCGGAACAATGAAGCATTTTGGTGAGCAGATTTTGTTCTATTATGATTCTGGAGCGGAATGCTCACTAGTTAAAGAGTCATTTAGTGCTAGATTTCGAGGCACACGACTTAACAATGTAGTGACAATGACGGGTATAGGGCAGACAAGTGTGAATAGTACGACTCAGGTGTTAAGCGTTGTTGAAATTAATGACATTTCTTTGGAGATATTATTTCATGTCCTCCCTGATCACTGCTTAAGACACGATGTGATGTTAGGTCGGGAAATTTTAGATCAAGGTATAGACGTAAACATGTCCGTGGATTGCTTGGAGCTAGTTAAGCGCAAGGTAGTTGGGTCATGCGTTAAAGTAAATTCACCCGTTTCATTTCAGAATATCGAAACTGATGTTACAGGTGAGCATAAAAATCGGTTAATAGAGATTTTAAGTAAATTTCAGGGTCATTTTACTGAAGGTACCCCGACTAAACCTGCCGATGTAGAACCGATGCAAATCCGATTCAAAGATCCTAACAAGACCGTTTGCCGCCGCCCATATAGGCTTAGTCCGGAAGAACGAAAGGTAGTGCGTAATAAAATTGACGAACTTCTTACCGCTAAAGTAATACGCCCTAGTTCTTCTCCATATGCCAGCCCAATATTGTTAGTGAAAAAAAAAGATGGTACCGATCGTTTGTGCGTAGACTACCGACAGATAAATGACAACACCGTCCCTGATCGATATCCGCTGCCTTTAATCTCTGATCAAATTGACCGATTGCACGGATGTTATTATTTTACAACTTTAGACATGGCGAGCGGTTATCATCAGGTACCGGTGCATGAGGACTCGATAGAGAAGACGGCGTTTGTGACACCTGAAGGTCACTTCGAGTATGTCACAATGCCGTTTGGTCTCTGCAATGCGCCTGCGACCTTCCAGCGTGCTGTAATAAAGGCATTAGGAGAGCTAGCTAACACGTATGTAGTGGTATATATGGACGATATCTTGGTACTTGGGGGTTCTGATGTTGCGGAGTCGTTGGATAGAGTGGAAATGGTCATAAGTACGTTGTCAAAAGCGGGGTTCACGTTTAACCTCAAAAAATGCTCATTCATGAAGGAAAGGGTGGAGTACCTAGGTTTTGAGGTGAGTCGTGGTGAAATTCGCCCGAACTCAAAAAAAATCGAAGCTTTGGTGGCTCTACCACCTCCCGAGACGGTTACGCAATTGAGACAATTTATTGGTCTAGCATCATATTTCAGGCAGTTCATCCCAAAATTTTCACAGTTCATGGCTCCACTCTATGCATTGACTGGCGCAACAAAAGGACGTGTTACTTGGACCCCTGACCTAGAGTCCAAGAGGCAACATGTCATTACGGTGCTGACTAGTAAGCCAGTGTTAGTACTATATGACCCTGATAAGCCCACCGAGTTGCACACTGACGCGAGTTCTGTAGGGTACGGCGCAGTGTTAATGCAGGTCTGTGACAATAAACGCCATGCGGTTGCCTATTTTAGCAAACGCACGACTGCCGCCGAGTCCAAGTACCACTCATATGAGTTGGAAACTCTGGCGGTAGTCAATGCAGTAAGACACTTTAGACATTATTTGCACGGGCGCAAATTTACAGTTGTCACAGACTGCAGTTCCTTACAAGCGTCCCGCAAGAAACTTGACTTAAGCCCTCGTGTACACAGGTGGTGGGCTTTTCTTCAAGCTTTTAATTTCGATATTGTGCATGTAAATGGCAACCGTATGTCACACGCGGACTATTTTTCGCGAAACCCATTATCAGAACCTGCGTTAGAGGCGCGTGCTGACCATACACATTCGCAACATAAAGAAGTTAACGTAACTGATTTGACTGATAACTGGTTACTTGCGGAGCAGCAACGCGATCCGGAGCTAATAAAACTGATGGCAGACATTAAAGATGAAAAGATAAGTAAAGATTTGGCCAAGACTTATGAGTTCCGTTCGGGTGTGCTGCACCGCAAAGTTCAAAGGCGAGGTAGGACTCGATGCTTGCCTATATTACCAAGGGCATTCCGGTGGTCAATTATCAACGCTACGCATGTCGCGCTCATGCACCTTGGGAGCGACAAAACACTTGAAAAAGTTTGCGATCAATTTTGGTTCGAGCACATGTCGCGTTATGTTAGAAAATTCGTAGAGAATTGTGCAACTTGTAAGGTGTCAAAAGCTAACTCCGGCAAAATCCAAGCAGAGCTGCACCCTATCCCTAAAATAGCTGTACCCTGGCATACTATTCACATTGATGCTACGGGCAAACTTAGTGGAAAAAATGATAACAAGGAGTATGTGTTCGTTTTAATAGACGCTTTCACTAAGTTTGTCGTATTGCATCACTCCAAGAATATTGACACGGCGAATAGCATAAAAGCTTTAAAGATGAGTATTTCCGTATTTGGAGCCCCGACTCGCGTCATTGCCGATCAAGGTCGATGTTTTGCGAGTGCTGAATTTCGCGAATATTGCAACTCCCATAATATCGGTTTGCATCTTATTGCCACTGGCAGCGCGCGTGCAAATGGCCAGGTAGAGAGGATAATGAGTACTTTAAAGAATATGCTGACTGCAGTAGAGACAGGTGGAGAGCGATCATGGCAGGATGCACTCCCTGATGTACAGCTGGCTATGAATTGTTCGGTCAGTAGAGTGACAAAGTATAGTGCCTTAGAGTTACTAATAGGGAAGGTAGCTAGGCCCCTGGACCTGATGTTTGTAGATCCTGAATTTGACCTTAGTGACGCTCGACAGCAGGCTGTTATTAATATTGATAAAAACGCGACGTATGACAAAATTAGGTTTGATAAAAGTAAAGCCCAACTTCGCAAGTTTGCAGTAGGCGATTTTGTGTTGCTGAAAAATGAGGAGCGCAACCAGACCAAGTTGGACCCTAAGTTTAGAGGCCCATTCAAGGTTGCGGAGATTTTAGAGGGGGACCGATATAGGCTCCAGGCGCTTAATTCAAAACGCACCTATAAATACGCTCATGACCGCTTGCGACGTATGCCTGAAGGCGATGGGACTTATGACGTTGACGCGACGACTGATACTGACTCAGATACATGATTTTTACTACACCTAATTTAATTTGTTTCATGTTTGTAATATAAACTAAACAGAGTTAAAATAGTTTTTTTTGATTACATTGCGTTGATGGACTTGTGTAACATGTGTGTGCTGTGTGTTCCATTATGATTCGCAAGTATTGAAGAGTACCTAAGTGGTACTATTTCGTGGACAGTATGTTAGGCGTAAACGTCGAATGGAATGATCACCATTTGGCGATTAGGCTGTAAACCTCTGTACACATTAGATGTTAAGTAGTGTTCCTTTACTTGGCGAATATAATGATGAGTGTGTTCCATCACTTTGTGATGATGGTTGGGGACGCATCGGTTGATGTGTCCATGTGGTATTCCTACAGTTTGAGTGTTGGCTGTAGATGATGGTATGACGTGTAGTTTTTGAGAACATGCTAAAATGATAGAGTTTAACTCTGTTTGGGTTATAAAAATAAAAATTAAAAGTAGTTAAAAGTTCATTTTATGAGAGTGTAATAAAGTTAATGTGCTAATTAAACGAAGTGCTTATTTCTGATCTCTTGATGAGAGGTCAGAAACGGCCGAGCGTTTCAGGGCCTACTCGTGCTATTTCTTTGCAGGTAAGTCACCCGAGGACGAGTGACATGCAGGACGGCCGTGTCGGAGCTGTCAATCAGCTACAGTTATGGATGCGTTCATGATTAACTTTAGAGCTGTCAAAGAAACGTCAGGCTATTGCCTGGGTAGAATCAGAGATGGCGTAACGGTGACATAGACAACGATAGTAAAACGTTTCCGAACGGAGGCAGTACACTGGCAACCCCGTTGAACTGGCCGGGCGGGCATTTCTTGATTTAAGCGGCGTTGGGAACAGGAGTGTTACGTCATCTCTGGGACTACCACGTTTCAATCCATTAGTATTAAAGGCATCCTAATATATTTCGAGCAGATTATTGTGGCATTAATTAAAAGACTTATTTGATTAGAAGACGGTGTTGTTATTTCGAAGATTGTGTTACGTGAACATGGACAACGACACCCCACACAGTGACGAGCTCCCCGGGCTTCCTACCGAAGAGCCTCCCGGGAATCTTACATATATTTTTTCTAAACTGAATAGTTTGCGCGAGAGACGCTTCCAAAGTGGAAAAATGTGTGTCCCGTCCCCCCCCCCCCGTAACTTCTAAAATAAGGGAATGAAAAACTTCTTTCGAAAAGTATTGTATAATTTTATAAGACATACGAACTAATTTATCATAACGATCATATTGTGGATGATATGGATTTTAAGTAAATTTCTTACTAGATTGGGTTAGGTTCGAACTTTGACCAAATTAGTCGTCAATTTTGTTGTTATACATTATTATTTCCTTAGTTTATAATAGAAATCGAAAATATGCTATTTGTGTTATGCAAAATTAAAATTAGTAGGTATAATTTAGCTTTTATACAAATCACCCAAACTAAGCTCTAGGCTTGTACCTACTATAAATAGGTAGTAGGTATAGGTAGATAGAGAAATACATAGAAAACATACAAGACTCTGGAACAAATAACTGCGCTCAACACACCAACATCTTCCAATACCTACCGTGAATAGAACTGCGAGTCTTTTAGGAGTGCTAAATTCTTTGACCACAAACGACGAGACCATGTATCAATTAAGTTGCACGTACGCGCTCCTTACTTTGTGTCATTCGTATGTATTCGTCTGTATGGAGTACTGTATTTTTAACTTTAATATAACAAATATATCTGGTTCAATACTCACACTGCAAAATAATTAGCTTACTACTCTATACCAAAAACTAAGTAGGTAAATCTATTTTAAATTATTCGGTACTATTATCTTATAAAAACGTCAATCATAAAGATGACTCTTAAAATCTTGCTGTCTCTAAAAAGATGAATCTAAAAATATCGCGTAATAAACGTGAAGAAGTCTTTTGAAGTCCCGCTATTTGTCGTTCTAATTTAATGAAAGAACTTTTTTAATCTCTTTACAAGTACTCTATTTGATCAGGATCTCATTCATTACGCTAGGGTGACAAAGGGCCCGTCGCTATGACAACGGCTAAACCTGAACTGAACTGTAGATTGATGGCCTGGACACCGGCAGAGGGTAGATATGAAAAATTTGCATACAAATGTAACAAAAGACGGGCGGGGAGCACCCATAATGAAAACCTGTCGTAACCGTGGACGGTTAGGACAATCTGTTAACCCTTCTAAACCGCTCGCGAATGGTAATTTATTAGAACATTTTCTTGATTAATTGGAAGTAACTTAACCTGGGTTTAGAATAGCTTTAACAACGTTGTATTGTGTTGATTAACTATTGTTGTGACTCGCTAACACACACAAAAGTAACCAAACACAGGTAACGTTTCAAACACGACAAACTAGTGACGCGGTGCGTTATCGACATATCGACGGAGCGACACTCATCGACTATTCATCGTCGATTCGACGTCGATTCATGAATATTGATGGGACTTTCGCGGGCATCACGTAATCCGTCCGCGACTCGCGGGCTGATTGGGTTCTACGGCCCTTTTGTATTTTAATAGCTCTAGGATTATTTGGAACATTGCTCCCACTTCCTTTCATAATTTTCAACTTGACCGTGCCTTGAAAATAACACGGAAAGCAAATTAAAAGTGGCATTGAGTCGAGTCACCATTCCGTAATGTTTTTTGCAATTGCTAAATGGTTTTGAAATGCAAGATGTTTTGTTGTTGTTCCGTTTGTTGATGACATATTTCGCCTTGGGAATCAACAGTAGGTTTGTATTTTCTTTAAACGAATCATTAGAATTTCGCGATTTTTGACTTCTACATGTTTGTGTATTTATTATACGTAGACACTCAACATCTTAATAGTATATCTTCAGATTGTACGCCGACTAACGTTCATCGTTTTTTCTGAGACAATAACGACATATATTGGGCATTTCCAAATTAATAGGTATAAACAGTTAATAAAGTGTATACAGTTACTTTATTTGCCTGTATCAAATCTTATTAACAAAGCCCTTTTGAATCTGACACACCTTCTTGCAAATTGTCTACAAGGGCACCGGGCTGCTTAATTCAAAGAGAACGCATTCCTAAGTGGGGGCAAACACGACCTAATCCAAAACTACTTGCGAGCAGATCAGCGTAATGGCAAACTATGGAGTCGCTTCATGAATACAGAAACGAGGTCCGCAGAGAACCCTTGTTTAGTTGCTCAGCAGCCTCTGCTTTAATTACGATAGGGGGAAATATTGGGTTTAAAATAATTGGATTAGGTACCCTTACGGTCACGTACAAGCGAAAATTTTCCAGCAAAAATGATTCTAAGCGCAGATATGTTTGAGCTAACATAATAAAGAGTACAATCGTGCCTACCAAACTCACCTTAAAAAGTTTCAACTAATCTTGAATGGTTTATCTTCGCGTGTACCGCCTCCTATAAATCTAGTCCGTGTTCGTGTAACCAGAGTCCACGCAAACATGCTCAGAATCACCACAAGGGGTTCCATTCCATATATAAACAGAAGCGTTCGATGTCTAATCTGTCGTATAATCTCGGTTTTATGTTATGCTACGAATGGATGAATGAATACTCACATAAATATACTTTAAAATACTATGACCTGACGCGCTGGCTACACAATCCAAAACAATGAAACTTATGCCTGAATCCTTCACAACTTTACCCCTTTTTGACACACATACATTTACATTCATAGAGACAAAGCGAAGCCTTTGAATCCCTGCCACAGTGCTTGAGCCGCGAACACGTCGTGTTCTACTTTCATTCATTGTTAGACACGACGATGTCCCTGTTTCGGAACTTCTCTGCCAGCTCAGTTCGGTAACACAAACGTACTGTAACACCCTGCCTCCTGCAAATATTATGCCACGGAACATATGGCGACAAGTGCCGATACGGCGGATCATAAAAATCTATTGAGAGTTCCCTGTTTGCCAATACTGTCCCGCTTGCTCCATGTTTCCACTATTACAACGGAAACTTTGTTTTGTGCTGCAAACATGCACAAGCGTACCGAAAGTTGTGCCATTAAGCTTATACTGACGGCACTGCTTGTACTGTGCGATATAAATCAAGCGTTGCACTGAGAACTGGTAGTACAGTACAACCCAATGAGTCATTCCCCTTATGCCTGTTAACGTTCAGTGCATCCACGTTTACCCATTCATGGCAATTTACATTTGCAAATTTAGTCATGGGCGAGTTAGACCAGTATCCGAGAATCGTTACATTAAATTTGACTCTTTACCGAAGTCAGTGAGCAATCACTGGCGGGTAGATAAGCATCTACGCCTATTCGTATATGGTGTGTTCGTACCGTATTATCATCCTCGACATACATTTGCGTGCCAACTCAGCAGGTTGGCCCAAATCGAAATATTTATAAACTGTTAAATTATTCACAATAAAGATAGAGACTGAGTTTGAATTCCGACTATAGACTGTCATACATAATGAGTATGATTATATAAATCAGGCTGATTGCGTAATCGCACACGGCGTCTAAACACCGGACCTGATCGCTGATGACTCGTGACTCGACCCCAGCCAATCCCCCCAGACAGGTCTAACGTGTATGCTAATTAAGTTTTGTTGCTCTTTCTCGTCTTCACCGGTTAACAGAACATTTGGATAATTTCCAAGGGAATTTCTAACCATATCGTTTACAGATCAAGTTCAAATCAAACTGTTGTTTACCCATTGAACAATTTCGCTGCGTAATTCGATTCCTAATTACTTGACGGTCGCATGGCTAATCACAAATCATTTTATTTGAGAAATTAATATATCTAGATAAATTTGCATTGAAGCTTGAAACGAGCTTGCTGTTAAGTAAATATGAATTTAATTTGTTGGCGCTGTCCCCACAAGATCAATGTCGACTTGTTGAAATTAGTCTTGGAATATTACTACTGTAAGTAGGATTCATTATAGTGGACCTGAAATTCTAAAGTAATATTTATGTACTATCGAACCAACGGAACCCTGACCCACCATGGAACCTTGTCACAATGATTGACGTACGATTGTCGTATAGCTTCGTATGACAGTCCTAACGTCAATCACTGTGACAAGGTTCTATGGTGGGTCAGGGTTCCGTTGGTTCGATAGTACCTAATATGAATCTAGTTACTAAATCTGCGATCAAATGCTTAATCAATTAACCAATCTTAGTTTATAAGTTCAACTTGAGCAGCAAACATATTGAATCCAGTAGTGGATACTGTTTTAGGCATTGCGTTTGCTACAAAGTATTAAGTGTAAGTATTATAAATTGCTTTGTTACCATTTATAAATAAATAAATATAACGTAATGGCTCTAACCCTGTTACTCAACGTGCTAAATCTATCTGTACGGAGTTGCATCCTAGCAGCAGTATAGAAGGCTGTTTATCCTCTCGAGGCCCACTTTCCACGCCGCATGTGGACACAGCTCTCTAGTGCGCAACCTGATTCTGCTCTCCGATGTTTTGTCCGCTCCGGGCGCACTACGTGGATGATGTACGCGTTTTGAATACGCTACAATTTTCTAACCACATTACTAAAAAACGTTGATTAACCGTGGTTTAGTTAAACCATGCTTTGTGCTTATCTGTCATTGTGATATTTGAATTTGAGAGATAAGGACAAAGCATGGTTTAGCTATACCACCGTTATTCAACGTTTATTAGTAAGGGGGCTAGAAAATAGTATAATATCGCAGCATTTTTTTTAAATGGTTTTCTTTTGGTTTGGTTTTTATTAGAAGTTTCAAGACACTTCTAGCCTTAGAAGAGCAGTATCTACCAAGTTTTGGTAAATAGCAACATAATATTTTTTAACCTCACGTGCCTCATGGCCGAGGCGTGGCTGACGGCCACATTATCAGCGGATCAAACATCACATATTACTTTAAATGAAGCGTGCGTCAAATCCACGACTTCAACCCGTGACCTGTAGGGCGATGATCCTCCTAAGCTGATCGCGTGAGCTGAACGTGCATTAAGACTCGATATATTTGAACCGGTGTTTCTCGAAATTTATTTGAAAAAATCACTGACGCCATAGAATGGTTATATTCAAATTGTTTGAGGGAACGCGATTGCGACACGTTCAAGGGCTAGAAATTTTGGTATATTTTAATTCTATGTCGTAAGATTTTAAAATTACTGCTGAGGAGCAGCTAAGCAGCTGCCCGCAGATAGAATCGAATTTCCTACGTTTGATAATTTTTGAGCTAGAATCTTACTATGAAACGCCAATGTTTTAGTGTTGTATAGGACATGAATTAAGTTTGAAAGTATCTCATTTCATTAAATCTTCTACCTCAAATAATGCGAAATGACGCTATATGCAGCCTTACTCTCACTCGGAGTTATTCTTTCATAAATATTTCTATCGTTTTCCCGGGGTGTGATATGACATCAACAGTGAGATGGGATATTTCTACTACTTTGACAATTTATTAAAGTGAAGGTGACTTGCTTATAACCATAAGCTTATAACTAAGGTGTCTGTCTTATTCGCTTGTATCACACCATATTTATTTATAATATTATTTTAAACACAAACAAGCTGATATGGGGAAATGGGTTTATTAGATTCAGCTCATTTATCAGAGCTTGAACAACCCGAGTAGGAAGGCATGATATCGTTTATTTGCGTAAATAACATAACTGTAAATTAATTATATATAAATATCGATCTTAAAATAATAGTGTTATAATTTAAAATGGAATATTATTATTTTTCGGGTTGGATACCGCAAATGTGTGATTTAAACATCCGTGCGATGATAACGTCATACGCTGTCTGGTCACTGACACGTTTGTTTGTGTTTGTAGGTTGTAGGGACTATGTTTACAGTCGGTTGAAAGGTTAAAGGGTGTGAATTATAGCATATTGCTTAGGATATGACTATGATATCTTTATTTTACTTTTTTGCAATAGGTTGAGTTGCCAGAATCAATGGTATTGGTACTTCGGAGTTACTTCTAATTTCAGATTTAAGAAGGACGAATGTTTGTCACCAAGTCACGGATGTAGCGAAGTCGTGGGCATCTACTATTTATTCTTAATTACCTGTTGAAGGGATCGATCGTTACAGAAACAACATAGGAAACTTTCTAATGCTCGCATAGAATTGATACAGTTGGAAAGTTGGAAGGATATGTGATCGTTTGACGTTACGTCAGCGATCTGGCAACACCCTGTTGTGATACAAAACCTTGGGGGCTAGCACATATTTGTTTGACGCTCAGTGAGTCTTGCTCTTACCAGTCTCTAACGAAAGAGACCGACTTAGCAAGACAAGGGAGCAAGTAGTCCTATTCGTTCAGATTCATTTGTTTGCGGAACCCATTAGCGATTCATAAGACACGGCGCGTTTCTCGTTTACCGCAAATTGCGGGCTTGCGCGGATTTTAGGGATCCATTAAGAAATCCATGAAAAAAAAACGTACTACCTTTATCTATTAATGTACTAAGTATTTAATTAATTTGTAATACAACTAATTGCAGTGCATTCAGTTCCTACTCATTTCGTATTATACATAATTAATACTACATACTACTTCTCATGAAGTGCCAAGTTAATTACATACTATTTCCTAATTGGAGGCAGTTAGTAAATTATAATGTTAATGACCAATATTGCTTTCTTCCCTAGAAATTAAGTATTTATTTTAATGGTCTACTTACATTATAGCAGCGGTCATTGGTGCGGAACACTCGCCACCTTCCATTCTTTCACCATTTTCCTCAGAGGGCCGTAAAGAGAATTTCTCACTCCGAGTAAGATTAACGAGATCTCTCGGATAGGCCGTTTATGTGCGGTCATGAATTAATTTTACAGGGGCTCGTTGGCTGCGCTTTAAAATTACATCTACCTAGTAATTTTATTAATTTCACGTCATTTTTTAATTCGAATTTAAAATCCCACCCAGCCAATCGTAAAAGGCTCCCGCATCTATCCTTAAGCATCCTTAAGCGTCTCTAATGTACTCGAGCTTTTCTCCTCAAGGTGTCATTTCGCAGCCTACCGCAGACGGCAACGGCGGACGTTATTCCGCACCCGACTGCAAGCACCAGACTACAGCAGCATGCGTCAGACGTCGGCGTCACTAATGGGTCTGCGGTCGGCTATGAAAAGTATTTCATAGAAATACATAGAAGCCAGTACCTAGTTTACATTCTGCTGCTGCCATCTGCGGTCGCGTTACTACTGGGTCTGCGGTCCGGAGTCAGCGACGCGTGCGGTTGCGATCGAGCCGCGGGAGTCGTGAAGCCCGCTACAGAAAGTGCTTCATAGAAATACATACAAGCCAGTAGTGACGCCTACCGTTGCCATCTGCCGTTGCCGTCTGCAGTCAGCGCCTTTACAAAAAATCACATTGTTCATAGAAATACCGAAAGCAATGACATTTATCTTAATGTAGTTCGCCATACAAATTAAAACAATACTTCATTCCAAACAAATCACGATTTGATTCAAGGCCGAGTTGCGAAACGGTTTTGCTCCAACCCCCTTTGTCTCATGTTTACCGTCTGTCCTGTTAGGCTTTCATGATTCGCTATTGGCTTACGTAATTTATTTTCAATTCGGACGGAAAATTATCTATTGTTTAAATTGTGGGACTTGAAATTTATAAAACTGTTGTTTATTACTGTTTCCTTTACTGAGGAAAAAAAGAGCGTTAAAAGTTAAAACCCTGTCTATTTGCAACAAAGTCGTTCCTTCCCTCCATTCGCACCATAATTTGGATCTGTACACCTGTAACGCGGTATCGATTGGCAGTGGCAGTATCGTAGCAAGGTCACACAATGTCGCCGCACGAGACGCCCGCCTGATACACTCGTAATTGGTTCCTTTACAGTCCCACCATCATAACGTATTCCCGTCTAATACGAACAACAAAGGCCGTGAACTGTCCAAGCCCTATGGAAATTAGCTGACGTCATTGAGTGACAGGTGGAGCTAGAAATAGGCCTTAATTACGAAAACGACCGCGGCGTTATAGGCTAGACTAAGGTCATAGGTCATGGGACTAACGTCGAATAGAATTTTTATTGCTTTGTCTCTTACTGGGGTTTCATGATTTAGATCACGAGTGTTAACGGATATTGGTTTTGAAATATCAACGCTGTCATTTTCAAGGTTCCTTTATAAAGCTTATGTCGTTTCGACTAAATATTTAGGTACATCGATTCGACGAGCTGTTTTAGGGAGTACGTTAACGACCGTGGAAACCGACCTACTTACAGTCTGTTAGACTGGTATAAGAGCGTATAAGAATGAGTGAGAGAGTGTTTCGAACCCGATAGTGGTTTTATCTGTTTTTACACTGTACAGAATTACAGAGTTGACGAAAGTTCCGAGTTTATTTTGACTTCTACGTTTCGAAGGATTTCTACGGCAGTTGCCGGCTATCTTAGCTAGCCAGCAGTGAACTAGTTTTAGTTGTTTTCTTTATAATAGTTGCGTTAATTCACGTTTAGGTCACTTCTAGTCGACCCAGGTTCACCCTCCAGCCTCGGGGGCACTCCGGAGCTAATATTTATTATTATGTCTGCCACGTATAAAGGGGTTGCTCTTGGACTTTTGATTAATATTTACTCTCGCGCTACACATTGTTGGCCAAATTAATTAAATTTCCTACGCTTCGTTATAATAAATTTAGCATTTCGCTACAAATTACTCCAGTCCTTATTAAGACATTGCCACGGTAGTTGTATTAAGCCAATTAGATTATTCAACAGGATGAATTAACCAATCCAGTTTATTGTTTATTAATACCTAAATGTTATTTACATTGAGATTATGTTATGTCAAAGTTCATGAACTTTGAACCATTATTGCTTAGCTAGTCATTTGTTTCCTTATGTTTTATTTTTATGTTCTCGCGTTACGACCCTTTATGTCCCAGAGGTGAGTGAACGGATTAACCATCTAGTTAGTTATATTTGAACCATTTTCCTTAACAATGACGGTCCATGCATTTTAACCGCTATACGATTTTCCTCAGCACGCTACAAACCTCACGGCTTGATATATCCATTATACATTAGTAAAAACTTTATAAGCGATGCAGTAAAAGCTTGCCGTGCAAAGGTGGAAAATAGTCGTTGCTTGTGACACATGATTGATGTTAACCTGTTCCAGCTGCGATTTAACCAGCTATAAATTTTCGTATTCAAACATTTCAAACTTACTCTAACGTGAATTAATTAATTTTGAACTAACAAATTTGCGGTTTCTGTTGTTATTCAAATGAACTGTTTGTGCCAGAACACTGCATTAATCATTGGCGAAGTTTGACATGTGTCATCAAGTTTAAAGCTTTGCTAAAGGCATGTTTCTGGTGTTTTCTGCATCACTTTAGCAGTTACACAAGTTACATACGCATATTTTGCCATCGGTAAGTTGCTTTCATGCTTATGAAATAAAGCGTAAACTTTATCCAATGTTTATTAAGGACCTGCGTAAAAATATGTTGCATCTATTCGTGGTTGTTTAGAGATACAAAGTTTTAAGATTCCCAAATTTAACCTGATGAGATAACAGTTTATTTACCGTATGCCCACGCGAATACGTATGTTTGTAATATATTCCGAATATTTGAATTTCGAATAGTCGTCGCACTGGACAGTATCTCTATACGTAGTGCAATGTGCTGTTGCTACAACTGCTACAAGGAATTGCAGTGTGTGTGTAGCCGCTAGGATCGCGACCGCATCCTAGGTCTCATGTGGCAGACTGCGGCGGCCAACTTTGTATGAACATTTATAACTCAGGATTAGTTTAGGACTAACATTTTAGTAAAATTATACGAGGAAACTAAATGCCCGCATTTACACAAGTAAATTGTGTAGGCTAGTAGGCTATAATGTTTATCTTACTTATAATGGTGAGACCTGGGCGTTTTAAATAAAGAAATGGACCCAAATCCAACGCTTGTTATAGTTTACTGTTTTGCTGCATGACTGCATCTAAATCCTTGCAGAATGTGTACCTGATTTACTAGCCTGTTTTATACTCTGGACAAATTGTTCTTCTTGTATTTTTTGATCCTATAATACAATTCCCAGTGACCTCACATTGTAATAAAATACCGTCATCATTTTGCTTCGCTGTTTTGAAAGAAGATTAGTAAATAAACACATGTACTTTTTTATTCATCATAATGGCGACAATACCTACCTATAAGTTTATTTTGGCTCTATATTAGTATCCTTAATCGTCGTGTCCTAATGCACCGGTTGTCTGAATTTTCATTTATCCTCCGCCTGAATTATAAAACTTTTTAGTGCTGTTGTTATAATACAACCTAATCTGACCTAACCGCAGGTATTATAGTTTTGGAAAGCTTAAGAGTTGTCTGACTGAGCTGAAAACCAGTTGAGGACAATCAATAATTCGGACAAACGAAGCGCTAGGACATACGTAATTAGGGATTTCGAAGGAAACCCATTTATTTGATCTACCTAGTCGGTTACTAAGTTCTGTTACTGAGATTAATTACAATTTAAAAAAAAAATTAAACCAGTTTTGCATAAACCTGTATATTAATCAAAACTTTGATTTATATAGAATAATAATTAAAATTATGTATTCTACACTATTGCAATTATTTGATGTACGAGCTTGAAGTATTCCCATTTCGGACGATAAAATCATAGTTAAAATCACGCACGACGATGATACTGATAACGGCCCCAACTTTTGTAAGAGTTCCTGTAGAGAGTTCAAATTTGCGTGACATATTGAACAGACTTCTAGCTTTAAATTCTGATACGAATGTATTCAAAGCAACTAAAGATCCGCTTGGACACCGGTCAATCTTGATGACTCATTAAATCGACTTTAAGATTTCACATGATTTTGCAGAAATACGAAAACACACCAAATCTCTTGCTTCATAAGTTGGAATTAAGTCATGTTGAGAAATATAATTTTGGTCTCTAAACATATACAGAGGTAGGATTTTTTATAATATTATACAAAAAAAGTTCTTTGGTAAACAAAGACTAACTTTTAAGCGATTTCAAAAAATTAAATTTACACAAAAGTCATGCGTAATTTCATCGATGCCGGCTGTGAATGTTAAAAGATCGTATCGGGAATTGCGGAAACTAAGAAAAATTATTAATTGTTTTTCAAAATGTATAATAATTAAGCTTTTAATTTTTATACATATTGAAATTAGAAAATAAACATAAGTTAGTTTTATTTGCATCAACCTTAGTAACAGAACTTAGCCTTAGTAACCAACTAGGTAAGCCCGGTTTTACTAAATTATTGTTAATTTTGTAAATATTTTTTCATAATTTGCAAGATGTATTTCAAATTATGAAACGGCATCTCCCGTCTCGTTTGGCAGCAAAGTGCTGTCGCTAACAGTTCCAAACACTCCCAGCTGGCTGTACAATTTCATTTCCTATCCGAGTGCTCTCCATTATTCATAGTGACACCGTGTAAAGGTGCTATTATGCCCAACTACTACACAACACTACACTTACTACAGCGTACAGGCAAGTCACACTTCAGGTGACATTATTCCGGCACCGCTTCGTTGGGCTTTATGAATAATTCAAATGTATTTCAATCGTGCTTTAATAACTTATATTTCTAATATTCTTGCAACGAACGATATTCTTCTATAAACGTTTTGTCAATTTGGGAATACAAAAGGGTTACATGATATCGGTACCTATGGTATTTAAAATTGTGGGTGTGTAAGGAATCGTTTAGGTTAGGTTTCGTCAACAAAGACAAATTCTCATAAACACTACGTATCAAGGTCGTGGCTTGAAGGTGGATCAGAACCGTCCAAACCTTCCGTTACGCGCACTCTCTGTATAAGTTTTATTTGGTAACTTGACTTCGAGACTGTAGCAAGCAGTTCTTACACATTGTCATATTGAGAAGAGAATACGAGTATGTTTACATTTTTCTCTATAAAATATGTATCTGTACCTCTCTTGTCCTTGATCGATTTGCATCTTCATGGTCAAAATCTGCATAAAAGATGTTACAAAAATATCGCTATCATTATTAAAATTTATCTTTTTCATAGAACTCATTGATATTAATAATAAAGTTCAAGTTTTCTTTGTTTTTAAATTTGTAATAGGGATGTGGTGCTCCGTTAGGAATAGAATTGGGTCACAGTGTCATCCCGCGCTCGGAGCCGTCGGGCGACCCGTCGGTCGATCCGTTGCATTGCCTGCAGATCGACCCTGCGCGCCCTGGGGGTTTGCCATGGCCTCTAAATATGTAAGGTCGGTCCTATGCACTATGGATTTTCCGATGTGGTTGGTAAAATAACAATTAATTGTGCCAGCAGAATTTATCTCAACTTGATTCAGATAGTCACACCGTGGAAACTTTCAGATGTATCTTTAAGTTAAGTTCTTATGACGTTACAACGTAACAAAAGACACTAAGTATTATCTTTCAGATATTATTCTCGCCATGAATGTTTAAGTCTGGCATAAAGCCATTGCCGTAAACTTGTTAATCAAAGACCCTGTTCACTTTATTATCTTCCTGCTACATTATATTCACATCAAATCCCCACGTGAATTGTATAGTTCATACTGCGAGGTTATACTAGTCACTCGATCGATCGGCCGACCTAGCCTTGGAAGAATCTTTGAGTAATCTTCATAAGTCATAACCCATCTTTGCCTTCCGTCGCATCAGTTTATGTCTTCGCTAACAGACAGTGTTTAATCATGCCAATTTGTTATTTTCCTATTATGTACTTATTTGGGTTTCCATAGCAACTATGAAATCCAATCGTACCCATCAGTCCGCAAAGTGCTGAATCTAAAAAGAGATGTGAAACAATGGACCCCAATAGTTGTTAGTGTGCGGAAATTACAGTCGGCCCGGATCGAAGCCCCGGGCTCTTCTCGGAAAACAACTCGATTTCGGAATTGGACCGCTCGATAGTTTTGATTGCTTCGAGCGTAACGTACGTGTCAAGTTTTTTATGGCATGACTGTTGTTTGTTGTAACTGCTGTTAGTTTACATGTAGCTCGCTTCAGCGCGGTACGTGTAGTCGCAGAAGACAGGAAGTTATGTTAAGTTGCTTCATCTACGTATAGTAGCAATACCATCACCAACGGAGTTAACAAAACAATCGCATTGTATCGCGCTTCCCTTATATACTAAATAGTCAAATTCCTATTTCAATAACTACAACATACGACCATTTTAGCAATCGCCTTCCCAAAAAGCTTTCTTGTGTTGCATATGGTACCAACACTACCAACTAGTTATGTAGTTACCGCTATTAATGCCATCATACCGTTTTCGTAATGGGAACGGACAGCGATCAGATTAACCTTTCTGGGTCACTGGGCCAATGAGACCGGCGAATTTTATTCAATTTCATGCGCTTCACACTCTGATCAATTTCACTCCGATATCTTCCGATTTTCCGAAATTGTCGTAATCGGTATTAAACACGAACTGAACGGTTTCATATCAAGTTGATGTTTTTGAATTTTAGTGGTATTGTGCACGAATAGATCAAGACCTTAGATTAGAAGGTAGTCATTTACGTATTACTGTCCCAAAGGAAGTCTTTTATGAAATGATTTTTTTGTTTGTGTCCATTTCTTTTTCTGGAGCATATTGTTTTCCTTAATAAGTCTTACCTGCCTTATTATTTAAGCACCGGCTTCGAACAAAATCAATCGGGACTCCCTAAGAGCAGTTTACCAATTGTTTGCAATACAGCAAATTTTCATTACCGGAGGGAAACGCAGACTGTGTGTGCCATTAGTATTAATAACGCTTGATTTGGCTTGCTATCCCGTCTGTCGATGACCAGTTTTTGCGACCTCCTTCGCTCACCTGGTTCAGATTGAGTACTAGGAGCCATAATAATCAGTCTGAGCTCTTGCTTGCGTGGTCGAGATAACTTAGATTGTTTTCCTGGATCTGTTTGCATTAACGTGTGTATTGTTTTGTTGCAGGTAAAGGAAGCGGATAACCTCACTTCGGTATTGGAATTGCCGATTAAGGTTTATTCATGGAATACAAAGAGCTGTTAAAAATACAATACCTTTTCTAATAGTTTTAGACGAATAGAGACGAGGAATTATTTTCTTTGTATAATTCATTTAGGGCATGAAGAAATCGCATCTATCGATCGTAACGCTTGTAGAAAGCAGACAATTAATAAATGAGTAATTGGAGTAAGTTAGCGATACGTCGGTTTACAAATTCCGAACATTGAGACGAATTCTATGAACTAATATTTCTGCATTGTAGTTACCTAACCGTATATCAAGTCATTAAGTCATATTATTTCTATCAATACGCTAAGATGGAATCCAAGTTTTATTGCCACAATAAGGAGAGCGATACGAACAAATGCCCCGGGCGAGTTTTTAATTACCACCGAGATTGCGGCCAGCTTCTACCGCGGAACCACGCTTCTCGTGCACCCAATGTCTTTAGACAATTAACACTTTAACTCCTATTCCTATAACCTTAAAGATCAAAAGTGTCTCCTTACTTGTCCTGCTAACTGCATACCTGACTCTTTCTTCTTAGCACGCAGTCGCTACTTCATAAAATTAATCTTTTCACTATTTCAATGGCACTCCGTCTCTGGTACGCTCTTTCGAAATGTAAAGAAATTAATTATGGTAAAACCTTGTGGCTTAATAAGTTTTAGTGCTCCTTTTAATAACTAAAAAATGTTTGAATTACAGTATAATACAAATCGGGCCATGGAAAGACACTTTTTAGGGTTCCGTAGCCAAATGGCAAAAAACGGAACCCTTATAGATTCGTCATGTCTGTCCGTCCGTCTGTCCGTCCGTATGTCACAGCCACTTTATTCCGAAACTATAAGAGCTATACTATGGAAACTTTGTAAGTAGATGTATTCGGTGAACCGCATTAAGATTTTCATACAAAAAAAGAAAAAAACAATAAATTTTTGGGGTTCCCCATACTTAGAACTGAAACTCAATTATTTTTTTTTCATCAATCCCATATGTGTGGGGTATCTATGGATAGGTCTTCAAAAATGATATTGAGGTTTCTAATACATTTTTTTCTAAACTGAATAGTTTGCGCGAGAGACGCTTCCAAAGTGGAAAAATGTGTGTCCCCCCCCCCCGTAACTTCTAAAATAAGGGAATGATAAATGTAAAAATAATATATGATATACATTACTATGCAAACTTCCACCGAAAATTGGTTTGAACGAGATCTAATAATTAGTTTTTTTTTAATACGTTATAAATCGTAAACCGCATTTTACCTTTCATTCAATCAACTCCAATATAATAAATAATAAAGAAAAAAATTTATTTAGATGTATAGTGGTACGGAACCCTACGTGCGCGAGTCCGACTCGCACTTGGCCGCTTTTTTCTTTGTTAGGTGGGTCATACACATTGATAAAACAAAAGTTGTCTCTCCTGTGGTCAATAGATATAAAAGCTTGTGTGTATATAATAGATGTTATGTTTTTATCTCATAGGACTAAAGAAGACCTGATGCCATTAATGCGGATATGGTTCAGTCAGAAAAATTGCCCTTAAAAACGTTAACATCAGGTAAATATGTCCACAAGACGCTAACCTAAATCTGTGTATGACCCAGGTAACAAAGACCGGTGAACAAATCAATATGTTAACAGCGGAGCGGACGTAACATTACCTAATGACGATGGCATAATTGTTATGATTTCCGATACATCATTGTCTTATTGATAGTTCAGTACTGTAGAAGTCTGTATGGAATTTACTTGATCGATCGCACGTTAGTCTATCTGTCTGTCTTTTTATTTGATTTATGCAATCGTTAACGTTAACAAAAGAAGCAGTGATCTTCATATCACTTACTGTTGATCTTTGCTGCACAAACCATAAAATAAAAATCTAAGCCTAAGTATAAAACAAAGTCGTTTCGCGCCGTATGTCCCTCTGTATGTACGCTTAGATCTTTCTAAGTAGCCAAGGGATTTTAATGCGGTTTTCATCAAAAAATAGAGTGATTTAAGAGCAAGGTTTCGTAGGTAATATACTAGATTATGTAAAGGTATAACAGGAAACTCACATGAACCGAGGATTTATACTACATATTCGTAAGCAGGGTCACTATCAAACAGGTAAAAAAATAAAATAAGTATTCATTTTAAAATGGTGTGCACTGCAGTGGCGAAGCGTCACGTAAATAAATAGACAAGCCGGAGCAAAAAAAGGTGTATGTATGGCGTGTGTTGTGTACGTGTTTGCCCCTTCCATTAATTAAAAAAAAACATACCATAGATGTCATCTTTTAGTTCCCAAAAAGCAGTGCTGAAGTAAGTGCGGTAACTGTTTCTACGTGCGATCCTTGCAGTTAGTGTTCACCACCTTCGCCATACATGACATCACTGGTATTACATGAACAGTGTATGTCAAGTATGACAAAAGTGGCTTTGAAAAAAGCCGTTAGTTGCGTACGCACACATTAAACACACAGACAATATAGTTAATTTACGTTAGAAATCAAAACACAGTAAAAATTAGCCGGCGTCCGAGCGCGGACTAGAGCGTTCTCTCACTCTGATTTTTATTGTTTTCACATGCTGCCGTGTCTGTTGTGTGAGTTCGAAGCGCTAGAAAAATGTTTGAATGTTTGAATTCAAGTACAGCGGAGAGGGAGCGCCGGACCGGCCGGACTTGTAATAATTTTGTGGGTGTAAGTTCGCGCGCAGTGAAATGTAACTGCGCGTGTGTACGAATATATTGTTATTGTTTCTTTCTTGTAGGTAAGTGAATATGTGCGAGCGAGTACTGCGATAGATTTCGGCTTAGTAAATAAATTGCGTTTTGGTTATGCATCGTATTATGAAGATGGTAATGCAAGGTAAAGCTATAGTATACCGGGTTATTTTCGGTTTTACGTTTTGTTTGTATACCTACTCTATGCATAGGAATTTTTGGTAAAGCCGTAAATAATCGGCTTGTACGAACGCCTCGCGACTGGTGCACTGTTGACATGTAGTGATTACAAATTAAGAGTGTCTGATTGCTATTGGATTCTGCAAACTCGCGGCGTATTTGGCAACGGCTCAGTCCCCTGTGGTTACTCTCATGAGCGACCTTGTGTGAGAATTGTCCCCAGCGGGATTTATTTGGCTTGGAAGCGTTCTGTACACTCTCTAAAGTAGTAGTTGATGAGTAGTGTCCGTTCATAATCAAAGCGTGTTTATTGACAAACTCTACGCTCTACTACATAATTTTACAGTGGTAAAGTTAGTAGGAACTCAAACTTATACTGTGACTTAAATAATGCTAGGAGTCATTTTGTAAATTTCCCTGTTGCCGTAAACCTTACCAAATGCTAAATGCAAACTTAATACCATTTTACCGTTGAGAGTTTGAGCGTTTATTTTCTCAAACGTTTTAAAATAACGTTTCGAGACGGTGGTAGGTAAACATTGAAAGCCAAGTCCAGTCAACTCATGAATTTAAGAAATATACTTATTTTAAGTTAATTGGATAGTTTCTAAGGAAACCTTCACAGAAAGTCATTACCCTAGCCAACCCTGTGCACGCATTGAAGGGTCTCTAGATTACTTACAGTTAATTAACCCCGGTGTTATTTGTTGGAACGTCTTTTGGCGAAGCGGGGAGCGTTAGAGCTCGTCCTAGTGGAAAATACACGTTTAAAAGACTTGTCAGAGCACTCTCTTCCTCGTACAAATATATACCGTGTTCATTTTTACTCGTCTCATATAGTAAACAACTTTCTAACCTCAAAATGAGCCATTTTTTGCCTAAAACAGCTATTTTAAATGGTGTTGAAGGGATTCTAGCCCGCTATTAACATGGTAGTTAGGGCGTGCTCCCGGGAAATACCGGTTCTCGATTTCCCGGGAAATCCCGGGATTTTATTGGGATTCCAAAGAACCGGTACCAAGCACCGAGTCCCGGTTCTCCCGGTTCCTTCTATAACTTCAAATATAAATTTATATTATTAACAAGTAACGCACGGGCAAGTTCGGCAACGTCGCGACACTCGCGACTGTCGTGAAGCGTGCGATGCGACGTTGCAAGCTTGCAAGTTATAACATCGTATATTGTCTTAAGCCATATGTAAAGCTGAAATTTTAGAACGAAATGTAAAAGTTTTGTGTCGGTTAAAAAAGTTGATTAGCCCAAGTATTACGTACTACACATGTTGCATAACATAACATTACGGTTATGATCGATTACACCAGTTAACTAATTTATTAATTAAGACCTGGTTAAAGTAACTGTCAAGAGTAAAGACTGATTAAAGAGTTTTATTACTAAAATTGTTTTTTTATCCATAAAAAAAAAACTATATTATTCCAACGATTTCTTTTTCATTATTATTAGAGTTATTTACACGATTCAATTCACTATGAAAATAATTCAGCTCAGCATAAAGAACCGGGAGAACCGGGAATCCCGGTACCGGCCCTGACCCGGTACCGGGAAATGAAAAACTTGGAACCGGTCCCGGTACTGCACGCCCTAATGGTAGTCCATTACTAATTACTATACAGCACTAATCTACCGGCAAGAGCCTATAACTTAATTAAGAGGATTGTGAAGCTAAACATCTTCTTACAAAATGTGAAAAACTATAAATAAATAAATAAATAAATATCAAGGGACAATGTCACACCAATTGACCTAGTCCCAAACTAAGCTCTAGGCTTGTACTATGGTTACTAGACAACGATATAAATACTTATATAGAGAAATATATACTAAAATACATAGAAAACATCCATGACTCAGGAACAAATATTCGCGCTCATCACACAAACATCTGCACTTACCGGGATTTGGACCCAGGACCGCTAGCTTCGTAGGCAGGGTCACTACCAACTAGGCCAGCGTGTCGTCATGTCTGTAGGGGGAAGTCCCCTAACGCCGGACGGCACCTAGGGCCGGACACTCGTGCCATCTCGGCAACTAACAACGCGAGCGAATCAACGACGAGTGGAAGGGGCGCGGGGGACGTACCGATATTCAAAATCGCGACGCCGTTTGTCAGTGACGCGCGCAGCCACAGCGGCAGCGGTTGTGCGTAATTTTTGGCGGGAAGAGACTGCGTCACGTAAGCTTCGAGTAAGTGTTACAACTACGTTTTTTTGTTTAGGTGTTTATGTTTATTTTTAATAAAGGTGGTATTCCATTAATATTCGTATTTTAAAAACGTTTTTGTGGATTTTCAAAATAGTTTTGTAATGAAATACGTAATTGTGACGACTCAGTGTCCCTTACTACCGGACACCAAGTAGTCCCGTAACGCCGGACATTGAACTTGTAATTTTTTTTCGTTATTAATTAAACCTATAATGATTATTATTGTACGATGTTTCAGAGGACAGGGAAAGAAAATAGATCAAAATGGAAGAGAAGAAAAAGAAAGGAAAATGGGATCAAACCAGTTTACAAACTGCGATTACTAAGGTTTTGTCAAAAGAACTTACTTTAAGAGAGGCTGCGTCGCAAATCAATCATCTCCGTACAAAAATGCTGCGGAAGAAAAAGAAAACGAAAAGAACGCTAAAGAAGAAAAGAAAAGAATGAAAACCAACTTTAAAAAGGCAATAGAGGAGGAGCGGGAACAAACCAAACCCGCAAAGGCTAAAGGAAAAGGTGGAGAGAAGGGGAAACCAGCTAAAGAAGTGAAATCTACAGGGAAAAAGGGAGAGAAGAGGAAACCAGCCAAAGAAGTGAAATCTACAGGAAAAAAGGGAGAGAAGGGGAATCGAGCCAAAGGGAAAAGTGGAGCAAAAGCAAATAAAAAGCAGCCGTTAGCTGAAGCATCTCAAACAGGAAAAACTTTATGTGTAGTGTGCTTAGAGGATTATGACGAAGACTGGATACAGTGCTCTAGTTGCCATGGGTGGGCTCATGAAGCCTGTGCTGACATTCCAGAATGTTCAGATGCTTATATCTGTGATCGGTGTCAGATGTTTTGAAACCGTCCGGTGCTAGGGGTTCGAAGTGAAGTCCGTCCGGTACTAGGTGCCACTTGCAGAGACTGCATTTTATTTCACCAAAGTATAATTTTAATGTTTGTCTAAGTTTAAGCAGAGGTAGCATTTTTGTTATTTTAGTTTGATTTTAAAGTTTGTTAACTTACTTAATACGCAAATAAATGTTTATTTTTTTAAATAGTTTTGTTTTTTTTTTTAAAAAGCCTTAGGTGTCCGCCACTAGGGGACTTCCCCCTACGTTTTCCTTTCCAAGAAAATATTTCTTAGAACATATCTAGAACAAATTTAAAACACAAAAAACAGAAACCTACAGACCGAGGTCTTTATAATAATTACAACATGTTAAAAAATCGTGAAAATCGGACTTGAATTAGGGGGTGACAAACGTTTTCGCCCGGAGCTAAATTTGTATGGATTTTTTTGACAGCTACGCTATTAGCGGCGCTTCACAATATACTCTTAAGGTAAATGATGATAACGAAATGAATGAATTGTTTTAATTAAAAGCCTTCAAGCAACCATATAAACAAGAGGAAAGTAAATCATAAACATTATTTAATTGTACTTGTTAACTTAAAAAAACATTGTACTTACCTATGTACCGAACAGGTAAATTATAAGCAGGGTCATTGAACCGTGTTTTTATTTCAGTATCTAAACTTAAGATCCATTCATGAAGAATTCTTCGCTCCAATATCGAGCAACACCAAATCACAAATAATTTAATGGAAATAAATACTTAGAATTCATTGGGCACATAGGCCTAGGATGGCGTCGAGGATTTCGTAACTCACTCGTCACGCGTAACGTGACATGACAGCTAAACGTCACGCGGACGTGACGAAGCCGTGTTTAGGTCGAAAATACGAGTGACACGTGGCGTGCCAGGATATTTGGCCTACCGAATGAGTTAAACTGACACGTTATTTGTATAACAGACTTTGTTCATGATCACACATTAACAATGTCCAAAGATCAAAAATATTCTTAGATTATTTTGGTATTTTGCAATAGCGTTACAATACATTGCAAAATATTAAAATAATGTAGGGATATGTACAGCCTGAAATAGTGTCTCACTCCTGGGCAAAAGCCTCTGCGTCGGATTTTCAACCCTGTCCAATTATTGGTAGCTAGCAATCTCGCCAAAGTCTCATCAGGGATGACCCAACTATGGTGAAATGTCATGGACGTCATAATGTTATAATGTGTTTGACGAGAACTCTCAGTTTATTTCGCGGTCGTAGGTATATGTCATCTCATCACAATCAAATCAACGCCGACGACGCGCCTTGTGAGTTCCAATTGCGTAAAATCGCTAGTTGGTAGTGAATGGACACATTGATAATAGGGGTCTCCCCACAATCGGCGCGGCAGCCGGTCAGAAAACCTTTATATCCATGCTATAAGAGCGAAAAAGAGGTCGACCCGCTTCGATAAATGTGGGGCAGCAAAGTGGACCCCAAATGCTACAAGTGTTAATCCGACGCTTGATTAGTGGTATGCCCGTTCGTAATATTCAAACCGTGGATAGATTTCGTTACCTCTGACAGTTCTGTAACAAATAAAGTTCTAGTCCAAATCTATCCGCGGTTTAAATATTGGGATTTGGGAACGACGTTAAGGGCCAAGTTCATCAACATATGTTGAAAATTTAAACGGTTGTTTAAACCTTAAACTACCGTTGAACTATATTTTGGTGTTCACCACGCATTAACCATTCGAGTAAGTGCCGTAACCGGCTGTTTAACTTAAACGAAGAAATAGATAGTTTTAACATCGGTTAACTGCCCTTTAAAGTGAAATTGTGCTGTATCCATTACTATTATCGTAAAGTGAATAACATGGAAGACACTTTGAATTAAGTATTTCAAAAAATATCTCGAGATGATTTTGAACATATTGAGCGAATTTTACGCCCACGTATATTCCAAATACGGCGCAATTATTTCGAGGAATATGACGAGAAAGCAGTTTTTACAAGATTTTGTTTAGACACGATATTGGCATTGATTTTAATTCTAAACATGTGATACTCCGTAAATCGTAAACAAAGATAGTAAAGGACTCCAGGTGTGCGTATGGTGTCTCTCTCAATCGCTCTACAAGTTCAACCGATTGGTCCCGAATGCATAACCCGAGGGCCTTTGAACCTATGTCAGTTGAAAGAATCATTATTGCAATGAAACTTCCACGAAAAATATAGACATAGACAATAGAAAAGGATGCTGAACAACAAAGTCGTCCACATTAAGGATATTGCGTCCACATTAAGTCGTCCACAAAACAAATAAATAATATTACCCTACCATTTTAAGCATGCCGTTTGGGTAAAAGCAAATTTATTTAAATCCATTGCCATCTTAACAAAGTAATATTAAAACGTTCGGTCATTTAAGACACATTCATTTTAAAACGCTCGGTTATCAAACAGTTCGTTAGCAATGGTTGGTGAACACCAAAAAAAACGCGGTTTGTTTAAACACTTGTTTAATGTTGATGGAGCGATTAAGTAATCAATGATTAGGTATGCTGAAGTTGGTGAACTCGACCCTAAGGGCCTGTTTTTTGATCAGTAGTATCGTTAAAACGCGTAAGTAATGGTTAAATCTCAAGGAAATGTGTCAAATTCGATTCCTTATTCAAACTTTAACAAATAGTTGTGTTAACTACTGACCAAACAACGGGCCCTAAATAAGCAAAACAAGATGTCGCTGTCACTACCCGTACATTTTTGACATCATTACTTGGATATAATGTAGGCTTCCGTATAAATATGTAATTAAATGTCGTTTATTATACTTATTATGCAAAGCACAAGACCGGTCTGAGTGGAAAGCCTTGGGGGAGGCCTATGTCCAGCAGTGGACGTCTTTCGGCTGACATGATGATGATGATGATGATGATACTTATTATGACACAATGATCTATGACAATGACCTATCAACAATGTCGAGTCATGCCTAACTACATTACGCTTCTCACGGACCCGTTTCATTTCAACAACTGGTAAATTGTTAGCTGTAGCGGTAACCCTATATCGATCGCGAAGTCAGTTTGAATTGTTTACATTTAACTTGATCGTTTTATTACGTTTCACTACACTATATTTTTAGCACGAGGGCGTGTTTGGTCGGCCCGTCCCGCAGGTCTATATTATTTTAAGAGCTCATAAATATGTATTCCAATATTCCAATGTTCCGTGTGTACATTATTTCGGTCACAAACACAGCTCCTGGAGCGGTTTTGGAAAATGTTAGATTACTCTTGGTTTTATGAAACGTGAAATCAAGTAATCACAGTATATTCATAGTAGTTCAACTTCTAACCTAGGTATATCGCGCCGGCTTGCATGTGTGCGTGCTTTGACCGTTACGGGCTCCGAGCTACCACAAGCTAATTCAGGCAATAGGCAGGACGGATAAAGCCGGTTTAGGGATTGGCCACACTGGATGCTTTCTGCGGTCTGCGGTCAAGTATCTTGTAACTCTGTCATGCAAATACCTTAGTCGAAGCTACGCCATCGAGTATAACCGCAACCCTAGCGGCCGAGCGGCAATAGGTAACAGAAACTCCTAAAGAACCGAAGACTTGACTACTTGTCTATTTATACCACGAAGTAGATATTTTTAATTAAATTAACGATTTGCATAATTAAATACAATCCCTGCCTCTATCGGCAAACTGGATTTGCAAATCAAACGTAGTAAATGAATTCACGCGTCGTAACTTTCATTCTCATTATCGTGTTCATGGACCACGATATTTACAATTGTGAATATCGAAATGGGACCTAACAATATGTGGTTTTAAAGTTACAAGTTGAACTGTTCGAACGCTATCAAACATGGTTGTATGCATTTATGAATGAACATTCGTTATCGCAAATGTGTTAAGTGAAAATTTAAATATTACACGCGAGTTCCCTCGGCCGCGGTTTATCGGTTCTGTCGTACATGATACTATGTAACGGTATTATCGGTTGCATGGACGGAAACAGGATGCGATACGGTTATTTACGAATAGGATATTTAAGAACCGTTGAGGTAGTGAACTTTAAAATTTAAATATTACACGCGAGTTCCCTCGGCCACGGTTTATCGCTTATTTCGTACATGACACTATGTAACGGTATTATCGGTTGCATGGACGGAAACGGGATGCGGTACGGTTATTCACGAATAGGATATTTAAGAACCGTTGAAGTAGTGAACTTTAAAATTTAAATATTACACGCGAGTTCCCTCGGCCACGGTTTATAGGTTCTGTCGTATATTATACTATGTAACGGTATTATCGGTTGCTTGGACGGAAACGGGATGCGATACGGTTATTCACGAATAGGATATTTAAGAACCGGTGAGGTAGTAAACTTTGAAATTTAAATATTACACGCGAGTTCCCTCGATCGCGGTTTATCGGTTCGTACACGACACTATGTAACGGTATTATCGGTTGCATGGACGGAAACGGGATGCGATACGGTTATTCACGAATAGGATATTTAAGAACCGTTGAGGTAGTGAACTTTGAAATTTAAATATTACACGCGACTTCCCTCGATCGCGGTTTATCGGTTCTGTCGTACATTATACTGTGTAGCAGTATTATCGGTTGCATGGACGGACACGGGATGCGATACGGTTATTCACGAATAGGATATTTAATAACCGTTGAAGTAGTGAACTTTTAAATTAAAATATTACACGCGAGCTCCCTCGATCGCGGTTTATCGGGTCTGTCGTACATGACACTATGTATCGGTATTATAGGTTGCATGGCCGGAAACGGGATGCGATACGGTTATTCACGAATAGGATATTTAAGAACCGTTGAGGTACTATCCGTTAAGGTAGGAACTTTAAAATTTAAAAATATTTTTTTATACAATAATTACTTTACGTTAGATGCGAACGGATATTTAAATCAATCTTTTTTTGGACTAAAGGCAGAACTCGCACATTGTCAACGTTTTTGATCCATGATGGGATGGTGTCACAAAACATTGACGTCCATCAATACACAATATTCGCATCCCAAAAAGTACATGATATACCTATTGTCGACTGAACTTGAATATTACATTATCATCAATTATCATCCGCTTTACAACATAGCAAATCAAGTAATTTGCACTTTATTACGCATTCATATGCTGCTAAAAGCCAAAAACAACCTCGTTGAAATCTTATTATTGCGTCGCTATGCGTTTTATTATATTTTTACTACTAAAATAATTTTTAGTACGTAAGATATTTTATCTTCCAATTCGCGCTCTCTTTAAACTTCAAACACGGAAACGCCTTGTTTTCTATTCGCGGTAGATTATGAATTGCTGCCATAGAGTTGTGGTTTTTGCATTTCCTTTCTCTTATTGGGTTTTGTGTGAAAGTTAAGTGATACACATGCAAGTATACTTTTACCCGCGACTGCGTTTGCGTAGAAGTTGTTTCTATTTCCGCGTGAACGGTGTAGAAAAATTATTTTCGGGATCATTCGTCAGCCCTCCCTCTGCGCCTGATCTGGGCTGGGCCTATATTGTCGTTGCCTTTATCACGGTGGATAAAGCAGCCGTCACTCTCACTCTTACATAATGGTCAGAAAGTGACAGATGTGTTATTCACGGTAAACAGGACCATAATAGACCCGCTGTTGTTTCACTGCCGCGATAAAGAAGAACAAACCAACATACACACTTTCGCATTTACAATTCATATAAGTAGAGATGACACAATAACCGTTATACTCGATCTATTGTTTGTACGGAGATGACCTAATTGTTTAAGATTCAATAACAAACCAAAATTTCGCATAAAAGGCATTTTCAATGCCTTATTAATTCAAGTGACCTACAGACTTGGCCAAAGGAGTTGAGCATCCCACGTTTTCCTTTATAACTTATAAATGAAGTAAGTTTTCAATTTAAAAAATACACAACGGCGTAACATATAAAAAAGTGTTTGATTAGTAGATATCGTTCCGAAGTAGCTATTTGCGTGTGAAAACTGAAGCTAGAAAAAGTCGGGTTTTACAATAAAATGATTAATTCTAAAAAAAAACACGGAATTTCCTTTAAAGTCAAATAAATATGACTAATCTTTCCGATAGATGTACACCATTCTATAATATAAGATATAAATGCACCTTTTAATGTTTGACTTTTATATGAAACACGCATGGTGTTGAAGGGCCTCCACGACACACGAAGGCCAGCATGGGCCAGAGTAAGGGATGGAGTAACGAGTATGTTTCTTGCCCAAAGGCGTAAATGCGTCTCTTACGCTGGCCCATGATGGCCATGAACGCGTAGTGAAAATATCCTCGAATTTTTTCGTCTACTCAGCGGTTTAGACTGCAGGTACGTTGCTTTCAGCCACGGATGGCTTTTATATTACCTACGTCACTTGTAAGTATAGACTAGTACGTATTGCGCCCTATGGGATTTCTCTCTGTCAACATCTCGGGAATCATCCTAATAGACTAACTTCCACATACAGTTCATCCCGCATTTAACTCCCTCCCCTCTCTCTACCTACATTAGGAAAATCTTGTGCAAAATTTCAAGTCTAATGATCACCGGTTTAGACTGTGTTATTTTATTAAATAGATTATATGCATTTAATACTAAAGGAAATCTTGTTTAGGACGCACGGTTTAGGTGATTCTTTTTTCAATTCTAGGTTCAATTCTCTCAAGCTTTAGGTACAGGATTAGCAATCGCAAGCAATTCACTCTGATTAATTTGTTTGTGTCCTCGAAATGATCACTTTATCAACAATCAATGATGTAGCAACAGCAACAGATCGCACAAAACAATCCCAGCGACGACGCTCAGCAAAGTTGCACAAACTACCTACCTTATACTTATATATTTACGAACGTTGGCGGCAGACTTTCCTTTGTATGGGACCAGCAGATGTCTGGCGCACTCGGGGAAAATGAGGAATGTTCAGGTTTGATATGGAACAATATTGAATATATTTCAAATAAAGTTATGGTGATCTTAACATTTATTAGAACATAGATCTGTCGATAAGGCCTAATCCTCTCTATTATATCTTGTATCTTTAGAGGTAAAAAAAACGATTATCTTGTGTGTTAATAGGTTTTTCACAAAGCAAAAACGGAAAAAAGCAAATAAGATTTCAATTCAATAAATGTCTATTATCCGAAACAAACATCAGGTCAGCAAGGGTGATAACAGAGACCATGCTATAAACTATACGAAAATTAATTTCAAAGACACCATTTACTCTCACACTTCACTTAATTGCACTGTCACATGCAGCAACATGAAAAATGCCGCTTACAAAGCAAATAGGTCAACTGTCAACGAGCCCCAAAACACTTACAAAACGTTGTTTAATATGATGTGAATACCTGACTTATAAGTCCTATGACAGCTCCATACGGACGCTCCCAATTTGTTGTTTGGTTTCTACCACGTCGTATTTCATGTCCAAAATAGATTATCTCGTACGTTGTATTTAATAAAAACAATTTCGGGGAAAATACTCGCTATTTCGAACCATTTTTGCTCCACAGTCGCGAGCTGTCTGTAGACTTGAAAACTGGGTCAAACTGACATGAAAAACGGATGTATATAGATTTCTGATGGAAGCCATAAATTAGTGATCCCGCGAAATTGCTTCATATCAACGTTCTTTTAAATAAAAGACCCTAGATTACAAACCAGTCGCGGATATGTCGATATAATGTCTTGCCAAACGTTCTAAGGTTTGTTTTGCAGCGTCTAAAAGCATCATTTCGCGAAGCAAGAATATAACGCTTTATAACAGCCATATATCCAATCTCGGGGTGTTCTATAATGTAGCGGAGTAGCCCGTATGAATAACGTTAAGAATTTAGATTGCTTTCGGCCCCTGTAAGGAATTTGGTCAGTTTGATTAATTTGTCCTCGTCTTCTCCGTGATTGTTGTTTGGAGGGCCATGCACTGTTGAAGTGTTGAGTAATTTAAACACGATCTGGGTCACTGAGTATTTAATTGAAATTGATATATTCCTATTAATACGATCTCGAATTTAATTGTCTTTGGATATTGCATTTTATTGTAACTGCCGTATGACTATGATGATGTCCGGTGAACACGACAACAAAGAAGTATTTACGGATGATAAGGTTTATAAAGTCAGAAAGGACACAGTTATCTGAGTAGGGTTTTCGGTATGCATTATTTAAAGCTAAAAGCTATTAATAAAACTGATTGAGTGATCCTTTTCGTCAATTAAATACAAGTAAAGTTCATCTAATTAACGTAGAGAGAGGACAAAATCCGTAAAAGCAATAAATCGATCGTGCATAATAGGATTAAACAAATAAAGCCTACCAGCCAAACCGCCGATCTTTACCGCCATTACGTGATCACGATCGGCTTCAACACCAATTAAAAACGTATTATTAAGCCGCCTAATTTGCACTTTTTTTTTCTCACCATAATCATTCATTTTAGTGCATGAATCATGCTATCGAACTGATTATCTGTCGCGATGACGTGATGATGGCCGTTTAGGTGAATAATCATTACGATGTCGAAGATGATTGTAACAAAAACGTTTTTGTTACAATGGATGGTGTGCATTGTTTCAAAGTGTAACAACTGAAAAAATGCTGAATATATATTTTCTTTGCCGATTGTATTGCTCGCTGAGTAACGAGAACCGAGAAAAAGGTCAAAAACGCCTGTCATTATTATTAGTGGATTTTTTAGCATGCATATACTTTTATTATGTCTTGTACAACTTCAACAATATTCACTTTCAGGACCAATTCCTTCGTAAATGTTCATACTTTACTTCCAGACTTTAAAAAGATTACTACTACCCCTACAGCTTATTCTACGATATTTGTACACTATCCCTAATGAAAGTAAGCTGCCCCGCTGGCTCTGCCCCAGGCCCCAGGCGATTTATTGTCACACGCTGGCGTAATTAAATTCACGGGGGGACGCGACGGATCGCGATAAACGACCAGGAAATATCCAGGATATATACGCAATGGCCAGGATATATCCTACCACAGCGGCTGCAGCCGAGATATATGGCCGTTCGGTATTTAATATTCCAATATCTAGGCCGACCGGACTTATGTTTGATATTTGGGACTGCATAATCAGGGTTAGGTGATTATTTGACGGGTTTTTGCTGTAATTACATGATACGTGTTAATCAGCCTAGTACAGAGCTAAAATGCGTAAAATGGTCTATATTTAATTTTTGTTAGTCTTAGTTTATCCTCAACCAATGTCCATCTTCATAAAGATATTATGTGAGCCTTACTTAAACCGCTGGCCGTTGGAACGGGAAGGTTCTAAAGTGACGACCGCGAACCGGGAGACGAAGTGTCGGCAGGCCTTCCACTAGGTGGACTGACGATCTGATAAAGGTCTCGGGAAACTGCAGGATGACAGCAGCAGAGGACCGTCGTAGAAAACCTTGGGGAAAGCCTTTGTCCAGCAGTGTACGTCTTGCGGCTGATGATGATGATGATGATGATGACTAAGGGTGAAGTTACATCTATCAACGTTGAATCGCATTTTGTCTATAGAAAATGGCTGTTTTGTATGAAGATGCATACGCATGCGAAAGGAGAATTGATACGTACGCTTAAACCGTAGCTATTTTTGTATTTTCTTAAAGTTGTCTGATTCACCTCAAAACCTGTTTAAAACCCGCGATACATTACGACGAAAATAAAATGAGCTTACATGTTATTTAATAGGCGCCAGACCGAAATGATTTTTTAAACATTTGGTACATTAAATTAGATACACTTCATACACAGCAAGTTCCCTATGCAGTCTTACAAAGGATCCTTAAAGTGATTGGTAGTCTGTCATTGTCATACAGCACTCCTTAGAAGAATGGGAACATATCTCATAGAACCGCGTATGTATAAGTGACCTTATATCTAAAGACAGGCGGTTAATTTTGCTTTGAATATCAAATTCCGCATGCGTCTTTTTTATTAAGAAGGCAGAATAGGCGTCATAAGTGCACTGAAACGTGTCGCATCGCAATCCACGTTGCGCAGGATATTGGCTCGTTATCGTCGCGTCCACCTGAGTGGCTCGCTCGCTGGCCAGACACCCAACCGCAACCATTGTTGTACTTGCTTTTGTTCTGCATGTTTATACGGTTGTGTTTCAATTGTGTAATAGAATTGAAGTATATTCATGTGATTTTGGTATGACTGATTTAGTAGTTAGGAATAAGCTAAAAATAGGAATGTTTCATCATATACTGAATTGCTATCTTCCATTCCACGTATTTTAAGGAAAAACGACCCAAATTGCGTTTTAAACATTTGCCAGTTATAAAATAAACATTGCATGGGAATGGAAGGCCATCTCTGGACGTAGGTATTTATTAATATTGCCATTAGTGTTTCTAAGTATTACTAATTAGACCCAGAGATGCAACGAGTTTCCGGCCTATTCCGCCATGTTTTCTATTTACTAAGTTTTTAATTTGAACACCTCCCTATTAATTCTACGTATCCGAACTAAAGCTATAAAACCGTAATACGAGCATGCACAGTTTCAATTCTAAGCTCAGTACAGTGCTGTCGGGCAAGTTCGTTGTCCGCGGGTCTATTCAGTTAGTTGGAGCGACCGCACAGTGAGCCGAGATAAAGTTGTCAACGCTCCTGACGGCGACACCTCCCGCTTGCTGTGCCGTGTCACTGGAGGGAGCGATTTAGGATACTTAAACATGAAGGCACTCATTATCATTATCATCAGCCTACAATAGTAGGCCTTTCCCATTGCACGCCACCGAGCACGATCTGCGGCCACCTTAATTCAGCTCATGCCAGCCACCTTGTGCGAAGATCGTCGCTCCACCTAGTGTGAGGGCGTTCTAAACTGCACCATCAAGGGACTTTCTCTCACAAATTTTGACCTATACCCAAACTAAGCTCTAGGCTTGTACTATGGCTACCAGAATCACCAGACTACGATAAACATAGTTATGTAGAGAAATACATACTTAAATACATAAAAAGCATCCAAGACTCAACAACCAAGACGAAACAAATAATCGCGCTCATCACACAAAAATCTCCCCTTACATTACTTGAACCCGGGACCGCTAGCTTCGTAGGCTACCAACTACGCTATATAACGTGTCATCATTCATTCTTACTCTTAATATCAAGTAAAACCGGAATTAACTACGCACAGCCAGCAACACACTACACATGCTCGTACGCATTTTCTACACACGTTAGCCATGTGGATTAATTGGTTCTAGGTGTGTTCACTGACTTTATTTCGTACTGCATATGTTGCTAGGAGACATCCATTTCAATACGAAGCTAACCTTCGTGTGCGTGCGTAGCGTGCGTGCTGCAGTGGAATTCTGGCTCTAGAGTGGAAATGGCAAGCACAGCATTGAATTTGAAAGTTTCATATCACAAAGTGCATCAATTACCTAACCGTTCTCACTTGTCTCTTTAATTAAAGTGATATTAGAAAAAGATTACCGAGTGACCTAAAAGTTGCGGGCAACTTGTTACCTTCCACGATTGAAAATGGGGTGACAAGGTTAGGCCTTCCATCGTGTGAAGAAAACGATTACAGATATAGACGTTTACGTGAAATTGCAGGGCATTGCATTACATTTCGACTTCATAAGTTATATTATATCTCTTGCTGACGATAAAGGCTATCTTGATACGTCTTAGCGTTGACTAGAATGAAAACCAAATGGCCTCAGTGTCACGTTTCGCCCAGAGGGTTATCTGCTCAAATTTTAGATTCTTCAGATTCAGATAGTTATTTATTGTCAACATACGTTGAGTTCCTAGTTCCTCGTAACTTGCACCACCGGTTTCCATGCCCGTCCGCGCGTTACCTATTTCATGTTTATTAACACAATGTCCACTATGTATTGTCGCCGCTACATAATTCAATAACTTCGTTTTTCACTATACCGGGCAAAGTTGTGTAGCACGTAATGAATGAACTGCTTAGACTGGACGCACTGCGAGTGCAATTGTTTTCGTATGAATAACTTCTAGTTTCTAACAGTCTACTTACTCTGAGTTTTCTTCTATTTGTAAGTTAATAGAATCTATTCTATTTATGAACAAAGTGCATTAAGAATTACGTCGACTAGAAAAATAAACTAATTCTGATTTAAGTATAAATAAGTTCAAGGAACTTCTTATTAAAGAGAAAGAGGGTTTTGTAGAAATTGCTAAAGTAAAAGATTTATATGTCACTCACCTCACTATGTTGAAAGTGCTGAAAGCGAGGTAAAGTTTCTTTTCGTGCCCGTAAACTGATTAGAAACTTCTTTGTTTCAGGTAAAGTTCGTTGCTTCTTCGGATCCTGATGGTGACAGTGTTTTATAAAACAATGAGGATCTTATGAAAACTCACTTATTTCTACTTGTATTCCGTCTATTTTAGAACAGGTAGACGAGTACCAGATTAAGAGGTTTCAAACTTAAATGATTTAAGCCTAGATAAATAAGTTTTACTTTGTCTAGACAGCTTTTACGGTTTTGAGAAGCTTAAGTCTTTGTCAATTAATCAATTTATATAAAGCAACGTGATATTGATAATACGCTTCGGCTATTTGTTTTTCTTCTGGCTGTAGTTTATAATACGAGTACCTATAGCAGCTAAAATTGTTAATTAACGCTTATAATTTTATTTACACTGAAACTTAACTTCATATTCCGTATTGATATGTGTTTGACTTCCTTTGTCTATATTTCAATAAACAATGAATGTGTTTCTATCACTGCTTTATTTTCTGACAGGACTACTTTTATCGTTTATTACAAATCGACAACTGGGTATGTTTAGTTTTGCAAATCAAATAAAGGTCCTGGAATTCGTTTAGCTTTCAGGAGCATTGACCTAACGTAACAATATTTGATTACCGAACCTTGCGTGGGAGCAAGGGATCAGATACATATTACTTTTTGTACTCTATCTAAGAACTAACCATGAAAGTAATCAATTCTATCCGATGGTATTCCGTTTATTTGACTACGTCTAGGTTTGGTCAGGGAATCCGTTTGCTTAACCACACAAGCATTGACTCAGGCTTTATAGCCACCTATATGTACCAGAATACTGAGCCAGTTTAGCTTGGGCCGTTTGACAAAGCGTTCCATTGATATGGAGAATAGATAGAAAGGGTAGTTAGATGAGCGGACCGGTGATAGTGATTGAGAGAGGCTTAATGCGAATTCTTGTTTCGACCAATGTTAAGCGGAGGCATTTACTTTAGCGAATTCCCTTGCATATATCTACTGTACTAAATCCCACCTAAATTGAGTGTGTAAAGGAGGATGTTTCGTCTGTTCTTACAACTAATTTGTTCTTGTTTAAATACGTAGTACTTTTCTTTAACTTAGGTACAGTTATTTCTTCATGAATAACTACCTCCCTAATGAGTACACTGTCTAAATAGTGCTTAACTGTAATTGTTTGAACTCTTACGCAATCAATTTCATTTGAAAAACTGCGGAGCCGTACCGCATATTAAAACGCAACTTTTATAAACGAACAGTCAAATTAATCAAGCAGTCACACCGCAAACTCTTTCCTACCCCAGCAACAACCAACACTTCCTTGGAAAGTTTTAATAGTGATATAAAAGTCGTTTTAAAATAGTTCCCTCAGCCGCCGTCTCGCCTCTCGAACTTGTGTCGTAAAAAAGTTTCACTCGAGACACTGGTTACAGGACTTACGAGGCAACTTCCAGCGATTCCCTTACAGCTGGTGTCCTGTTTTACTCCAGTTTCGATACGTGCTTTGTCTTTTTCGTTTATGTAACGGTTGAGACATTAAGGCGCGTCACACATGAAGCTATATATAGTCTGTGCCAATTGAAACTGGCAAAGATGTAAACACAACCAAACGCGCCATTTTACCGTTATTACTACATAATCACGTGCTTTTAAAGATCAACAGAGATATTAGCAATGTTTTTCAAACTTGATCTTTACTTTCACTTTAAGTTTAAGATTAAATAACATTGAATTAAACGATATTTGAAATAAAAATACGCTTGATAAATATTTGAGGTTATATGTCATACAGTACTAATTTGTTTCTTTGGCGATTTCAATTGGCACAGACTATATATAGTGCTCGGCCGATAAGACAAGAAGTCAATCCGGACACATTGCACAACCATGTAAAATGTGGTTACAGAATTATCAACAAGTTTTTAGGGTTGTTGGAAATTCTGTAGCTCTGCCTACCCCACTCTGGGAATGAAGGCGTGAGTTTATGTATGTATGTATGTAGTATCTGAATATGGATAATGTTGATAGCAGTAAAATAATGCAGTTATTACTTTTTACTATTCCTTAACACGCAACAAATAAGTTTATCATTGTTTTACTGCTGTCAACAATGTCAATATTTAGAAACCTCATGGTCGTGCAATGTGTCACTGACTGACCTCTTATCTGCCTAGTACTGTAAATAGTTATAGCTATATGTTGAATTATGCCAATATACACCGTGTTTTTTTTGATTTACGATAACTTTAAGGGAACGTTCTTTAGGTCAAACAAAGTTAATTTCCCGAAGACAGACAAATGATAAGTCTAACGGTTTTAAAGATATTTAATTTTTAAATTTAATCAGTTAATCACGTTAAACTAGTGTAAAAGGCTCTCTTAATTGATAACAACAATTTTCTTTTAATACTTTATATGACTCTTATGAGTAAAGAGTTTCCAATTGTTAGGTTTGTATACGCGTCAATACAAAGTGACAATCTTGTACCTGTCAAGGGTTATCTTTACTTGTGTGTGTATGTCACGCCAACATAGACGTATTTGACACTGATTATTAGTTAACTCTAAAGGCCCTTTTAGAATGACCAAAGATAAAAGATTTCATTATTTTGTACTAAACCGAAAAAAAAATTTTTTTTCGCAGTATTTAAAAATCTAATGTACCAATTAGTTTCTATGGATATACCTAGTAATATGCCGAAGTTATCGTAAATCAAAAAAAACACGATGTATATTTTATAACAATGCATCTTACGATATATTTTCCATGCTAATTGACAGAGTCCACAGCATATATTAATATATATACTCTGTCAACTGGCACGGAAAATATATCGTAAGATGCATTGCTACATATTATAGCTCCCTTTGTGACGGGGCTTAGGAAGTTGATTGTTGTCTGTAGACAGTAATGATTCATACTCGTACCTATGAAGTTACTATTAGTCAATATTAACAATTCAATGTTTACATTGTAAACGAAACTAGGTATATTGTTTGTGGGAGAAAGATTCATGTCAACGAATATAAATAGTAAAGACAATATTGTCGTGTGCATTTGGCCTTCTATATTGTAACTGGTTGATTAACGTCACAGTTCGGTCAGTTTTTTCTCAAAATCAACATCAATTGATTCCCAGTGTTACATACGTACTACCTAGTTGCTTTGAGCAATCTTCTTGAAACGTAAATGCGAGATTTGAATGTACAGCGACTCTGAACTGAACATGTTCGTTCTTGTCTCGAATAAATTGCATGAGTTCCGGAATTGAGACAGGAACCCCTCGTTGTTACTACTTAAGTGAAACAATTTTCACATTAAACATTTTCAAATGCGTGAGAAAATAACGCCTTCATAAAAGCCACACAATATTTCCATTTTAATCGTCATCAGGAAAGCACCTGCAAGTAGTCTTTTCTGCAAGTACTTATAGTCTATATTTGATCATGATAAATCAAAAAAAACCATGTTGCACTTGGAAAGCTAAATCATCAAACGCATACCGTAAAATGTTACCGCAACCGGTATCAATACTCTGCATGTGCTAAGTAAATATTGGTCTAATGTTAAACAGCTGTGTGAACACATTCGGCGCCAGGTTCTCTATTTCCATACAAAACAGACCCGATCTCGAGCCCTTGTCATCAGATGAGTTATCAACATGAACTAGTTATCAAGGGCTTTTACGATCAGCTACGATCAGCCATAACATAAACAAGTTGTTAATTATGATATGATATACTTTTCAGTTCACGGTTGGTGTGTGCGACGGTGCGACGTGATTGACAGCTTGTAGGAAGCAAATTCAGCTTTTAGTTTTGTATGGTAAATGTTACTCTACTTTATATACGCACAGAAATATGTGCTAACTGAACGGAACAAACAAGTACCATACGTTTTCAAGTACCATAGCATTAGCGAGTGATATTTACAGTCGTTTCGTCTTGATTGACAACAATATTAAATCAAGTGGTTTTGTTTATTAGCTAACAACTCATACTTAATAACACTCGTACTGAATTAAGCTTAAGAGCTACCACCAACGTTGAACGCATTTATTGTTCAAGTCGGTCATATACACTGTAAGACATCAAGACGTAAACCATTTGACATTTGACATGAGAGATTTTAACGTTTTAATGGGTGCTCCGATATCACATGTCCGTCGCGCTTGACGGGTCAACGCGCTCTGACTCATATCCATAGCGCAGGCGCGACCATACCACGCGTGACATGCTCTCGCGCAGCTTCGAACCGGTACTCGAGACGCGGCACGCCCCTGCTCTCGTTTAGAATTAATCATGGAACTGTTTCATTGTTTTTTTGCTCTTGAACAAGTTCCCTCTTGGCAAACTTGGTCTTCTGTCGTCTTCGGTGGTGCCGCGAACGTGTTATATTGTTGTGATTTATTTGGGAGTTCAATGCAGTTAAACGTTTGTTAAAATTTGACACATCGGTCACATCTTTTCTCAACCTCGCAAAGTTATATTATAATGTAACACAACTTACAATGTAACCTTACAATTTTACATTAATTTTACATTACACATTCGACATTTACTCCCTAAAATGAAACACGAAATTACATAGTTCCTGTGGTCCCAGTCCCAGATGCTTTAATTAAAGTGGTTTCAAAGAAATTCATTCAGCTCCTCTTCACGCCCTAGTGGGCTCTGCATATTTGAATCACATGCACCCCTGCGATTCCTTTACCAGCGTTTACAACAAATATGCACATAACATCTAGAATGCGTAGGCAAAGCTTTCTTTGCAAATATTGTTATAACTTGGATGTTAATTGTACTTACTATGTACTATACAGGTTACCGCGAAAACTTATATCCTACATGCTTTCCCTTGTAAAAACGATGAGCTGTAAATTAGAAAATCTGTATTTGGATATCCATTTACCATTTTGAAATTATCTTCTGATAGATTTTAGGAGATCATTTCTTTGTTATATAAACTGCTTAACTTTTGGTATAAATTATATTTTTTTATGGAATAACAAAGACAATACTAACACGCGCGATGAATTGAGAACCTCCTCCTTTATTTTTTGTTGTCGGTTAGCAAAGGGGCTAACCAAAAAGTAACAACAATCGATTGGTAATATAATAGCAATTGGTTGTGCTTCACTGCGGGCAAATATTTTTGAGTATTAGTCACTGACAATGTACTCATTCATGCGTTTTTAACTTATATGATTACAATTCAAGGTATTATCATTACTTTAAAATCTTCCTTTTGTTAATGTCTATTCAGAAACCAGAATGTCTACTTTGATTAGATATGGGCAGTAAACGCAGCATAATGACCATGTGGAATGTGTTGTAACAGTGAATGATCGTACCTTTAATATTCAAATTACTAGTGCTATGTAAATTGTGAATTCTGTTGTACAATAAACCATCTCCCTTCGATTTTAAAAAGGACTTTTGTTTGTACAGGTACTGAACGATCGGTGCCCTATTAAAAACTTAGCTCTGGGTGGTTTCAAATCCAATTTTTATTCTAAATAATGACTCGACAAAAAGACAAAACTTTGTACCAGCCAGGCCCTTACATAGTTTGATTGATAATTTTTTTGTTAGAATTGAATAGAAGTAAAAAATCTAATGACCTTGGATGAAAAAATCGAACCACTTTCTGATAGCTTTTTATTGAACTTAAATCGAAGGTTGCCTTCACAGTCGAATTATTTTATCTTGCTTAGCCGCGGAACAATCTGGATTCAAAGAGCGTTAGCGAGAATAAACAATTAAAATTAATTGTCTCCATCTACCTACATAGTCTGTTCTATTATATGAGGTATAAATTAATATGTGTGCATCTTGAGCTCATCCGTCTTCACATTGGTCACTATCATCATCATTTTCCCTATTTTGCTTTACTTCATACTCCACTTTCTCAATGTTTGCAACGAAGACTCATTTGTCATTAAGTAGCGACATCTTACAACCTTATTTAGGATCACTTTTTATGGTATGTAGTTATTTAAATATATGCTGTCCGAGAGTAGCGTCCTTGCGAAGTTTATTCATCTTCCTTGTTACTTCCTTGTGACCTAGCCGCTTCCTTTAAGTAATTTATATTTTTTCGTCTTTAAATTATCTACCTTCCTGGAAATTAACATTATCTGATTTATTCTCTCAGTATTTATGTCGATGTTATCAATTGTTACTAAGAATGTATTAATAATCATTTTCATCGTTTGGTAGATAATTAACAATTGCACAACACGTGGTCAAAAAAATACTGTAGACATCATAAATTATATCCACTCAGACGAGTGCGAGACTATTGACGTCCGCAGTAATTACATAACATTAATCTATTGAATTAGTTGACCCGATGACCCTGTCATTGATGGCGTTACGTCATCTCTAATGTCCTCGTGATTTATTCATTTAATTTGATCAAGCAGGATTGTTAGCGTTAATGATGTCACGTTCTGAACAGAGAGCATCAATCATCAGAATACCATGACACAAAGCGACTAAGTGTTACATTTCCCGTATTGGCCTTTATAAGACAACAAGCACACAATTGAAGCCACCCTTGGACCATGTTTGTGTGTAGACGACAAATAAAACCCCTTTTGTTTGTGCTAGTATACGCGCGAAACCGAATGAAATATGCGATTGGCTGCGGCAACCGACCGCGACGCGATACGAATTGTTTGCGAGTACCTACTACCAATCTGAAAAAAGCTTTTTAAAATTTTACCATCAAAATTGGCTGCATGAATTGTTTATAATGCCTCCAGGTGGAATTGATTAAAATACTAGTGTAGTTTTGATATAGCGCGCCGGTGGATCTGTTTAAACTGCTACAGCTTCAAACACGCCCAGGATTTCATCGTTTTGCGAATTAAAAAAAAAACAGATTTTACACTTAATAAATCTAAAAAATAACGTAACTTTTCCGCCATCTTTACCTCTACGGATACATGGGGCTCGAGACACAATGGCGCAAAAGGTACCTAATAATTGACAAGTGAACGAGGGTACAACATGTTACTGAACGCCAATGGGAAAATACCAATGTAATATCTTTAGGGACATTGACAACTTGAGACAAGAAAGTCTCTTGGTACAATCTGCCAAAGTTACTTGTGCTCTGACGTCAACGTGGATCCATACAATTTTAAGGTTACTGGTAACTTGGTAGACTTTATAAATCTCATGTTTGATAGTCTGTCATAGATCCATCATGCATCTTAAATTCTAAAGACGATATTCGAATTTATTTTCTCAGGCTTGAGTTGGCGTTTTGAGTACGTGAAAATAAGATGTCATGTTATTATAAAGATTGATTAATAGGTGCCATTCATCGTATGGAGTAATAATTCATCATCAACAAAATATAAAAATTCGATGTACGATGTTCTAAAATTGTTCTGTTTAAGTGTTTGATCTTTTTTCTTATTAGAAAGCTTTTGACCTTAGAACCTCGGTGTTTTTTCTTATCCGAGAAGACGACAAAAGAAGTAGCGAATTCCAATAATGTAGAAGTTATCTTTAAGTTTTTATATCTTTTAACAAGGTCTGCTCTAATTCAGCAAATAAAAAATAATTGGCCAAGTTACTTGCGAATTTTAATACAAATGAAAAAGTTTCAACGCGGGGATTCAATAAATAAGCGATAATGAATCAAGTGGGGCCTCGACAGTTCCTAAACAGCTAAGAAAACATAAATTGAAAATACCGCCAACAATATCGCATTCTCCAGTGCAAAGCGCGGTCACATTTTGCATGGGACGAACTAAGGCGTAAGTCAGATAAGGGTCTTGTTGTCTAAAGGATAACCTCGAAACAAATGAGGAGGCGTCGAGTAAGGGAACCGAGATAAGTTCCTCTAATAAATGGTTTCAGTTACCTAATAAGTCGCTTTAGTCAGGCTCGGAGAAAAGCCAGTTTGTAGCAGCTTAGGCCACCTTGAAAGATGTACATTTTGCTAGATTACGATTTTAATTATTAGGAAGGATTATATAGGAAGATTTCATATTACTTGTACGTCATAACTTTAAATGTACTCTAGATACTTCGACAAATCGTCAAAAATATCTGCTTGCTACTGACAAAAAAGATACATCATTACGCTTCGATCATAGAAATGTACGAATTCATTCCGGGACAAACTAATTGCAAGAATATAAATGGGATAAAGCGCAAACAGTGACCGGAAAAATAAAGTATTGGAAACACAAACGAGAATATTCTCTATACACTACGAGAGGAAGATAACAATCGTCCCTTAATTGCAACCCGGGAAAGGGATTCCGCTGACGGTGCAGCGGCAAAACCCGAACCAGCAGGGATTTCAAGGGAAATAGAACGAAAGAAAATCTTACTTTTGAACTCCCAAATGATCAATGGTTACGTCACGCTGTAACGTGCAAAGTTACCGTCTAATGCGTCCCGTTAACAACTTCAGATTTCCTTTCGTTTTTAGATTATACGATGAAATTCGCTTTCATGTTCTTTCAGTCGTTTTGCTTAGTTGTCTCTTCCAATTGAGCGTTACAATAGCTATAACTTACAGGGAAGGTATTTTTCGATTCGCTTGTGGCAAATGAGATTCTGAGGAATTTCAAATCATTAAGCAAGTCGCAGAAGAGATTTATAATAAAGACAAACTTGGAAAACTTCTTTCATATGAAGTCAGTTATCAGTTAAAGTTTACCTTTTAACGCTCGCTCTTAGAAAAAGTACAAACTCTTGATTGTTTAGTTAAAGAAGGTATGTCAAAGAATATTAACGATACGGGTATAATCTACTTCAAGAAACGAGGGACATGACAAAGTTTATCAAAAGGATCGTAACATTTTGTTTTTCGCACTTCTGTCTCTAGGGTATAATATCATTCCGTAATGTACCTTAATTTGGCGAACCCTAGCGTTCGGGTGTAACTCAGTTTGCTGTATTAACTTTATGACCTAATCGTTTTATAGCTGCATTGTATATTTTGTATTAAATATAGGATTCCTCAGTACCAAAATATCTAGACTACTGAATCGGTTCATTAAAATGTAATCTAGCCGAAGCTGGCGCGTGTCACTAACAATATATGTCTTCACTTCATACTTATCCCTACTCATGCTGTAAAAGTACGTTCGCTTTAACCAATTACAACACAACAGATGAATGTGCGCAGCTTAAAATTTAAATTGGAAGGCTCTTCGTACAACTAAGTCGGTCTGGAGTTTTAGTGTCTAATACTTTACGTTCTCGTTTCAACTTTTCAAACTCGCTAATATCTTACAACTTTTAAGGCATTTAATATTAAGGAATGTCTCAAGTTTCTAGTCGGTCATAAACTCATGATATATGTTAATTAATCATGTGCGTGAAATTAACGTGAACTTCGACTTAGCTAAGAAGCCTAAAGACGTAAAGTTTGTTATGTTTTCTGATGCTTGTTCTTGATAAGCATGGATGACACAGTACCGTCTCCAGCAGGACAAATTTAATCTGCACTACTTGAAATCTTGAAACAACACCAAATCCAATATCCGACTTCGTACGTCACAATTCTAATCTACTTGCAAATTTTATCGACGCAGGAAACGCCATGTCCTGTTCGGTTTCCAGATTTATGGCCAAAGGTCGTTCATTGCGATCCTTTAATCCTGAATTTACGACGGTTTCAGGTCACAATACATATTTTTATCGGGTGGTTTTTGTTACTAAACCCTTCATGTGGAATGTGATAGTAGTGTCACATTACTGATGTCTTCGGTTTACGTAGACCTTTTAGATCTTTCAAATGTTACAATAGAGCAATGTTATTGTTACACATCAATTTGAACACGAAACAAATCGCGGTGTACCAGCGCGCCCGCGGTTGTTATAAATCGTCCATGCCGCTCCTTTTGAACGCAGGTCATTTGGAAATTTTCCCATCACCCTGTGTTCGCAGGGATTAGTGTGCAATTCAATATTTCACATAGACTTTTTAAGCTTAGGTACACCAAAATATACGATCCCCAGATCCCCACAAATAAGGTGACGCGTTTTTATGAATTATTTATTTAGTTCTTTGAAAGAAGAAAGAAAGAAAAGAAAAATACATTTATTCACTACACACACAAGACACACAGAAAAATAAACAATTGAAAACAGTAACAACAATAAACAAGTAGTGAGTGTGTCTTCGCGGCAGTGAATCGGACACTGGCTCAGCATAATGCTGAGGAGTTAAACACCTGCAGCGCTGATTTTCAGCCAGCTCCGAGTGTGACAGGCGGACAGTACGCTAAACGACGCTCTTTGGAAATTTGGAACATGTTATTTATAACAGTTATTATATATTAACACTAATTTACATGTATCGACGTAAGTTCTTCGAGCCGTGAGGTGACAAATAACATTGAAAAACATTGAGTTTCAAAGGGGCAAAGTATGTTTTTAATCGATGAACTCTAATAAAATTATTTTATATTGAAGCAAATCCAATAACTCTTTTAGTAATATCCATTGTAAGGATAATGGTTTTCTGCAAGCATCAGTTAATTGAAACGTCTATTTTATATAGTTGATTATACAATGATGTTCGGAATGGCGTCAAAGCTCGCTTGTTACCCGCCACACAATTACTCCGTGCCTACCCTCATTCGACGAACAAAGGTATCCAGGTCAGCCTTGATTAGAGGTGTTCTTACATCCGGGTGTCATATTAGAAATAGTATAAATTAAAAGACCTTTCTTTAAACATTTGTTACAGTTTAGAGATCATATTTTCTGCAGGCATGGAACTTAATAAAGGTGTACAGGTTTTTGTTTTTAGCTTTCTAATGAAAAGAATTATGCCCTCGTTGATGTGTGATGATATTTAAATGAATTTGTATTCAATGAGCATGTCTACTAGACATGCTAGAGAATCTCTAGCGGTTATTTAATCTTCGCTCTATCCATTATCCCATAGCATAATACCCGAGAAACGCCTAACGAACAATGGTTAGACAGTTGCGTCATATTTGTCATGTTTTTCACACGGCTATTTTGCTTTCTGTTGAATTTTGTTCGAGCTCTATCATTTAGGTCATAAGTGCCCTCAATATTTAGATGAAATTAATGCGGTGTAGCATATTGTACATAATTACTGTACTTAAACGAGTGAGTTAAACCGCTACTCGCCCTTGTGTTGTTATTTCTGCTATGTGTTTTTTGTTTTTATAAATGTTTATGGTTGGAGACAATTTGGGCGCGATGTAAAGACTTTCATTTTCCTTCTGACCGGCATAGCGGTCTCCAGAGATGAACTTTCTAGCACCTACCAACTGTGACAGCAACTGACAGACTTTTTAAAAGACAAAACTTTTCAAAGGCATTTTTGTCCGCCGTGGGAATCATATTATGTAAATAGCAAAGCCTGAGTATTGCGGATTAGAAAATTAGGTTCTGTTCTGGCGCACCCTTGTACGTTTAGCTAGCTAGCTTTACTAATATTAATTGAAATGCATTAAAAAGGTAATATTAGTCTAGTTTGAAGAAGAAGTTAGTGCTAATGCTATATGGTACTGATATCTAAACTCAACTTGCGTAAAATGACCCGCGTATCCAGTAGCGTGTTGCTCCTCGCATTTCTGAATCCAATACCTACCCCTACCATCACGCCGATTGTTTCCTATGTCCTCTTTTATAGTCTCCATAAAACGTCTTGTCGCCTCAAAACGTCCCTTGATGTTTGAACGCCCTTATCAGTCGTAACGCTCGCCACTACGGTTACATGTATTGTGACGAAAAGTTTTTATTCCTTTGTGATGTTATCAGGTTTTTTGTGGTGCCGCCCGCCGGTTTCTATGGAGCCAATTGTGTTTGCGCTTTCTGGTTAGTTTTAACTTTTTTTTGTAGGTTATCGCTTGTGATAAAATGTGTATGGTTGATAACAAGATTATTTTTGGGTTGATGGCATACAGTTTTGGCGGTGGTGCTGTCGGAATTGACGTAAACATTTAGATCTATGTGCTTATGGTATGGTTTTCAAAATCAATATTTTTTTCCTCCGACTGCCGAAGATGGAAGGTGGTGTTTAATGGTAAATTGATCGGTAATTATACCGATGGCGCTTTTGATTATTCTTAGTTATTAAATTACTCAGCTGTATTAAAGGGTTGAGAAATGTGAAAACAATATTCCAATCAAATTAATTGGGTTGCCATTCGAATTTGTCACCCAACAAATCGAAATTTAACTAACCAAATTAAATGACATAAGAGAGAGAGAGACCAACCTCGGCAAACAATTAAAGGTAATTTGCTATTCTAATGCGACTGATTATTTTGTCGCTGAATTTATATGTGTTTTGGTAATTAATTTTGGTACAAATTGAGCATTATAGAGTTACAATAATTATGAATCAATTAATATTTCACAAAATAATTTATATTTCATAAAATCAATTACCTAATAATGAGATTGAAGATATAAATTTATGTATGTATAAATTGGTATAAGAACTATTTTTGGGTGTGATTGCTTTACACGTTCTTAAGAAACCAAATATTATATTATAATAACTTTTCCGTCTAAACGTAACATTTCCCATACTTTAATGTCCATGGTCCAGAAATGCTTAAAAAAACTACGAAAACAAGTTACTTATTTATATTTCCCGTACGTCCTCTTCTATTACCCATGACAGCATATTAAAGACTTTACAGAGCTTTAGATATAGGTAACTTTTCGTCTCTCGTGAGACATAAAGCGTCCCTCAATATTTCCTTCGGGAAGCTTGTAATTGCTGATTGATGTCCAATCCGTCAGGGCGCCGGATCAATCACGATTTGGGAGATAAACGGCTCCCGTTGACTTTAAATTAGTATTGATGATGATTCCTCAGCTGAGTGTGTAGATGGGCCGTGATACACAAAGCTAACAAAGGAAGTAAAGTGGAGTTTTTTTATGTTTTTAAGGGTAATTTTCAAATTACAAAATTGACTATATTCCATTCACAATAGATTCATATTCCATTGACAAATTTCGTTGTATGCTGGGCCTTTGGAGGTAAGATGTTTCATAGTTGGAGTAGGAGTAATAATAACTAAAGGTTTAATAAGAGTATCTCAGTTCGCGATAGCCCGCATGCTTTTCGTGATACATTGCGTCGCTGCAATAGCTCTCGGAAAAAAAATTTCAAAACTACCCGTCAATGGATTGCTACAAGTATGCGGGCTATCAACCAATGAAACCAAGCCTTTATTGTGAAAATTTAATATATATTCGAATATTCTTTATTAAGTTGCAGTATTGTATGGTCGGCCAAATTAGCTGCAAAACACACAACTTCGATACAACTTCGTATGAAATGAAAATGTCACTTAAGTCGGCACTGGAACTTATAGTTATAATTATGTTTGACTGAATAAATAAGTAAAATTTAGATTAAAATTAGAATGTCGTAGTATAAAAACAAAACATTACAATAATAAATAAGTGTCGTCTTTATGAATATTGCTTGGATATATGGCTCAGAATACATAATGCAATAAATCCTTGGGGATTTTAAATAATATATTATAATGCTCCGACGTGCGTCGTAAAGTTTAAACAACTCTATTTTGCTTTAGTTTTAATTTGCTCGGGCATGTTTGTAGAATTTTACGAGTAAATTTTAATGAAAAATTGTTCACGATAAAGTTAAAATTTTCATACGTTTTGAGTTACATAGTAAGTAATTTTACAGCAAAAAAATACTTTATTGTTCATATAACTGGTTTCTAAATAAAAGATATAAATATAATATCAAACTTATTGTGGTTCTAATGGAATTTAACGTTTCTAAGTTTTTTTTTTATATTAAAAAAAATCAGCAGTTTCTAATTGACACACTGTTTAAGTACAAAAATACCTTATGTTAAAATCAGTGAATGATCTTCGTCAATTTAGGCTGCACATACTTAGTCATCTAAAAAAAAAACAAAGAAAGCAATGTCCTGGTGACTCCTTAAATTTAAGAGCTAGGCTCGGTGGAGCAATTTCCATGACTGTCTTTCTGGAGCAAATTCCTAGTTATTAATATATTTACAATGACATAATATAAGAACCATTTTTTCGGCTTTCTGGGTCCTTGGCCTGTGGCCTCGTAGATACCGACTGTTTGTAAACTTCAGTTAGCTGTCAATTGTCTTTACATTTTGGAACCTAACTCAGACATCAAACGTTAATTAATTGGTAGATTTTGTACTGGATATAATTGTAAAAAACCGGCCAAGTGCGAGTCGGACTCGCGCACGTAGGGTTCCGTACCACTATCTAAATAAATGTTTTTCTTTATTCTTTATTATATTGGAGTTGATTGAATGAAAGGTAAAATGCGGTTTACGATTTATAACGTATTAAAAAAAAAACTAATTATTAGATCTCGTTCAAACCAATTTTCGGTGGAAGTTTGCATGGTAATGTACATCATATATTATTTTTACATTTATCATTCCCTTATTTTAGAAGTTACGGGGGGGGGACACACATTTTTCCACTTTGGAAGCGTCTCTCGCGCAAACTATTCAGTTTAGAAAAAAAAAATATCGAACCTCAATATCATTTTTGAAGACCTATCCATAGATACCCCACACGTATGGGTTTTATGAAAATAAAATATTTGAGTTTCAGTTCTAAGTATGGGGAACCCCAAAAATTTATTGTTTTTTTTTCTATTTTTGTATGAAAATCTTAATGCGGTTCACCGAATACATCTACTTACAAAGTTTCCATAGTATAGCTCTTATAGTTACGGAATAAAGTGGCTGTGACATACGGACGGACAGACGGACGGACAGACATGACGAATCTATAAGGGTTCCGTTTTTTGCCATTTGGCTACGGAACCCTAAAAAAGGGAAGGAAAAAAGTAAATTATCAATCTGAACAGAACGCTAAAACAGTTATGTGGATGATTTTTGAGTTCCAGTTTTAAAAACCTGAATGTTCTCAATGCTGATGTAATTTTACTGATTGTCTGAACTAGATTTCCAATGAACCAGCTATAAACCAATCTGATTTCATCAGCGTCGTCGCGGCGCGTTCGGGTTTTATGCATTCGCCAAATGTTACCATATCGCATTACGACGGAGCGCGGTGCATACGAAATGCATATGAGCTAGGGATGCGCCGTTTAATTGATACCCCAAGTGCTGGGGAGTGTCGGTGCATTGTAGAATATCGATTGGTAATGGATTGTTAGTTTAGCAGTTTAGCATGTGAGTACGTGTGTATTCATAATTGGTTGTACAGGTATAGGACAGACCAAGATCTTGTTTCCGCAAAGCTGTTAAGAGAAGATTTTGAACTGCTTCCATGCATGTACCTATGTAATGAATGATTCTGTTTTTGATGAGTTTAGTCTTAGTGACTTTCTTAAGTTGGGAGACAAATAACTGGATATAGCAGAAAGGCCGCAAAGTTAAAATTGTAAAGTGGCAACTCGTACCTCGAAATTTGCAAAGTTGAACCGGCTTACGTCGGAGTACCTTGTCACTTGTCACGTTACATCACTAGAGCGGCATTGCCGCGATGACATGCATATGATAATATAGAAACTTTGGAAAGTTAGGATCAGCTCCTAAATTTGCATATAAGTTCATGCATTTATAATTACTCTGTTGTATTCATTGTCTTTATAATTTTACACAGTAACACATACAGTTATACTATTTATATTTAGGTATACGCTCACTGCATTTTTATAATACGTGTTTGTTTAGCTTGGATGTGATGATTTGACTCAATCAGACGACTTTAGCTAGCATTATTTATTTGTAAATTGTAATTAAACAGAGGCCTTAATTTAATGACACGTTGAGAATTATTCAACAGGTGTTCGTTAAGCTGGCATATAATATGTGTAATCTGATTAGCGCTTAAAATCGCATTATTCTGTTGAGAAGCTTAATAAGGATTACAGTGGAAAATGCAT